>CM057134.1:19468904-20068904 GCA_029964075.1 Patiria pectinifera
GAAAATCATCGACTTTAATCCAGAAGATTTTTATTGGCATTTGGCGTGCTTGGACACGGCCATGTGCCTTCCAAGCACGCTTACTGGCAAATCGTCTTAATTTTTTGGAGTGAAGTTTACATGCACTTGTCAAGCACTTAACATACTCACTCAATGTAGTTTGTTTAGATAGAAAAATTGATTAAAATAATATGTATGCAGAATTACTATAAAAAAGTTTGTCTTTTCTTGTACGAGGTTAACATCTGTATTGCCTTGTGTGTACATGTATTTAGCCTCGCTAAGGATTATCGCGACCAATAAGGTTTTAACATGTTCAGGATTTCACATTTGCTAAAAAATAAATCCTTTTTTTGTTGTAAATCTAGATTTTACGTTGAATCCATCATAACAGTTTAGGAGGGTACCAGTTTCAGGCGTCCATGTAGTTACAATGGCAGAGCCAATGGGGTTACCAACCAATCCACATAGGCCTACACTTTTTACTTTGTTGATGTACGTAGTGCCCTTAAGAAATTATGTAAATCTAGTATAAGAACAAAAAAGGAACTCATTGAAAATACACAAAAGAATTTTAGAATTAAACATCTAGCTTTAGATGTCTTTAATTATTTACTTCATCCACATTTTAAGTTAATAACTTACTTGAAGTATTAATCAGTATGATATAGGGTATTTCCCAACCATTACAAAAATAAATGCAAAATCAACTTGCTTTGAATTAACATGAAAAACAAATTGTCATCTCTTCTTTTACTTGCGTTACTCGCTTGACCATTGTTGTTTGTTTGTTTTTCAAAACGTATTAATTTTTAGCCAAAACAGAAACAAAACAGTTCAGAGAATGAGATTTTCACTTTAATACAATCATTATTTTCTCCTTTTATGTAGAGCTTGACTATGGTTGCAATTTACTTGCAAAGATTTGAAGATTTGAACAAAATTGACAAATCTCTCCAATTTACAAGTTGAATATTATATTCCTGAATACATTTTAATATTAAATTTGCTTGCTTATTTTAAATTGTTCACACTTGATATCTTGTGGGCCAGCCACATAAAGGTCTCAAACTGTTTTGCAAAGTCTTCTGTTGAACTTAATTGTCACAATTTTTAATCCCTTCCTCTAAGATGTTTTCAACCGCCAAGTAGACAGTTTACTTGTTCAAAAAGTTCTTTTGTCAGATGTACTTCTAGTCGAGAACTTGAAAACAATGTCCTTTAAATGAATGGACAAGTAATGACAACTGGTCACCTTTAAAATTTTGTATTACTCCAAATGGCCGCAAGAGGGCGTTCAACCCCGTTTAGGATAACCGGGGACAAACTAGCAGGGCTTTGGAGGGGGCGTGGACAAAACATCTTATTAATGAGCACATTATTGGTTTTGTCTCAAAAAGTGTCCTGAAAATGATTTTAAACAGGCGTACGAATGAAACGCAGAATCACATATCCAAGAAGGCGGAAAAACACCAGGAACCCGACGACTATTCCACAGATCGCCTGTATCGACAACGGTAACAGTCTGACCTGGTCTAGTACCTCGACGCTGTCCACGTGTGTCACGTTGGGACTCTGATGGCACGCTTCGAAGATACTGTTCACCTCTCTGCATCTGTATACATTTATACACGAAAAAGTCAAGAATGAAAATCATAAAGTGAAACGGTCAAAGTTGGAACACCGTGCACTAAAAAAATCTTCCCATCTCCATGGTTTGACCGAGCCTCAGCCAATTGAGGTAAGTATCATACAGTGAAATTATTGTTTGCTTTAACTTCGAGGTGTGGTACTCAAGAGGCTTATTATAACGATAGAAGCTCGCCGCAAATGTCACAGAAAGTGAAATTTCATCAATCTCTAAGCATTCCCGCGTTCGTAAAACCTAGAGTTAACCTACCCGTTACAAAGTTAAGAGATACATTTCACTTTGGCGCGATTTACAGATTTTGTATTGAAGTGCGAGTGAACCCTTTTAAAAATGTACAAAACGTAAGAAAATACTCTTTTGATAAATACGTATTTGAAATGTATAATAATTAGTTTATCAGAATTTGTCAACTTTAAAAAGAATTTTTTTAATTTTCACGTGAATTTCCGGGATTTGTTCGTTCGAGTGCGCCACGTTAGGGAACACTCGGCCGATTTTGTGCCCAATTTCCGGACGCAACCGGGTTTTTTCCCGGACTAAATTTCGTGGCACGAACTTTATTTTTCACAAGTGTTCAACAGCAAGCATTACTAAGGTAATAGTGCCAGTGTTTAACTGAATGAATGTGAAGCTTGTTAAGAAAGATATTTGGCAACACTGCGTGAGAAAAGTTGGGGAAAAACGTCCGTGTGCCAAGTACGTATAGGGCCAGGGGACTCCACGATAAATGTGAAGTTGTATCCTTACTTGACTGGTTCTCCGTATAGTCCGAACTCAAACTGCATCTGAAGTGTGAAGAAGTAGAACGTGTACGAAAGGTAGCTAGTCCATTCCAGCCAGACTGGTAGTTGCTCAATGTAGAATCCGCCCAGTATGAGGGTAGTCAGCATGTACAATGATACAATGATCACTGCTTCTTGGATGGACGGCGCATAAGCACTGATGGACAACCCAATGGACTACATGATAACAGTGAAAGACAAAATACATGTAGTCACAGACTTATTCATGTTTTTATTCCTTAAGGTTAATCCTCAGTTGTTATTCAATAGACAGAGCAATAAGCCCCGCCCTTGCACGTGGGTAATCAGTGCCCCTCTCCTCTGCCAACTTCGTGCACGCTGCATGTTCAAGACGCGCGCGTCATGTAAGTGCGCGCATGTGGGACATTTATAATCACGGCTACGGTGATTGGTCAAAACATCATGGGGTAGGGAGTGGCCTAGTTAATCGGTCCATTGCATTCATGTACCTGTCCTGCGTGGATCTTTCTTGTAACGTAAACGTGAGTCTGACAACTACTTATTAGCTATTTTCTTGGGTTTGGTCACATTTTTTTGACAAAGTTTGACGCAATACCAACCTCGCCAACCAAGACGTTGACTAGCATGGCGCACCACGACGAAAGGAAGGCCACAGGATGAGCGTTAAGGCCCGCCATCCAATACGTGATGATGAAGTAGATGGTCGGCATGATGAGAGTCAGCGGTAACTCGCTTATCATCTTCGCGAGGTAGTAAGCAGAGAGTCGGTAAGCTCCGGACAAACGCTCTTTGTTCACCACGGTTCGTTCGGCGGGAACTGCTTGAAGAAAACAACGAATATTAAATACCGTTCGAGTCACGCGAACGTGTTGGCGTTCGTTTGCTTGTCCCTGCGAACGTGCAACCCCAAGTGGAGCGATACTGTCAACGAAAAACCGTTGTCAAAATGGCGGCGCCCAGTATGCCAAACCTACAAAGTGTCACTGTTTGGATAGGATTTTAACGTTGTGACTTGTGAAATGTTGCCAGTAATAAAATTTAATGTATGAACTTAAGATGTAGAGAACGGAACGTTTCAGCCCCGACAGGATCCTTAATACGTTCATGGATGTGTGCCGGCCATTTTGAAAAACAAAACGAACGACTCAGACCGTTCGCCTTTGTTGCGAACATTCACAAACGTTGGTGGCAAATAGAAGTCCCACTTGGGCAAACGTTGGCAAACGTTTTATAGCATTGTTCGTGATTCACAATCCAGCTTTTAAGATAGAGGTATAATTACAACATCTTTCAGTCTTGTAGGCCTAATAGACGATTTTCATTTAAAAAAACAACGTACGGGTGTTGACATTTTGTATCTAATTTGTATACAGTACCTACGTATCATGACGAATTTCGCAAATTGTGTTAAGATTGAATATTTGAAATAAGAGATACATAAAATCAATTTGAACGATTTTGTTTCACGAAAAATAAGGGGTATGCATTGTGTGTAGCTTTTCATCCTAACACTTAAAAGGTTTTACGTTATATGTACTTACACGCATTCATGATCAGGAACATCGATTCGAAGCCCCAGTAGACCAAACCGAAAAAGAACTATACCAAAACCAAAAACAAAATTCAACAAAAATGATTAATGAGTAATCAAGTTTAGGCGTTCATTTAAGACCCGTCCAACGGTTTTAGTTCGGTGGAAAAAGCACTGGTTGTCTGACTTTTTTGCTGGTCACAGCGACACCTGAGCCGCTCAGTGCAACAACTCTTTCCGACTACAATAAAAATGTCTTCATTAACTTTTGAACCTTTGGGGACGAATGGTTCAAACTTTAAAGTTTAAGCAATTTGTCCTGTTTCGGCAATCTCTATTCTTTTTAGAAGTTGCCCGATACCGAGGCTTCAAAAGAATCAAGTTGAGTTTTCCCGTGTCATTTTTTTTTAAAAGCATTCGTAGCTATCTTCACCAAAATATAAATCTATTTTCAAAATAATGTCGTATACTAAAAAAAATTGAAACTTAAAAAAAGTAGAAACTTACATAGCCTCGAATATCGTTGATCCTCGTCTCGTCATGGCTGGTTTGAAACCATAGCAACCCAACAACCATAGCCAATAAGATATTCTTCACAATCAGAAACTTGGACAGGAAGATGTCACGTGACTGTTTGAAGTTACGCTGCGTCAGCGTGTGGAGCTGATCCAGGAATGTCGTCTGCCATTTTGGCGAGGGGTCGTTTACCTCGTTCCCGGAAGACGTGCTGACTTTCCTCGTCTTCAGTTGCTTCTTGCCGAATCTTGGCGTTTTGTAGGAGTCCGAGAACGACAACTCGGACATGACGCCGTTGTGATAGCCACCGAAGACTCCCGAGATCGTCACCACCGTGTTTCGCCGCTCCCTCCGGCCCACGTCGCTGCTGGACGACCCCCCACTCACCGTCCGTGGGCGATTCGGCGAGGAGCTCTCTCGCTCCGGGGAAGAACTCTGGTTCGGACTCTCAGGAGGGGTCAGGGGGCTGGGGCCGCTTATCGGCGGCAAACGGGAGAAGCAGATATTTCTGCCGGTTGGTGTCGTGATCTGAGAGAAATTGGGGCTTGACTGATGGACAGGTCTGCAAGATTGTGTGAGAAAAGGGAGCTAATGTTGAAGAAACATATCAATTTCTTGCAATGTAGTTTTGTACATTGATCGGGAATCCGGAATCAGGGTCATATATTTGACCTTTACACTTTCAGGTCAAAATGACACTCGTTCTGATCTGGGTCATGACACTTTGGCTAAGTTTCCCGATCAAAAACACCAAGAAAATGACCCACCGAAGTGTCTTTCCGACCTTGAAAAGTATCAGGTCAAATGACCCGGTTTCTGGATCCACCCCGGATTTTACAGAGGTGTATAGGACAAGAAAATATGAGCAACTACCTCATGCGCTGGTTCGGTGGAACTGAATGGTGGTGTCTGGTGTCAATGTGGAAGTATTCGTCTAGCGGTGCGTCGCTCTGATCGGGTAGTGATTGGTTCAGGTGACGAGGCTTCCTCCAATCAGGTGTCTGGGATCCACGTGACGTCAGCTTGACCACGCCCCATGACTTCTTTTTAGCAGCCTCAAAGAGTATGGACATCTCTTCCTCGCTGCCTTTGGCTTTGTCGACTGAAAATGTTCAGAGATCGATTTCAATTTGAAGAAAAGAATTCACCATAGAATGAAAAGACATTCTGTTAATATCTTGTGATTTTGTTGATTTATTGTAACTTACTCAGAAAGTCAGCTGGGTTGAAGTTCGGTTCACAATGCAGACCCAAACTCGCGAAATAGTTCAAAGCGTGATCTGCTTCGCCGATGTAAATTACCTAAAATCCAATGGAAAAAAAGCATGAAACATGAAATAGCTATACATCTACATAATCTGTCCAGCCGATTAGTTTTTAAAATTAAAGCATTACAATCGATTCATTAAATAGCTGTACACACCTGTCCCTCTGCCAATAGCAAAAGGTGATCAAACAGGTGGAAGATCTGACTGGACGGCTGGTGGATTGACATGACGACTGTTTTGTGTGTCTTTTCTGCGTACGTCTTCAGGGTTTGTATTAAATGCAATGACGTCGTAGAGTCCAGTCCTGATGTGGGTTCCTTTTTGATAGATGGAGAAAAATTGATACGTTTGAAATATCTAAACTTAATTCTTCTGTACAATATAAAGAAATTAAATGTTAATTTGTCTTTACAGGTGCTCAGCAACAGGTGTAAAAGCAATAATTAATTGGTTTTATTGGACGTACGTCAAGGATCAGCACAGCAGGGTCAGTCAGCAGCTCACACGCGATGTTAGCTCGTTTCTTCTCCCCACCAGAGATACCCCGACGGAGATAGTCACCAATTCCTATCAAGAAAACAAAAAGCTCCGTAAACCCGTTGACTGCATGGTTAGTTGCAAATAATTGTTCTAAGACCTTTAAAAATATGTGTGGAATAATCTGTTTAATAAAACAGTTAGATTGGATAAAATACGACTAGTCAAGTGTAAGAGTCTATTCAATCGATTTCAATGGTTATTCACTGGAAGTCTTTTCATGCATCTGTTCTACACAATGGGCCTGATTAAGCCCGCTCATTGGCTCATACACGGGGTAATCCTATACGATAGCACTGCCCAGCTCACTTCAGCAGCCTACCACCAGTCTAAGTCACAAGTGACAATCAGCCAGTTATTCAGCGAGTCAGGTACAAAGACGACACTAGATTGGCCCTCTGGGCCCAACAAACATGTGTGGTATAGCTTACTAGTGTCCTGGCATTTGTTGAGGTCGAGCGTGTCCACTATTTCATCCACTCGTTGGACCTTTGCCTTATAAGGAATGCTTGACGGAAGGCGAAGCCTCGCAGTGAACTGTGGGTAAGAAAGGGTAAAGTAAAAAAAAATGAAATAAGACATTTTTTGGCAAAATTCACGATATACCGTCCCTTTCTCAATTTTTCTGACATTTCAAAAGATGCTCACGTTTGAATGACACATCCAACGATTTATAGTTACGAATCTATCATTTAAACATTCAAACTATTTACTAGAAGCGCAAAAAAAACATTCAAATTAGAAGTCTTTGTTAAGAGAATTACAGACCTCCAATAGAAAAAAGCATTTGTTTCTCTTTAACAAAAAAAAACCCACAAATTAAAAATAATGTAAAAAAATCAAAAAAAAATCGGATTGGTTATCGCCAGTCCGATTGGTATTCGAGTACTCGTGAGTATTCGAGTATTCGAGTATTCTCGAGTTCTCGACTACTCGCGAGTACTCGCGAGTATTCAGTTACTCGTGAGTATTCGAGTACTCACGAGTATTCGAGTATTCTCGAGTACTCGACTATTCGCGAGTTGACCAAATCCCCACAAAAGGAGAAAAATGACTAAGCGTGTTTATAATGTGTTTTCATCCGAAGTTTACACATATGAAATAGCTTGCAAGTCACAACAAATTCAAGTCTACAATTGGGAGGAGGATTTCTTTTGAAAGAAAAGCAACAATTTCTGTACCAAGAGCGTCTCCCTGAGAGTCAAATTTGAGAAGAAGATGTCATCTTGAAGGACTAGAGCGATCCTACGTCGTAGAGCCTTAGTCAGCGGCGTGCCGTTCAGGCTGACTGTACCGAAGCTTAGCTCCGCTAGACGGCCTGAGATCACGTGAAGGAGGGTAGTCTTCCCGGAACCTTGAGCATGAAAATCATGATTTTTTTTATAATCATATATGGGTCAATCTATACATTCAGGGTCCAAAGTGTGACAATTTCCGTGTCCCTGTTACCTTGGTACTTTGCAATTTGCTTTTCAAGTATCATTGAGAATTACTTCAAAATATATGTTTTTTATTTTGTTGTATAGGAAGTTTGCTAATCATAATCACCCTTGGAGAGCGACTGCATTAAGGAGTGAATCAGAATTATAAAATCAATTTTATTTCGTAAGATGTAACAGGGACAGAAAAAAAATGGATCCCAAATTTACATAATAACCCATTTGGAAGTATGATGTTTGGATATTGCAGTTACATGGGCTTTTCAGGACTCAAAAACTACATCATTTGTTGGTACGATAAAGGATGAATTACAGCTATTTGCAAATTTTTCAAATAATTTTTCAAAACTCGCTATCATACTTCAATTACATAATCATTTTTAAATCTTCTTCGGAAATGTTTTTAAAAATTCGTATTTTTTTCATTTACATCTTTGCATCAAGTGTTTATGTATTTGATTCAATATAGCAATGATCAAAGTTAAATATGGGCCAATCAACTTGTTTTGTTTTCGTTTTTAACTCAAATGACTCTTTCAAGAAGAGTTTCCGGTGCAATTTCGAATTTCACACTGGAAATCGAAAATTTGAATGAGACATTGAACGAAAAAAGCCACCGACGTTTAGATTTTTCGGTTACAAAATTCGAATATTTGCGGCCCTACAATAATTGGCTCTCGCAGGGCGGGTTCATTTTGTGCGCAAAACGAAAGCCCTTTTTTTTCAGAGTGTTACAGACACCCAAAGTCGAAAAACAAAAGGTTTTCGTTAAAACAAAACATACAAATTGAAAAATTCGTCTGAAGAAAAACATCTATGTTCTGAAGAGCACTGGGCACACATCTTTAAATTATGTTTTTTTTGTGCTTGAAGAAATTTTGTGTCCGAAGACGTTTTTGTGTCTATGATTTCTTACCGCTAGGACCAATGATGGCCAGTAGTTTGCCGGGTTCTGCCTTGCCGCTGACGCCATGGAGAATCGTGGAGTTCTTCACGGAGAGGCAGATGTTGTCGAACTGCAAAGTAGCACCATGCTTCACCATGGTAATGCCTATACGTCACGTGTCCTGTCACGTGAGAGAATTAGAAGCTGATTGGGTAAGTGCCATCATTTCCTTGCGACGGTCAGGACCAAACGAGCGCAAGAGAAAACTTTTTTCTTCAAATACTGCTCCAAAATGCCCGAGTTTAGTTCATTTTGCATATTCGTGAATGGGAATTATTTTCCTGAGTGACAAACTGGGATCATACCACAAGACGGTGACTGAACATTTGAAACGGAGGGCTTTTAATGGAAATTTTGCTTCTTGTCGAGAAAAATGAAAGTGCATTTTCATGATAGGCCTACACTGAGCTGAATTTTTTAAAAATCTACTTAAGATTTATTGTATTGCTATTCCTTGAATCAGCAAAAACATTATTTTTTTTTGGCAAATGGCATTCATTACCTGTAATAAATGGAAACACGACCCCCTCATATCACTCAGCCCCACCCACAAACATCACTATCATCATAATACTATCATATCTTGCCGATCTTTCTGTATATAATTCGAAAACGACGGGTAAATTTCAGATACAACCCAACAAGATGTACATCACGATTGCACATTGTTTGCTTTTAACTTAGTTTACATCTTGTTTGCCCGATAATAAATAAATAAAATAATTAGATTGTTGTAATAATGTAACATTTATTGGAACTACATTTCCTAATTAAGTCAAGTAAGATTATACAACCTCCAAAAATTAGCTTAGTCATAATTGATGCGAACTATCATAACATATTTTTTTTAGTAATGGCGTCATCGTGTTGATGTAATACAGTCGGCCATGGCAAATTAATAACAATACGTCATTGTTTGAAACTAACAATAGTCATGAT
The DNA here is from genome assembly GCA_029964075.1 of Patiria pectinifera. Taxonomy (NCBI): domain Eukaryota; kingdom Metazoa; phylum Echinodermata; class Asteroidea; order Valvatida; family Asterinidae; genus Patiria; species Patiria pectinifera. The sequence goes on from CM057134.1 coordinate 19,478,496, forward strand.
CGACCATGAACTTCTAAATATACGTTCATATTATTGATCTATCGAACATTATTGATAAGGAAAGGAATCCTTTCAGTGATTAGTATGCAGTGCAGAACTAGGGTTAAATTTTCCAAGTCATATTTGAAAAAGGAATTTGCAGCTAGTAAAATACAAGAATAAAGGCCTTTCTTTCAAAATCAAACAAGTGTGCCGGTTTATTTCTGTAGGATATATTTGTATGACTGTGACACGAACTGCACGTTCTCATGTTTACAGAACCTGGTTTATTTGGGAACATTATACACAGATTTTTTTATGAGTAACGATTATCGAGACTGAATCTGCGTGTGAACGCAACACTTTAAATTTCTCACGAAACGTCATTTTCATGACAGGTTCAAATCTATATAGTTCAAAATAAGACCACATTTATCATCTTTCATCAAAGTTTAAAAGAATTTTTTTGTTATTTATTCCTTCAGATCAGAATCCAAGGGGTTGGAAATTAATAATACACCCATTGCATGGACAATTCATGCCATTTTTCACTTCATTCAAAAAAATGACAGCAGGGCACAGCCTACGGATCGACCTATTCACCTTCGAATTGAACGAAATAATTGGAACCTACTCTATAGCAATTCAAGAGTAATCCCACACCACACAACAAAAATTGTGCAAATTGTGTTCTCAGCCCCGTGGGCAATTAATACAGCTGTGATTGAATAATAGGCTAGGTTTTCTTTCTGTATACAGAATGTGTATTTTGCGTTCACTAGACCTACTTGACAAATAGGCCATAGGCTGCAATGGCATCGAATTTTATGGGAATTCTAACCAGGGTCGACGGGGGGAATGCATTTTAACAAGCTAGTGTAAACCACACCTTGATTGCAGAAAAACATGCAAAACAAATTCAGGACAACTTTACCCACTCTTTAGCATACACAATTTTCCCAAATTAACATGAGGCAAAGATAAGATTCTCAGTATTTCACCAGCCAAGTTTGAGGTTTCAATTTGATTTTTAAATGATACTTTTCTTCAACATTTTTAAACCTGGGAGTGAAGTGATTTCTCACTTTGAAGCCCAAGACTAGACTGGTACATGTCATACTTTTTGAAAAATATTGGCTACAGTAGTCTGGTGGCATGTATGGAGGGAATGTCTATAAATAGAGTCTGGGTACCAGATGTTTCTTATGACTTCGAGACAGTGTGTGGACTGGTTGTATTATGTGCCAGTCTATTTTCTTGTGTTGCATGTTTTCAATTGCGTTTTGGGACACTCATTCCCAACTTTCCGGACTATATTTACAAACCTGAAATTTAGGAAATGTATGTGGAAAGAATGTGTATGCTGACGACGTTTTTACCGTTTAATGCTGGTCGGACATTCAAATAGGCCTTTGCCAAAACTCTAGACAGAAAAATGTTTCTTTCATTTTTTATGAGAGTGGACTCAAGCAAAAATGAAGCATCATTACTTCAATGTTTTTATTTGTTGGGTAGGTAGTTTGCTATTCATAATCACTCTTGGAGGACGACCGCATTACTGAGTGCATCAAGAATTATAAAATCATAGATGTCAGACGTAACAGGAACAGAACATTTACAGAATGAATAATGTTCAAATCACATGCTGTCGGATTTTATCCCAGAATTGGACGAAAAAGTTCAACATCGACGAAGGAGTTTCATTTTTACTACGTGACCCAATTATTCATACCGATCAGTCCTGTTGTATGATTTATGATCAATCAATATTCACAAGGTCTTGGGTACCAACGCAATGTCTCATTTTTTTTTAACCATTATCGGGGAACTCAACTCCGAGTTTATCGTGTAGCTAGTGTCGGCCCCCTTTAGTTTTGATTATTAAACAAAAGTCAGGGATGTATCAATCATTCACAAATTACCTTTTTAAACCTAAAGCAGATTTGGAAAGATTACCATTATCTGGCCATCACTTGTCACTCTGTGCACAAACCCTATGAGACTGGTCTGAAAATTTCTAAGTGTTTTCTCAGTAAATACTTAAATATTTTTCCTGCCGTTCATTTTTACTTTTTAGGACATATTATCACTTTCTGATGGTTGATAGGGCACTGAAGGGAAAATTAGCGATGGCCAGATATGGGAATCTTTTCGCAAATTTCTCTCAATTCTAATGACATTTGTAATGTAATTTTGAACAGTTTCTTGGGGTAGAAATTGCAATTTTCGCACGCGCCGCGGTTTACGGTTGGTGTCGTGCGATTCAGCATCGAGTTCACATATACATCGCGCGGTGATCGCCATCTTTATTTTCGTATTGCGGCATGTTATCGTCGTCATCGTCAATTTACCCCAAAATTTCCCTCAACAATTCAAATAATTCAAAACTCTGCCATCTAGCTATGACATGCCTGTTTGTTCTTAATGTCGCCAACTCACGGTTTGGCAAATCAAATAAATTAAAAGTAGATTTCGAAAGATTCCCATATCTGGCCATCACTTTTCACCCTGTGCACAAACCGTATGAGACTGGTCTGAAAATGTTGTTTTCTCAGTAAATAATTCAATGTTTTCCCTGCTAAATTTGACCATTTAGGATAAATTATCGCTTTCTGATGGCTGATAGGTCACTGAAGGGAAAAGTTAGTGATGGCCAGATATTGGAATCTTTCCCAATGTCAATCTACTCTCCTTGCTCATCTGCGTATTTTAAATTCATCAGCATGCTTACCTGTTCCTAAAAATATCCGACTATAGCGAGACAGTTGTCAATTCCATCATCAAAGGACAAGCTTCATCTTCCCACTGTCCAGAAAACGCCGTGCGTCAAAGTTATGTGCACCGCATGACGCCGTGGTTCGGGCCTGCTTGAGTTTTTGTCATTATTGTCATCGTAGTGAACCCAGAATCGGAAGTATTATTGCGAAGCACTCGTCTGTGCCTAATTTGATCTGTTAGGTCATTTCTGTCGCCTCCCCGTTGCGAAATCTGTCTGGTGGTCTGCGCGTAGGTTCAGGGTTTTTAGGAGAGCCTCTTTTGTTTTCCTACTGTCGCAAGGTCGTCAAGCGATTTAGGCCTTTTGTTCGAATTTGATGACGTATGAGATGGGTGGGCAAGCGGGGGAAAAACAAACAAACATGGAATTTTGATTGGCAGATGAGGTTAACAAATCCCTTAATTGTTCTGAATCGACTGAATTATTTACTCATTATGTGATTTGGAAAGTATTGCGACTTTTATTTACTTGACAAGATGACACAAGAATTTGAAGGGGAAAAAATATATAGTTTGATGAATAATTTTTCGTCACCACTTCCGTTTTGTGCCCTGTGACGTCATGCCGACAGGCAACTGCAGGGCAACCAAACATTTAAGCATCTTTTGCTTGTTATTTGGCCGATATTAGAAAAGTACATGTCAACAATTTTAAACTATTTATATTTCAAGAAATATACGCAGTGCAGAAGAGAGCTGTTCGCTGAAAGTTGGCATCACGTGACCACAACATTTTATTTGTAAACAAATGTCACATGGTATAGGTCCACACCAAAGTGTATCCAGTGGACCGGAAGGGGGGGGGGGGGCTGTGGACGAGAACTTACCACTCATCCCCCCCCTCACCCCTGCCACGAAGACATTTTGTCAACTTATTTATTTATTTAGTCTTTATTTATTTATAATTTATTTAATTTAAGGGAATGAAAGCGCCGGCACCTCACAACCGTAGTAGAAATAACCTCCCCGCTAAGTTTGACAAAATTTCCCGAACGAGAAAAAAAAAGCTACTATTTCAGAAAAAAAACCTTGCAACCACTACCCCCCCCCCCAACCCCCGCCCCGACTCCACCATCCCCGGACCGAATACACCCGGCCAAATGGGCTCACATAACATACAATTTAGTTTTCCTCAATAATCTATGACATCGGACGGAAATAGGCCTACAACTTCTGAAACGTGGCAAATATTTGTCTATTTGCATGAATTATGTTCAACTTATTATTTGACAGGAGACTAAGTTCCAAAAGAAGACGCCGCGATTTTTGACAGCCGAAAAGATAAAGAGGGCGCTGTCACTCTACCGCGGCAAGTTTATTTTTTAGTCATATTACTTGACGTCTGTTTATGCAAAATACGCATTGTAGCGACGGTTACCAGTCTTATTCTTCAAAAGCAAGATGGCAGCCTCCATGAAGCTGAAGCAGATTGGGTTAATTGGTAAGAAAAAACCGCGATTTCATATGACACTTAAGAGCAAATGCAGAGTTCGATTGACATATTATTTCGTGGCGTTTCTTCCTCAAAGGTTGGCTTAAATTTCCATGAATAATAGCCAGTATTGTAGAAAATAATGAATGTTCTTTTAATTTCAAAATTAACCTCATTACGCGCGCGCACGCAGGCTATCGTTACGGCAGTAGACTGTCTGGTTCCCTGACCTGACTCATTAAATGTGAGGATCTTTGGCTCTTGGAACCAGACTATCAACCGAATGGGTCTCGGACTTTTATTTCCCTTAAAAAAAATCATCCAAAGCCACAAACCACTTCAATACAAAGAAGATTTGAAATCATAACACCCCCCCTAAAGTAAACAATTTTTTTTAAAAGAACAAAAAAAAGAGAAGAAAACAAGTTTGGCACAGCCCAGTTTCGATCCCTCTTCGGCATGGTAGCCGAACATTTAACCAATCGAGTTACAAAGCGCTCTGGTTGGAACCAATAGAAGGGCAGTTAATGTTATATTGATTCATTAGCTGTGATTCGCAATGGTGTTTTTGCAATGCCCAGATGCCGTAACAATAGCAAATGAAAATTGTGTTACGGCTGCTGTATACCCACTACAAATAAAATTTTCTCTGGATGTGGAAAAGTAGGCCACGGTATTTCAATTGCATTTTGTGAAAGTGGGTAAGAAATCTGTTGTTTGTTTGTTTTCTTTTTTTGCAGATATTGGAGTGAACTTAACTGGTAAGCCTATTTTAATTAAAGGGTTTCAGGTGTTCAGGCCACCAATGACCACAAATTGTGAATAACAAGGGGAATCAAATTACTTGAACAAATGCTATTTTGCCTTTCAAATTATTCCTCAAAGAAAAAGAATAATGTTTTTGAAGTAAACAATGTCATGTATAGAATGATATTTTTTTTCTGTTGCCGTAATTTTTTTTTTAAATAAAAGTTGTAGAAAAAAAACTATAGCGCCATATTCTGAAATGTTTTTAGTTTCAAACATGAATTTCTTTAAAATATTTGAAATTATTACTCATGCTATGTTTATCTGCAAATACAGATTCTATGTTTCGTGGCGTCTACCATGGATCACAGAAACACAAAGGTGAGAAATTGACTTTGTTTACACAATTGTTTACATTTCTTTCAATGTTTATGTGATAACGTTTCAAAGAAAACAGGTGCAAATCACACAACTTTCAAAATGCTCACTTTTCCAATTTGTTCTTGCAGATGACTTTCTTGATGTGTTGCAGAGAGCGTTTGATTTAGGAGTGAAAAAAGTAAGTCAAATGTAAACACTTGTCATCAAAAGCTGTATCCTCTCTGAGTGATCCCCATTTGCTATTTGCCAGTTTTGTAGCATTGCTAATGTTGCTAGCATGGTGACTTTGGGCGTGATCCCTGACTACGTGACATATACAGATTACGGCGTCTGACTAGCACCCCTTGAACTAAGACATTGGCTAATGGGGGAACCACCAACATAGAGCTGGATAGCTCAATTGGTAGAGCACCGAAACAGCAATCCGGAGGTCGCAGGTTCCAACTCCGCTCCAGTCAATTTCTTTGTTCAACTATAAAAATACAAAACTTACCACTCAAAATAGCGTTGACCATCACTTCATGCATCACTTGTACATTTGCTGAATCTCCTTGTTTATTTTCTTGTCTCTTTTGCAGATGTTTATCACTGGTAACAACCTTGAAGACAGTCGATCAGCATTGGAACTCTCAAAGACAAATGGTAATTTGTTAACTAGGGACAAGTGAATGTCAATAAAGACAAGTGAATGTTATTAAGACAAGTGAATGTTAATGAGTAAATGTTAATGATACAAAGAAGTAAATGCTAATTGAATTAATTTCCTTTGTGTGGACAAAAAAGAATCATTTCAAATATCTTTTGATCACTGATATTAACTCTAACCGAACTCAACCCATCAAAGCCCAACAGCAGGTTTTGTTTAAATCTGTTGGGATTGGTACAGTACCCCTAAACTGATGGTCTTTTACATTGGGTTTGGCATACCTCCAGAAACTAAGTCCAACAGTGTGTGTGTATGATTTCCCATGTGCGTGTTGGATTTTGCCAGGATGGGTATCAGTAAGTGGGTATATGGTTCCTAATAAATTATGCTGGGGAGTAAGGGTTGTACAATCACTTCATAGTGGCTAGCATCCCTCCCCAAATTGTTCTATTGTATTTGTATATTATATTTATATTTTTTTTATAGTAAACCAAGTAAAAAAATCAGTTTCTCGTTCCCGCCCACTTCCTTTTCCCCATCTGCCTCTTTTTTTTTGGAGTTTTTTTGTTGTTGAAATTCACACATTTGCAATATATTTTGCAAATATACATTGCAATGAATATGTTGTCTTTTTATTTGTTTCCAACAAAATTGTAGCTATGCAGAAAGGGTGGCGGCTTCTTTGGACACAATTGTGTATCAGCAAAAGATTCAGGAAAATTGAAGAATCCATCCGCCATCTTGGAAAATCCGCCATCTTGGGGGGGGGAGAAAAAAAAGTACCCGCCCCCTTCTTTTAAAAAAAAAGCCCGGACGACAAACTATTTTTTATTTGACATATTACCAGATTCACTATACAGCACAGTTGGCTGTCATCCAACACGATGTAAGGAGTTTGATAAAGCTGCAGGGGGTCCTGATGAATATTCATCAGCGTTGCTGAATCTCGCCCAGGCCAACAAAGAGAAAGTTATAGCCATAGGAGAGTGTGGACTGGGTAGGTAATTCTGTGATGCCCAACTAAAGGTATAGGCCCAACTATAGTTGGGACAGTCCCAACTATAGTTAGATCAGTCCAAAGTATGGACGTGATCCCAAGTATAGTTGGGATCGTCCAAACTGTAGTTGGGACGACGCTATAGCTTGGGTGTAACAATTCTACTGTGTACCTTTGTAAATTAAAGGTAGAGTATATCATTTGCAGCTATTCAAAAAGTAACTCACAAACTTATTGTTGAAAGGCATACTTGGTTTAAAGATAGTAACGGCACTAAACTCCCTGTGAAATTATTCTTTCTTGCATGCTGTCATTTTGAAGAAAGCAATAAAAGAAGGTCATTTCCAAAGATGCATCTAAAGAAATTTCAGTTAGTAGTTCGCCTTTAATTTTTCAAAGCCTTGAATTGGTGCGCGCATGCCTTAGCACAACGCACTTGCGCGTGCGGTTGCTGTAATTCGTTGGTTCAGTGCATGACATCGCGTAACTGCAATCAGCTGAATGAGAACGTGTCCCGGAAGCTGATTTCGGGCGCGAAAAAGTGACTCAGCAACTTGTGAATTGAAATCGAGATCCTAGAATATTGTTTTCTCGGAATATACAGCATTCACTACCCTTGTTTAGATTTTGACCAGTTTTGTTGCTTCAAAAAACAAAAATGCACAAATCACAAATGATATACTCTACCTTTTAATAGGATGCACCAAAATAATATAAGCAGATAAAACGATCTGTAAATGTGATTTTTTTAATTATTTAACTTTTTTGTTTCAGATTATGACAGACTTCACTTTTGCCCAAAGGAGCCACAGCTGAAGTAAGTATCAAAAATAGACTAGGCAAGTCTAGTAAAGCTGGTCCCAGAGTGCACAGTGTTTTATTCGAGTGTTTTAGAATGACTGGAAGTCTGTTCATGCATCTGGTCTACACAATGGGCCGGATTTAGCCCATTCATTGAAATTACGGAGTACTCCTGTACGACAGCACTGCCCGGCTCACAAGTGACAGTCAGTCAGTCAGTGAGCTAGGTACAAATCGGACACTAGGCTGGCCCTCTGGGACCAGCAAAAACTGCCAGTCACGAAATTCAACATCTAACCAGCATCATACTCGAAACTTTATTACATGGGGTATTTTCCTTTTTGTCCCGTTTTCAGGTATTTTGAGAAGCAACTTGATCTCTCTGAACAGACCAGATTGCCGCTTTTTCTACATTGCAGGAATTCGCACAGTGACTTTACAGGTACTAAAATACAAACATGGGTACAACAACACGGTTGTACTTTATATAACTCTCGAGGACAAGGCATTGTCTTTCCCTTTGTCCCTATAATATAACAATCTCCCATAGGCTAAGCACACAAACGCACGATTGAGGACCGTTTTCAACAAAACATGAACGCTCCAGGACAACAAAGAATCTGGTGTTCTCCCTTTGTCTGTCTGTCCTTGGGGTGTACGTATAGTACGTACACACTTGTTTCATAGCTGTGGGGACCACATCACTGATGAATGATAGTTATTATGAGGACCAAGGACAATGTGGGGACAGCAGAAAATCCCAACAACTCTCTTGTGCTAATACATGACATCATTTTAGTTTTTTCTTAAATTGCATTGGAAGTCTGGTTTTCATATTTTTCTGAACCTGTTTGATTTTGTTTTCATTTCAGAAATTCTCAAAAGGAATCGAGACAAGTTTGTCGGAGGAGTGGTGAGTTGATGTAGTTCATTTATGAATTTGAAAACTGACAGAGTACAAGAATAGATTTGTGGGGGAAAAAAACTAGGACAACTGGGATAAGTTTAGAAGCATATGGGCAGCGTAGGCAATTTTCGGGCTATTTACCAGTCTGCACCCTTAGATACAAGAGTATTAACAAAAGAGAAAAAAAAATGGAAAAATCCGCCGTCTTGAGTGAAAAACATTAAAAAGAGCCTCCTCTGTCCTTTCTTCAAAAATCCAAAATGAGAATTAATGTTTTTACTTGGTCTTATGAGTTAGAAGATAATATTATTGTCCATTGTTCTATTTAACACAGGTGCATACATTCGACGGTACAAAGGAAGACGCATCCACGTATCTTGATTTAGGTCTTCATATAGGAATCAATGGATGGTGAGTCATTTCTGCCACATCATCAATCACTTATCATCCATCCCAGAAAAAACCTGATCCCAACTTCACATGTTGAAAAGTAAAGTAAAGTCTTGTCCCGAGCCAATATGGCCCGCCAGGCCGGCACTTATCTCCGGTTTCAGTAGCATGAAACGACTGAGAATATTTCTACTCCCCCTGGATGGGATGCCAGTCCATCACAGGTTACTTTCAGCTAATGCCAGTACCCATTTGTACTCCTGGGTGGAGAGAGGCAATTGGGGGTGAAGTGGCTTGCCCAAGGACACAACATATGATCAGCGGCTGGATTTGCACCCCTGATTCTAGTCACCCATTCTGAATCAGTTGACTTGAATTTTGTGCACTCTAGGACCAGCTTTAATAGGCTTGCTCGTCTTGTTTCTATTTTTAACTCCCAGTTCTCTGAAGACTGCAGCTAACATTGAAGCCATGTGTTCGGTCCCAAGTGACAAACTGCTTATTGAAACAGGTCAGTTCGACAGAGTAAAAGCAGCACTTAATCACATGTATTAAAGATAATATACAACGTTTGCAAACATCAAGAAACAAAAATACCAAATTATTTTAAAATACCTTACTTGACTGTAAGCGAATAATAGTCTCAAGCATCCTGTGAAATCATGGCACCTGGTGTGCTGTCATTTTCAAGAAAAGTCGATTTTTTTATCAATTTCCAACGATGGTCAGCCGACCATCATTGGAAAAAACTGCCTTTTTGGTTTTAATACTGCCCCCAATTTACCAAATTAGTTAGTCCACACTTTGTTTGCATTCGGTTACACATACGTGAACGGATGCAAGCCAGATAGTCTGGTTCCCTGACCTGACAATTCCTCGCGTCTATAAATTTCTCTGTTTCGTCTATGTAGGATCAGGGAACCAGACAAAAAGAACAGCATTTTTTGGGTGCTTTTTCCAGCATTTATGAACACAAAACTTTAAACAGACCTGTCAGTGTAACAATATTTGCTATAAAATACTAACCCCCAAATTCATCCATTTCTGAAAATTACAGCAAAAGCGAATGTTGTATATCACCTTTAAATCGTCTGTAATGAATAGCCATTGATGTTTAAATTGCTGATTCAAGTTTATTGCATATCCTTGTGCACAGAATTCTTCCTTTCACCATTAAAGGGGTTTTATACAATGCCTGAATAAATCTGTGTTATCTAATTGGTGGGTTCTTTTATCACATGTCATTGAATTATTTGTCCAAACCCACGGCCTCTCCGCAGTGCAAAAATAAAAGTTCCATTGCACGGTCACACTAATCAGGCAGGGATAAAACACATAATTTGTGTTTCACATTCATGCAATGGAAAGAATAATTTCATTCGGTGGCAGATGGAATGTTCCACTCCACTCGGCTTCCCCTCGTGGAATGGAACATTCCATCTGTTACCTCATGAAATTATTCTTACCATTGCACTCATAAACATTCATTATTTGTATATCATTCAGCAAATTAAATTTGTTTAGTTGGGACCACCTATGTGGCTGGGTGCTCTTTTTTCATTCCTCCCCTTTTGCGAGAAGGGTGAATTGACCTGAATTTTGGTTGTAAATATATTTCTGGCGTATTCTAACAGATGCTCCTTGGTGCGAGATACGACCAACTCACGCAGGATCCAAGTACATCAAAACATCGTTTCAGTGCAAAAAGAAAGAGAAATGGGAGCAAGGTTTTTGTGTGAAGAGCCGGAATGAACCATGTCATATCATGTAAGTCTTGACAATGTCAAGGGTGATATAAAAGAATCTGCACCCGATTTTATCAAACTCTTCCTAACTTATGATGCATCGCAGCTGCGACGCGTCCTGCGATTAATTTTACGAAACACATCGTAAGTGCGACGCGTTGCAGGTGTATTTATAGCACAACTCGGTGACTGTTTTATGTATATTGTCAGCGTACAGCAAATAGTCGTCTGATATTCAACAAAGAGTCGTCGGATCTCAGCTAGAAATTTGTTAAAACGTAAAACAAAATGGTGGCTGTGCATTGCAGTTTTGAAGGAAAACAAGCTCTCAGTGGACTGTATAGCTACTTTGAAATTTCAACTGCAATATTCCAGTCTAATTCATAGTTATTCAATGAATTTTCTATTTACAACTTAACACACATTGCCTCGGTATCATAATCTTGTTTATGTGATGTTTATGGCATCAAACTGGCTTGGAAAGGGACTCTTCTTATTTTGCGATGACCACTATGTTCGTCGTAACTTGCGACGTGTTTTAAGCCGTTGTCAAGGAACTTACGGCGCGTTCAACACATCGCAATTTTCGTGAAATGGATGATACGACACGTCGTGAGTTGAGACGTGTTACACGTCGTAACTTGAGTTGCGACACGTCGCAGCACTTTTGTGAAATCGGGTGCTGGGCAAGTGATCACCGTACATTTTTGTTTTTCTAAATTGATATTTTTCTATTGCTATAAAAGCTATTCAGTTTTGAATGAGACATCAAATGAAAAATCTGCACATGCATGATTGTGGAATAATAACATTACAAATTTTGAACTAACAATAATAAGCCAGGGGCCAATTTCATAGAGCTGCTTAAGCACAAAATTTGCTTAAGCACAAAATTAGCTTAAGCACAAAAACGTCTTGCTTAATAAAATCAGGTTACCGGCCAAAACTCCATGCGATTGTTATGCTAAGTAAACAACAGCTAAATACCAGTCACAAGCAATGTACATCACGTGGAGTTTTGGCCGGTAACCTAATTTTACTAAGCAATGTTTTTTCCTGCTTAAGCAGCTCTATGAAATTGGGCCCAGTTCGGTATTCCAACTGCACATGCGCACAATGATGTGGGTCACGGGTCAGTCGGGATAATCAGACGTTCATCGAAGGCGCATGAACGCGCACGGACCCGGGCGCACGACACTCGCGTGTTAATTACAAGCAGAATGGGCATCCTCGTAACATCACGTATCATCACGTCAGTGATTTGATCCCGAATGACCTTTGACATGGACTACTTTATCGAGATACCGGACTGGCTTATTCAGGAGTATATTTTGTGCTAGGGCTGTCTATTTCCAAATACTTTAGTATTTGATTACTCAAAACTGCATTGGACTGAATATTTGGATATTCAAAACTGCCAGCTGCAACTGCGTGCTGCGCCATTAAAAAGCTGTGCTGGTTAAAATTTGCTTGCGGTCATTGATATGGGGCGCTGGAGTGTTTTGCAGAAAAATTTGATAACTATAAAAGGGCTTTAACCTGCTAAAAGGATGTGAACAATGCACTGCTGTTGACAAAAAAAAGTGGAATCCGACGACAAAGTGCCGCAACTTTATGACAAAATAACATCAAGTTGCACGAAGAGTGTTTTTTTGTTTCCCAGAATATTCAAACCGCGAAAAGGTGTTTGAATATTCGGTTGATGATCGCATATTTGACTATTTTGTATATTCGGGATAGCCCTAGTTTGTGCATTAGAGACACGCAAAATTGAAAGCCTTTTAGTAGCTGTTTGCAGATACCAAAAAATAATAAAATATTTTTTGTTAAGATGAAAACGTGCAGATTGAAAATTTGCAAAGAGAAAAAAAAAAATCAAATTTGTATACCTTGAATTTTCTATTGAATTTTTTTCCAGACAAGTCCTCGAAGTTATGGCAGCAGCAAGGGAGGAGGACATTGAAGAATTAGCCCAGAATTTACATGATAATACCGAGAAACTGTTCTTTGGGAACAGGTGAGAATGGAACATAATCAGGAGCACGTCACATACAATGTAAGACTTCACCCAATTTCAAAAACAGCCTTTTTGCAACTCATTCATTTGTCTTGGAGGTTCACCCAAGATTTTAAAGGCATATCGGATCATTTGCTTTACACAAATTTTTTCTTTTTTTTTCAAAAATAAAACCATTCAAAATCCAAAGAAGAATGTTCAAAACCTAACCTGTTGAACTTTCAGCTAATTGGACATTACACAGGAAACTGTGAAAAACCGTGAACAATTTTTTGATCACAAAACTCAATTTTGTCAATAGTACTCTTTATTCCAAAAGTCAGTCAGTTGTGTGATAGTTGAAAATCACCTACATTTCTTGATTTCTTTGAAACGACAGCAAGCCATATAATTATTCACAGGGTTTTAGTACAATACAATAATCCAAGTAGGCTTTTTGATAGTAATTTTGGTAGGTTACTTTTGGGATATGGCAGGTTGCTTTTGCAAATGATCCCCTATATGCCTTTAACCAGTTCGCACCGGCACTATTTTGACAAGATTGGAACAAGGCACTGGATTATTTTTCACTCGACCTCCAGCCAGGCGGCTTGAAGCCATCACCCTCGGGCAGCACACTCATATTTCAGGCCTGGCTCCCTGCCAGTTTATCTGTCATCTGTTCCGAATACCACAAAACCTTTGCGTGTATACACGTCATCCGGCGCGAACCGGTTAAGACATCTAAATTTTTCTATAACATTGTTTCCAAAAATTGTTTATGTAATGAGTTAAATAAAGTATCATTTTGTGCTGGTTCGATAGAGGGCCAACCTGTAGTCCTCTTTCACTGATTGACTGACTGACTGACTGACCGACTCCCCCTTGTGAATTAGACTTGCGTAAGTCTCAACTTGGCCCAAAATATTGAAATAGGATTACCCCGTAATGCCAATGAATGGGCTGAATCCGGCCCATTGTGTAGACCAGACGCATGCAAAGACTTCCAGTGAATATCCATTCTGAATCAATCGAATAGAATTTTGTGCGCTCCGGGGCCGGTTCTACTAAGCTTGCATTGTCTTTTTAAAATTACGTCTGTTGGCAATGCATACAATAAGTTTATCAGAAAGTTTCAACTGAGTAAAGCTTGCTTTTACCAATCTAAAAGTACAGTTCAGATTTTCTGTCTTCAATTTTTCCTTTTTTTAGAACTAACCGAAGTACTAAATTGTAAATGGCATATTTTACCGATACTTTCATCAAAGCTCGTAATTTGTCAAATATTTTTTTATAAATAAATACAAGTTCCCTCTTTCCAAAATTTTGGACATCACAAAAACTTTAAAACTGAAAAAAAAAACGAGATGGGTTCACATTTATAAACAAATCGTAAGAGGAACACCAAATTAAATGTGTATACATGTACTATTAAATTGGATTTGACTTTTGATGTGAAGTGTATTTTTTCTCTCTCACAAAGTTAAAAACAGTGATCGGTCATCCCCCCATTTCCCATTATTTGCCCCGCCCCTTTTTAGTCGGCTTACCTCATCACTTCTTAACACATCCACTGCTACTCATGTAAATAAAGTACAATAAACTTGTAACTATCCTCTTTCGTCCGCATTTTTACATTATTTCTTTTACATCTAATTTCAGTCACCTCACCCAAAATCTCTGATCCCTTTTTTATCTTGTTGTTTTGGACCGGGTACCCCCTCCCCCTTTTGGGTTTTTGGGGGTCGCAGCTGCCCCCTTGATGTTCCCCTTGGTAGTAGCGGCTGGACCTTTCTCGCCCTCTTTGACCGGTTCTAGACGGGCTTGCTTGCCCCCTGTCCTTGCAAGCTCGCGTCGTTCGTATTGCTCCATTAAATTCTCTGTCAATAACACAAACAATAAAGATATTATTTATTGGTACTTAATAATAAACAAATTCATGATCGAATAAACCTCAAAGGGAAATTGACTAGGTGAATGTTTATAATATTTATAAAGCTGAACACAGAAATTGACTGGAGCGGGGTTTGAACCTGTGACCTTCGGATTGCCGTTCCAATGCTCTACCAACTGAGCTATCCAGCCCTATTTTGGCAGTTTCACAGTTAATCCATAACTTTGTTCAAGGGCCCTTGTCAGCAGTCATAAACCCATGAAGCTCAGTTGGTAGAACACCGGAACAGTGTTTCAGAAGTTGAAGGTTCAAATCCCGTTCCAGTCAGTGTCTTCATTCAACTTTATAATCATAAACAAATCAATTTTATTTAGCTTGTGTATTGGGGAGCAAAATGTAGATCCAGTATTGAACCAAGAATTTGTTCTGGCAAAGTTGTTCTGTTCGTCCGTCCTTATTGTTGTGTTTGTTTAATATACACATCTCTTCCTCCCTTTTTTTGTTTGTTTGTTTGTTTGTTTGTTGGGCTGTTTGTTTGGGTTGTTTGTTTGTTGGTTACAATGAGTATTTGCCGTTGCACTTACTCATGAAATCGGGATCTTTCGTGACGCGTTTGACCATTGGGGTGAACGGTTTGAGTGTGTTGTCATCATTTCCTAAACGGAGTTGAAACCAAAAAAAGTTTTCTGTTACTAAATCGGCAAACGTGGTGTCTGATTCAACACTTTCATAAGCATAACACATATTCAAATACAACAGAAACGAATTGATTCTTAACGTTGCACAACGTTACATATTTATGATGAAACAGAAACAAAATGAGTCATTAACGTAACACATTTCAAACAAATTAGAAACGTTTTAAGACATGAACATAACACATTTCAAATAAAACAAACGGAACGAGTCATTAACGTATCACAATTCAAATGAAACAGAAGCGAAACGATTCATTGACATAACACATTTTGAACAAAACAAAAAAACGTAATACATTGTAAGTAATTACCGTAACACATTTCAAATACCACAACGAAATGAGTCATAAACTTCACACATTTTCAAATAAACCAACAAATCATCAACCTAATATAAATCAAATATAACGGAAACGAATTGAGTCATTAACGCTACACGTTTCAAATGAAACGGACACGAAATGAGTCATAAACGTTACACGTTTCAAATGAAACAGAAACGTAACGTGTGAAACGTTTTAACGCGTTATCTAACGGTCCAGAAACGTTAGCTGATAAAGACTTACGTTCAATAAGGATAGGGATGTAGGTGACTTTGGGTTGCAGGAGTCTCGCAGCGGGAAATCGAGGGTTGTAATCCCCCAGATTTTGTAAGTTGCCTTCTTCATCGGCCAAGTCAAGCACCACTACACAGAAAAAAAGACAGTCAATGCATTGCAAACGCATGTACGATCGTTTACGGTTTTTGTCCATTTTTTGCGTCTGAGGCAACAAATTTGGTCAAGTATAGGGGTGCATAACAACTGGCCTGTTAAAGTTTCAGCTGAGTTGGAGAAAACAGAAAATTCATTCATAATTGTTGGGGTCTCGTAAACTGGATTCCGTTGTTAACGCACGTTAAAAGGTGTTAGTCAGGCAGATTGGTGCTTGTTCATTTGATGATAAAAGCATGGAATTTGGCACGCAGTCAGAGCATGTCTTGGAAAAGATATTTGGCTATATGGCCATCGCAGATTTGTCCTTTGAAAAAATATCATAGAATAACATGCAATGGCCGCCATTTTGAAAATTTTGAATATTTCTTGGTGTCCTATAATTTCTTGTTCAAAGGACAAAATTTGCGATGGCCCTATAGCTGAACAATCTTATCACCAATCTGCTGAACGATGTACCCTATTCTGAAACCGCCCTATTTTAAAGGCTCTATTTTGAAGCAACCTTCAAAGTTAGTTTTCCTCCAAACGATACCATTTCAGTCTGAATGAATTCACAGGGTACATGTATTTGGTACCAGTCCTATCTTCAATTTGAGCGAGGTTTCATAGCGATAGCTACATTTCCGGCAAATTGCAGATGTCATTTCATTATTAAAGTTAGCATTTAACCATGGAGATATCTCTATGCCTTTAACTAATAAAATGTATTATAACAATGTGAACAATTAAATTATATCTTAATTTTCTGACCTTTTTCATCCGTGACGCCGCATTTTATCCTCAGGTGTTGAACCAGATTCCGCACCATACAATTATTATTGGCTAGAAATGTGTTGTTACCTGATAATATGCAGGGGGGAAATAGGAATCGTATTTATCAAAGTGAAGCAAAGACGTGGGAAAATGAAGCATCTGTTTTTTTGTGTGGAGCGACATGGTCAAATGGTTGCGGTGTTCTACTCAAGGGCGATGGTACCGTGGGTTCGAATCCAGACGGGCGGTTGCTTGTGTTCTCGGGCAAGACAGTTTACTACAATTTCCCCCTTTTGACCTGTGAGGGTATATAGAGGCCATATTGCGTTGATCTAAAAGGAACTGCTCGGAACTAAGAACAGTGATTATTAATCAATATTTAACGGTGTCCCGTTGAAATTCGGTGTTTGAAGACAACGTACGATCATTTGCTTTTTGTGATTTTTTTCCCGTTTGAAGCAACAAAATTACTCAAATCATAAGAAGGGTCCATAACAAAAACCTATTGAAGTTTCAGCTCAGTGGATGCTATACATTTTTAGAAATCAGAGAAAACGTATGCACTTTTTTTTTGGTAATTACGGGTTTGCGTTGCTATAACGCACGTAAAAAAACTGCACGTGGGCACATTTTCTTAAACCACCTTCAATGATTGTTTTCTTCTGAATGATACCATTTCAGGCGGAATAATTTCACAGGGTATTTGATACTAGTCCTATCTTCACTTCGAGCAAGGATTTTCTCGTTAAATCGGTAGTCATCAGAAGGTAATTGCAAATATTCCTACGTGCATAAATTCACAATCTACATGTACTTTAATAAACTCCGCTGATCTGCAGCATGGTATCTTGTTTACTTGTATTGTGCAACTTGACCGTATATCTGACTATAAAGTCACAAGAGCTTGATAACTAAATATAAACACAACGCGTCTTGGTTTCCCTCAGACGAGGACCAACGGGTTGGCTATTGTAGCCTGTCTAAATAACAGTCTTGAAGGATACGACCGCAGAAATATGAAACCGTCTTCCGTCTTGGAAACACGAAAGAAAACAATCTTAGTCTGTCATAGTAGGCCGTCTTAATGGCAGAGGGCGAAAATATCCGACGTGTAATAGTCCTCATCGCCCTGTGTAATAGGTACACGTAAATGCATGGCTTTCATTAAAAAAACCAAATCCATACTTTGATATTTTTTCTTACAGTAGCGGGAATTGAAGGTATAGACCATTATCATGTTGCAGCTATCTTGATTTTTCCCCATTCAAATCGACGTAACCAAAGCGAGGCTGGAAGGAAAAATAGTCTGGTTCCTTTTTACACACAAAGCATTATCATTCAGTTCTGTTATTGGATACAGAAAACATAACTGAAATGGTGGTAGCATGATAAAGGCCTATAGGATCAATACCGTACTGCTGTTTTTCTTTCAATAAAAACCATACTAAGAAAAATAATTAGGAGGGGTCCAGCAGAACATTGTTTACGTTATTAACATTGGATTGTATTTAAGAGACGATTGGGCCAGACAAGGGCCAGACAAAGATGTATAAATATCACTGGTGTGGGACTTTCTCAATATTTTATGTCACAATTCTATATATCGGGCCAGTTCATGTTAACCATTTACAGCACTGTTAATTTATTGCTATAAAGTGCACAACACACATTGTCATGTAAAAACATAACCTGCATGACAACTGAAGTACTCTAGTGTCATTCAATTTCATTTAATCTGTTTAACGGTGATACTATAGAATGCTATGGTTATTCATTGCATTCCAAATGGATTCAGCCGGGAAAAAACATAATCTCAGCGGTGGGGTACCCCCCCCCCCTTTCGCCGCTGCTGACACGGCCTAGCTTTGAAAGCTTCGCATAAACTAGAACTAAAACACTGTATACCCTAAATATAAAACCTTCATTCACGTACTCCAAAACTCCCCAAAATATTCTTATGGTTATATGGCAACTACTCCGTCTGCTCTCATGCCTCCCGCCCCGGTGGACAACCCCCTCCCCGGCACCGCAACCCACCCCAACCCACCCTCACCCCGGACATTTTCATGATCCACCGCTCTACTCAGCGAGAAGAATTTCAAATATAGTTTATTTAAATTTCTGAAAACTGAACTTTTGTAACGACATTCCACAACATCTTTAGGAAATTACTAATTTAATGGCTAAAATAACAGCGCTTTACACCAGATATTGATAGAAAGATTAATATTACCTCCCAACCAGACACTGAAGAACATGTCGTGCTTCTTACGGACTCAAATCCAACATGTAATTTCCGTTCGTAGCAGGAGCAAAGAAAATGTGGTTTGGTGTTGTACCTCGTACCTCAACGCAACACTTGACAGATTACAATGTCCGCATGCATCGTTCGTGGCGCGGTGGGTTACATGGTTACCGCGTGGTGTCGCGCCAATGTAGCGCGAATCACGCGTTTCGTTCTTCAAGTTCGACGCCGCAGCCAGCCTTCAAAATAAGCGCGCTACATGACTGGCATACCATGGAGTGGGAAGGGCGGGCGGGCGGGGGCAACGGCCCCCCGCTGAACGCCAGTAAACCCTTCCCCTTATGTCCCCGGGGTCATTGGACGCTTGGGGGCGCTGTTAATTAACAAACAAGTGCGAGTGCACAATAAGCCCTGGCCGTCTTGCATGAAATCTATCAAAATGATCCCTGCCAGAGCTTAAAAATGCAACGCCCAAAAATGCGACGCCGATGGCACACATGGAACACCATACTTTAGATATGATGTATGCCTAGATTTATAGCGATTTCTGATAAATATCACGTGACTATAACAATACCGCACATATTTTGCCTCCATTTACAATCGTTTCATGAACATTTTTCAAAATTGTTACAAACAATTTTTGTTAAATAATGAACTGAGTTAGTTTGTTTTTTAAAATAAAAATGTGGTAGTTATATTTTGTGGGAAACTTATGGCGCTTATATTTTTTTGGTCAATTTTTGGGGACAGACGTATAAAGGCACAATAAAAGTGCATAATATCGATCGAAACAAAATCGGTGTTCTGAAAACCGTCACCAAGAGTGTATTTTATGACGACGGCATGACATTAATTAGTCAATCAGTTTTGGTCAATTATTTTTGCTCAAATTAGGGTGCTTATTTTGGTCAATTTTTGGGGACAGACCGACCGACCGACCAACAGACCGACCGACCGACCGACCAAGTGACATGTAGACGTTCAGTGCCAGAGCTTTAAAAAAAAAGTTGGGTTTTTTTCCTTCAAATTTATCGTTTCACATCCATTTTCTTTTGTGAAACGAGGGCGCTGTTTGGTTTGGGTAGGCCTAAATACCGTGAGTTTCCTACATTAAACAGCGCCCACCATATCACAATTAAATAGGCTAATTGACATTATTGCAAGGCAAGGTTCTCGTTCTTTTTTCCTTAAATAAAAATTCTCCCAACGATAAATTTGGAGCAGAAAAATATAGTCCCTGAAAAATGGCATTAATCGAACCAGGGCTCTTTCAAAATGTTCTGTAGCTAATCTCATGTATCCACTAGGACACTTAACTGTGGTTCGTTAAAATGCTTATTATTTGACTAAATAATAACACTGCTCTGATGACAGATTGTCCTTCTCTAATGAATAAACATGATTTTCCCATCGAAACTACTGAATTATTCATGACTGCTTCACCCCCTAGCCTAGTCCTACGGGGAAAAAAATCGCGAGCGGCTGATTTATGAGATGTCAATGACCTTATAATTCAGTCAAATGAGGGCGCTGTTCATAAGAAAGCTGGCCGGCCATGACAGTCGAGGATTCGGGTGAGTATTCACAAAAGACCCTCAGGAATGGGCGTCGAAAAACCCTATAATTTTCAATTTCTTGTGGTAATTACCTGACAGTGTATTCAGTGTTTTATTCAGGACATGTGATGTGGTACAAAAGGCGGGAGATGGGCCACATTTTGCCTTAAAATCCGTGCACAAATGAGTCCGATCGAAATATGAAAATAGGATTTTGCAAGAAAAGGGTTTACAATTGCATGTAACGGCATTCAATGGCACGTATTGGAATGGATGCATATGTCAATGCACATTTGCATGGACTTCTCGTGTCATGAAATCGCCAAAAAAAAAATTATTTTGATTGTAGATCAGTGACTTTGTGAGCCATAGGTCTTCAGTTATTGTGCAAAAAAGGGCATTTTTCAACATGTTCAATATGACAATATTGCCGACCATGCTGAATGTGAAAATTTAGGGCTCCATTCGTTACTACTGGAATAAACATGATAAATGAAATGCGTCATGCGCTCACTTGTCATGCTTGTGATCAGTCCAGTTTTTGAGTGATAACAATGTTTATGGATGAAATTGTAGTAAGAATTCATGTTATCAGGTTATGATTGCCTGATTGCACATGACTGAAAGAAACTCGTTATGCGTTAGGCTTCTAAAAATTGTCGTGAATTTGTGTTAAATAGAGGAATTAATATTAGTGGAACTTGAAATCTGCAGTGCTTTGGAGTAGGTCTTTTTAAAGTTGTAACATTTTGTATATTCGGGGAAATTCATGTTGCCAATTCAAAGGTGAAAATATATAGCATTGTTTCTGGTGATTTGGAACAATACAGAACCCTGACAAGGTTTAATTAATATGTCAAGTCAAATTGCTTTTGATTTTAATGTGACAAAACAGCCTTTTTGAACAGAAATGGCAAAAAGACGTTCACATTAGATTGTTTATGAATGGCGAGAATATTTTTAAACATTGTGTCATTGATAATAATTTACATAATGCGGGGGAAAAAAAAAAAATCAGTTTTCAGCATTATCTCATTTGCACATGTCCATCGTATGTAATTGCCATCAATGTATTTATACAATGTATTTATATCAATTATGAAGTCCTAGAGAAACAAACTTTCAAGCTCGATTATTTCAATTTGTTTTTCTTTTTCTGCTAATGTAATAACTTAGAAAGCTCTAGGCTCATGGCATGGGAGATTTGCCATTAGAGCTGTGATTTTAACTTCTAAATGTAGGTACAAGGTTTTAACATTTTCCGAAAAAAAAGTCCCAAAACTTACCCTAATGTGGCCCAAACTATCAAATATGCCACTTGCGGATCCAGTACAGATCGAAAATTTAGGTAGCAGATGTTATTAAGGTTAACTTACAATTGGGACGGAAGGTGCAATTTCCTCTTCTTTTACGAGAGCTCTCCTCGCGTTCGTGGACACTTTAAACGCCTGGTGCATTTGAATGGCAAAGCAGTGATGTAATGTGGTCGTGCCCAGTGTTGACGTAATGGTCCCGAAGTGTCTAAAAAGTTCACGAAGAGAGAGAGTCTCTCGAGATCGAGCGCGGTTTTGTTAACGCGCGTGATGCATCGATTAAGATAATATTTATAGACTGGTTCTCGTTTGTAAAACAAGTACATTTCAAACGATAGTGGGGAGTCGGGAAGTAGGATATGTTTAAACTGGTTTCCGCCTTTTAAGTTCTGATCGTACTGATCATAAAGGGAACTCGTGTAGGATATGCATCACGTAACAACAATACGCATCATATGAGAACAATTTCGCCGCACTCGATCTTGAAAGCAGCTGTCGATCTACGATTAAATTACGGTTTCATTCACATCACCGCGCCAGCGCTGGACACGACCACGACGACATCAATGCCTTGCCATTCAAATATATCGTGGAGTTCTCAGAAAAGAACGGAAAATGTCACCTTGTATCCAAATAGTAAGTTAACCTTTATACCATCATCTTAGTTTTCGATCTGTACTGGATCTGTGAAGTTGCGTATTTTGTAGTTTAGGCCGTATATTTTGGGGCAATGTTTTCGGAAAATGTTAAAAGCTAGCACCTACATGTTAAATCCCAGGCGAATCTCCCACGTCTTGAACCTAGAGCTGGGCTTTCCAAGCTAGTTAAGTAAATAATCAGAATATTTTCAACCTGTTTTGTTTCAGAAACCTTGCCAATCCTAAACCGACTGCTTATTATAACATATCTTGGCTATAGCAGACAACTGTACTCAGTTGGGTTGTCGAAAGAGGCGTTTCCGTTTGCAGCATAGAGACATGTACCGATGATTCACTAGGTGAGTAACCTTCAAACTTTTAGAGTGGTAAATACCATTTGTATTTGTCGTAAGTTTCTAAAGTGGACCAATTTAGTGTCTGTTATGCCTCAACTACCCTGCGCAAACCGAAGTGTTGTTGGGCCGCCAAATAATTTGAAACCTGTGAGGAAATTATTCCAAAACTAAACATGGACCAATAGTTTTGGTCAATGTTTTATTCAAAAGTGATGATGTGTCACTAGAAAAATGGCAATCCTAAATTAAGGATCTATTTTTGGGGGTTGAAAGTCAAAAATTTCACGTGCAGTACATCTTTAACTTGATTAACTTATTACAAACTCGAGCGGAAATATCTCCGAAGCTGCAGGCGAAGGAGTTTGTGTTCATGCGTGAGTCCCGTGATTGTGCCATGTAATTTCTGAAAGGTGTAGTGTTTTGAGTTTAAAAAAAGAAGAAAAAAAAAAAATCAATTTTTTGACCCCAGTGACCCCATGATGACCTTTGACCCAAGTTTGGTCATGTGACATGTTGGGGCTGGGCCACTGATACTTTTGACAAAGTTTGGTTGAAATTGGATAACCCTAACCCTGCTGAATCCAACAGGATCCAACTATGTCACATACCCGATGGAGCCTGTTGGATTGAGCAGTTAACCCCTTGTGTACATTTTGTGATGCAAAATGTTGGATTCAGCAGGCAACTGAACCGCATTATAACGCCATGTTGGACTCCGTTGGATTCAGCAGACAACTGAAAATGAGGCACAGTGGATTGAGCAGGAAACTCCGGTTGGACTTTGTTGGATTTAGTAGGGTAGTCCTAAGGAAGTACTAGGGGGTTAGAGCAATGAACAATGTCAACGTTTGTTACTAACGGACGGATGGCTGCTATCCCGCAGCTAAAAATGTAGAAATTCATCTTTCATGAAAGATCCAAATGCGATGGTGTTGTGCATTCTGTTTATCAATGTGTAGCTGATTTTAGAGGCGAACAACCTAACCCCCCTTTGAAGAGGGCAGGATACCAGTGCATGTAACCGGTAACCGACCACGTACAGTGTGAACGACACCATGAGTCTGCAGAGGCCGCCATTTTCACCTCCACCGAGTCATGTGACTTTTTGGCAGGCAGAAGTTGAACAGTTACAGGTGAGAGTCGTTGTGATACGGAAATTCTCATTGGTCAATCTGCTGACAAATAGCGTAGTCTTTCATTCATTGACCAATCACAATCTAAGATGAATGCATTCATCCAATCACTTTTCTTTTGGTAATTGGTCAATACAATTTAGAATGTGGACCATGTATTTTTATGCGTATGGTCAGTTCTGTAGCACAGTTTAGGTACCTGTACATTTTTGGACAAGTCAATGGGCTCTGTGCGCCAACAAAAGAGGGCGCCTTTTTACCTAGCAACAACGTCCCATGGGTGGGACACATACATTTCGCTGGTTGACGCGGGCGCACCGTTCCTTGTGTGTGATGCACATACACCAGGGGATTTGTGCTACGCACACGCAGTTGCTGCGCTCTGCGCCAAAATATTACAGTCAGGCAAGATGGCGTCGTTCGGTCATCCCCAACTGTACTTTCTTTGCCAGTGGGGGGGTACTTGTGAACCAGGCATGCAACTTTTCCTCGGATCCACTGATTTCCTCGGTTTTTACTTCTCATGAATGCCATTACAAATTGAAAAACGCTGTACAAAGTCTTGTGTGCTTCGGAGTTTCCTCAGTTTTCCTAAATCCTTGTTGCATGCCTGGTGAACGGAGTGGACAGTGGGCATAAAAGAAAAATTACATTCATAAAGTTGATTTTAATTCTGATAAAACGTATCAGTTTAATAGTTACTACAATGAAAAAAGAAACAAATTATTAATCCAATCTTTTTGCTGTATTAGAAATCAACTCGAAACACCATGGTTTTAGACGTACCCAAATATATTTTTTGTGTAATTATTAATTTATTTTGTTAGTTAAAAGTAACAGCTTGACTGTTCAACATGTTTAGAAATGACCTATACTTCATTAATAAATACCTTGGAGAGTTGATGGCTTCTGATTGGTCGAGACTCGATCACTTGGGGGTGTGTTAACGGTGATATAAAGACCGGCTTCAAAGAACAAGCAAATAAATGGCCCCTGAACCAGGATTGATCCAGCATCATGTAAGCGAAATGATTGGCCAAATTAACAACAGTCCTACGGTAGCTTGTAACAAAACAGCAGTACACATGCGCTCAACCATGATTGTGCTAGACGCAGTTGCTGGGTTTGGGTGCGCGCGCGTAAGGAAGTTTTCAAATGACATGTTTGCACTGCAGTACTGAGGATCTTCATAACAAAAGCGTGAATTGTTTTTTGTAACAAATATCCCCGAAAGGAAAGTCACATAATTGGAGCATTTTAACTCTTTATTTCATTTAAAAGGTATTTATTAATGGGAATAACTGTGAGGATCTGGTCTTCTCTGCGTGATAATGACCGGGTTTGGGGGTGATCGATCTTAATTTTTGATTTTTGTGAAGTGTTTTACATTGAGGTTTATATATCTGTGGATTTGCTCATATTTGTGCACCATTACCAACAAAAGTATTTGTACGTGAATTAATAGTTTTCGAAGTTCATTTTTTATGTTGAATAATACAAAAAGTTTGCTTAACACATTTTTCATGTTTTACGATGTTACGGTAGCGTAATCATCATTTTTCCACACAGGTTCCTGGCATGGATCCAAGACCGCCATTAACCCCCGGAAAACCACCAACAACAGGTAAACAACTTGTTCATTTCTTTGCATTTATTCAAAGATAATAGATTTTATGTCTTCATCTGTGAAATAGTATACAAATATTGATGTAGTGAAACTAGCCTCCCGAGGTGATCCATGGAACGTTCTGTTCTGACTAATGTCTGACTAATCAGATTGCTGTTTACAAAAGCTGACCCAGAATTGATCTGGCAAATGAAAAGCGCTCTCCTATTGGCTAACAAAGTGAATCCTGTAATCCTAGACCTGAATATTCATAGGCAAGGAAATTGTCCAATTCATTTTGTAATGCAAAATATTCATGTACTCAAACGAATCTGCATATAGACATGTAATTTTGTTCATATATTAAGAATATTTTGGATTAATGTATTTCTTTATTTGCATCAAAAGGGTATGAGTGTAACAAGTGCTGTGCAAGATTTGCGTCCATTGCAAGCCATGTTGCCCACGAGATAGCCGGCTGTGTTACCATGTCGCCGTCTACCAGCCAACAGCAGGCCGCTGCCCTGTACACCAGGAATACCGTGCAGCCGACACCGGTTATCAATCAGGCGGCAAGCAGACCGGCGCCCGTCGGCAGCAACGGACTCCCCAATCATTCAGGTAATACCACGTCCTCGTCACCGCGAGGTAAGGGCGGCCACAAAGCCGAGAAAGTCACGAGTCCGCGCTCGTTCCTGGAAGCCGAGCAGGGCGGGCAGGAGTACCACTGTAAGATCTGCCCGCAGGTCTACTACAGTAAGTCCGACGTGTTGCTGCACGCGCGGTCTCACACCGAAGGCAAACCTTATAAGTGTGAGGATTGCGGGAAGGGGTTCGCGACCACGTCATATCTAAGCCAGCACTCGCGGGTGCACACCAACCACAAGCCCTACAATTGCACCTACTGCGACAAGTCCTTCAAGCAGTTGTCGCATCTGCAGCAGCACACGCGCATCCACACCGGCATGAAGCCCTACAAGTGTTTCGACGCCGGCTGCGACAAGGCGTTCAGCCAGTTGTCCAATCTTCAGCAGCACTGGAGGCGACACAACAAGGATAAACCGTACAAATGCCGCGACTGCTACCGCGCCTACGACGAGCTCGAAAAGCTGCAGAATCACGTGCTGTCTCACGAGAACACCCGTCGCGAGAAGCGGTTCTCCTGCGGGGTATGCGGCAAGACGTATAGCTTAGAGGTCTACCTGCAGAAGCATATGGATAAGCACCCTCAACATCCTCAGCTTGCTAATAACGGACTAGCCAACCTCCCCATCGTTGATTCAAACAAACAGAGCAACTCGTCCGCCGGCAGCAACCTCACGCACCACAAGAAACACAAGAAGAGTAAGAAGAAGTCTAACCCTGACCCCGCCCCCACCATGAATATGCATCAGCCAGTCATGAATATGAATGACTATTCAGCAGCGGAGACCACCAGCCACCTTGTACCCATGCTCATGCATCTCCAGGCGCCAGACTCTGTCCTGCAGCCGCTCACATTACCGCCGCGGTGTGGGGTCCAAAGCCAGACCACTGATGCCAAACCGGGCACCCAACCTCACGGTTTCCCGGCGCACACGGCCACTAGCCCAGCCGTGGGCAGTCATCCATTAAATTTGCATATTCCCATGCCGACATCGTTAGGTTACATGAATCGCGGCCCGGTATTCTCCACGGAGAGTCCTACGTTCACGTCCAGCTCCCCCGCGTTCCAATCCCCCAGTCACATCGTGGATTCCAGAATGCCGTATTTTCCACTGCCAGTATCCGCTCCAAATGTGTCCCACGTCATACAGGCTTGAAAAGCATCCTTCAAAGATTTGACGGACACAAATATGAAACTCTAACCGGGAGTTTTTACTCCTCCCAAAGGCCCTGGATGTTTTCACAAAGTTATTATAATTTCACGAGACTTATTGGACAACTTTCTGCCAGTATTGAAATAAAAGGAACTCGACCAAAGTGCAAGATTTGCACACCAAACTTAAGAATATCATTAACTGTGAGACTTAACATATCTGGGCGGAAGAAAAGTCTGTCGGAGTGTCCATTTTTCCTCACAGATTAAGCCAAGAAATTGGCCATCTGCATCGATCGACTTGTAATTTCAAGCGCAGAAAATGATTGATCCACCTTTTTTGGAGTTTGGTTTGACTATATATTGAGCTGCACCTCATTCGGCCTGAGGAAAGCGACGTTTTAAAAACAAATGCCAAGTAGTCGATGTACATATTAAGTAAGTATCTCGCATTAACAAGAAACTGTACAACGTAGAATGGAGTTTGTACTTAATCCAACAACTCTGTGGGCTTGTTATGAACGATCGCTCTGTGCACAGATTCATTGTCACGTAACGAGAGCATTTATTTGTCACAAGTTGTCTAGAAATATCATTTGGATCAGCTAGCTTGCTCTGCAGCTGATTTCACGAAACAGTGAGTGACTTACAACATGCATAGGATTAACGCAATTTGTTGCGCGGCTGCACAAGAAAGTTACGATCGATTTCATGAAACTTGGCGTAGCTACGCAAAGTTTTTAATAATCTTAACATCTTGGACATGGATTATAGCAGCATTTTTGACAACCATTTGTGTATAATTTTGTTTGGTCAAGAAACAGTCGAATCACTTCTGACTGCCATTTTGAAAATCATTTGCCCGACTTTCTTCAAAATCGTGCAACAACTCTAAAAGTTCTGTCACGAGTAAAATAGCAATTTATTTACCTCAGACACGAAGCTGTGAGTGTTTTGTATCAACCATGATAATTTGTGCAATGACAGGCCTCACGACGATCACGATTTGCCAGTAAAATAGTTCATTTTCAGTCGCCACGCCGCAACTTATACCACCTAAAATGTTTGCGCAAGTTACACCATAATTTGTTGCGCAAGTTGCAGACTTACGCACTATGAAACTTGGGCGAAATGTGTCGTAGCTGAAATGTTGCGCAGTGTCAGATGTAAGTTGCGCAATAAATTTCTGCGCAAGTAGAGTTGCACCACTGCGTAAAGTTTCGTGAAATCAGCTCTTAGTTTTCTTTTCCAAACCATTCAGGTTTCATCTTCATTCCTTTGTGGAAAATTTTGAAGAGTTGAAAAAAAATGTTACACCAAGCTAAACATTTCTTTCAGTATACTTACATTTATTGAATCGCACAATTAAATTGGAAAAGGAGAACCTAAAAATACAAATTCCTCAGCAAAAAAGTGCCAAAATGTATCCTATTTAGGGATATCCAGTCAGTGTGCATGGAGCAGTCACCTGATTTGTGTCACATGATCAGTCACATGATCTGAGACTCGCTGAATGCTATGATAACTCACATTGAGTCTTTGATTGGCTCAACTCAGCTAAAAGAAATTATCTTTTGTTGTTGACGATAGTGTAAAATATAGTGGTTTTTTATGGTTTTGGGAACACTGACAACAATTTAGTAATAGCGTGTTTTTTATAAGATTTTGTTTTGTTTTAATAATGTAATGGATCTATTGAAATAATTCATATTTCTTGAAGGTTTATTAGATGAAGTACAAATACTTCCAGTAATTGTTTTTTTAGTGGAACTTATTCTGAGTAGTTTTTTATCGAAATGAGTAAAAATGAGTGAACGCAAGTTTTCGTTGTTTTTTCCACTGCACACGGCACGGGAGAAGTTTGAAAAGTACGAAAAATTGTGAAAGATATCAGAGAGTATCTTGAAATAGCTGGAAAGGGTTTGTTACATGAAAGGAAATGTATGAATTTAATATAAATATTACAAAAACAAAATGGTGGATTTTTAAGTGGACACAGCATGTAGTTGTGAATGTTGCACATTATAGTTGTGCAAATTCAACCAAAACCTCTGCATTATGTTTGTATTCATGGAAATTTGTAAAGTAAAAAAAAATTGTAAGATATTTTTTTAAACGTTAACTATGGTGTGTAGGCAGTGGTTATGTAACCCACAAGGCACAAAATGTCGACTTTTAGTTGTAGTGTATGTTTTGAAGAGTATTTTTTTCATGTTTAATCTTTGTGGATTGTCTTTTAGTGAAATACCGTGAGGCTACAATATTGTACATTGGGGAAAGTCTTGTACTGTTTGTACTACACAAGAAAAGTCACGCTCGGTTACACGCATGAAATAACGCAGATCAAACAAACAAAATTCTGTATAATTTAGTCTTGGCACAATTTATCGGTAGTTGAATCTTGTCGCTTTTCATGAGGATCATGCACAGTTTTAATGCATCAACTTGTCTTATGAGGTTTGTTGCAGTATGCAGGTATTCTTAATTGTCTGAGAAAAAGGGCACAGTGGAGGGGCGGAGTCTAAGTTGGTAATGGGGGAGGTACCGAGCTAAATATACCATTTCACAAAGCACGTAACGAAATTCTTCACACATACTTCATCATTTTTTTAAAACTCGTGTTTTTATTCAGAACAAATCCATGTGCCGCACGTTAAAATATTTTATTAATATTTATTGTCTTTCTGTGTTGTACACGTCAAAAATGTGAAACAGAAAAAAAAAATGAATTTGTCCGTTTTCAGTAGTTTTTGTTGACTTGTTTAATTGAGAACAGATCAAGTGATAAATTGTATGTTTAGAGTAAAAATGTAGGGACATTGGTTACATTTTGCGGGAGTCGATGTAATTCATGTAAATGTGTTGTGTTTCTGAACGTCCGACAGAGCAATTGTCGCGCAGGAATTTGTCTGTAACAATTGAAGGTGTACATTTTATGAACATTTTTGTATAAAACCTTGCATTATCGGCTGGAAGTTAGTAGTAGGTTTAATATGAATAGCGAAATTGTGTAAAATTGTGTATTGGGTCTTGTCTACAGGTTTATCACCCAAGAAATTACGTCAGCTCAACGCTACAGAACGTTGTGGGGAAGGGGTACATTTAACCCCCCCCCTCCCCAGCAGCATTTATATTTTGATAAATTGTTGTCACTTGGACTGATAAATGGGCCATATTTTTATCAAATTAATAATCCAAATAAGTAACTTGACTTAATATAAAAATTAACAATTTTTAAAATGTAGTTTTTGATGTTTAGCAGTGTGTAAACCGACGGCAATGGCCTTCAATTTCATGCCTGTTTTACCCTCATATTAAGGCCAAAAAAAGTCTCCGGTTTCTGGTATGGAGCTTGTCCCAAAAGTGGTGCGGCGACGCGGCTTCTTTTTTTTTTTTACTTTTTTTTCTTCAAATGGCTGATGACTGCAAATGGTGCCCGACTAAATTTAGTGCAAAATATACGGGAGCCCAGAGAGGCCACATAAAGCTTATACTCGATCGTAACACCATCTAAAAACACGTTCAAAATGTGCAGCAGCAGGATTCCAGTCAAACCAGTGAGTTTGGTGGTTTTGAGACATCATCTTACATTGAAAAAGATTTTTTAAAATTTTTTTGCTGACACGCATGGCTACGGCGACGCGTGCGCATACCAGAGACTGGAACCTTTTTTTTTGGCCTAATGGTGTTGCGCTCTCAAATAAGGCCAATTGACAACATGATTGATTCCTGTAACCATGGTAACCCTACCCTCCATTTTGAGTTTCATATCTGCTAAGATTTTTTTGCAGGACTAACCTAAAGGCTCACTTCTTCCCATATTGCAAATTTTACTTAAAATGAAAAAGACTTATGGGCAATTCTAGCATCAGAAAAGAAGTGAAACGTGGCAGAGCCAATTAACTACGATATCTAATTAACGATTCAGAGAAATGATCCAAAACTCCTAGTCTGTAATTTCCTTGACCATTACTAGATGATGGATGTATAAGATTTGAAAAAGACATTTTCAGGCTTATCCCTTGAGCTCTTAAATGCCTATCATGACATGACATTACGCTGGAATTTTATAACCAATCAAAAGAAAGTTTGACTAACCTAACATTTTTAAAGTTTTTAACCCACTTACTGACCCACATAAATCCAATTTTTTTTTTCATCTTTGGGAGATAAATCTGTAGACGAAGCAGTTGTTAATTCTCCTTAATCATTATATGCTTGTATATGATTGCTGCATCTGTGTAGATTTGTTGTTTCTTTTCAATTTGTTTTTATATGAAATGGGGAGGGTAGACACACAAGTGATGTAGGAAAGAAAAATGACCTGAAAATTTAGTGTTTTTTTTGGGGGGGGGGGGACTCTAAAATGTCAATAGGCTTTTCATATTATCATCTTGCCTACCCATGTTGAACATGGGTTGGCAAGGTGAACCGTTCACTTTAACACTTATGTGTACACGGGTCGGCTGTGGAGCCTTTAAACCCCAGTCCTGACCAGGGTTGGATTTTACCTGTGTACAGGGTGAGTAAAAAAAAACGAAACCCAAATGTCGGGACTATTGTTTCAGTGAAGTTCTGCATGCAGCACTTTGAAAATCTAGGATATGAAAGCCCAATTCATAAGCTTTCTTTCAGTACAAGAATCACTCAAATCACTCATGTACTTTTCAAGTTACAGAATTTTTAACACAACCACCGTTTTAAAGTTCTGTCCACGGATCACAAAAAGGTAAGAGTTCTTTCAGCATAACAAAAACAAATCACATAGGGATGTGTGTTTATTGTTTTCATGTTGCTGAAAGAACCCACACCTGTTTTGTGATCTGTGGACAGAACTTTAAAACGGTGGTTGTGTTTAAAATTCCGTAACTTGAAAAATACATGAGTGATTTGAATGATTCTTGTAGTAAAAGAAAGCTTATGAATTGGGCTTTCATATCCGAGATTTTGAAAGTGCTACATGCAGAACTTCACTAAAACAATAGTCCCGACATTTGGCTTTCATTTTTTTTTACTTGCCCTACAGAGCGCCGGACCCATGTAGCTAGAAGCAGCGTCTAATTCTAGCTCATGTGAAAGGGGTTCATAAAATCTCTGTGTCGAACCCGGGTCGGACACAGAGATTTCGGACAGTGTGTAAGGCCCAAATGTTATTGACATTTCTATTTCAGAAGGTAGTCATTAGTTGAGAGATATTTTAGCTTCTTGGTACTAAAAACAATTGCTGCAGAATATTCAACTAAAACTGCTTTATTAAGATTGTATTAAAAAAAGGCATTCGAATACACCACCGGTTTAAACCTCAGATTTCTAAGTAAAGCTGTGTTTACAAAAGATGGGGAAAAAATACTAGTGAGTTACAAAGTAACATGTAATTAGGTTTTATCTTCGTATTTTAAAGAAATATTTTTGTTTTGTTTATAAGCTGTTTTTTTTTTCTTTTAGTCAGATCTCTTCTTAAAAAATTGGTTTTGGGATTGTGTCATTCAGTAAGTTAAGCCAAGTGTACATGTACATGTTTGTGGTATTAATGAGATGCACTGAATATTAATTAAATACTATCAATTAGATTTAACAAAAAATGCAAGCTAAGAATATTCTTCTGGAGTTATTTTTTGCGTTTTTGTCTGAACAGTTCAGGGGAGTCAGATTGGCGTAGCGGTACTTTCCTCGCCTTCCATGTCGTCGCCC
This sequence comes from Patiria pectinifera, assembly GCA_029964075.1. NCBI lineage: Eukaryota > Metazoa > Echinodermata > Asteroidea > Valvatida > Asterinidae > Patiria > Patiria pectinifera. Next base: position 19,511,692 of record CM057134.1, read on the forward strand.
GGGTTCGATTCCTGCCTGGGCCAATATGTGGATTGGGTTTTCAGTCCCTACCTGATTCCGTGGGTTTTCCCAGATTATTCTTCTGGGTTTTCCTTCTACCTCTAAAACTGTAACTTCTTCTCATTGTCTTCTCTCCACAGGTTTCTTCAGGCTTGCGAGCTACAGTGCCTAGGGTACTTTTGAGGAATCCTTGGTTGCATTACAAGAAATAATTAATAATAAATCATGGTCAATTTCTAAATCCACATTAGGCACAATTCGGGCGATTCACAATTCAGTGCGCCACCAAGAGTTTGCCACGGAGAGTTCATTTTTCCCAGTGCAATGTGGGAGATGGTCGACCAATTCGCAGCGCGGGACATTTGAAATTGTTTCGTAAGCGTATGATTCGAATATATGTTTGCCCTTGTTTTGTTTTAATCAATATGGTGTTTTTTTGTAAGGCGGCAGAACGCTATGCCCCAATCTATAACAAAATTAGCTCAAGTTGTCTACTGACACTCATTCAAATGGACCGCGTTTTGTGGACCGTAAACTTGAAAAATGGACTCTCCATGGCAAACTCTTGGTGGCGCACTGCATTGTGAATCGCCCGAATTGAATCAGATGTTTGTTGCAGGATTCTAGCATTGTTCATTTTTTCGAAAATAATTGGGTATTCGATTATGAAAACTTTGACTGTATCGAATATTTGTATATTCAACATGCACTGAAGATGTTAACACACACCTGCCTTAACTGGCTGCTGATAGGGTTTTGTGTGTGCCTGGGCCTCTTGAAAATTGACAAGGAACTTATTAAAGTAATGATATTGTGACGTGTCGTGCCAGCCCTCCTGCGTCAGGCTGGTTTGTTTGGTAGTTTGCTGCCTTGATGGTGTCCGATCCCTGCTCCTGTCCACCAAGCAAAGGGGATAGCCTGGTGCTGTGGCCTGCTTCTTTTTCGTGTAATTTTGTGTTGGAATTTAGTATGCAAATGTGTGCAAATGAACCTGGAAATTACACGAAAAATAGACGTCTGAGCAAGGAGGGATTTCTTTTCCATTGCTTTAAAGAGGGTGAGTGTGCTTCTAAATAGTAAATAAACTACAAAGTCTAAATACGAAAACCAAAACTTGACAAAGTGTTACATTTGGGTAGATGTTCTAAGTGTGGCTCTTATTTACGGAGGTAGTCCGGTAAATTGGCCACATTTATGGGCCTAGATATATTGCAATTATCGATTATCGTGGCTTAGCACAGGAAATTTCTATTTTTGCGCTACCAAAACTCCTAAAAGTGGCGATTTTTAATCCAGTTCACCAGGCAATAAGGACTTTCTGCTGAGTTGTATAAAAAGGACGATAAAGCTAAAAAAAAGATGTGTCATTCAACTTTTAATAAGTTTTAATAAATATTCACGTTTTCCAAAACTTGCACATTTTCCCTTACCATGTCTGCTAAAAGGTACTGTCTATATTCACTTTAAGTAACGAAAATTGTATTTTTATATCCATTTCTGGTCTTCTTTCTGTCACAAACCCCCACGTCCAGTCTGGTCACCGTGGCAACTCACCAGCCTCAAGCTCCGCCTCCAGCAGCCATTGGTCGAGATCATCGCTTACCAATTCCAATCAGCTATGAATGTAGTCGAGGGCAACGCAAGACACCTGTCAGCTTTGTTGTACCTGTCAGTAGTCTGGGTTACCCTGTTGGTTCACCAGGGAGTAGCATCTGGGCTTATACACCAGGTAAGCTCAGTTCTAATTTACCATAACTTTTGTAGATTCATTAAAACTGACCACATCTAGTGCATCAAGTTTATAGAAGTGTGAAATATTCCAATTTTTTGCTCGGCGCGTAAAAATCTTCAAAGAACTTGACTAAAAGTCCTAGTTGAGAAAACAAGTGCCAGTGCACAATAAGCTCTGACCGTGTTACAAGAAGTCTTGCATGAAAGTCTTGCATGAAATTGATCAAATAATCCCTGCCAGAGCTTAAAAATGCGATGCCGAAAAATGTGAAGCCGAAAAATGTGATGCCGATGGCACACATGGAACACCATATATTTGGTCAATTTTCAGGGACAGACAGACCATCTGACCAACTGACCGACCACCAAGGGACATGTAGAAGCTCCTGCCAGAGCATAAAAATGATATAAAAACCTACCCAAAAAAATACGATAACATCCAAGTTGATGTTATGAACGTAATTTGGTACTGTTATTTTTTACCCAATGGACATGCAGGACAGGCGAACAGAAATATATTAGTTGTCATCCATTCAAGAGAATATTTACCTTTCAACATTAAACAAAAAGTGGTGCGGCGATGCGGCTTTTTTTTTTTTTTTACCTGTTTTTTTTTGCTTCAAATGTCCGCTGATGACTGCAAATAATGCCCGACTAAACTTAGTGCAAATATATGGAGTCCAGACTCTGGTCTCCAGAGAGGCCACATAAAGCTTATTCGCGATCATAACCCCATCTAAAAACACGTTAATATTGTGCAGCAGCAGGATTCCAGTCAAACCAGTGAGTTTGGCGGTTTTGAGACATCATCTTTTATTGAAAAAAAATCTTTTTCGTTTTGCCGACGCGCATGGCTACGGCGACGTGCGCGCATACCAGAAACCGGAGACTTTTTTTTTTTGCCTAATGTGGCGTACTTGAATAAATCTCGGAAAATTCCAAATTAAAACTTACAAATTTCTGTAAAGCTGATAAATTCAGATAAACATTATTATCTCTACTTACACACCCAACTAGAAGTTTGTCAGAAAATTATTTTCTTATTTTTGGGGGACATTTTCAAAGGGTTCACTGTGCACTTCGATCTAAAATTGGAAAATCACGCCAAAATTAATGTTTTTTCTAACTTTGTAACAGGTAGATAAGCTTGTGATTTATGAATGGGGTGTTTAGAACCTGATGAAATTTCACTTTCTGTGAAATTTGAGTTGAAACGTTTGCTTTAGCTAAGCGCTAAGGGCAAAATATCAAAGTGCGCCATGTTAGGGGCCGCGCTACGTTAGGGTACATCAACAATACTGAAATATCATCATGCTTGCGAACTCTAACTTTATTCCCCTGGTTATTTCCTACAGACACCTGTCAGCCGGTTTGGTGAGCAACATGAGCCAATGTCTGGCATGCATCATAACATGGCCATGGGAGATGGGGGAGGGATGACAGCTCATGGAATGGCAGGAACAGTCTGGAACCCTGTAGCCACCATGCAACTTCAAGGCACCGATCCAAAGGTGCGTCCTGTTTCAAGGCTGAAGTCGTAGTCAATATTTTCAGGCTACATATGTGAGGCATCTGGTAAAATGAGAGGGAACTTTGATTTTCAGATTCATTGATATTATTTGATATGTCTACTACACATATTTTAAAGTAATAGTAAAAATATCATGGAATAAAAGAGTTTCTAAGAGGTAAACAATTTTATCTTTCTTTCTCACGAATACAACACTCAAAACTTTACAGGCCTTTTTCTCAGTATTTTACTTTGTTGGACATGTCCATATATGCTAACTTTAAACAGCCATAAGTTGTCAACGGAATGTCCGATTGAAGTGCAACAAACAGTTTTGGATTTAGGAAGATTTTTTTGTCTTTCCTAATACCCGCAAATCCTCATTTCGACCTCTGCCCAGTTCTGTCTCATTTTGCCAGAACGCCTCACATGCATGGTCGTCAGTATCATGTCCATCAGCCGCTTTCATATACCAAAAGGCGCATTATTGCTAGCAGTAGCAATTGGGAGACAGTCTGAAAATCTGTCATTAATTTTTTATGAACATAATTTCCTGGAATATTCACTGCAAAATATTTCATTAATCTAAGTATTCCTGATGCAGTGAATGCACAATTCTTGAAGTTGATAAACGTTAAAGGCCTTAGTGATTTCTCAGAAAACTAAAAAGATTTCCGGAGAAAGAGATGCGTATAAAGGTGTATTGATTCAGAAACAAAAGAGTTACATATTCCATAAATGCCACTTTTTAAAATTTGCATGGAGGGAAAAAAATTTGTTAACATGAACTACATGTTTTAGAGTAAAATGTGCACAACATCATTGCGTGTAGTTGGGATCAGCACTAAACCCTCAGTCACCAACAAATCCTCATTTTTAATAATTTAATAATAATCAATTTAATAATTTACAATTTTGTCGTCTATTTTCCCAGGTGTCGGGAGCAGGGAGCCAGTCAGTCATGTGACATGAGGACACCTCTCCATCCGTATCCACAGAGGGCGCTGTTTGTCACAACTGCGGCATACTTCAGAGATAGTTAAGTTGAATAAGTTTTCTAAGATGTCCAGCACCCATAGAGGGCGCTATAATGCTATCCGGTTTGTTGCCTAATGCTGCGTTCCAATCGCGTCGTGTTTATCGTGTTCACAAGTTCAGTCGTATTATAGCGTTCTTATCGCCTTGGTAACTCGTATTCACCAGTGACAAACTGGAGGCAGAATTTTCTTCTCAAGTTCACGACTTAGTCTGGTTCCCTGACCCCATTGTCCTTCGAACCCATATTTTTAGGGGGGCCGGGAAACAGTCTATTTCTGATTTGACAAAAATAGCTTGCGCAATGTGCATGAAGGCCTATGTGCGCATACCAGTTGGTGAGTAGCATTAAAATGAAACCTATCGTGAACTAGGAGTAATTCACGGTGAGCACGATAAACACGACGCGATTGGAACGCAACATATCCTGCCCCAAAAAATGGTGACCATGCAAAAACAAAACGAAATAATTGACCTATCGCGGTAGAATCGCAGTAGAATTGCGTCAACGCAGCTTGTGAAATTTGTCCAATTACATGATATACAAATGGACGCAGAACGCGCAAAATCTGAGACGTACAAAACTTAGCGTGCAAAAATTCCATAGGGTTGTATAAGGGGTGTGGCTAACTCGCAAATGGGGATAGGTCAATTTAATCTTGGGAAAAAAAATTGTATCAATTTGTGAAATTGAACATGATTGGAAACTGTTTAGTTGTTAGCTTCATTCTTGTTGTGCTCAGGAAAATGCTGTGTTTAAAAATAATTTATTTTGAGAAAACTTTGCTGGTTTTTTTACCTATAATTTGTATGTGAAAAAAAGGACAGGCTATACAGGATGAGTCAAAAAGAAAGTGACCAAGTAAGAATGACATATATTTAAAAATATGTCGCTCGCTCCATGTAATAAAAATAACATGAATAAAGTACATGTCATTGACTAGTGTGAAAACTTAATGCAATTTGCATATTCTAATTTCTAAGTTATTGTCTACCTCTGATCATAATACTGCAATGCGTTGATGAATATCCTTTTAATACAACGAAGAATGGTGGTTTTCCTACCTCCATGAATGAACAAAAATTTGCCAAGGAAAATAGACAAAAATCACCACCGTTGTTTTAGAAAACCACTTGATTTGGTCTTCATCCTCAAAACACAAAATCTGACAGTAAAAATACTGTTGCAGTCTCAACTCATGTTATTTAATATCTCATTTGAATTTGAATGCCTGTTTGTTATCTCTGATTCTCATTCAGCTGAATATAAGCTTCAAAGCATTTTGCATTCCATGGGCAGTTCTAAAAATAGGTTCTTTTAGTAAAACATGTGTAACTGCTGATAGCATGGATCAATTTCAGTAACGATTTTGTACCCCTCAGCCGAGGTATTGTCATCGCCTACGACGTCCGGGCTGCTTAGTTTCCGGATGATAACTTGAGTTAGAAATGTCGTTTTGGATTGTAACTTCGGTAGGGGTTGCCCTTGGGAGTAGGCAGCAAGTTGCGATTGGTTTTGGGGTAAAAAATTCAAGGATCAAGGTCACAGTGGTGTGTTAAAGGTTAATGGTTTCCGGACGATAACTTGAGTTAAAAATGAGATTTGGGTTTCTCGAGCTTCGGTAGGGGGTTGCCCTTGGGAATAGGCAATTTTGGATTGGTTTTGGGGTCAAAAGGTCAAAGGTCAAGGTCACCAGGGTGAGTTAAAGGTGAATGGTTTCCGGATGATTACTTTAGTTATAAATGAGATTTAGGTTTCTAACTTTAGAAGCCCCGGGTTGCCCTTGGGTACAGGCAAGTTGGGATTTGTTTTGGGGTCAAAAGTTCAAAGGTCAAGGTAACCATGGTGAGTTAAATTATTTAATGGTTTCCGGATGGTAACTCGAGTTAGAAATGAGATTTTGGTGACTAACTTTGATAGGGGGTTGCCCTTGGGTACAGGCAAGTTGGGATTGGTTTGGGGTCAAAAGGCCAAAGGTCAAGGTCACCATGGTGAGTTACGGGTTAATGGTTTCCGCATGATAACTTTAGTTACAAATGGTATTTAGGTTTCTAACTTTAAAAGGGGGTTGCCCTTGGGCACAGGCAAGTTTGGATTGGTTTTGGGGTCAAAAGGTCAAAGGTCAAGGTCACAGTGGTGAGTTACAGGTTAATGGTTTTCTGATGATAACTTTAGTTACAAATGAGAGATTTAGGTTTCTAACTTTAGAAGGGGGTTGCCCTTGGGTACAGGCAAGTTTGGATTGGTTTTGGGGTCAAAAGGTCAAATGTCAAGGTCACGGTGGTGAGTTACAGGTAAATGGTTTCCAGATGATAACTTGACTCCGGCTGAGGGGTTTCAACAGCAATGCTGTTATTTTTTTCATGAGAGGACGAACTTGCTTATTAATGTATTCTTCATTGCATGGGGAAAAAGTAATGAATCCAGGTCACTTTCTTTTAGACTCACCCTGTATATAGTCGTATTACAAATTTGAATTTGATTTTAACCAAGCTGCAGAAACTGCCAGTTGGGGATGTTTTGTTTATGTTTCAGTCGTCTCAGTAGATAATAGTTAAAATTTCAATTCCGTAGAGCTGTACTAAATTTTGAGAGCGCTTGTTGTCCTCGAGCATTCATCTTTTGTTCAAGTTGAAAACGGTAATCAATCATGCATTTATGTGCTTAGTTTATGGGAGAGTGTTATATTACATGGACAAAGGAAAAGACAATGGCTTGTCCTCGAGAGTTAGGTAAAACATGACTGTGTGGGCCCAGCAAGCCTCACCCTGTATGTGATTATGAATATATGTTCTCTGATAATTTACTATAGCTCTGTGGCCTTATTGGTATCTTAACTTCACATGTACAGTTACAGGGAATGCAATGATTTGATTTCAACCTGTAGTTTTTCTCGCAATGAGGTTAATAAAACAGAGTGGAGTGTGTTGAATGCAAAAAATGTATTTAAATGAAAGTCAGTAGAAATTTTGTTTGTGGATTGGTCCTATCTTTAAAAATGAGCCTAAGTTGGAAGAGAAATTGCCGAAACAATAGAGAGCTTGTTAATTCAGCGCGAAAACGACAATGTTCATTGAAAGAAAGCTCTCTTATTGTTGGGACGATTGGTAGTAACATCTTTAAAAAGCCTATGAAATTTAACCAAAGCAACCACAGCGGGAAAAATATAGTCAGAACAGAAATACACTCGCTCATGGAACATAGAAATTGAATTGAAATTGTGTAAGTTCCTTGGTTGTAAAGTCTTTAAAAGCCTCTGAAATTTCAAAAGGAATTGTCCAACAATACAGTTATTATAACCAAAACAAATAGAGTGTATTCAGCGCAAAAAGTACAACCAAAATAACATCAACCAATAATGCAAGAAGAACACACTTTTCCAAAATGTCGACTCGGGAAATATTTGTTGTGTGTACTTGAAATGTTGTCTAACTGATTGTTCGTAAAATGTTGAGAAGAGTGTTTTTTTAACGATCAATTTTATTTGACAATGATTAAACGTGTTCAAATTATAAAACTGTACGTGTAAAAATGCATTTTTTTTATAATCGAAGCTCTTAAAAAAAAATTCGTTAACATTGCATTACTGTTGCATCGTTCAAAAGAGCCATATTCCTTGATGCTTAGTATTTCTCCATTTTCTTTGCTATTTAAAAGGAATGTACATCATTGGCTTTCGCTGTAATTTTCAGAAATGAACTAGTTGAGGGGTAGTATAATAGAACAAAATATTGTTACACTGACATGTTTGAAGTTTTGTGTCCGAAAATGCTTGAAAAACCAAGAAAAACAAAAATGTTCAAGTAGTCTGGTTCCCTGACTCCACTAAAAATGAAATGGATCAATTTATAGATGCCGGAAAATTGTAAGGTAATGGAACAAGTCTAGCTGGCCTGCACCCGTTCATGAACATGTAACCAATAGTAAACACAATTTGGACTGAAACAAATGGTAAATATGAAGTAGTAGTTGAAAAATAGTTAGGTTTTTCCAACGGTGGTCGGCCGACCACCGTTGGAAATGCATACAAAAATACCATTTTCTTGAAAATGACTTCACACCAGGTGCCATAATTTTACAGAATGCTTCAGACTGTCATTTACCAACATCCTAGTAAGGTATTTCGTAAAAAACTTGGTAGTTTTATTTTTTGAGGTTTGCAAATGTATTTTCCCTTTAAAATAACTCCTTGAAGCACACCAATGGAGTTTCCGAAATTGAGAAAAATGTAAGAGTTGCAAACATTCACAACTACCACAACAAAATTAAGTGTAACCAGATACTCCTAAAAAAAAAAAAAATTCACCGACACCAGACTATCATGCGACCTCTAAACACCTTGACAAGAGAGGGCCATAAACCATACAAAATCATTGAAGCATGAAAACCTACTCCGACAGCAAACCACACGGTCAATTGAGGAAGGCCCTTCAACCAGGTTGCATCAAGACCCTCACGCTAAGAAGTCTACATCCATCTCACATAGCACTGGCAACTGGGTTGTAAAATCTTTAAAAAGCCTCTGAAATTTCAAAAGAAATTTTGTAACAATGCAGTTATTACAACCAAAACCATTAGAATGTGTTCAGCACAAAAGTACAACCAAAATAACATCAACCAATAATGCAACAAGAACACACTTTCCCAAATGTCGACTCAGGAAATATCTGTTGTGTTTAACTGAAATGTTGTCTCGCTGATTGTTCGCAAAATAGCAAGAAGAGTTTTTTAACGATCAATTTATTTTTAATATCACAATGATTAAATGTGTTCAAATTATAAAACTGTATGTGTAAAAATGCACTATTTTATAATCGAAGCTCTTGCAAATTTGTTAAAATTGCATTACTGTTGCAACGTCCAAAAGAGCCATGATTCGTAATATTTCTCCATTTTCTTATGCTGTTTAAAATTACTCCTTGAAGCGCACCAATGGAGTTTCCGAAATTGAGAAAAATGTAGGAGTTGCAAACATTCACAACTACCACAAAAAAATTAAGTGTATAACCAGATACTCCTAAAAAAACATTAAATTTTCACCGGCACCAGACTATCATGTGACCTCTAAACACCTTGACAAGAGAGGGCCATAAGCCATACAAAATCATTGAAGCATGAAAACCTACTCCGACAGCAAACCACACGGTCAATTGAGGAAGGACCTTCAACCAGGTTGCATCAAGACCCTCACACTAAGAAGTAGATATCCATCTCACACAGCACTGGCAACCAGCATTCCAGCAGTCTTATATGCTCTTCATCAGGCTTCAACAATTGCATCAATCTCCAAAAAGGCAAAGGCCAACAACCAGTCTGACTGATTGGCTGCGAAGACATCTGGACTTCAGAAATAATACTAACAGGACTTCAAACAGGAAGCTTCAGTTATCCAATCCAAACATTTAGTCTAACTAATATAAAAGTCTAGCCCAAATAACTTTAAGTCCAACAAGCCCAAGACCCATAACTCTAAGTTCTATCAAATGGCAAACTATCAATTTGGAAGCCCTTCAACTAATAGTCCAGTTCCCTCTCAACCAACAACTAGCCAGCCCAACTCTAAGTCCAACAAGCTCAAGACCCATAAAATCCTAGTCCTATCAATTTGCAGACCTGTGAATTTGGAAGCCCTTCAACTTATAGTCCAGTTCCCTCTCAACCATCCACCAGCTAGCCCAGAGTCTGAAAGCCTACCCTCCAGCTCGAAACCCCCTCAGCTCCCGACTTTTAAAAACCCAGCCTCAGACCCTCAGATCTGGAAAAATCTTAAGGGGTACCCCTTGATTCTGAAATTCTGGCCAGAGCTGAAAAATTTTCTAAGTCCAAACCCAGCCTCAGACCCTCAGATCTGAAAAAATCTTAAGGGGTACCCCTTGATCTGAAATTCTGGCCAGAGCTGAAAAATTTTCTAAGTCCAAACAACCTAAGGGTTTTAATTACGAAAACCGTAGAGTTTTTCAAGAAAGTGCCATGGCAGAGCGGGAAAAAAGAGAGCTGGCATGCTGAGGGTATGCGGTTCAACCCTGCCCCATGCCACTATTTTATTTATTTTTAAAATTTATCTCTGCTGTGAGGAAAAATTCTCCTCCCGGGTCCCCGGCTGGGATTTGATCCGGGGACGCCGGCCTGGCGGTCAGCGAGCTAGACCGCCAGGCCACTGGCCTCTTCGAAAATTTGTTCTCGGAACTAATATTTAAAGGTTAGATTGCGCAATATTAAAAAAAAAGAAAAAAAAAAAACCCTTGCCCTCATTTGAATAATTGAATAATAAAAAGCAGAAAAACTGAATATTCAGAAGTAAACCACCATAGGTCCAAAATTCTGGTCCTCAAATTTAGACATTTATTCAATATCTTTTCTACTGCAGGCTGTATATGTACATTATTTACAGTATAAATTTGATAAATATATTAAATTTCTTACTATTTACAATTTGTAGTGTAATAATTGTCAATATTAATTTACTTCCCTTTAAAAGAATCAATTAATGCTTAACATTTTAGTGGGAAATTCTTTGTTCAAACTTTGCACTATTTTCCTGGGGGGGGGGGGGGATTGGCCATATTTGTTTACTATAAAATGGCAAACATTTGCTTGAATGTGAAAATGAGAGGTTTTGCCTACAGCATCTTAAGCATTTTTTTAAACTCAAATTCTGAGAGTTTTAACCACTTCGCAAAGAAAAACACCAATTCCAATATAGAGGGACACCTTATGTCTTGAATAATTTGTAGTACAACTAAATTTAAATAAGTTAACACTGACTGCAAATTGGTTACACATAATATATGAATACTGCCCTCTACAGTCCAATATTTTAGTTGTGTCTATCTGGCTTGATTCTATGCTAATTAATTATGGAGCTCTCAAATTATTTCACGAATAATCATCATTCTCTAATTCTTTCTATACATTTAAAGACATCTCATTAAGCAGCTATTTAGGGATCTTGTTTCCTTACAAACATTGATTCTCCTTCCGTACCTTTTTCGCATAAGGAATCTAATTTCACAAATTTCACTTCACAAAAAACAAAGTTTAAATGACCTATATGACTAAGTTACAAATGTTCAACTTTCTTATTTGATAACATCTTTTACATTGCATAAAATTGGTTTCATAATTTCATTTCATTCATGTAAACCTTATCTTACACCTTGTAACAAAGCACTTCTATGAATCATGTTTAAACTACTTGTTATTTGGTCATTATACATGAATTCGTTAATTAAACAATTGTAAGCAATTCATGGGCTATAGAGGGTGCTCCTCACTTTTTTAAAACCAATATAAGACTAAGAGTCCCCAACTTAAACATAAATATTTATCAATATACAAACAAAAATCTCAATTGTTCACTGTTTTATTGTTTCATTTCACTATAACATTGACAAAATGGGTTTTTCCACAAGTTTTAATGTACAAATAGCTTAGTACAGTACTTTACATAGGCGCACTCTTAAATTTACATAAATAATGATAAATACATAAATAATCAGAATTACTATAAGGCCCAGTTACTAATTGGGCAACCAGCAAATCTACAGTTTTAACCTGTATATGGGCAATTCCATGGTGACAGACATTAAGAGAGTTTTGAAGGGTTTGAAATTAATTGGCACCAATGTCTCGTATCCCAAGCAAGTTTATATCAATTTTATTTCAATCAGTTCATGCGCAATTCTTCTCTTGCATATGAGTGCAATATGACAAAGTGACACCGTATAATAATACAGGAAATGTAATAGTTGTAATTCCGAGTAAATTTTTGTCTTTTTCGCTCAAAATGTCTTTGCGCAATTCTTCAGTGACACCGTCTAGTAATTCCGTACTGCGTAATAGAAGTAATTCTTTATTGCGTAGCAGAAGTAATTCCGTATAAATTTTCATCTTTGTCACTCAAAAATTCTTGTACTTCGGTAATTATATCAACTTCTCATTCTTAATTTTATGATATTCCCGACATGTCGGATTGGAATTGGAAACTCTTAAGACTGCACTTTTCAAGGTGCATAGTGGAATTGTTTTTGAGCATTTTTGTGACATTAATTTCTCAATGATATGGTCTTTTTTTCTTGATGCCAAAAGTGTCTTTACTTTTTGCAACCTGTTGGCAGCTAATTCTTTTTTAGATACAAAACCAGTGAGTCCAGCGTAAGTTTTCATGAGCAGTAGTTGGGCCGAAATGTATCTTGCAATTTACAAACGCACTGCTCTTTTCTGTCTTCCTCATCGGGACACTTGACCGTGACTGACATTACATAAAAGCAACGCAGGAAACAAATGACTGAACAAATTTGAAATTCAACTTTAAGTTAAAGGTGCAACATACAACATTCTATTTATTTATCATAGCCAGCAGATACAGTGTTTACAAGCAAGTTGGAAAATTAACTTTTTAAAATGAGACTGTGAAGGACATTTTCGTGACTGACATTATAAATTGAAACATTTCTGCAGAGGTTCAGGTTTTATTTTCTTTCATTTCTAACAGTGACTATTTGTAACAAGAAAATACTTTTTCAGGATCAAAACTTAGAAATGTAGTTTAAAAACAACACATAATAAAAACCTATATACCTTGGCACCTCAAAAATAATTAAGCAGATGAGGCAAGAAATTTCTCAAAAATTACCCAAAAATTACCTTATAATATTAAACGTTGTCTCTAAGAACAATAACTGTGTGAATAGACTTGCATAATCCATATTTAATACATGTCAAATACATATTTTCTTTGCTAATAACAATTGGAGGTCTCAACATGCTAAACAAATTCCATGCTCAATTTAAACTACTTTTTCTCGCAGTTTTATTCATGGACACTTATGAAACTCCCCATGTTCTGTTCTTTTTCTGTCTATTCCTCTTTCATTTGTTCCTCTTGTGGTCTTCATACAATCCTTTTCTTCCAAGTTTTGTTTCTGCTGTGCCCTTCTCTGTGCTGCTGTAATTAACTTGCAACTTGGGTGTAGATCTTCCCTGAAAAATATAAAATATTCAACAAAATTATTTCTATTTTGTACATGTTTATATGAACACAATTTTCATTGATGTATTTTTCTAGCCATACCAAAGTTATCCGGTGAACCAAGAACAAAAAGAATGAATATTATCCAAGGTTTAGTAATAGGGAATTATGAATATCAAATTATTTGGTGCCAAACAATAATTCAGTTCTGACGGAAGACTCCCACACCCCTCCCCATCAGAATGGACAATGATAGATTACTTGTGCCCCAAAGCTACACAAATATTTTATCAAAGGCTTACAGATGTCCAAATAAAAATGAGTTGCTTTTTGTGAAAACTATACAAGCTACTCAGACAATGACTTGGCACTCAGTTGCATTTTGGTTCAAAGAGGTTACTTCTTGTATGTGTATGGACTTAAATAACATGTGTACTTGTATTTCCCTCAACTACGGACTGTGCAATAATGTGACTGACACTACGTTACGCTAAGATATTGTAACAGCATGACAATACATGTGGCCGACACTACAATATTTCATGGCTGGCCTAAAGCATTAACACAAAAATGTAAACAATTTTTTTTAATACACATCTCAGAACTCATGCTAAGAAAAAACACCAGAATAATTCATTGGTCAGAAATAAATGTAGGTATTTACAAAGAAAAAGAAATAACGTTTGGTTAATGATAGTTGATTAAGTTTGTATTTCATTTTACAAGCAAAATCTGACTAAAAGTTACAACAAAAAATATTATCCATTTTTACAAAGACGCCCTCAAAACAGTAACATAACAAAATTGAGGAAAAATATAAGTTCCTTACCAGTGCATCCATAAGTCATCATGACGTCCTTGCAGACTTTGATGTGATGGTGTACTGTAACTCACAAAATAGTGCGCGCATGGGACGAAACTATTTCAGTTTTAAAAGCGCCAAGCTATATTGTGTCACTTCGGCAAATCAAACTTGAACAAACTGTACATTTATTTATTGGTTTTGTGTCTCCACCTCCACGGAATTGCCCATATAACCTCTTTACTCATTTAACAGCCTAGTACATTCTAAATAGGCCCAAGGCACCTTGGATGTAGTTTGTCTGATGTTTGATGTCATCACAAAGTGGTGCAGTTTCAGGGCATTCCAGCATCAAGAGCAACGTCTTCTTGGTAAGAGCAGGAAAACCTGAAATTGAAGTAACACAAAAACCAAAATTGAATATAAATAGCATACTTGTGTAAATCATGTTAATGACTTTTTCATAATTTTGCGGGCTTTTGTAGCTTTTGAGGCTTCACTAAGTTGGGAAAACTATTTGTAGTGAGACGTTTTGAAGACAGAATTTGGAAATTTAATTTCCTTTGCATTCATATTCACAGCAGAATTTTCTAGCATGAATTTATAATCATCCCATATTTCACATGAAGATTGTTGCAAAAGCAAGTATTGAAGTATATTGAACAAGTTTTGAGCTCACCTGAAACGATTGTGTTCCTCTTCTTGTGGTTCTGATAACAGGCTTTCGATGAATTTCCAGAGGGAAAAAGTTCCTCATATCAGGTCGGCCCGCTTTATCAAAGAATGTGCAAATAATGCAAAATAGATTAGTTACGGTAGTTAACATGATTTAATGCATGCATGTGCTGAAACGACATCTGAGCACACGGAATGGAAAGTTACAGAAATATGAGCAAATGTTGACCTTTGTGTTCACGAAGCTGTTTAAAGAGGGCATTACAACAACATCTTGGCTACTACAGGAGCCCCACCATGAATGTTAATGCACGAAATGTGCAAGTGTCCTAGGCCAATTCACACGGCAACCTGATCGTGTTCTGGTCAACACAGATGGAGTAATCACCGCGTCCGGTGCACAAGAGAACTTTG
This sequence comes from Patiria pectinifera, assembly GCA_029964075.1. NCBI lineage: Eukaryota > Metazoa > Echinodermata > Asteroidea > Valvatida > Asterinidae > Patiria > Patiria pectinifera. The sequence continues at coordinate 19,526,831 of CM057134.1, forward strand.
GAGTGACTGCAAAAGTTGTCATCAAAAGAAGGTTTACCTACATGTAGTCAATACATAAAGTGTTTGTGCTTCCAGCAATGTCAATGACAAATTGTTCGTGTGGCAATAACCCTGTATGGTCCATTATAGGGTAGTTGGAGGTGCTTGCGTACTCCATCATGATGCAAGAAAACAAGGGTGCATGTAGTCAGGTCCTTTGGAATGTGAACAGCTCGCTGTTGTCAACAGGGCAGTATGGAGCTGACACATGCCTTGAGCCAGTCAAAATAGTCTGCTGGGTTGAACAGAGCTGCGGCGCTGTCAGGCCGATCAACAGATGAGTGCAGGTGCCGAAAACGAGTTCAGCTGGACAATGTCCCAACTCTGGTTTGACTGCGGAACGAATTCCTTGCAGGATGAGTGGGAGTATGTCTGTCCATTGTGTACGGTCGTGTACTGCTTGTAGTGAAGCCTTGACTTGGAATTTTAATCTATCAACCATGCTCTGAATGACAGGCAGTGGTGTGTATGTGATATCAGCCAAGTAATCTAGTGAGGGTGCAAAAGAGCCCCGGTTCAAATTGCCGGCTGCTTGTCACTTGTCACCGACAGTAATTTACAGGAGTAGAACTCTCGAGCAGCAGAGCTGTGGTAATGCTCTTGCAGCATATCTCCTTCCCCTACTATGTGTGACTCTTGAACCGGACAGCCACTGAAAGAGATATGCAACAGGTGAGCCATCGCCCTAGCCGGGGACAAGAGGGTAGAGATCTGTCCGCTCAAGTTGGCCAGGTCCTGCTCCATAGACCCGCTCACGAACTGAATGGTGTGGCAGACGACAGAGGTCAGCTGTATGGTGGAGACACTGTGGATGGTATTGCAAGTGAAGACAAAATGTGTATGGCTTGCAAGACTGTTTGACTGCAGAATCCCGGTTGGGATCCATCAGACCCAGACAGCCCTCCTTTCTGTCAGCAAAGACAGTTAGTGGTGATCCCGGTCAGAATGTTGCAACTTCCGTACCAACTTCACCACCTCTCCCCATAGCCACTGCAGACTTTTCTTCTGGCAATTGCCGGCACGCAACACATACCAAGTGCACTTTTCTATGCAAAATTGTAGTGTGTCCAGTTCTTGCCAGGGGGCCAGGAGAGAGGATATTCCACCTTGCAAAGATCATCTGTCATCTTGGCCACCAGTGCCAAAGTTTGGTGGCCGTGTCCAAAAGCCACTGCAGGCCCTCGCCCGAATTACTGAGCAACCATCACCTGCGAAGGCAAGGACCGGAATGTCATGCCATGCACAGCTCTGGACACCGCCTGCACCTCAAGTTATTGCAAGACAACCTTGCTTGACTACTGAACAGATGGATACGGGCTCAGCTCTCCCTGAAGGCATCATAAACTCTGTGCCGGCCATGGTAAAGACATCCCGGATGATGTCTATGAACCCCTCTGGCATACCGACCAAGGCCGACACTGTGAATATTGCATCATGGGGAATCGTGCTGAAAGCATTCTGTAGATCGAGCCACGCCACAGACGGATTTTTCTGATTCCAGCGTGCATCCCCCACAATGGACAACATCAGGTGGGTGTGCTCAAAGCAATTACCTTCACCAGGCCTAGCACTCTTCTGGGCATCACTGATGACATCACAGTCTTGCACCCAATCGGGTCAGACGGTAAAGGATTGCCATCAGCGAATTGTACAGGTACAACTGCAGGGCAATTGACCGGAAGTTGGCCGGGCACACTTGGCCGCCCTTCTTGTACCACAGTACTTGAGTAGCGGTCTCCCAAGAGTTGGGGACCCGACCTTCATGTAGACAATGGATAAATATCCCCACTGCGACTCAAAACGCACCGTTTGCCAATCTGATATATTCAAGCCGGTATTTCTCAGATGCAGAGTTTGACATCTGACCAAGGCTGGAGGAAACCTCTGTCTGCATAATGGGGCATAGCAACTCTGAGCCAGACTCCCAGGCACGGGCCGAGTCAAAAACAAGAGTTCAGATGAGTCAACACTGATTCTATTACCATCGACCGCCCTTTCCGAATGAACTTCAGTAAAGTAGTCCACCAGTGTTCCTCAGTACCAGCATATCTGACCTCAGAGCCATCATGGACCAGACGCATCGCCCGTCTGCTACTGGACATGTAAAGCTTCTGAAGCCTGCCAGCCTCCTGCACATCAAACTCTGGCCCGCGCCCACAACATTACACACCGCACCACACTTTGTTGCGCTGGTTGGGATCTTGCCACACGCCGATTATCAGTGGAGCTGTAAGCCAGGCCAACCGTATGGTGAGCAAAACAGTCACACACTGACTTAAAATCACCGCATGTGACAGCATCACCAGGCAGCGATTCTTCTACTCCGAGGGCTGTGAAGCCTGCAGTCTCTGCAAACCCCGTCTCAGCAAACCCCAATTTGGCAGTGCAGTCCTCCTCGGGCCCTCAACCCAACCTGCTCCCTCACCCATGATGGCATTCCAGCGCTGCACAGCAGTGACAGAGATTTGGTCGCACCCCCGGCACATACCCTCATCCATGTTAAGGGAACCCTGAGGGGCCCCGAGGATGCATCCACGGAGTGTTGGAGTGCCAGGACACCCCCCTCATCCACATTACAGGAATTCCGGAGGGTATCCGTGGAGTGTTGGAAAATGGCCAGATCTCGCCAATGGTTCCGACTGCAGGGCAATCAGCTGGGAGTTGGTCAAGCACGGGGGTCACCCTTCTTGTACAACAGTACCATGGTAGCTGTCTTTTAAGAGTTGAGGACTGGACCGTCATGTAGACATTGGTTAAATATTGCCACTGAAAATCAAAACGCACTGTCCGCTCATCTGATGTGATGATATTGAAGCCGAGACTGTACTTCACATGGTGCATCAACAGTAATTCTCTAGTCATTTCTTATGTAGTCAACATCACCTACCAAGACAGAGTCTGCATTCAGGACCTCTACCGTCAGACGTCAGCTTCATTGACTTGGACATCAGCTCCACCCTCTGGCTACTGACCTCCTCAACGGCCGCATGCTCGGGCGTCCCTCCCATGGCAGAGAGGTTGGGAAAAGGTACTCTACCATGAGCATGCAGCAGAAACAGTTGATTCAGACGTCCAATTGAGGCCTAAAAAAAATGCCCTGGAAGACCAGGACAACTGGTGAAAGATGCTGGTCATCGCCCGTCAGCAACCTCCCTAGGATAGGCCTACCACGGACAAACAAAATTAAGCAGACAACAGGGACATGCTAACTGCCAACACAGGCTCAGGGGAACTATTTTATATGAATTTGAAATTTAGGGACGGACAAATAACTTAATCAAAATGATAATGACACACACAAAAAAGAAACTATCCACAAAACATGAAGATGAGTCAGTAAGAACACTGGGTCAAACAATAAGCCTACTGCACATAAAGGTGACTGCATAGTTTGGGAGAAATCAAATGATTTTTTTTAAAATCAACCCATTCATTTGTTATCAATTATTATTATTTAATAAGGAGAACCTAGTCAATTTAGATAGTGAAACTTCAGTTGACTTTGAATTCACATTCACATTAAAACTCAAGTTATTTTAAGGGCAATTTATGGCAAAGTGGACACTGCTGAAAATTGGAAAATCTATGAAATCTACAGAACTACAAGCACTAACAACCACAAATGTGGTATGAGATTAAAGGAGGAAATGAGAACTTTCATTTTGGTGTGCCAGTGAGATGGAATACGGTCAAATGTATTTTTTTTGTTAATTTTATTTTTTTTTGGGGGGGGGGGGCTAAAATTATGGCATCTTGATTTCACATAAAAAATTAAACTGTTCTCGTCCTTTTTTTTTAAGGTAGAGAGAAAGATTCATAATCTATGCCAAAAGAGTGCTTTAGTCACTTGCTTTGACTTTATAGAATAAAGGCAAAAGATCTTGTAATAATCGGCAATTATCATTAGCTGAGACCAACTGAAATGATTTAGTTACCTCATAATTCTGAGACTGCATATATCTGCTGCCCTCATGTGACCAAGGTAAGTCAGTTGTCGTTGCATGAAGGATGGAGTTGAGTAGATGGGGTTCCTGCCAGACATCATCAGCTTACCATGACGACAAAGAGGATTGGGAAAAAGAAACAGACAATAAAATGGAAATTAACTCATGTCATCTACAACCGTAAAATGAAACCTGTCGAGTCTTAACTCTATGGGAGCTTGATAGGTGGATTTTCAAATTTCTGTGAAAACTGCCAAAGAAATACTTCAAGATTTTCATCAAACAATAAGTTCAAGAAGTTCAACAAAACTGATTTCGATTCATTGTACATTTGTCAGTGTATGAAATCGAGCTGTACAAAGGTACAACCAACATGTGAAGATACCTACATATCAATGTTCTATTCTTCTTCAAATAAATACGCTTTCACAATCATTTTGTTGTTACCATCAATAGTTTGTCAAGTCAGAATTTAATGACAAAATCAATATGAAACTTCAGTTCCAAGTTAATATCTCCTTATCCAATTCTACATGCAAGGGTTTAAAAGTACTCAATTTTTAGATTGACTGACCTGGTTGTCATTTTCGTTGATAGAATAATTCAACCCCATCTCCTGAAAGAGAAAGTTATTTCAAACAATTATCGACAAGTAGGTGATTGATAAGCCAGCTGTGCCTACTTCTTGCCTACTTTTGTCTGTTGTCTGTTGTCTGAATTTGACTAGTCACAGTGCTTGCTTGAAATATGATCCAACTGTTGGTGACTAGCCTGTGTAAAAAGCATGGCAGGGAAACAGGATTGATAGTTTTGACTGTCTGTGACTGATCCAAAAAAAGAGGGCTAAACTCGGGAAATTGTTAAGTTTTGAAACTTTTCAATTCGATGTTTTTTTTTACAGACCAACCAGACGTAATCAATTTTAAACCGTCTCAAACAGAGCATCAAAAGCCATTAATTTAGAAAGTACTTCAATGTACATTTGATTTGTTCACAGACAAATATCCGATCGTAATTTCAGCCTTTTTGAAGACGTTTCTCCATTCCTTTTGCTGTATATAAATCTGATCAGTTGCAATCAAATGCTCACCTTGGATTGACCGATCGGATTCCCCTGAAGTTGTTGGTTCATCGCTACTTTCCTTGTTGTCTCCAGTAAGCTTCTCGTCTGTGGTAGCTTGTACCTTGCAATGTTATCAAAAAACAGAACAACCATTCCAATGGTCAAGTTTTCAAAGCACATTTTGCACACAAATCTCCTCCACAAATTTCATATTAGAATGTCTTTTGGATTAATAACACAAAAGCAATTGTCTTTTTCATGGGTTTTACTTTTTTTGCCCTCTGAAGCCCAGAAAACTGAGTTAAAAGTGGAGTGAGATTTGCTGGGAGTTGTAATCAATTTCAATTCAACAAAAAGGCCTTTGCTTATACACTCTGAATTCCGGTATGTAAGAGGAGGCAATTGTTAACTATTCTAGGAATCTTTTTTATAAAACCCACACAATTATCATTAGCTGAGGCCAACTGAAATGATTTAGTTACCTCATCATTCTGAGACTGCATATATCTGCTGCCCTCATGTGACCAAGGTAAGTCAGTTGTCGTTGCATGAAGGATGGAGTTGAGTAGATGGGGTTCCTGCCAGACATCAGCTTACCATGACGACAAAGAGAAGTGGGAAAAAGAAACAGACAATAAAATGGAAATTAACTCATGTCATCTACAACCGTAAAACGAAACCTGTCGAGTCATGAATCTTTGGGAGCTTGATAGGTGGATTTTCAAATTTCTGTGAAAATTGCCAAAGAAATACTTCAAGATCTTCATCAAGCAATAAGTTCAAGAAGTTCAACAAAACTGATTTCGATTCATTGTACATTTGTCAGTGTATGAAATCGAGCTGTACAAAGTTACAACCAATATGTGAAGACACCTTTATATGAATGTTCCATTCTTCTTCAAATAAATGGTCATCAAAATCATTTTTTTATTACCATCGATAGCTTGTCAAGTCAGAACTTACTGACAAAATCAATTTGAAACTGCAGTTCCAAGTTAATTATCTCCTTATCCAAATATAAATACAAGTATTTAAAAATATTCAATATTTAGATTGACTGACCTGGGTGTCATCTTCGTTGCTAAAATAATTCAACCCCATCACCTGAAAGAGAAAGTTATTTCAAACAATTATCAACCAGTAGGTGATTGATAAGCCAGCTGTGCCTACTTTTTGCCTGCTTTTGTCTGTTGACTGAATTTGACTAGTCAGAGTGCTTGCTTCAAATAATGATCTGACTGTTGGTGACCAGCCTGTGTAAAAGGCATGGCAGGGAAACAGGATTGGTTGGCTGTCTGTGACTGAACCAAAACAAGGAGGATTAAACTGGAAATAGTTCAGTTTTGAAACTGTTGAATTTGCTGATGCTTCTTTTTAACAAACGGACTAGACATAATCAATTTTACACCGTCTCATGCAGAGCATCAAAAGCCATTACTAAGAATGCACTACAAAGTACAGAATTTGATTTGTTCACAGACAAATGTCCAATTGTAATTTCAGCCAATTGAGGATGTTTATCCATTCCTTTTGCTGTCTATAATCGATCAGTTGCAATCAAATGCTCACCTTGGATTGGACGATCGGATTCCCCTGAAGTCGCTGGTTCATCGCTTCTTTCCTTCTTGTCTCCAGTAAACTCCTCATCTGTTGTAGCTTGTACCTTGCAATGTTATCAAAAACAAAACAAAAGAATCATTCCAATGGTCAAGTTTTCAAAGCACATTTTGCACACAAATCTTCTCCACAAATTTCATATTAGAATGGCTTTTGGATTAATAACACAAAAACAATCGTCTTTTTCATGGGTTTTACTTTTTTGCCCTCTGAAGCCCAGAAAACCTGAGTTAAAAGTGAAGTGAGATTTGTTGAGAGTTGTAAGCAATTTCAATTCTGGTCTAACAAAATGGCCTTTGCTTATACACTCTGAATTCCGGTAAGAAAGAGGAGGCAATTGTTAACTATTCTAGGATTTTTTTTTATAAAAACCCACATTTTAGAAATCGTTCAACTTTTTGAAATAAAAAAAAATCTTTCAAATAAAAACTTTTTTTTGCACAATGGCAAAAACTAATTCAAGAAACAGATTTTTCTGGGGGCCTGATTTGAAGCTCATTTTGATAGTTTTAGAATCTTCTTATTGTTGAGAATTAGTTTTCAAAAGTTGCATCAATTTCATATTTGATAAGTCATTACTTCTAAAATCTTACCTTGTTTTGAGGTGAAAACCTTCTGGAAGCATATCCTGGTAAGGCTAGTTTAAACAGGGCCACCACGTGAAGGTCCCAGGATACCAGCCCCAAACACGCTTTCAGTATCGAAGGGTCCATCGCTGGGCAAAAGGCCGGCCCCGGAGGGCCAGGCACAGTTGCCGACTGTCCGGTCCACCCCCCAACCCCGAAGGATCAGGAAGGTTATACCCTAACCTATATGCGTGCCCCCCTCAGTTCATCCCCCATTACAGGTTCATGCGTTCTGAGGAAGTAGCAGCGTTTGCCGGCTGTGAATACAGGGCCACGCCCCTATAAAGAGGGACGCACTACCTGCTCCTTTATGGCACGGCATCCTAGGGTTTCCAGGCCGCTGCGTAGGACCCACGTCCCCTCGTGAAAGGCGGACCTTCCACGCGGACGCAACCCGTCCCTTTTAACTGGGTTTACCCCGCACCTCAATCGAAGCACCAGTCCAACCCCGATTAACTGGGTTTACCCCGCACCTCAACCGAGAGCACCAGTCCAAACCCCGATTAACTGGGTTTACCCCGCACCTCAATCGGGAGCACCAGTCCAACCCCGATTAACTGGGTTTACCCCGCACCTCAATCGAAGCACCAGTCCAACCCCGATTAACTGGGTTTACCCCGCACCTCAATCGAAGCACCAGTCCAACCCCGATTAACTGGGTTTACCCCGCACCTCAACCGGGAGCACCAGTCCAAACTCCGATTAGTCGCAGCGGGTAGTGGCTGCGTGCAGTGGCCGCGCGCAGTCGCCTCGCACAGTCTCCGCGCGCAGTGCCGCGCGCAGTCGCCTTGCACAGTCGCCGCGCCCAGTCGCCGAAGACCTGTGGAGAAACCACCACCTCCGCCCCACACAAACCACTACCTACACCCCACATGATAACAAGTACACACCCACCACCAACCAGTTCATCACAAACACATATTTCAACCACCCTGGGAATTTTTTTCTTTCTTTATGTTAAAATGTGGTCTTTAACCAAAATGTGGTCTTTTAGTAAATAAAAAAAGTAATTCTTGAGCTTAGATCCTAAACAAATTAGATCCTAAACAAATTGGGGAATGTTTTTCTCTGAAATTTCCTTTTCAGCAAAATCCTGACAAATGGACTTTTTGCCGCGCTTATTTTTTTCCAGGATGGTTCAAGTTACATCTACATATGCAAGCAAATTTGTAGGATTTGTTATGAGTGCATTTTTATTAAAAAATTGCTTAAAAAAATGGCGCACAAATTGGTTTACATAACCTAATATGTACTGCAGTTGATATGACCTACAGAATCAGGATAGATTGAAATTTGCTTGCACATGAAAAAGTACAAGAATCTTGGTTTGACTCACTCTGAACATGAACGACTCCTCTTCTGGGGGGAACAAGTGCATGTGGCCTTGAACTGCAAAGAAAAATGGTTACCTCACCTCAGTTAACATGCAACCTTGTTCCCCCTGTGCCGATGATTCCTAACGATCCAAGGAACGGCTCCACTTGCAAACTGTCGCAATCCGGGGGGACAAGTGCATGTGGCCTTGAGCTGCAAAGCAAAATGGTTACCTCACCTCAGTTAACATGCAACCTTGTCCCCCTGCGCCAATGGTTCCAAACGATCCAATGAACGACTCCACTTGCAAACTGTACACTTTCACAATCCACTTGTGCATCTTAGCTTCATGCATGCCTGCAAAAATAAAAATCACCAATCTAAATACAAATAAATGTTCACATAATTTGAAGTATTTTACTTTTATTACCTTTGGTCAAATACAAATAATTAAATGCTGAAATCTACAATAACAGATTCATTATTTCTGCCATTTTTACATTGACATTCATAACTCAATTGAAACAATTAACTAAATAGCGTCATGCCCCATCACATTGTGTTAATTTGTAAAACAAACCCAAACCTAGTTAAATGATGCAAAACTAGCATCAGCAAAATCTTTTTTAAAATTATCTGATAATTAACAATGATTTAGGTGGGGGCATTACCTGCGAGTTTTCTGAGTGATACAGGCAGCAAGGATGGCGAATTCCACTTGTCCCAACATCAGAAAGTCACCAGAATTCCACTTGTCCCAACATCAGAAAGTCATCAGAATTCCACTCGTCCCAACATCAGAAAGTCATCCAAATTCCATGTCTCCCAACACTCAGAATAAAGCAGTGTTCCTCAAAGTTCGAGTTGGTCCTTCCCAATTAAGCATGGTCCTTCCCAATTAAGCATGGTCCTTCCCAATTAAGCATCGTCCTTCCAAACAAGCGTATTCTTGAGTGTCTAAACAAACTTCCAACATGGCATGGAGTTCAAGGTAGGCATGTTCTTCAGTTGTGCTTCCAAGATGATTGTATCAAATTAGGCAGCAGTTTGCAATGAGTCTGTACTGGAGAAACGCAATACTAAAAAAAAACAGTCACATTCCTTTGTTCCAAACTGGTCAAAGTTCCAGCAGTATTGTCTTTACTGTTAATGTCCAAAGTTTATCCTGGGGCAACTTGGAGGCGATTTTCAGAGTTTCTTCACGACTTTCACATGTTACTGCTCCATACTGAACATTGTCCCAAGTGTGTCAAGGGCCAACTTGAATAAATGTCATGCTTCATTTTTAAAATCATGTGGTTATGGCAAAAAAATACATGGAGTTAACTTAGCTTGTAATTGTAGTTTTGAAATAAAATTCTTTCAGGTTTATGCCGTATTTTAACTAATCTTTTTAAACATTTCTTTTTATGAATGTGTTTTTTAAATTGCATTTTTAGATTTAACACATCCTTCACTATTTGGCTATTTATCATTTATATCATTTTCATATAGAATAATTTAACTTCAATTTTATTTTTCTGTCCATTTTTAACATTAAGATTTTTTTTGCTTAATAATTTCCATTCATAAGAACATATGGTTGGAAAATTATAACTGTCCTCTTTTAGATTATGCTTTGAAAGAATTTGCTTCAAGCGTTTTCATTTTCTTTCTTGTTTGTGCTAATTATTTCAGCCAAACGTAAAAGTTGACTCGAATTGTTTGCTTTTCAATCAATTTTGTAAATGCTAAGAACTGTTTTTACTGGCAATCCAGCACTGAACCCCCCCCCCAAAAGAAGTGCACAAGTGAAGTCAAGTTCCCAAGAAGCATGGAATATTTCCCCAGTCCTTGCAACATTTTGACAGGTCTGGTTAGTGGTTAATTAGGTGGTTTATGTCGTCAGTGCCAGTGGTTAATATGACGGTCCGTCAATGGATGCATGCAGATGATTGAATGACCTAATAAAATGCTGCCACAGGGTCCACAGTTTTACACAGAACGTGTAGTGGAAACAAAAATGACTTTGGCATACTTGAATGCTACCACATTGCAGTCAAAACTGGATTGCCATCCCAAGTGAGCTGCTTCATATCTAAAGCTAACTTATACTTTTAATAGCTTTGACCTTATGTTTAGTTACATTCACGGTTCTGCTGATGTTTTTCGAAAGTACTTTCGATGTTTTTCGAAAGTACTAATCAAGTGGAAGACTTAGTTTTAACCACTGAATTTTGTTGAGGTCTAAACATTAGATATATTCCTTTTGTTGTCGAGACCGAAGTGAGTTGCTTAAATATATCTGAAGTTAATTTCATTAGGTAAGGTTTAGCCCACTATATGCAACTTATTTTCCAGTTATTTTAAATCTAGACCTATCTATTTCAAAGTTTAAACATCATGAATATTTACTAAATCAAATTATTCATTTAAGACTTCAGTTTTATAACTACCTATGAAATTATTTCACTGCAGTCCCCTAAGAAGTTGGCACCTTAAACTTCACTGGAACTTTGTTCTAGAGCATATTAATTATGGATTGGACGGGCACAGCATATAATCGTGACAAACCAAGTGTGGCAAGGTCTTTGAAAGTTTGGCATTCCTTCAGTTGAAGATCAGCTTCATGTGGTTCACATTTCCATTCTTGACATCCGATCCACTTCGGCTCTGAGTTTGACTGTCGTGATAACCACCTGTAAATGACAAGAGTGTGATTGGAATAAATGTTGCAACCTAACGCCACTTCCGTGATTGTGTACAAAGTCTATGGAGAGTCAAGAAAATTTCTCTAAGTACATGTATTTCTTAACAAAATTGGAAATGTTTCTCAGTCCCAGATTCATGTCTTAAAATACCATCATTTTTGCAATGACTGACCTTCATTGAGATGATGAAGAAAAAAAGTGGCATCAGTTTGCAACATTTTTCCGAATGTTGCAACCTGAGAGTCAAGAACATTTGGAAAAAATGTTGCAACCTGATGCCACTTCCGCAATTGTGTACAAAGTCTATGGAGTCAAGAAAATTTTCTATTTAAAGTACATTGTATTTGATAAGTTTATCAGTCCCAGATTGATGTCTTATCATCATTTTAGCAATGACTGATCTTCACTAAGATGATATATAAAGAAAAAAGTGGCATCAGGTTGCAACATTTTTTCTTAACATTTTTCAAGTATTTCCTAAAAAAAATGGAAATGTTTCTCTGTCTCAGATTCATGTCTTTTCAACATTTTTGCAACGACCGACCTTTATTGAGATGATATATGAAGAAAAAAGTCAGGATGCATTATTCTTTCCATCCCCCAGTATTTTTTTCTTAACCACGCCCATCTCACCAGATTCTCAGAAAATGGAGAAATGAAAAAGATAATTGAAGCAATTCCTTCTATAAAAACTTAGGTTAGAGCCGTTTTATCAACAGTGCATCAACTCCAGAAGTATCTACAGTAGTTCAGGCACTCCTACCTAACTTTCGAAGGCCAAATGGTTAGGTTTTCAGACCAAAAATGACAAACTTACTTTGACTGTTGTGGCGTTTTCCGAAAACCCTCCACCATTTTGCCCGCCGCCAATTTACAAATGCGCAACGAACCACGTGAGAGAACAAAAGCACATCGTCAAACAACAGGCGGCGCTCTTCAAAATTAACGGTGTCAAGTGCAATCTCGTTTACGTGGTGTTGAGCAGTACGCACTCACGAGTACATAATATAGGCAAGGAAATTTAAAAATAAAGTAAACCCTGGGGATGAATTTGCGAAAAAGTTCCCGCGTCTGAATTTCCCAGCATGCATTGAGAAATCCCAATTCCGTTTTCTTTAGGATTTGGGATTTTGAATTCGAATTCCGTTATCCTATTTGGTTTGGAAATGGGAATGGGAGAATCGATATCCGTTATCCTATTGCGTATGAAAATAGGAAATGGGAGAATCGATATCCGTTATCCTATTGCGTACGGAAATAGGAAATGGGAGAATCGATATATGTTGTCCTTTTTGCTGTGGAAATAGGAAATGGGTTTGTTATCCGTTTTTCTTTTTGCTTAGGAATTAGGAAATGGGTTGTGTTTTCCGTCTTTCCTTTTTGCTTCCGGGAAATTGGGTTTTGGGAAATGGTTTCATAATCCGTTTTCTTTTTATTTAGGAAATGGGAATAAGTGGGTTTCGTTATCCGTTTTTGTTTTTGCTTTTTTCAAATTCAGTGTCGACAAAAACTCGTTTACGGTGATGACCACTATTTGTGTAGCGCGCCCTCTTTTGAAAGAAAATAAAGGATCGCTTTAAATGATAGGTTTTTTCTCCGTGTTTAAAACAGTACGTCGCCTGCAAATGATTGGTAGAGAAAAAAACCGGCAATTTAATGAGACACTACTGGGAAACGTCAAATTAGGTTGCTAAAAAGTTTAAAACGTGTTGGGTTTTTTTTCACGAAATACTGAGTAAATGGGAAGTGATTCTTGTACTAAAAGAAAGGTTATAAATTTGATTTTCACATCCTAAATCTGAAAAGCGCTACTTCTTTTTATAAAACCTGCTATTTGGGTTTCCTTTGTTTTAAGCTCTGGCAGGAGCTTCTACGTCGGTCGGCTCGATGGTTTGTCCGTCCATCTGTCTGTCTGTCCGTATGTCCCCGGAAAATTGACCAAAAATATGGTGTTCCATATGTGCCATCGGCGCTGCATTTTTCGGCGGCGCATTTTCAGCTCTGGCGAGGATAATTTTTGATCGATTTCATGCCAGACTTTTATGCAAGACTTATTGCAACACGGACAGAACTTGTGCACTCGCACTTATTATTATTATTATTATTATTATTTTTTTTTTAACTTTTCCTGTTTTGAACAGAGCAAATTTGCACGTTAGGCGAACGATTACTCATGAAATACATGTTGTATTAGTTTATTTTGATTGAAATTTCGCCTAGTGAGTTGTCATGATTGGTAACAAGCGTTTTGAATATTGAGAAAAGAATAACAGTGGCCACGGGTAATTTTTGTGTCAACATGGTAAAATGCTGCCTCAAATTAAATGAAATCAGTGTCTACAGAAAATCTGCTAATAAACACACTCGTTGCGCAAAACCAAACAAACCTTAAAGGGAATGTACAACATTTGCTTTTGCTGCAATTTTCAGAAATAAATGGATTTGGAGGATTAATATGTTATAGCAAATATTGTTAAACTGACTTGTTTCACGTTTTGGGCTTGTTTATGCTGGGAAAACCAAGAAAACCAATCGTTTTCTTGTAGTCTGGTTCCCCGACCCCACTTAAGATGAAACGGAGAAACGTAAAGACTTTGGGGAATTGTAAAGTCAAAGAATCACTCTAGCAGGTTTGTACCCCTTCACAGGTGTGTAAATCTATTGCAAAGAAAATGCGGAATAACTAAATATGAAACTAATAGGAGCAGTTTTTGAAAAAAGCTGGTCGGCCGACCAGCATTGGAAAAATACAGTTTTTCTTGAAATGTCAGCACACCAGGAGCCATGATTTTACAGGATGCTTTAGACTATCAAATCCTTAACAATTCAGTAAGGTATTTCGTGATAATTTGATCATTTCGTTTTTTGATGTTTGCAAATGTTTGTATCTTCCCTTTATCGGAATCAAAACACCCCCCCCCCAAAAGGATTCAACAAGCAATTCTTCTTTTGTAGTAATGTAATTTAATTCCTTGGACGATTAAATACATGGACATTTATTAACTTTTCTTTTCATTAAGTTTACATAATACTAAGTATAGTCATGTTAACCTTTTCACAAGTAAAAGTGGTCTTTAAATGTAATCGTTGATCTATAGCAAGTTCGATTCAAGCTTTTCACAGAACAATAGATTCATAAGAACATAGTTTAACTTGCAATAGCACCGTACTACTTTAGTGTCCGTTCACCCATGCACCATTCTACACAATAAAAATGTTTTGCCGACCGCAACACACAGTTTTTCACGTCCACAAAAATAGCTAATCCATAAATCAAAATATCACATAGGTTTCAATGAGCGACACTTAAATATTGAAGCTTTTAATATTTGGTTAATCATAGTTAAAACAAGGAACTGTTTCAATAGTACCAGACGGAGAGTAATTATTTAAAAAACCCATTATTTTATTATTATTATTTTTATTTCGGGTGAGGCCGAGTAGAAAAAACTACCAGTTGGTCGTCCGGGTTTTTCCAAAAGGAGAAGGATAAGGTGTGGTAATGATATTACAATTCTAAGCAAATATCTTTGCAGAACTTTCAAGGTTGATAGAAGATATAAAAAGAAATATGCAAGGAGTAAACTGATAAAATATGACCCTCCGTGACCTTGACATTAAAACTGGCGATGACAATACAATTTGCATCTAATCGGACTACACGTTTTCTCAAGGTCAAATTCAAAGTATGATATATTTAGTGACATCTGTAGCTATATTAAAAAGTAATACTATGAAACTGTTATATTGTATGTCTTTACAAAAAGTAATTTAGTCTTTTCTCTACATAAACATAAATATGACTTTTAATAAACTTCAAGGTTCTATAATATATTTCTGTATCGAAATAATCCACGATAACTGTAAATAGTTGTACACAATGTTTTCCGCAGCACACGCAACAATAAACTACTATTAACATTAAAAATAACCAAAAATATAAACAAATGGAAGCACCAACAAACAAACCTGACATGCTTATTAAAATGAAAATTACAAATAAATAGTACTAATTTATACAACCATCTTTCAGACACATTGCAAATCCCTCACACGTACCCTGCAAAAGCATCTTTTTAAATAACTGCCTCATATATTTTTGAGTAACCATTCTTAAACTTGAAAACATTTTCCACCAAGTACCGATAAATAAATAAATAAATAAATAATACATTTCTAATTATATGTTGAGAACATAACTTTCTGTCCTATTTGATTTGATAGCATTTAGTTCCTTTCTTTTTTGTGTACAGTTCAATAATACAACTTGCAAGACAAGTTACACATCTATACACTATACTCCAATACTGACAAATAAATAAATAATTAAGTACATTTCCAAATATGTAGAGAACATAACTTACCGCCTACTATTTTCCATGCAAACATATAACTTTGATATTGTTATACAATAAATAAATAAATAAATAGATTTAAGAAGTACTGACAATAACTGTTACAATAAATATAACATGCTCGTAAACAGAGTTGTCAAATTTATACTACACATGTAGGAATTACTTTTTAATACAATTAAAAAAAAAACTATGGCAAAATTGGACATACACATGTTCGTGTACTGTCACATGTACATGTTCAGTTTGGGACCTTGAGTGCAGAAAAAATATCAGACCAACTTTACTCACTCTTTAGCCAACAAAATTCTCCACAATTTTCATGAGTTAAAGACAAGGTCCTCAGTATTTCACCAGCCAAGTTTGAGGTCTCACTTCAATTTTTATAGGAGACCTTTCTTTAACATTTTGCACCTGAGAGTGAAGCCAGGTGATTTCAATTTGAAGCTAAAGACTAGACTGGTGTATGTCCAACCTTTTGCAAAGTTTGACCCTTCAGTAGTCTGGTGGCATGACCATAAAGAATGTGTAGAAATAGAGCTAGGCACCAGACATTTCTTTTGACACAGTTGATTGATGCAGTACTGAAGGGTTGTTGGACTGTTGTTTCAGATGCCAGTCTATTTTCTTGTATTGCATGTTTTCAATACCTATATGTTTGGGACTCTCATACACAGAATTGAGATTTCCAAATTTTCTGACTAGTACTGCCACACATGACCTAGCTTACATCCAGGTACCAGAAAATCAGTGCTACCATTGTAGTAGGCAGAGATCGTATAGCGCAACTCGCAATACATAGTATAGGCAAGCCTTCAAAGCTGTGATGGATGGCAAAAACTGCGAGAAAAACGCGGGCTAACACACCCAGTGGTGGGTCGGTACGATTATGACAACCGTACACGGCACATTTGATAAAGCATTCACAGTTATTTTACATGAATATAAGCCGCGTCTAGTTACAATGCACAACCTGTGTAACCGCCAATCAATATTAAAGCAGCAAGTTTGCAACATTGGAAACCATTTTACCTCTGACTTTAGCATATAAATAAACTTGTACGAGTATAAACATGGTCATTCTTCCACGGTGTCTATCAAAACAACTTTCGTTTTTGTGTGTGTACAGTTCAAGAAATACAAACAACCAAGAAAACTGTCTTCAACAAGGGGATATCAATCTTAGAAAAACTTGATCATTAATTACAAGAAACTGGGCGAACCAGTACGCAAACACAGTGCGTCCCTCCCACTGCATGGGCTCTCAAAAATGGTCGCAAAGCGCCCTCTACTGTTCATGCACGGAGTCCAAACTCTAGTTTTCTTCTTTCTTTTTTTTAAATGTTCTTTAGTCCCAACAGCATCATTACAAACTAGGTTGACATACAGAGTCATCAATTCAGTGACATAATCACAGAAATGCGTACAGGCACAACTAGAAACAGTTTTTACAGAAAAAAAAACTTTCCTTTTTTTGAGATTTACTCAATCTTCTTCCGATCCGCTGTCGTATCGGAGCTGCTCCTTCCACCAATCTTGGACATCTTTTGTGGCGGAGGAGACCATGGAGGATTTGACCGTCTTAGGAAACAGTGGGGCTGGGCTGGGGGTGCTGCTTGGGGTGCTTGGAGTAGAACCTATGGAATAGAACCACAGACATCAAAATGTGGAACTTAAGTACTAAACAAAGAGCCCATAGTGGCACTGAGCTAGGGGTGTTGCATGGGGTGCTTGGATTAGAACCTATGGAATAGACCCACAGACATTAAAACGTGGAACTTAAGTACTAAACAAAGAACCCATAGTAGCACTGAGCTAGGGGTGTTACATGGGGGTGCTTGGAGTAGAACCTATGGAATAGAACCACAGACAACAAAATGTGGAACTTAAGTACTAAACAAAGAACCCATAGTGGCACTGAGCTGAGGGTGTTGCATTGGGTTCTTGGAGTAGAACCTATGGAATAGAACCACAGACAACAAAATGTGGAACTTAAGTACTAAACAAAGAACCCATACTGGCACTGAGCTGAGGGTGTTGCATGGGTGCTTGGAGTAGAACCACAGACATCAAAATGTGGAACTTAAGTAATAGACAAAGAACCCATAGAGGCACTGAGTTAGGGGTGTTGCATGGGGTGCTTGGAGTAGAACCTATGGAATGAAACCACAGAAATCAAAATGTGGAACTTAAGTACTAAACAAAGAACCCATATAGTGGCACTGAGCTAGGGATGTTGCATGGGGTGCTTGCAGTAGAACCTATGGAATAGAACCACAGACAACAAAATGTGGAACTTAAGTACTAAACAAAGGATCCATAGTGGCACTGAGCTAGGGGTGTTACATGGGGTGCTTTGAGTATGGAATAGAATCACAAACATCAAAATTTGGAACTTAAGTACTAAAATAGAACCCATAACAACTGTCTCACAGAGAGTGGTACTGGGCTATGGGGCTGCACAGGACGCTTGATGTAGGACCTATACAACAAAACCACAGACATAAAAATGTGGAACCTAGGTACTAAAAAAGAGCCCATATCAACAGCTTCACAGAAAGCGGTGCTGGGTGCTACTAAGAGTGTTTGGAGTTGAACCTACGGACCATACGTACATAAATATGTGGACCTTAAGTACAAAATTATCAATGCCTCACCTGGTTGGAGTCTACGTCCCTGTCGCCTGACCCTAAGGCCCGCCCCCTGATCATCACTGTCTGGTTTGTTAGCTCCGCCCTCGGAGAGGGTGGGGACGAGTAA
The DNA here is from genome assembly GCA_029964075.1 of Patiria pectinifera. NCBI lineage: Eukaryota > Metazoa > Echinodermata > Asteroidea > Valvatida > Asterinidae > Patiria > Patiria pectinifera. The sequence continues at coordinate 19,545,239 of CM057134.1, forward strand.
CTTGTGACTTGGTGAACTCTGGGGTGGGTGGTCCTGGGTCAAGCAAAAGAAAAGAAAATCAGTTGTTGCAAATTTAAAAAAACTGATATCAATCAAGTCAAACCCCCATCAGGTTTTCTTCAGACACCTCATCAAATGCAACAAAAACTACTACAGATGAAATAACCATAGTCAATGCGACAAAATGCAACAGTGGAATCTGTTGCAACAGCCGTGGCATTACCAGCAGTAACCACGCTTAATGCAACAAGCTGCAACAATGCATGGAACTCACACTGACTGCTAAATGCAACAGTATGCAACAAACTTTTTACCACAGTTTCATTCCGTTGCATTTAGCATGGCGAGGGCAACTTTTTGTTTGACCTGGTCTGTGTTGGTTGGTCTCTCTGCTAAATGCAACAAAATGCAAAAGCTGATTGTGTTACAACAGCTCTGGCATTATGAGCAGTTACTATGCTAAATGCAACAAGTATGCAACAAATGTTTACCACTACTGCATTCTGCTGCATTCCATTGCATTTAGCTGTTGGTCTCCCTGCTAATTGCAACAAAATGCAACAGTTGATTCTGTTGCAACATCTCTGGCACTATGAACAGTTACCATGCTAAATGCAACAATATGCAACAATTGTTACTACTGTTGCATTTAGCACGGTTAGGGCTAGTTGATATCTGACCTGGTCTCTGTTGGTCTCCGGCGAAGGTTTCAACTTCTCGTTTCCTTCTTTGTCCTCAGGTTTCACGTCGTCCTTAGCAGCTGTCTCAATGAATGCTGGGACATCCAGGATTTTATGCGTCTCCCTCTCATTGGTCAAGGAACCCAGAAGGAAGTTGGGAATCTGAATATGCGATTTCTCTTTCTGTTCAAAGATTTTAAAGAAAATTTAAGAAAGTTTTAAGAAGAATCAAGCTTTGAAAGGACTTGGTAACAATATAAACCAAAATAAACTCTTCTTTTGTCCAGGAAAATGCAAAATGAGTTTTGGTTTTCTTAGTTTCTTAAAATTCTTAGCAGTCACACAAAATATGTCACACACTACGACTATGAATATTATAAGATATTTCTCGAAGCAAACTCGAATGCTCAAGCCTGATTGGTTGATCCAGACAACAGTGTGTTCCGTATACCACGTGGGTCATTCTATAAATATGGGGTCCACGTTTTTCCTGTCCCTGTTACATCTGACATCTATGATTCTATAATTCTGATGCACTCCTTAATGCAGTCGTCCTCCAAGTGTGATTACGAATAGCAAACTACCTACCCAACAAATAAAAAATCTTTGAAGTCATTCTTAATTATACGTGAATTGTATTGATTACTCAGTACCAAAGTAACAGGGACAGGAAAAATTGTCACACTTTGAACTCTTAACTTTGTAGAATGACTCGTATATGGGACAAAGATGCACAACATTATTTGGTATTCCACAAGCACAAGTGGGAAAACCTATCTAAAGCCAATATTAAGAAACTTACGATATGCGTTGTACATACCGCCCTCATTCGCTTCAAGACTTTCTCCAACCACGTACGGATGGTTTCCTTGGCAACTTCCTCCTCGATGTTATACTCCAACTCCTCTCGTGCCAAGAGTTCATCGAGTTGAAGGCTCTTACGGATATCCACAGACCGATAAGACAACATACTGTCCACAAAACACAATTACAAATAGACACTAAATAACAACAAAAACAACGGAAACTTATGACAAATTTGTCTCCAATATTACTCTTTTCTACGGACTATCATGACAATTTGTTTGATTGCTATTACACAAGTTGTGTTTTGCCATCTTTTACCCTTACCCTAAAAGTCTGTGTAACCTTGCTGCATTGAGCCATCAACACCAGTGCATAAACAGCCAATTCTGAGACAATAAGAGCCACAATCCTGGCCTAATCTCGCTGGCCCCCAGCCCCCGTTCAATGTTGTCTCTCATTGCGGGGTGTGTGCTGCATCAGCTGGAGAGAACAACATTGACCGGGGGAGCAGGTGACCGTTGCTAGGCCCAGGAAGTGTCCCAACCATTTTGGCCGCGATTGAAGTCCCATTGAACAATGCCACAGTTGTATACTGAGGCAGTTTGGGCTTGATATTTTTGACCTGATGGATCTTGCTACACTGTGCAAGCTTGTCATGTTGACAAGTGTTGCGTGTTGCTGCATGTGGCAGGTTTCTAATCAAAACAACCTAAAGGGTAGGGTTAACCTATAAGAAACTTGTAGCTTTATCAAATTTGGCTGATTCTTTCATTCTGATTGATGCGTATGTATCTTTGATCTTGAGCGCAGATGTGCACTCCATTGTTTAATTAATCTATCTTGCTTCATCGTCTTACCTGAGCACGTCGTGAAACGTGACATCTTGACCGTTTCTCATCTTCTCAATCTCGCAGCACATGTGCTTATACAACAGACGATCCTTCTCCATGTCAACTTCAAGACGACCGCGGAGCAAGCGCAGGACAAACTTGACTCTACTCACAGGGATCACTCCCTCCAGAGAGAACAAAAAAAAGCATCATAGTCAGAAGTATTTTGGCCACCATTTTGGGAGGCCTAAACCAAACGTAAAGAAATGACGCACCATGCAGCACTATGGTCAGAAGTATTTTGGACGCCATATTGGGAGGCCTAAACCAAACGTAAACAAATGACGCACCATGCAGCACTGTAGTCAGAAGTATTTTGGACGCCATATTGGGAGGCCTAAACTGTACGTAAACAAATGACGCACCGTGCAGCACTATAGTCGGAAGTAATTTGGACGCCATTTTGGGAGGCCTAAACTGTACCTAAACAAATGACACACCATGCAGCGCTGTAGTTAGAAGTAATTTGGACACCATTTTGGGAGGCCTAAAACGTACGTAAACAAATGACGTACCATGCAGCACTATAGTCAGAAGCAATTTGGACACCATTTTGGGAGGCCTAAAACGTACGTAAACAAATGACGTACCATGCAGCACTGTAATCAGAAAAAGTAATTTGGACGCCATCTTGGGAGGCCTTAAACATACGTAATAATGCATCAAATCTTGATACAGGTGTCATGCGGTTAGAGATGCTTACTTTTCTGCCGACGTCGACGGTATTCCACGTTATCTGGAAGTTCTTGATGTCTGCGTAGCTAAGCAACGCATCCTCCTCGTTGGAGTAGAAGAGCGAGAAGTTCTCCATGATGATACCTGTGACATCAATCAAAGATGACAAGGCAGTCAGATCTAATATCGGAGCCTCATTGTCTAAATTCTATTATTGTTTTTTTTTCTCCAAAAACAAATTTCACCTACTTTTTCATATTTTTGGCATTTGCAACGCTCTGAAACTAAAGTTGTTTTGTTTTGGCTAGCTTTAGCAAACGAAGAGATCTACCCTGAGTCTGGTTCCCAGCCCTGCGTTATCTATTCTGATAAGGGACGGGAACCAGTCTACCCTGCGTGAAAGAAATTATTGTTAGGCTGCAACTAATTCAAAATTTGTAAAGTATTTTTTTTTTCTGTGACTAAAAGTGAGCCAATTTTTTTATTTGATGTCTCATTCAAAATTGAATACTCTTTGTAACGCTAGAAAACTAGCAATTAAAACCAAAATACCTATTTTTTTGGGGGGGGGGTGAAAAATGAAAAATAGCTGTGACAGTACATCTTTAACCACTTTGCGCCGGAATATTTGCCGAAAAGTTCGATTTTCGCAAAAGGCAAAATTTTCCAGCCAACTTCTGATATACAGCCAAACGCCACAAATACTGATTCGCAAGAGTCATTTCAACAGTATTTGTACGATATTTCTTGCCGAAACCTCATGTTTCAATATTCCGGGGTGTGCACTGGAGCGTAAATTGTACAACAATAGGCCGTGCACAACGGCCAATTCAAGATCAATACATGGTCCGCCTCCACAGACTTCACCGACTTTGTGTGTGTGTACAAAAGGCACGAGGGATTAGCGTGTTTAGACATCACCCAGAGGCAAGTTGAGGCAATCTTGACATCTTAACCAGTCAGCCGTGCCTATGTATAAAAACAGCCAGTGCGCCTTATCACATCCTCAAATGCGAACTGGTTAAGGCACAGTGCATCATTGGGGCCGAGTGGAGAAGTACAACTTACCAACGAGTAGATTCAAGAAGATGTACGCAATGATGACGTAGAAGGAGCCGAAGTATAGAAGTGATGCGGTGACATTTCCACAATCTGTCTGCCAATAATTGGGACCGATTCTGCTGCAATATGGCGGGCTGATCTATTGGAACAATAACATTAATGGATAAAACAACAGTCCTTTTCGTAATTGTAAAGTGTTAAGTCAATTATCACCAATTTGATGTGTTATTTAGAAGTCTTGCTTTGCTTAAACGTAGTGTCAAACAAGGTAAGAATAGAAATACGAACTATCCAACTGAGCTATCCAGCCTTGTGTTGGCGGTTCCCCATTTTGTCAATGTCTTTGTTCAAGAGGCGCTAGGCTGAAGCCATGAACCCGTATATGCCATGTAGCCAGGGATCATGCCCAAAGTCACGATGCTAGCAACATTAGCAATGCTGCAAACCTGGGAAATAGCAAACGGGGATCACTCAGAGAGGATACGGCTTTTTATTACAATTTTGGTGTTGCACAACGAAATTGACTCTTGATTCTTGACAGCATTATCGTGCAGTCTTGAGACTTACTTTCAAGACTCTTTAGCTTATTATGAGCACTGAATCAAATCAAGTCAATTGAAGTCAAATCATGTCAAATCAAGTCAAATCATGTCAAATCAAGTCAAATCATGTCAAATCAAATCACGTCACGTCACGTCACGTCACGTCACGTCACGTCACGTCACGTCACGTCACGTCACGTCAAGTCAAGTCAAGTCAAATCAAATCAAATCAAATCAAATCAAATCAAATCTGACTGCTTACCATGCAATCATGCATGATTTTGTTCCAGTCTTCTCCAGTGACAATGCGGAACAGCACGGCGATGGCGTTCGGTACGTGCTCAAAGTTAGCATGTCTATGAAATAAAGAACAATTATCCAAAACATGACAAAAGTTTACTACTTCAAACTGTGTTCCCTACTAATGTTGTGCAAAGCCGACCCGACCCGTAACCGACTTCAGGTCGGGTCGGGTCGGTTTGTCCATCATTTTAGTCGAGTCGGTTCAGTTTCGGTTTTGCGTTTGTGTTTTTCATCGTTTTGTCAGAAATGCATTTTAGAGCCCAGAAGTGTGCCTTCAAGATGCAAGTATATCTTTAATTGAACTCACCTGTTCAGCATTTCGCCGTACTTGACTTTTCCAAACAGCACCACGCCCGTGAAGGCGTAGAACGTGATGAGAATGAACAGACCAACAATGATGAAGAAGCTCTTGACCATACTCACGACGATCGTCATCATCAACATCTTCAACGTCGGCTACGAGATGAAAACACAATGAAAACATGAAAGTTAATAATAAAGAACAATAATGTGTAATTCTAAGCACACATATTATGTGGAGTGCAGTGGTTCAATGGTTACGGTGTTTGACTCGTGCCGTGGTACATGGGTTTGAACCCTGACGGGGAACATGGTGCTTGTGTTCTTGGGCAAGACACTTTACTACAATGGCTCTCTCCACCCAGGAGTATATATGGGTACCTGTGAGGATAAAGACCAGATTGCGCTGATCTCGAGGTGCTGCAGAAAAACTGTACTCATGGCCTGATGAACAGGGGTAATAATTGTGAAGCGCTTTGAGACCTTTTGTATAAAACGCTATTCACCACATTACTACCCCTACTCACTGCACCCATAAAACTTTCCAAAGTTAATCTCAGCTCCCTGGGCAGTATACAGCTCGATGCTGCAATTTCGGGGCAAAGCTGCTAAAATCAATCACAATAACCATCTCTGCCCTCACAGTACCCATTTACTCCTGGTGTGGGAGAAGCAATAAGTGTAAAGTGTCTTGCCCAAGGACACACACACCACAACCCCAGGCTGGACTCGAACCCACAACCTGCAGAATTACCCATAGATTTTGAGTTTGATGATCAAGACCATGAAGGCACAGCACTACACATGTACTGCGATGTCGCTCACGAGGGAGACTTTATAACAAAAAATGCTCCTTTTTGGCAATTTTCCTCCCGGCTACAAAACACACTTTCCTTAATTGAACTAAGACTTCAATGTGATAGACTTCGTGCCGGAGTACCCCCTCAATAGTTTTAAAGAGAAAGTGGGGGGAGACCACAGGGAGGGACCCTTGAACGCATTGCTGACGGCACCACGTGCTCATGTGAAGACGCTATGCATATGTGCACATTCAGAATAACATGAGTCATGCGTACTTCGCGCGATATACGAGGGAACCTGTGCATGCACACAGTGTGTCTCCCACACTGGAACACTTGCAAGTGATAACGGAATACCACCTACCGTTCATGCATGGAGCAAAACAGAGAATGTTGAAGTTTGAAAAAAGTCAAAGGAACCTCAGTTTTCATGTAATACTCACATGTTTGCCGGTAATTGTGAAGAATCGGAAGAGGATCACCGCGGAGCCCAAGGCATAACTGAACTGACTCTGAAATCAAAAGATTAGACAAATCAAACTTTTGGAAATAAATTTGTAAAAAGTCGGATTTCCGATTAAAATCAGAATAGTTTCAATGCTGTCTTTGGATGGCGGGCAAAACTAAACCAATACATGTATCAGGTATGCAACTGGGAATTTAGAAAAAACGAGGAAATTCCTAACAACACAAGACTTTGTACAGTATTTTTCAATTTGTAATGGCATTCATGAGAAGTAAAAAACGAGGAAATCAGTGGATCCGAGGAAAAGTTGCATGCCTGATGTATATAAAAGTAAAGGCCCCCTCAGGTTGACCTGCGATTTGCTTTCGCCGAAACGGAAGAGTCGTCATCCAGCAAAAAAGTAACGCTCAGATCACAAAACTGAGAAATTGTGTGATTATCGTGGAACAAGCAGCATCTCGACACAGAGTAATTGCATCCATGCTCATGTCACCCACGACACGACGACGATTCACAATAAAATTAGACGATCCGGATGCGCGCATGACGTCATAACTTCACACAGGTTGACTGCGATTGATTCCCGCATGTCAGGACCACCTTCCGTCGCGGCACAGAAGTTGAAATTTTTCTACTCTTGCGGCTGTCTTTTTTTTTAGTGCCGATTGATGCCGAATGTCTTAATATCATCACAGTTACACTCTGTTCGCAAAAAAAATCGGCATCTGAAGTGTTTCTGACAGTCATAGCTCAGGCGTAGCTTGATCCTGAAAAGTCAGTCGCCGACTGTTCTGTGTAGTCGCAAGATCTACCTGAGGGCGGCTTTATACACAAAACTACTCACTACAAAACACCGACACCAGGGTCCATTACACATGCAGATACAAGACGGCTCTGAACACATGGCAGCATGTAAGACACAATGTATTCATCTAACTCAAGTAATCACAAGTAGGTGAACAGGGTGGTGAACGATTGGTATGTGGATAGGGTGGGTGCTGGGCATGCTGGGCTGGGGACAACAAGGGAAAAAATACCATGAAAAGGTCATGCAGTTTTGACAAGAATCACAATAAAGGGGGCCACTTTTTGTTAAATACCTGAAACCACCAAAGAAGAATTTCAACACATGAATGGACATGCAGCCTTTCACTAAAGATAATTTGAGTTGATTATTCATATTGCTTTTTGACATAATCCTCAAATTTCCATCAAAAAGTGGACGGAAAACTTAGGTAACTTTTTTTGTCCATTTTTTTTTGGAAATTTGAGGATGATTTTAAATATTAAAAAAAGAAAGAAAGAAATGATTCAATACTTATTACTTGTATTATAAGCCTACATGTCCATTCACATTTCAAAAACTGTTTGGGTGGTTTCAGGGGCTGTAAAAAAAAAAACTAAAACCATTGGAAAAACTGCTAACATGACGGATGCAAAGTGGTCCCCTATATTTTTTTTTGTCTTAAACAAAGTTGTTGTGAGTATCAGGGTATGAACAGTAATCAAGGAATGCCTTTTCCACAGATCATTTGAATAGTTTGTCTGTCAATCAGGAGGGCCAACCTCAGAAGGTTGAGTGATGGGATGAGACTCATCATCCACATCTCATCACTCACCCTCCTGAGGACGGGCAGAGCACACTGTCCCAAACGTCGAGTTCTACACTCAACCAACCGGTTCATTTTAGAACCAAGAAGAAATTTCTTTCCACGTGGTGTTACCCGCAATCTTTCTACTTTGTCTCATCCACCATGCAAAGCTTCAAGTCAACAACAGTGGAATGCCGCTATCCACTCCGTCCACAAGTACCCCCTCACCGGCACAGAAAGCACAGTTGGGGATGACCAACCGATGCCATCTTGCCTGACTGCAATTTTGCCGCGACGCGCGGCCGTACCACTGCGTGTACACATGTACATAGTACAAATCCCCTGGTGTACGTGCATCACACACAAGGAACGGTGCGCGTCAACCAGCTAAATGTCCCGCCCATGGGACGACGTTGTTAAGTAAAAGAGCGCCCTCTTTCGTTGGCCCACGGAGTCCATAACGAACATCGTGGGATCCACAGAAAGTGTTCGTAATAACAATCGTTCGGTATAGCGATTTCTGGCATTTCTTACATCCCGTGGCCGCACGAGGAGTCATCACGAAACTTTAGCAACGGGTGGTTTTCCCTTCTATTCCTTTGGGAGATAATTATCGCTCTTCAACATTCAAACATGATGTAACTATGGGTCGTTTGATGTTCGGGAATAAGTGGGCAAAATAGTGTTTAATACACGTAAAACCGGTAGATTTTTTGTTAATCTGTTGGCTTTTTTCACCAACAATGTTCGATACGTTTTGTACATTAAAACCGGGAACCAAGGATGATGTTCCGTATAGCCGGATGTTCGGTATAGCAGTGTTCCACTGTATATATAACAATAGGAAATATCCTTTTAAATCTACACGAATGACAAAATTTCCATATTGTCTTGCATCATGAATTCAACCTGTTACCATGGTTACCTCATTCCAGATGTGTACGGCGACCCAGACGACCCCCATCACGGTCACGCAGAGATCGTAGCGATTCCGTCGACTGTGCCAGTAGCCGATGGGACTCAAGGAGATGCATTTTAAGATGACTTCCAGGACAAACATGTTCGTCAAGACTACGGAAACACTCGCCAAGGCCTTGGATGCCTGGGAGGCTTCTTGGGTGGGGTCTACCCACTGCGATCAAGCAAAGTTAAAATTGAATATTCTCATTTATCAAGCAGAATACAAATGGGCAATTATAGGAAATTGTAAACCTCAATGAAAACTCCAAAAATCCAAATGCTGCAAATGAAACAATATATCATTTTGAAGCTCATTATCTGTATTAATTGATTAATTTAGTATTTTTATCCTTCGCTCCTCCTTCAATTCATACTCTTTATGTATTATTTTATTTCAAGTTCCTTATTCAGTTTCTCATTAACCTGTAATGGTTGGGATTATTTTGACATCGACCGGACCCAGGCGCAGGAATTTTTTCACGAACCTCGATGCCAGACTGGTTCAGGTGGGTACCACCCCCTGATATTTCCAGCCTCGCTCACTGCGAGCGGGTTGCTGACAGATATTTCTGGCCTCGCTCGTTATGTGTTTGTCATTCGTTCTAAGTACCGCAAAACCTTTGCGTGTACACACGTCATCCGACGTGAACTTGTTTAATAATTGTATTTGTTCATCAACTCGTTTTGTGTGTTGTAATTTTCAGCAATATAGAAATAAATGTTCATATGAATGAATAAATGAATCCATTTTAATGAAATATAGTTTTTTTCTGACAATGTTTAATAATTCAGTTGTTTTTTTTAACTGAAAAATCAAATGCAGTCTTGGGAATGTTGGCACTGGGACCCAAGAAAATTCCAAGCATACCTCACACATATTTTGCACGCACGTGTGACATATGCTCTAAATTTTCTGAAGAAAATCCACATCGAGTCTTAGACTTTTTTCCATCAGGAAAAATTCATATCATACTCACTCGGTAAGACAGGAGAAAGAAGTTGATGAGGACCAAGCAGGCGATGAAACGTTTGAAGAACTTGTGCTGCGTGATGTCGTACATACGAGCCCGAAATAACGAGTGATCTGAACAGTGCAAAGGAAGCAAACAACAGTACTTCTTTAATGGCAATAGGTTTAATACACATTTCTGTTAAAGATGTGTCCCCTGTGTCATTTTCGAGTTTCACTTCGAATAATACAGTGTGAGTAAAAAAAACCACTGAAACCCAAATGTTGGGACTATTGTTTTAGTGAAGCTGTGCATGTAGCAGTTTCAAAATCTAGGATATGAAAGCCCAATCAATGAGCTTTCTTTTAGTACAAGAATCATTCAAATCACTTTTGTACTTTTCAAGTTAGGGAATTTTAAACACAACCAACGTTTTAAAGTTCTGTCCACGGATCGCAGAAAAGATGTGCGTTCTTTCAGCAAAACGAAAACAATTCACACACATCCCTATGCTTTTCACAATGCAGTGCACCACCAAGAGTTTGCCACAGAGAGTCCATTTTTTTTTCAAGTTTGCGGTCGACAAAACACGGCCCATTTGAACGCGGATCAGTAGACAAACTTGAGCTAATTTGTTAAGGATTGGGGTTATCGTTCTGCTGCCTGACAAAAAACACCATACTGATAAAAAGAAAAGGGCAAACAGATACTCGAGTCATACGCTTACGAACAACTTAAAATAGCCCGCGCTGTGAATTTGTCGACCATCTCCCACAACGCACAGGGAAAAATGAACTCTCCATGGCAAACCCTTGGTGGCGCACTGCGTTGTGAAATGCCCGAATTGCTATTTTCCTAGAAAATAAGGAAAGAATGTTGCAACCTGACGCTGTTTTTTCTTCATATATCATCTCAATGAAGGCCAGTCATTGCAAAAATGATGATAAGACATGAATCTGGGACTGAGAAACATTTCCAAAATTTTTCTTGACTCTCCATAGACTTTGTACTCAACTGCTGAAGTATCGTCAGGTTGTAACATTCTTTCCGAAAATAAAAGTTATTCACTTTTGAATTAGACATCTAACAAAAAATTCACTGACGTGAAAATTCACTGACTGGAAGGTTGTGTGGTACTGATTTGAATGTGTTTTTGTGTACCTGGTCTTGGGGGCAGGTGAAGTGGTTGAGCTAGGGACAATCTTCCTTTCAAGTCCTGCCATCTGCGCTGGTCAATGGTTAACAATGACGTACCCTGGTAACACAAACAAACACACGAGTGAGGAATATGTAAACATCGTGCGGCCATATTTCTTCATTTAAATATAATTAAATATCATTCACATGAATTGATACATAAACTAATCGGTACCTGTACTACATTGTATTACATTGTATCAGTACATGTATTTATTCCTTGATGAATCCATAAAGTGCTGGGGCATTGTGGGATGGTACAGAGAGTAACAGGCAGGGCGGTTGGGGGCGGTACAGGGAACGCATCCCTGCAGCTATCCAAAAAGTAACTGACGTAGTTGTTGTTGGAAAGCATATACTTGGCTGAAAGATAGTAAGGGGACTAAACTCCCTGTAAAATTATTCTTACTGGCAAGCTGTCATTTGAAGAAATCAATAAAAAAAGGCCTTTCCAACGATGCATCTTTAGTAGTTCATTTTTCTATTTGGCAAAGCATGCGCAAGCATTGACATGACGCACACGCGCGTGCGGTTGCTATAATTCATCGGATCAGTGCGCAACATCGCGTAGCTGCAATTGGCTCAGTGAGAACGCGTATTGGACGCTGAATTCAGGCCCAATTCAAAACAGGATTGGTCAATCCATGGCAACAACAGTGTGGCATTATCTCATACTATAGTCCACATCGCACTCCATCATACATTCTAAGACGCGCACGCTATTCCTACTGCGCGCACGTGTAATAGGATAACTGCTGAAGAGTTTGTGTACAGCGTGCAAATTCCATCTTTACTGTAAGACAAGATTGCTTGAAGATAAATTTATTTGCCCACTCGCACTCATGGAACACGGCAAATGTAGTGCGTCTGTGTCCCTTATGCTACTCGGCTGACCCAAACACACATTATTCTGTGTTCCACTCGTGCACCTGAAAATAATTAATGTAATTAATGATATACGCCAACAGATTGATACCTTGCTCTCAAAGTAGTTAGTGATGACCACTCCGACAAATAGAGTCAGTCCAATCATACAACCGATGAAGACGAAGATGTGGATATAGACGGCGTGCCACTGTAACAATAGAGACAAAAATACATTGATATTACAATATTTCTGGAAATTTTACAGTGGTAGAGGTTTTGTTATTGTTTTAGGGAAATAAGGACATCTATTGTCCTAACAGCGTCTTGGGTCCCCACTACAGACAATGAATGTGTGTGGGCATGTATATCCATGCAATAGTGGACCTTGAACAAAACTAGACTATAGTGTCCACGATTGGGTGAAGGTCTACAGTTTGGATATCATACACAAAAGTAAACAGGGTGAGTCAAAAAGAAAGTGACCGAATTAGAAAAAATCTTTTAAAGATATGTGGGTCACTCCATTTCATACATACGCCAGAGGGATAAAGTACATGTTATTGACTAGTAACTGTGAAAATTTCATGTAATTTACATATTTTATTTCCACGTTATGTCTTTAAGATCATAAAATTCAGTCGTCCACCATTGATCATTTAGTTCCCACACACACAAACTTGTGCATTTGTTTATGGTATAAATCGAGGACACACACGTGTAACATCATCAGTGAATCGAGGACAGGAACCAAATCAAGGACGACCTCGATTAGAAAATGTGTACAAAACCAATGAGAGCTGTTGCAAAAAGGTTAGAGTACAAACAAAGGAAAAGGGAAGAGGAACAAAAGGAAATCCTCGATTTACATCATAACAAAATGTGCTAGTGTGTGTGTGAATAGGTATGTCCATTCCATAGGGGTCCTTGAACAAAACTAGACAATAGGGTCCACGATTGGGTGAAGGTCCACAGTTGGAAATCACACACCAAACTGTAGGGGGTTCTTTCCAAAAAGTTTAAGGATATCAACAACAAAAGGACAATATGAGGTCAACAATGGAAGTTGTTTTACATTTGTGTGTGTTGGTAGGTATCCGCATTATAGTGGACCTTGAACAATAGAGGACAATAGGGTCCACAATTAAATGAAGGTCCACAGTTGGAAATTGTGTACAAAACCAATGAAGGTTCAACCAAAAAAGTAGAAACAATACTCACCAATGTGCATTTCTCAATGATGATATCTCGGACCTCCAACCACCCCTCCAGAGACAAGACCTCAAACAGAGCCAGCATGGCGTTAGCCAGATTGTCAAAGTCAAAGTTACGAGGGTTAGCCCTACAAAGGAAAACAAGGAGGGATGAAATATTGATTGAAAATTAAACAGAAGGAAATGAAAACAATTTAAGTAAGAATATACCAAAAACAAAGACTGCAATTGTACCCTAACTCCATAGGGGGTGTGCAAAATCGTATTAAACTTGGACGATTCAGGACTCTTAGGGCAACTTTACTCCATTTGCCTCGTCAAATAAACACCTCCAAAAAAGAAAGTCCACACATTGGAGGCAACATAATTTTGAATCTGATCGTCTTTTGAGGACGTCACATCTTTGGGGAATTATTTTAAGCTACATTTTTATGCCCTACTTGTTACCTAAGACTTTGAATTGTCCAAGATTGACAACGGTTTATGAACAACGGTGCAGTTTGAAAAGTTGCAATTTAAGAGATACGCAAGGAGAAATTTCTCAGCGTGCAAACATAAATGCCCGTAATTGTCCCCATATAAACTGCACACTGCCCGTACAAAACGGGTGGTATTCAATCTCATGTGCTCTCATGCATGCAAACACTGTGTTATCAATATATCCTGCCATTTGTTTCAGGCAGTGTAATGTTGTCATGCAGAAATTTCCACTCGACTTGCGTTCTCTTCAAATTTGCAACTTTTCAAACTGCATCATTTTTCATAAACTGTTGTCAATGTTGGACGATTTACAGTCTTTGGAAGCAAACAGGGTATCAAAATGTAGCTAACAAAATTCCCCAAAGGTCTACGTAAATGACGTCCTCATAAGACGATTAGATTCAAAATTATAATGCCTCCAATATATAAACCAGTCTAAATCACAAGTGACAGTCAGTCAGTGAGACAGGCAACCAGTCTACTTTGTATCTGAAGAAGTGTGGCTCCCCCCAAAAAAATATTTGGATGCGTTTCTTATAAACCACAGAAATGAAATGAAAATGAGTCGGGTGGGCTTACCAGACCCTGGGAACAAGGAAACCGGGCTGGGGCTCGTCGGGCCTGACTTTGCGAAACTTCACCACGGAAACGTTCTGGATAAAACTCCCGACGCACAGCTCCTGTTGCCCGGAATCAAAATACGAAACAATAAGGGTATCCATACAGAGTTGTCGTGACTCGAGTCAATGACTCGACTTGAGTCACAATTTTTGGCGACTCGACTTGACTCCTAACAGGTATTAACTGACTCAAGGCGACTCACTGCTAGAAAAAGATTCGACTCGACTCCAGTCCCTCATCAGAGGACTCAACTTGACTCGAGTCAAAGGCTAATACCACTTGAGTCCCAAAACTGTGCGAAAATATATTTGCAGTGACTTACAGTACAAAGTTATGTTCGCGTAATTTGCGTTGCCGTCACGTTTCGACTGTTTATCGCATATCAATAAACGCCATATGAGAGACTCCCACCTGGTGGTTTTATAATGTAGCGCAAAGACTTTTAACGCATATCCGAATTCTTGGTTACATCATCGGCTTCGGGCGATTTCTTAAGCCCTTTTGGAACTCCGGCTAAATTTTTCCTGCAATTTGGTTTGGGCACACGTCCCCATAAATCATCGTTGCCCCCCCCCCCCCTGTTGGCCACCCCATTGGAAATTTGTTAGTCCTGTAAGTGACCATGGTTAACAGGTTTAACAGAAATTGGGCGTCCCCTTCCCTCTCCCCCTGTAACATCTAGCCCCCCCCCCTTATATTGAGAACCCTGGCTACGCCCCTGCTCTCCACCCAGGAGTATAAATGGGTACCTTCATTAACTGGGGAGTAACCTGTGATGGACTGACATCCCATCCAGGGGGGGATAGAAATATTCTCAGTCTTTTCATGCCACTGAATAAATTCCACAAACTTCACTTAGAAGAATTTTGAAATTATTCTCCGGAAGTTATGACGCTACTTTACCTTTTTTTCGATTAATGGGTCGTTACACTTGGCAAGGTGGTTGGCGAAGATCTGAACTCCGTAGCTGGCGAAGATGAACATGAGAGCAAGAAGCAGGATGGATACCAGCATCATCTCTTTGATGCCTCTCAGCACCTCAAAGACCATCTTACGAAGGTGGGGAACCAGTGTAAAAATGCGTAGAGGCCGGAAACAACGCAGGATCATCAGAATCTATGCCAAGGAAATAAAAAATAAATCTTGAGTGTTTTTTTTTTTGAGTTGCTTTTTCATTTGAAGCAACAAAATTGCTCTTAATCTTAAGAATGGTTAAAATCAACTAACTTCTTGAAGTTTAGCTTCGTGGATACTTCGTGAAAACTTTGTGTAAACAGAGAAAATATATGCAAACAAATGCACAAAACAGAGAAAACATATGCAAAACTGGATGCTGCCGCTACAGCACCTAAACAAAAATGTGCCAGCAGGCACACTTTCTTAAACCACCTTCAATGATTGTTTTTCATTCGAACGATACCATTTCAGGCGGACTCATTTCACAGGGTATTTGGTACCAGTCCTATCTTCACATTGAGCGAGGCTTTTCTTGTTAAAATGGTAGGAACGTCTCCGGGTATTTAGGTGGCATGCTAATGCGTAAAGCGCTCGCGTCTCACCAATGTGGCCCGGGTTTGATTCCCGACTCAGACCATGCGTGAGTAGAGCTGTGCGTTGGTTATTATATCTCCAGTGCCACGAGGGTTTTCTCCAGGCTCTCCGGTTTTCCACCCTCCGCAAAAATCAACACTTTCGATCTCTGGCTGTGCTCCTTGGTCATACATGAGACGTATGGCGGCTGCCTAAGGCGCCGTTACATGCCTTCGACTCGACCATGTTTTAGCTGCGTCCTTCGCAATTCTCAGGTGCGAGTTAGGATGATTAGCCCCCCAAATTATTACTATTATTACCGTTTGTGCATAGAAACCACGCAAAAACGTTCAAACGAAGATACATGGGGCAGTATACTTACGTATGCCAGGGACCTTGGTGGGATGTCCTTGGGAAGCCAGCACAGGAAGACCAGGCTAACAAAGTAGATGAAGACATCCAAAACGCCGCCGACATCTCGAATCAAAGCCTTCGGGGTGAAGAACAATCCATCCGCCAAAACCTAAAAACAGAACAAAAATGCACCGACAAATTACTCATTGATAGCCAGTTGAGCCACTCTGGATTTAACCTCCTAGTCTTCTGCACTTTACAAACCTTTCAAGTTTTGCAAAACCACTTTTGCCCACAGAGTTAGTACTTATTGGTAAGACTGAGCCGATGTCAGTATTCCAAAACAGTCTGGTACACAGCAAGATTTGACCATTTTTTTCGGGATAACCGCAGCAGATAAATGGACAGAAGGCTATGGGGGAGGTGGTAACCAAATCTGCATTCTGTGTGAGTTTGCGTGTAATCGAAAAGAGATGGAAACTTTCGTTCGCACAAAAGTTTGGACACACAAGACACCTAAAAACACTTCGTCCAAACGTTTAAAAAAATGTTACTTCAGAACACGAGGATCTCTTCAATTTTGCTGGTACCCCGCTATGCTTTTGCACGCATACGATGTAATGTTTATCCCGAAAGAAAAATCTTCATATGCACATGCGCAGTTGGAATACTGAACTGGCTTATTGAAACACAGGTAAAACAGTGGCCCTTGAACAAGCATAACTTTGGTCATAGAGTGGCCCCTGAACTGTCACAAGTGGTCACACAGTAATGCTCCATGCTCCTTAATTATCATAACAATGGTTAGTGGCCCCTGAACTAGCACAATTACCCCCCTTTTAGACAGGTAATACCAATATTATATTACATTTTACTACTCTGTATTTACTCCTCAATGAATACACAAAATCATAGAGTGCTGGGGCAGTTTGGGGCGGTATAAGTTTCAACAGGCAGGGCGTTTGGGGGCAGTACAGTGACTTATGTGGTTAACTGCTTTGTACTGTTCAAACTACAACAGCAGAACATTTTAAAAACGTGACAATTTTTTTTTTCCTTCTTTTTTTCCCCCCAAAACTGACCTTGAGCATCATCTCCAAGCTCATGAAGATAACAAAGACGTACTCGGCGACCTGGAGAGCAGGCGTTTCCATGATGCTGGCGCTCGCATCCTCAAACATCATGGAGATACAGGCGGCAACGGTGAAGACAATGGAGAACCATGTCAGGTACGTTACCATGGCCAGAAAATCACTGTCGATGAAATAATAATAATGCGTAAATCTAAAGCACACATTTCCAGCAAACTCGACCGTTCCCTCCCTACACCTTTGATGTTTTGACCAACCACATCTGTGATAAATGTCGGACATGTGTGCAAAATTGTCGCAATAACTTGAGTTTTAACAAGCTACTTACTGAAATCCTTGGTATCGACGCTTGATGGCCATTCCAGATTCATCAGTTAAAGTCCTGAAGGAAAAAAGTCATGCAAGTTTTTTTTTATAGAAGATACTTAATTAAAGACGCAGGGATGAACTAGACTTGACTTATGCATTGTATCTGGTATGTGGCAATTCCAACATTATTTAAAATCCGAGACAGAGCCTGTAAGAGCTCAGTAACAACCTGAAAATATATTCTTCAAATCTTATCCGCTCCGTTCACAAGTACCCCCTCACCGGCAAAGGAAGTAGAGTTGGGGGTGACTGACCGACGCCATCTTGCCTGACTGCAATTCATTTGCCGCGAAGCGCTGCCACTGCGTGTAAATAGTACAAATCCCCTGGTGCACGTGCGTCACACACAAGGAACAGTGCGCGTCAACCAGCTAAATGTCCCGCCCATGGGACGTGGTTGCTAGGTAAAAAGGCACCCTCTATCGTCGGCGCACGGAGCCCGTACATCTATCATCTAGTAATGGTCAAGGAGATTACAGACTAGGAGTTTGGGATCATTTCTCTGAATCATTAATTAGATATCATGGTTAATTGGCTCTGTCACGGACATAACACTTCCTTTCATAACGCTGGAATTGCCAATATTGAATATTGCTATAATGAACACGACAGGGTCCAAGAAAGATTGTGCATATTTGGTACAGTGGTCATTAGGTACAGCAATTTTTGACAGTCGTCATGGCGTCGATATAAAAGTATAATTTCCCTTACATTCAATGAGGAATAACGCCAGGATGTCTCTCATTAAAAAGGGCTTCCATTAACGGACTTCCATTAAAGGTAGCCATCTAGTAGCTACCCCTCCTACACTTATAACTATCACAAACTGTCAAAAACTCTAACCCCACCGCTCTAGCCAGTTTTTGTACAGGCTGCTCTCCAACTGCCGCAAATCCCAATGAATTCTGTCATGAATTCCATGTCTATGAAAACTGTACAACTGTCAGAGCCTATTGAAGTGGTTTGGCAGATAGTATGACCACTAATACAGGTACAGCTTGTGTAGCAGGCATTTTCAAATTGTCAATTGTACCAAAATGAGGGTAGTTTGCAGATTTGGTCAAATCTGTCACCTGATAGTGTTGGTCATGTAGGGCAACGTTCTACAGATTGTCACTGAGCACAGGAGGGGTAAGTTGACTCAAATGAAGGAAAATTCTAAGTCTTCAAAGTCAATGTAAGGTCATGTTACGAATATTACCAACAAAGTCGGTTCCGCGCAATTTCAACACGCGTGGATAGTTGAGAAGCGTTCTCGGTGAGATATATGGACAATTTGAATGTATTTCCTGGAGAATTTAGAAATGTTCGGTATAATTGTAGGCTAAATTTGGGAGCCAAATTGATGGTCATTGTAGCCAAAACTTTGGAATAGCGGTGTTCGTTATAGCGGCATTCTACGGTACAGCCGTACAGATCATGACTTACGCATTGTATCGGGCGTAGACTATGGCACTGCAGATCTTGCGAACGCGACTCTCTCTACCGACGGCAAAGAGGGGCGTGTCAAAGTACGGATGATTCTCGCGTAGTTCTTCCTCCTTGGCAGTCCTAGAAAAAGGTTAAAGGTCACACGTTACATTAAAAGCTTATTTGGCAAATTTTGGGAATTCAATACAGTGATTCCCAAAAAGTCATTTCATTTTTTACAACCAATATCAGATTTTCAATTACTCAAAGTAGCTCAAGACAGAATTAACTGAAAATAAAATTAAATTTGACATGTTGACATTTACTTTAAATACCCCTTTGAAACTTTGGGATTACTCCAGCATTTTAAGGGTATTTTAGGCCATCGTGGCTTAGAGATGCGAAGCTGCGAGCGACTGGAACAAAGACTAATTCAACGTGCACAAGTGGTGAAGCCACAAGGCCTTTTCTAACTTGATTTTGTTGAATTATTCATATTTTTTTTATGCAAATAAGAAGAGTGCTGAAAGGTTAACCAATCACAACGCGGATTTTGCCTAGTTGCGTCCATTTGTGAAAGACGGCTGAGTAATGGAAAACGTAAGAGGAAATAACTATGAGTTCAGATGAAAAAATAAGTTTGTACACTCAAATAATTTCTTGAAATACTTTTATAAGTAAAATTAAAAATAAGACAGAACAATTATGCCATCACGATCTCGTGGAAAACTAGACTCGCATTAGTTTACAAATTTTTGTGCCAGCATACGGGTGCACGTGCGCATAGGGTGTCCGGGTAGTAGCCACGCGGGCCCTAAAATGCTAATGATTGGTTGGAATTTTGCTACCCTTTTAGGGTAGCAAAAATCGAGAAATAAAGAAAAACATAAGAAATTCCTGACAAGTTGGAAAAGGCCTCCTGGCTTCGCCACTTGCGCAAGTGGTCTCCGCTTCAGTCGATTTGCGGCTTTGCCGCTCTGTCTAGTAATGCCGGTTAAAGCCACGATGGTCTTGGCGAAGGCTATATATTCCTAACTGCCTTTAACTAAGTCTAAGACAATAACAACTTGCCTCTTCTGTACAGCTTGCTGTTTGCGTTCCTGTATGACCTTGATGTTGAATGACACGTTGCGATTGGTGATGGTGTCTCCGTTCTCTTTGATGGACTCCATGGGCTTGTGACCTCTGAGTGACCCCCGCAGCGCCCTCAATCTGCGCGAGGCACACAAGAACCGAATCAACACTCCCGCAATGACAAAACCGATCACTGATTACAGACAATTCCAAGCTTGTGATGGCTGTAACTCAGGAGGCCCACTTCAATGGCAAACACCATTGTGCACGCTATTGCACGAAGCAACTGAGGTATTATCTGTACAATAGCTAGCACAATGCTTCCGCCATAGGAGGGGGCCTCCGTGGTAGAAGTATAGCGTGCCTTGATTGGTCAATAGAGAATAAAGCAGAAAAAAAGCCAGATGTCAATCATGCTCACTGCATACAAGAAAGCAAATCAAATTACAAAGCGATCGAAACAGCTTAAAATTGTTCATCCACTACAGCCAATGATTGTTAACAGACTGTTTCCATGGATGCCGCCATATTTGTGGTCACGTGGCAACCTCAGAGGGCATAACAGAAGATGGGATGTATCTTTGTGGTCGTGTGAAAATCTCTGGGGCATTACAATAGGAACACGTCCCATTGTGCCATTGTATCCCGAGCATGACGAGACATATTTCTATACAGGATGAGTAAAAAAAAAAACGAAACCCAAATGTCAGAACCATTGTTTTAGTGAAGTTCTGCATGTAGCACTTTCAAAACCTAGGATATGAAAGCCAAAGTCATAAGCTTTCTTTTAGTACAAGAATCATTGAAATCACTCAAGTACTTTTCAAGTAACGGAATTTTAAACACAACCACCGTTTGAAAGTTCTGTCCACGGATGACAAAAAAGGTGTGCGTTCTTTCAGCACAATGAAAACCATTCACACACATCCCTATGTGATTTGTTTTTGTTTTGCTGAAAGAGCACTTACCTTTTTGTGATCCGTGGACAGAACTTGAAAAACGGTGGTTGCGTTTAAAATTCCGTAACTTGAAAAGTACATGAGTGATTTGAATGATTCTTGTACTAAAAGAAAGCTTATGAATTGGGCTTTCATATCTGAGATTTTGAAATTGCTACATGCAGAACTTCACTAAAACAATGATCCTGACATTTGGGTTTCGTCTTTTTTGACACCCTGTAGTAATGCCTCTGACATCACCACGTCACCACAAAGATGGCGGTATCTGTGAAAACAGTCTATTTGCACAAGACCAGTTTCTTTCACATCGCAAAAGAATAGGTGCAACATATCTCAATACCCGTCCAAATTCACAATACCATTGCAAATATTGTACAAACATTCAAAAAGTGCATCATACACAAACCTATCACCAAAATAAATCAACATTATGAGCAAAACTTTTGCCAGCATCACTTTGACATGCACAACAAGTTTCAATGTTTGAAAGATTCACAAATAAACATAATCCAAATTTGGCAATTCATAACTTTAAAAAAGTGCCATACAGAAAGTAACCATACAGGGTGAGTCAAAAAGAAGTTGACCGGGATTGGTGATGTTTTCAAAACAAACAAATGACACTCAAAAGTTCAGTAAAGCATATATTTAACAAGCACTCTCTCCTGCTTATTAGAAAAAAAAAGAATGAAACAAATTGATCATTCCTAAGAGGAGTTATGTCTATTTTAATAAAGGTACTCATTTTGCAAGCTGTCCACGGAATACTTGAACAAACAAATGTAAAGTAAGCATTTTAGCTGTGTACATTAACATTCCATGGACAGCTACAAACATGAGTGCTTTCAGTAAAACAGGCATAACTTCTCTTAGGAATGATCAATTTGTTTCATTCTTTTTTTCAGATAAGCAAAAAAGAATGCTTGTTTAATATGTGCTTCACTGGGGTTT
Source organism: Patiria pectinifera (assembly GCA_029964075.1). Classification (NCBI taxonomy): domain Eukaryota; kingdom Metazoa; phylum Echinodermata; class Asteroidea; order Valvatida; family Asterinidae; genus Patiria; species Patiria pectinifera. The sequence goes on from CM057134.1 coordinate 19,567,380, forward strand.
TGAGTGTCATTTGTTTATTTGAAAAACATCACCAATCCTGGTCAACTTCTTTTTGACTCACCCTGTAGTGCATTTTGAGTACATAAAATATTGCCAGCAGGAAAGTAATTGAATAAGCCAACCACGACAGACAATACCCACAAACTCAACGGAAGATTTATTTATTTTCCGTGCAGTGCAATGCCATGTCTGTGCACAGGAAAGATAAACAGAAAATGGTTTAGCCAAAGCCGCATTCTTTTGTATGGCTATGGATAGTGACAGCAGCATTTCAATGATGCAGAACCAAGTCATAGCCAGAAAAAGTGGCTTTGAAGGGAAGCATAGACTACATCCACATGCCGACATAGACAATATTCTAATGCTATATTTTAAAATAGGAACTATGAAAAGCACAGTGCATATTAAACTAAGAATATACAGTCGGTTCTCGTTAATACAAACTCAGTCTAGCCAAAATGTTTTGTTGTATCAGAATTTTGTACTAAAAGGAGCATCGGTCCCATTCACTGAGCACATAAATGCACAGTCGGGACCAAGACTTTGTGTTTGCTATAACCAGAATTTGTACTAACAGAGTTTGTATTAACAAGAGTTGACTGTATTTGTGTGTATGCAAAAACTGATTCTTTGAAGACATTATCTGAGAGCTGGAACTGTTTTATGGATGATTTTATGAAATATTTTGAAAAATTTTCTGGCTCGTACTGAAAACTGAATTTCCCCATATATGTAGTGTACATAAAGCAGGATTGGTGTATATTAATATTAAATTAGCCATAATTCCAAACCCCGTTGACCTATAGTCATGAAATTTTCTGGGTATGTTCGTTTTAAGTTGTTCTATACATGTACCGAGTTTCATAATTTTTCGTCACTCAATGGCCGAGATCTGAGGGAGGGGGTCAGAGTTTTATAATTTTTCGTCACTCGATGCCCGAGATCTGAGCCCCCCCCCCCCCAGCTTTGAGATGGTCAAAATAACCCTGCCCATTTAGGGTTAATTGGCCCTGTCACAGACTTTACATTTTCTTCCATAACGCCCAAGTTGGAATTGCCCAACTGCAACAATCTATTTATGGGGGGTAAAAATCAAAATAGCATGGGGAGCACAACTTTAAGATAAGCGTTGGGCAGAAACTACGATATGCAGGGAACTGGCTGCTACTTTGCCGGGGAAGCTACGGGGAAAAGGTTCAACAAAACAGTGCAGCTACCATTAATTAAAACCGCACTCTACAACCAAACATTCATAAATACCTAATACAGTTTACCCATTCCTATTGGTCGAGAGCCCATCATGTGGCCGGTTTTAAAAGCTTGGTAAAGACCAGCTGGCTGGTCTTAAACACTTTTCCAGTGTCACATGAAATTTGGACTCCTATGAAATCCGGTGCCTTTTACCATTTCATTGGTTGAATGTTTACAATCCTCACGTAGGCATACCCAATACTAACAGTGAGTCAGTATTTCATAGTCCTAAATTCACACTGCACCGGCACAGCTGCGTTCTGCGCCACCGCGTGCCAATCTCCATATAAGTAGTTGTTTACAACTTTTTGCAAGATGGACATTCCATAATATAGGAAGAGGGGTGTTTCGAAAACATAAAGTGAAATTGTTGAACAAAATCGTTGGAAAATTTATAATTTTTGACTCGTTTTGACTTTTGACCGAAAACTTATGATTTTTTGACCGAATAGGTATTTATGAATGGGAATAAATGTATGCTTGGCCGGTATTAACCAATATGTTTAAGACCGGTTGGAGTCTGGATGCTGATAATTACCCGAGCCGAATCAGCATCCAGACTCCAACCGGTCTTAAACAGAGTGTTTAAAACTGGCCAAGCACACATTTATTCCCTCACTAAAAATGAAAATCAATGACGTGAAGTGAAATGGAATGAAATGAAATGAAATGGAGCAGAAAAGAATAGAAAGACAGAAAACGATTCATCGCTACACAGCACCGCACAACTCCACAACATCGACGATCAGTAGAACGGTCTTATCTTGAACCGGTACTCGGCGCATCACTTTGCAGGGTTACCGGTTAAACTATTGACTGGTACCCGCTGCTTATCCTGGAAGCCATCTCCAAGGTTGGTAACCGGCCGATGCTAAGATCAACCAGAGAAAATGACATGATATGACACTGAGAAAGTTGGATGAGGCGTGTGTGATATTTACCGATATACCGACCTGCGGTCACGGCAACCATACTCGCTTAGCATACGTCCCCGGTAACCGATAGCACCGTAGCCGAGGCTAAGCACCCTTTGATGGGCGGAGTTCCTGTAATGAGTGGGTGGGAAAACAAGGCAAATTGGTAAACTCCTCAAAATCTTAAGAAGGGTGCATAACTAACCTGTGTATAGAATCATTTGCTTTTCATGCATTTTGTTCGTTTTCAACAAGAACATTTTGTGATGCAATCAAGCTAAATGAGTCGTTTATCGGCAACTATGATTTTAAGATACCGCCCAAAATTGGTCAGTAGGGGTGGAAATTTCAAAAATTGTAAAATCGGAAGGCAACATGTCCTCTTTCATGGTAACTAGTTTTTTCAGAGAAAAACTCACGATAAAGTAGATCAAATGTGACATTTTTGTTAAGGAGTTAATATTCAATACCTGAAATAAAACATGTTTATTGTTGCTTTATAAACACTTAAATTTTGAATAATTGATTTCTCTGTTTGATTTCTCTGTTTTTTCTTTCTGATCTGCCTGTGTTCTAAGTCCCATAACTTCTGAACGGAAGGTCGTATTGACATGGGGTTTTCACCTTATATAAACTGAAAGATTAGCTCTATTCAAAAATGTAAAAATACAAAATTCGATTAAGGGCCGACAAACGACTCATTAGCTTGATCGCATCACATTTGGATTGGCCCTTACCTGACAATGGCGGCGATACCGGTCTTCCTGTGCACCAAACTAGGTATGTGGCAGGACACCAGTTGCTTGGCTCGTCGGCGCAGCAATCGCAGCTGATTGGTCGGGTCGGGTAAGGTCAACAACACTGCCCCCTGTGTGTGACCTTGAGTGTCGCGGCTGACTGATCGACGCAGGAGCCTCTCCATGTCTGTTCCCGTCTCCACAAACTGACGGATGAAACTATCCCTGTGTGGTGGAATAGAGGTAGAACCTCGTTATGGATAACGAGAACAAGTACGCCCTCAACGGTTACAAAGGGAGAGTTGGGGGAGACAACTGCAAGGGAGATTTGACGCATTGTCAATGATGCAGGTTTGAGCCAACCTCGTCCCCAGGGTGTCGAGCAGTACGTGCCCACCACTACCTGCTCTCTCACCCTGGCATTGGGTCATTTGCATGTGCAAGATTTTTGAACACGTATGTAAATGTGGAATAGTCTGGTGCCTGCCTGTGCGTTACATTAGCGTTTGTTTTTGTATGCGGTGTCAAGGGTAGAAACAGCATCAATTCGTGGCACCGCGAGTTATGAAAACAAGATTTTGTTAAAATTAAAATGTTATAATCTGGCCTGCCAATGTGCAGTATCACATTTCATATTAATATGAGCAAACTGGAAAGGAAAGGAGTATTTTTGAGAAGGCGTGGATGTTATAATTACAATGATCTTGAAAACACGTAATGCACGTTGGAAATAACACCACTAACTACACGATATAAATCCATTACTAGCCAATTGCGGTATCGAATCAGGATACAGGCAGAAAGTTTCCTATCCAGGGCTTACTATTGGAAACGAGGTTGGAAATAAAGTAGGCACTGGGGACGAGGTTGGGTTTGAGCATGCTCAGAATAAATTAGTCGTGCGCACTCCGTGCCATACGTCCACAAACCGGTACGTGAACGCGGCGTGTCCCTCCCCTGGGGCGGCGGTAACACCAACAAGCCAAAAGCTACCCATACCTATACTATACGACACCTACATAAACATGAAGCATTTCTTGACTTACTCAGACTTGCTCATGCTGCTTCTTTTTTGACTCTGTTGAACAGGCCATGTTGCTAATCACATGATTCGGACAATCACAAGCTCTTGTTGCATAGTCTTGCATACAGCACCAATACATTGTTCACAATCAATATGATGGCACAAGACACAAGAATTAAGACAGAAGACACCTGGCTAGGTAGCAGTACGTCCCCCGAATCATGATATCAGTCAGTCTCTGTTTTAGGGAAAAAAATGCAAGTTAAAAACGCCAAGCATTGGATTAAGTCAGTGTTCCAGATTTTATTCAAATTTAACTCGCCAATGCCTTATTCAAAGGATGGCAAGTCAATCTAAATATGGTAAACATTTGATGGAGCTTTCGTGCACTGTTGAAATAATCAAATGTTTAAAAGTTGCTCTTTGGTCCATTATGTGTGGGTCGCACGTACAAGATTTGAACACTGATCTTTGCCCAATGGTGTATTAGAAACATGAAACCTAATAAGTTCTGAACGTCAAGGCCTAATTTGGAACCTACCTGATCTTTGGGAGAGTAAACTCGGAAGGCAGGCGGGACAGGGCTACCATCTGGGGCTTGTCACTGTCAATGGTAACCATAAAAAAATGGAACAATTGTTTATTTTGGTTTGTATTTTAAAATAATCATTTCTGTACACAATTCTGGATTGTAAAAGTCCTCAGCCCAGTGTTGTCATCGAGTCCATCACAAGTCCATCACAAGTCCATTCTCAAGTCCATCACAAGTCCATCACAAGTCCATCACAAGTCCATTCTCAAGTCCATCACAAGTTCATCAAAAGTTCATCACAAGTCTATCACAAGTCCATCACAAGTCATTACAAGACCATCACAAGTCTATCATAAATCCATCACAAGTCCATCACAAGGCCACTACAAGTCAATCACAAGTCCATCACAAGTCCATCACAAGTCCATCACAAGTCCATCACAAGTCCATCATAAGTCATCACAAGTTCATCACAAGTCCTTCACAAGTCCATCACAAGTCCACCACAAGTCCACCACAAGTCATCACAAGTCCATCACAAGTCCATCACAAGTACATCACAAGTCCTTCACAAGTCCATCACAAGTCATCACAAGTCCATCACAAGTCCTTCACAAGTCCCTCACAAGTCAAGTCTAAAAATCTCAAGAAAACTTTTATCAACAAGCAAGAAGTGAATAGCAACACAGTATATCAAAGTAAAACTGACGAAAAAATGAGTTACTCTACTTACGGGAATTTCTCAAATACTCGGAGTCGCAGCGGTAACTTCTCAATGAGGTTCCCTTGCTCAGTCGCTTTGAGATGTTTGAGGGACTTCAAATCCTCATCCAGCTCCAAGTTGTCCAGGATGACCGCTACAAACATGCTCAGTACAATCTTCACATCAAACCAGTGAAAAACAATTAATATCCCAACCAAATATGTCCCAACAAAATAATGTATTTTTCCAAATGAAAAACTTCCCAAATATCCACCCTCAAAAAAAAAAAAAAAATTCGACATAAAATATTCCATGAATTGAAAAAAATTCTGACGGAAATTTTTTATCACATTCAGTGCATTTTTGGGTGTACATTGTATACATTGTATTGTTTTAGAATAGCAAAATGCTTGTACTACTAAAACAGGCACAACACTCTAACAAATGCACTATGAACACTGTGCACTTCACTACATGTACAAAACAGCCATTTTCACAACAAACTTTACTTTTTTTTCAATCTTTGAAAAGACATAACAAAGAGAAAATATTGTGCATGTGCTTTACAATGCTACGCGTACCACAATTTCAAGACAAAATACTCTCTCTCTATATACATATATCAGGCAGTACTTGGATAGGGCTGTGTTGAAAATACTGAATATTCGATTATCCGCTGAACATATGAATAGCTTTGTTTTTTATTCAGATATTCGAAAAATGTGTGTGGTATCGAAGAGATGATGAAAAAGGTTCGTGTTGTTCTTTTAATCATTTGAAGTTGCGTGGTTTTGTTTGTAAAATGCCAAACTTTGGTCAAAAGCCACTTTCGCGCATGATCTGACAAATTCCATGTTTTTTCTTCAAATTTCTTCTTAAAATCAGTTGAATATCAGCCATTCTCCTACCTCTTCTATCATTTTAATAAACTCTTTGGCAATTTTCAACAAGCACAGGTAAACACAAATTCTGATCTGCCGCTAATTTAGGCTGGTGCACGTTAAACTTGATCGCATGTTACAACTGATAATGTTGTAACCAACGAATAACATATCACCAACCGAAAATATCACTAAAATTGACCGATACTGTATCACTAACTGATAATGTAACAAAAAATCTCCGATAATATCATTCAATTTTTGTTACATTATCGGTTTGTGATACAATATCGGTCAATCCGTTGGTTATTACATTATCAGTCGTAACACAGCGCAATACGAATAGTCGAACAACTCCAAGGTAGAATAATCTAATACTCAATTATTCGAATATACACAACCCTATACATGGGAATTCTTCACACAATTTACATCTATTTACGACCATCAACTGGCAATCGAGAGGGAAAAGGAACCTACGTTTTGCCTAAATTCCTTAACAACCTTTTATTTAATCCCTTTCCAATACTATGCACTAAATTCTAGATACTTGCACTAATAAAACGTTCGGTACTACAAAAAGTAAAAACTAAAACCCATATCTCTAATAACATCCATGCAAATTCCAAATCACTACCACTAATCGCAAAACCTCTACTTAAATAAATTCCAAAAAATAAAATCTTCTCATGAAACATAAAATGACAAGTTTTATTCAAAGTTTAGCAATATACAAATGGGTGAAGAATTTTCTTGTAAATTTGTTGTCTCAAACCCAATAAGCCTGTTTCTTTGTTTTCGAAAGGATAAAAGGGGAATAATTAAGCAGAAAATGAGTTATTTTGTGGATTAAGGGGTGGGCTTGGGCCTGTTAGTAATGTGGCAACCATTTGCACAACCGAAAAATTGATTTTGAACATGCCAAACAGATAAAAATGATAGTTAATTTTTTAGTATTGAGTGGAAAATTATAATCACTGCAAAGAGTCAAGCGCTATGTGAGTTAGTATGCTTTAAACATGCACTGTTATCAGTTTAAGAAACACACACACGTACACAAGACGACATTTCGACTACACTGTCTGCCATTTTTGCAGCTCGCATTTTCAATGTTCGGTACATTTTAAATGAGAAATTCAATATCGACCACACAACAAAAACAAACAATAAAACACCCACAAACTTACAAACTATGTGATCCAACCCAGACACAATTTGAAAACGTACATTCTTACATACATCCAGTTCGCCCTGCAACGACACGCATTCAGACTAAAAAATGTAGGGCGCCCTCAAGTGCTACCAAGGTTTAACATGTACAGATCTTCGTCAAACAGCAGCAATCATGGCTTCCAACATGTCTTAAAAAAACTATTTCTAAGATCAGAGGTCGAGTGGTAAGACGTCTGCACTACAAAGCAGGAGGTCGTGGGTTCGAGTCCTACCTGAGTGATTTTGTCCAACTTTAACTCGGGAGGTAACACACTGAGCATAAAGTGTTAACACATCGGTGAAGGGCAAAAAAAAATTCCAAAATAGTCTGGTGCTTATAACCAGGGTCACACAGATCCTAACTGTGGCTTCCAGGAACCAGACCAAGATGGCTACTGTTTTTGACAAAAACCTATTTGTTAGTAACAATGCAACACTAACAACAAAAACACCCATTCGTTTCTACTGGACCTGAGATGGTATGTATATTTACCACTGTGGCAAACAGATGATAAGTGATGAAGTAGATGGCTATGACCGGGGCCAGGCTATGATCGGTTGCAAGCATACACTCATACATGACGACGGCCCAGCCCTTTTGAGTCAAGATTTGGAACATGGACATGAAGGCCTAGATCGGAGGAAGGGGGGGGGGGGAGATAGGCATCAAAGCAGAGAGAATAAAAGAGGAACAAGAAGAAAATAAAAACAATGTGTTATTCTTATTATTGCGGTTGATTTAGTTAAGGAAAAACGTCAAATCCATCCCAATTTTAAAACTGCCTGTTTACAAAATCAGGATGTTTTGACGTTTTCCCTTTGAGCGATGTTATCTTCTAAGCAGGCATTTTTTTAGTTTCTCAGGATTCGTAAAGGATGAAAATATCAAACATCCTTTACGACCCTAGCAAGGCGGACCAAAGATGTTCATGGTGTAAAGTTCCACTCAAGAATCTTCGTTAATAAAATTCCAAGATTTCACAAAATTCTATGAGAAAAAAATTTGAACCCTGCCAGGAACATGGCGTTTGTGCCCTTCGGCAAGACACTTCACTACAATTGCCTCTCTCCACCCAGGAGTATAAATGGGTACCTGTGAGGGTAGAGGACCGAATATGCGCTGATATCGGCTGCCATGTGGTCTCGTGGCCCGATGAACAGGGAATAATTGTACAGCAATTTGAGATTGTTAATACAATGAAAGCGCTGTATAACATTACAAATTTTTTAATTCTTTTATGTTTTGATATATTTTTAACGTGGGCTTTTAAAACCTCTCATTGATTTACAATATTATGTTGCGATTCCGTAAGAATATCCGTTGAAAAATGCGTTACGGATTCCGTAAAAATAGCCACTACGTTTTCAGGAAATTCCTGTGGGGGCCGTTACACCATAAACTGCAGCCTTGGTTCCGCCTTTGCTCGTGAATTTTGTAGAGGACGTGGCCCTCTGTTGACACACTTACCACATACGCAAAAAGATGGTACGTTAAAAAGAAGATCGCGATTGCGACAGTCACGTCTTCGCTGGCATGAAGCATAGCCTCATTCATTACCTCGATCCAACCCTCCTGGGTCAGGATCTGAAACATTGACATGAGGGCCTAGAGGGACAGACATGGTGACGATAAGGGGTGGGGAACCCACACCGCACACACAGATACATGATCATCGGTAAAAAATATAAAGTAAAACTGCAACATCACATGGAAGCAACATAAATTGAATGCGAACACTGATAACTATATTTGAGAAGAGATGAATGTTTGTATAGACAGGTGAATTCTCTCGCATAATTAATGATAATGCAATAATTTATGCAATGAAGTCAAAGGCTATTGGCCAGTTTGCACAACATCAGCACTCTTGACCAATCAGGAATCAGTCCAATATCACGGATAGTAATTGAAAAGTGTTTGTAAAAAAGAATTTTTTGTACAAACAAACCAACAAAATAAGGAAAGGTATGTTTTTTTAAACTCATAACGACTGGCACCTGCTTCAGGATTAGTTCTTCAATTAAATATATTTAATATTCTTATTAAATAATTGATTGTTTCTTGTTTTTCAGAAAAAAAAAATTTTGCGAAAAAAATCCTGCAAGAATATACCCTCTATTAATACATGTGCTGCAAATGCCACACAAATATGATTTTAAGCAAAGAAAATTGTCTAAACAAAGACTTGAGCCGATTGGGTAGTGTGGCCTAGTGGTTAGGGTTCGTGACTCGTGATCAGAGGGTCAGGGGTTCAAATCCAGCTGCTGGTCATATGTTGTGTCCTTGGGCAAGCCACTTTACCCCCACTTGCCTCTCTCCACCCAGGAGTATAAATGGGTACCAGCATTAGCTGGGGAGTAACCTGCGATGGACTGGCATCCCATCCAGGGGGAGTAGAAATATTCTCAGTCGTTTCATGCTACTGAAACTGGAGATAAATTCTGGCCTGATGGGCCACATTGGCTCGTGACAGACATTACTTTATTTAAGACCTAGATATCTCACACTGTCCTCCAATGGTTTGTTGCTCCACTCATGTGCAATGGTAAGTGGGTTTGAACCTAACGGGAAACATAGTGCTTGTGTTCTTGGGCAAGACACTTTACAACAATTGCCCCTCTCCACCCAGGAGGTACCTGTGAGGGTAGGGACCAGATTGTGCTGATCTCGAGCTGCTGTAGAAAAACTGGTCCCATGGCCTGATGAACAGGGGTAATAATTGTGAAGCGCTTTGAGACCTTTGGTATAATTCGCTATATAAGCATTACTTTATTATTATTACAGTATCACAAATTTTACCATTTGAGAGATAATTTAGCGTGGGAGGTAAGTTAGGAGACATGTGGAAATCCGGAGACATTTCAATGTGTCACTAATGCCTCAGCTCCAATTTAGAGGCAAAATTTTACTTGTTGCAAATAGGCTTGATCGATTGCTCATGGTCCAAAATACCGAAATTCGTTAGGGAAATTGGGGTTAGGGGTCAGGAAAGTCGGATTATTATTTGTGCACAAGTCTATGGGAATGCTACCCTAATGGTATATTTTTCGGTTATGTTATTACTGCTATTATTATTATTATTAGCAATTTTTACTTACATGCGGGAACGTTTTGAACTGATTGAGGTTCTCGATGCAACAGAAGAGCTGAAGACTGATGACCGAGACAATGATGAGTGAGCTCATGGTGAATAGAATCAACGTGCCCAGCTTGACGAATGGTCCAAAGATCTACAAGTTGCATAAAGCAAAAAGTTAACGTCAAAGATATTTTCTACTGAATTCTATTAACTTTATTAAACCCATTCCAATTGTTTAAAGGTACACGGGATCATGTGCTCTTTGAGCACTTTTTCTTTTCAAGCAACAAATCTTAAGAAGGTGCAGAATTATTAAACAGTAGGTACATTTCTGTGTGATTAACAATGTTCTAATGCACCTTTAAGAGTGTTTAAAGATACATTCCACATAAATAAAAGACCGATACAAGCAAATTTAATTAGTATCTTCATAGCTGCTTCTGCATCTAATAAGGATGTGACTTTGCATTTCATTTTGCAAACGTTTAGCAAATATTTCAAAAACCATTTAAACGTTTAGCCATTTCACACAGGCTGACGCCTGAACATTTTGTCTGCAGGCCTCCAAGTACCTTGGAGCTTGGATCAGCTCCAGTGAGAAAGACCTCAAGACCCAAAGAGGACAGGCGTGGTCAATGCTCCACAGAATGAAAAAGGTGTGGTCATCGGCGATCAGTGATCAAATGAAATGGTCACTGTTCGTGTCTACGGTAGAGGCAGTACTTCTGTACAGAGCTGAGCCCTGGACCCTCACTACTAAGATTGAAAAGTCTCTGGATGGGTGTTAAGTCAGGATGCAGCGCATTGCCCTGAACATCCCGTGGCAGGATCACATGAGAATGTAAACCTCTACGCTGGCTCGCCAAAGGTGACAACAAAGATCCGGGAACGCCGTCTCAAGCTTGCAGGACATTGCGTCCGTCACCTGGAGCTGGCCGCTAGCCCGATCATTCTCTGGGAGCCCACATGGGGCACTGCCTCACGTGGGAGAAGAAGTCTCTCCTTCGTGGACATGCTGAAACGGGACATCGGCTTGGCCACCGCTGAGGAGCTGCGCTCCTGCATGCTGGACCGGGACATCTGGACCGAAATCATTGGGAGGGCCCGAGCTGCCTTATGGCCTCGACGTGATTGATTGATTGATTGGAATTGGCAGAGCTGACAGTAACGTTTCATATTTTCACAACTGATGGTGTGGTTACGCGCAGAATCCACACTAAGCTTGCCAAAGCACTTACTAGATAGACACCATTGTTCATTGTTCATTAATTTTTCCACACATTTTTTTGTCACAATTTTTAAAAAAAGGTTTTTAATTAATGTGAGTGAGAGAATAGAGGAACACTACGAGAAGAACCAAGCCACTAATAAGCCATACCCCTTGTAAGCCCCTTTTTATAACATTTAAATACAACACATAACATACAATAGGCAAAAGGACAATACACAAACACAACTTTACCAAACCAGCAAACAAACGGGAGGCAATTGAGCAATCTTAAAGTTAATGAGTTACATATACACACTGACAATTATACATAGGGATTTATTTATATTATTTTAAAAGTAGATAAATATTTATGTTTTTTCTTCTCGTTAAGTGGGTTTCACCTCCACAGCCCCTCACCTATCATATATTTTGTTTTAAGATGTGTGAGTCGATGGGAGATGAAAATTAGAGACTTGACGAGTATAATGGGAATGAACATCAAAATTCCGGATAAAGATTGAATAGAAGATGGTAAGGTACCAGAAGCAGATTGATTCATGAGAGACACAAGCTGGTGGAAATAAATATCTTAAACCTTCCAAATCTTGTGTTTGAAAAATAGGGGATCAGTATGGGCATTAAAATCAGTAAAATAAGCACTGTACCATCATAAGCACTGTATGTATATGAGGTTTAACACTATACTGAAATTACCTTGCGACTGAAATCTTCCAGCGTCGGTGAAAGTTTGATCAGACGCACACAACGCACAACCTGCGGTAATAAAAGTTAACCATTAGCTCCTGTACATCATGTGATTACACTGTGTTCATTCCCTGATGAATTCATAAAACCGTAGGGTGCTCGGGCGGATTGGGGCGGTACAGAGAGCGGTCAAAGTGGGAGTCAGGTTGGCGCAGTGGTTACTTTCCTCGCCTACCACCTCTATGGCCCGGGTTCGATTCCTGCCCTGGCCACACATGGATGGGTTTTCAGTCCCGACCTGATTCCGTGGGTTTTCCCACGGATATTCTCCTGGGGTTTTCCTACACCTCTAAAACTGTAATTTCTTCTCATTGTCTTCTCTCTACAGGTTTTTTCAGGCTTTCGAGCTACAGTGCCTAGGGTGCTTTTGAGGAATCCTTGGTTTCATTACCAGAAATAAATAACAATAATGATACTAGGGAGGCTACGCTTCAACCTATCACATGCATGGGACCGGGCCATTCAAGGGATTCCTAGCCGTCTCTCACTCTGACGTGCCCACCCAGGTCACCAGGTGCCTGGCCTAATTCGATGATGGTTTGCCTTAACGTCCGCACAGTTGCAAAACTAAAGTAAGTTTCAGTATTCGATTCAACTAAGAAAAATCAATAATGATACTTATTAAAGTGTTACAAGACATAAAATAGGTAGTGCACAGAACACTGAATCTTAGTTTACAAGTAACAACATTTCTGGCTAAACTTTTGTGGCATTGAACTCCAGATGAAATTACAAAGAAAACATTCTTCAGTGTTGTCTATAGACTAGGTTACATGCTGCTGGTCATGTGTTGTGTTCTTGGGCAAGCCACTTCACTTCAACTTGCCTCTCTCCACCCAGGAGTACAAACGGTTACCGGCATTAGCCGGGGAGTAACCTGCGATGGACTAGCATTCCATCCAGGGGGAGTAGAAATAGTCTCAGTCGTTTCATGCCAAGGAAACCGGCAATAAACACCGGCCTGATGGGCCATATTGGCTCGTGACAGACTTTACTTTTACAACTTATACTCACTTGGAAGTAAGTAAACTGTGTGTGATATAAATCCTTGAAGAGATGTAAGGTTGTACCGAGCGCCAAACATAACTCGAACTTGTGGAGTGATCGCTTGATGTAGCCAAAAAAACCAAGACACCAAATCTTGAACAAGACCTCGAGGTCAAACAGAACGGTAAAAGTCACCTGGACAGGGAAGAAACAGACACGAGCTTCATTAACCCTCCTAGTCTTTTGCACTTTGTAACCCTTTAAGTTTTGCAGAACCACTTTTGCCTGTAGGGTTAGCGCCCACACTTCAAATTCCTTTGAGGTAATCTTCTGTGGAGTATGGATAACACTTCATATCCCTGCACAATTCTTGTGTGTGGTTAAGCTCAGGGCAAGCAGGCAGATTCAGTCACGCTTCACTGCTCTCCACAGTGCTGTTTTTGTGTGCAGTGACTCTCTGTGTGACACAAGTTACTTTAAACCACTTCGTGCCGGGATTATTTTCGCTGAAAATTTTGATTTTCGCAAAAAGTAACATTTTCCAGCCAACTTCTGCTATACAGTCAAACACCATAAATACTGATTCACAAGAGGCGTTTTCAAAACTGTGTGTACGATTTTGCTGAAACCTCATATGTTTCAATACTCTGGGGTGTGCACTGGAGCATAAATTGTACAACAATAGGCTGTGCACAAAGGCCAATTCAAGATCAACAAACGGTCAGCCTACACAGACTTTGTGTGTGTGTACAAAAGGCACAAGGGATTAACATGTTTAGACGTCACATGCAGGCAAGTCAAGGCAATCTTGACGTTTAAACCCGTCAGCCGTGCCTGGGTATAGACATAGCCAGTGTGTGTTATCAAGTCGTTCGACACAAACTGGTTAAGGGTGATCATATGTGGAGTAAAATTTCTCCCCAAAGTCATTGGTTAAACCCTCAAAAAAATTGGAAAAAAATGAAAGGTAATGAAATAAGCTTTAGTTTAATGTGTGTCCTGAGCACATTCGAAAGTTGTGAGTATTTTCTCTGTTTTTTTTAAGTGCAGGCATTTATTTACTAGTCTGTACCCATGGGCTCTGTGCGCCAACAAAGAGGGCGCCCTTTTACCTAGCAACGTTGTCCCATGGGTGGGACATTTAGCTGGTTGACGCGCACCGTTCCTTGTGTGTGACGCACGTACACCAGGTGATTTGTACTATGTACACGCAGTGGTACATGGTACGGCTGCTGCGCGCGTCGCACCAAAATTGCAGTCAGGCAAGATGGCGTCGGTCGGTCACCCCCAACTGTGCTTTCTTCGCCGGTGAAGGGGTACTTGTGAACGGAGCGGATAGAGGCAATTGATTAAAGCTTACCTGGGCCGCGTAGAGGAAGTCGTGATATTTATTACTCTGTTCTTCAGTAGCCAACGTGTTCAGCATGTTGTACGTGGACGCCAGCAAGGCGTCACTGATGACGAGTATCAGGATCACCATGTGGAAGGCCCTGGACTGTAGTATGAGCTGGCAGCAGTGGGGGGCTAAGCCGCGGGGTTTGTTCTCGTCAACGGTCGTCAGTTTCCAGGGCGTGCAGGTGCCATCATCTTGAAGCACCTGTGATATGAATAGAATATCATCCATAAGTCCATGTACCGCCTCAACCCGCCCTGCCTATTGCTCCTGTAATGCCCAAACTGCCCAAGGACTTGATTGTATGACTTCTTCAGGGAATAAAATCAATGTGATACCATGCTGTATACAACTTTTAATTGTAAACAAAGTTTTGGCAGAACCTAAAACTGTAGGACTTCAAGGTATTTGTGAATGGGAATATGTAATTGGCCGGTTTTAAACAAGTACGTTTATGATTGTTCATAAAGGTCCGTATGATAATATGGAGTGCTGTGGCCTCGTGGTTAAGGATATTGGATTTGTGGTCTGCGGGTAAAGCTGCCTGGGGTCATGGTGCATGTGCCCTTGGGCAAGGCACTTTGTCACTCATTGCTTCTCTCCACCCAGGAGTAAATGGGTACCTGTGAGGGCAGAGATGGTTATTGTGATTGATTTTAGCTGCTTTGCGCCGAAATGGCAGCATCGAGCTGTATACTCCCCAGGGAGCTGAGATGGTATTTGGAATGTTTCATTGGCCCAATGAGCAGGGGTAAAAATGATGTAGCGCCTTGAGCACCAGTCCTGGTGGATACGTGCGCTTTACAAATACCCACTATTATTAATACTATTTATGTACATCGGTGCATCAATACAGCTTACAGCTTTACCATGTAAACTGCTACTTTCCTGAGCCTCATAAAAGTGAAATATGTTTTGTTTTCCCACGTAGCCTGGTTTTCATTTTGAAAATTCCCCACAAATGGCACTCAAAACCTTACTTTTTCATTGTCTGAGAAGTTACTAAGTAATTTGTAAAGTTGGTTACGGGTACTCGATCCCATAATCTGGAACCGGTGTCACATGAAAATCCGACTCCTATGAAAATCGGACCCCTATTTCCCTATTATTGGTTGATCCCTCGCATGTGACAGGTCACTCTCCCGAAACGATCCTAAAAATAGCATAGTATCGTACTCACGCGTGCGCAGTACTACCAATGAGTCCACATTTCATGGAGTCGGATATTCACGCTACACGGTGGCCTTTAGTTCTTTCCAAAATTACGACAAATACAAATGTTGTCTAGAATCTTTAACTGTGAGCATTTCGTGGGAGTCTCTGGGTTTCTTACCTTGGAATCCACGGCTGATTCAGCTGTTCGGCTGCTGGTCCACATCTGTCGGAACTGAACCCTAATCTCTGCAAACGTCTCGATGATCACAGCTATGAACACGTTCTACAACAACAACAACAAATCTGTCAAAGTGGTACATGTTCACTTGAAACAAGTTAGCATAGGGTCATCCTGTGTTATAAGCGCACAGGACGTAATACGTAAACATCAGTTCTTTGAAACGCATCGCGCATGTGTCCACATAATATTAATACTTGAGTCTTATATAGCTCATGTATCTTCCAACAATTACCTACTCAAGGTGCTGGTAATTATGTTTATTTTTTTATAGACAGGTAAATCAGGTTCATGAGAAATATGAGACCCATTATGTAGCACCTTATAGGGGTATACAAGGTGCTGCGGCGCATATTGCAGCCACTGCCAGAAACACCGGGGCAAACCCCTTCTCTTAGCGATAAATGTTACTGGGTTCTTTAACGTGCATTACACAACACACGGGACATACGGCTTTACGTCCCATCTGAAGGACGAAGCAAGAATGGTAAAGTGCCTTGCTCAAGAGCACAAGGACCATGTTCCCCATCAAGATTCCAACCCTTGTTCCATGCCACACGAGTCAAACACTGTAACCATTGGACCACACCCCCCACACTGGGTAGGTCCAAGAAATGGTCCCCTTTTGACCCATACGAAACACCTTGTACTCTTTAATTATCGCAAAGACCAATAACCATAAAAATTATTGTGCTTATTCTCCTTGCAGATGCCCAACAGTAGAATAAAAAACACTGAAAAGATTTTTTGTTTTCTCTTTGTGTGTCTATCCTCGATCGTAAAGCCCTACATGTGCATGTATACTGGAATTTGGTTCCTTGTGGAGTCATTTTTTTGTTCTAGTGTACTAAAGTGTTCGAGTATGAAAATGTACTTTCAAAATGCTACTATTGTAACCAGAATGAATTTCCTGGGCTGAAATTCGGACTTAATATTCCAAAATACTTCAATTTGCGACAGATCAACCCACCTTGGAAATTCCTGGTTTTTGAGTAAAATCCATCTATTTCGTGATAACCTTGTGGAGACGTATTCACCTATAGAAATTGCTCTATGGAGACGTATACAATCTTTTGTTCCCTATTATGCACATGTCTCCACAGGGTACTGTGTACCGGATAACTATCGACGAACGCCTTACCAAGGCTAACAAAAATATGGATTTCCAGCATATGCATCACGGATACGCGATCGGTAAATGCAGAACTACATTTGCACATCAGAAATGGAAAGATGGATTTTTTGCCCCAAAAAGCTGTGCCTGAAACAGGCATCACTGGCTATGACTATGGCTCACTCCAGAGCAGGATTATCACACAAATGAAGCCGTAGCCCCACAAATTAAGCTGTCTTACCTTCACAAGCCAGGCAAGGAAGAAGATCATCGTGACGAAGAAAAAATAGCCGCGCCATGACGAGAAGCTGTCCGTGACTTTATACATGACAAACACCCAGCCCTCCAGAGACGCACTCTCGTACACCGTGAAGATACTCGTTCCTAACGACAGAAAATTTAAGAGTGTTTCGCTAGATATTTCCAAATTAAAGATGCATTCCCCATGCTATTTTGAGTTTCACCCCAAAAAATACCTTTGTTTTTTTGTTCACTTGCTATTTTGAATTTGAATTATAAAAGTTCATCACTAAAAATAAGCTCGATTGGATCTCAGAAGCTGCGGGCCAACGCATTTGTGTTCACCTTATTTTGAACTTTGACCCCATAGCTGTAGGTCAGATGAAGAGGTTATCATGGGCAATTTTTAATGTTTGACAAAGGCCATTATGTTGACAGCCCTACTTTTGTCATTTGATCTTCTTTGAAATTTGACTTACTTTGACATTTGACCCCATAACTGTAGGTCAGACGAAGAGGTCATCATGGACATTTTAAAATATTTGACAGAGGCCAACATGTTGACAGTACTACATTTTGAGTGGTTGGGCACAACCCGACCACTGTTAAGAATCGTTCTGAAATATCTTCTCTCTCTTTTTTCTGCACAACAATTCTCTCCGCGGGTTTTCTCCTAAACAGTTTATGGCATGAACTTGTAACTTTCAACATACATCGACCCTCATCCCAAGTGGTGCATATTACTCTGACGTCATGATGACGTCATCGGGCGTCAAATTACAAGCGAATAAAAATTTCTAGATTTAATCTTTGCAAATCAATATAAAATCAACCGTGAGAGACCTGAACTTGGCTTTTGCGGGAATTGATAGAATAATCCAGGATCTCCATTTTATCACATGAAGCCCATTAAAGGGGATGTACAACATTTGCTTTTGCTGCAATTTTCAGAAATAAATGGATTTAGAGGATTAGTATGTTACAGCAAATATTGTCAAACTGACTTGCTTCACGTTTTGGGTTCGGAGATGCTGGGAAATCTAAGAAAACCAACCATGTTATTGTAGTCTGGTTCCCTAACCCCTCTTAAGAATGGAGCAATTTTGGGGAATTGTAAGGTCAGAAAATCAGTCTAGCAGGCTTGTGCCCCTTCATAGGTGTGTCAATTGCAAAGAAAATGACTGACTAATGACTAAATGTGAAAAATTAGGAGCAGTTTTAAAAAAAAAGCCAGTTGTCTCCAACGCTGGTCGGCCGACCAGCGTTGGAAAAATACAAGTTTTCTTGAATATGTCAGCACACCAGGAGCCACGATTTCACAGGATACTTTAGACTGTCATTCCCTAACAATCCTGTAAGATATTTCATGATAATTTGATCATTTTGATTTTTGATGTTTGCAAATGTTGTATCTTCCCTTTAAGAGCAGGTGTTCGTGATCTCATTCGTCTTACCAATGTGTTCAAATCCGTTGTACCCCATGACGTCCCTCGGCAAGGAATCTCTGTTGATACACTTCATTCCGTTGTGGCATTGGTATCCCATGTTTGTATCCATGGAGCAATGCGTGTCCGGTATCGCGAGCTCATCCATGGTGAAATTAGAGCTACGGGAAGAAAGGGTCGGATAAAGTTGCAAAACTTTGAGTTAAGGCAGGAACAGAACCCATGTACCCAACAAGTGTGGCCTAGCATGGCTTTTAGTGGTTAGAGTTTGTGATTCATAATCAGAGGGTCAGGGGTTCGAATCCAGCTGCCTGCTATATTGGAGTGCCATGGCCTTGTGGTCTGGAGCATTGAATTTGTGGTCTGCGGGTAATTCTGCAGGTTGTGGGTTCGAGTCCAGCCTGGGGTCATAGTGCGTGTGCCCTTGGGCAAGGCACTTTGTCACTCATTATTTCTCCCCACCCAGGAGTAAATGGTACCTGTGAGGGCAGAGATGGTTATTGTGATTGATTTTAGCTGCTTTGTGCCGAAATGGCAGCATGGAGCTGTATACTCCCCAGGGAGCCGAGATCGTATTTGGAATGTTTCATTGGCCCAATGAGCAGGGGTAATAATGCCTTGAGCACCAATACTGGGTGATATGTGCACTTTATAAACACACATTATTATTATTATTGTATGGTGTGTCCTTGGGCAAGCCACTTTACCCAAACTACCTCTCTCCACCCTGGAGTACAAATGGGTACCGGCATTAGCTGGGGAGTAACCTGCGATGGACTGGCATCCCATCCAGGGGGAGTAGAAATATTCTCAGTCATTTCATGCCAAGGAAACAAGAGATAAACGCTGGCCTAAATTTGGGGTCCACTTTGGTCCTGTTCTGGTACATCTTACATCTGGTCCAATGGTTACAGTGTTCAACTCATGTGCTATGGTACGTGGGTTCCAACCCCGACCAGGAGCATGGTGCTTGTGTCCTTGGGCAAGACACTTTACTACAATTGCCTTTCTTCATCCAGGAGTATAAATGGGTACCTGTGAAGGTAGAGACCAGATTAAGTTGATCTCGGCTGCAAAAAAAATCTCATGGCCTGATGAACAGGGGTAATAATTGTGAAGTGCTTTGAGACCTACGTTGGGTGGAAAGGGCTATAAGCAACACACATTATTATTTACTTACTCTTTTGATGTGCCCTCCACCACACAGTGAGCAGAGAGACTACCAAACATCTGTACGCCGAGCATTCCATACAAGACCAGAAAAAACACCAGAAAAATGGTCACACTCCAAACTTGCTGGCCAGATCGTCTGATGGAAAAGGGTCGAGTAAAACATAAAATATGACATCAGTCAAGCAAAGTCTGAAAACATCATAATTAAAGTTGAGTTTCACATGATATTTTCGAGTTTCATCTCGACAAATAGATTGCTTAAACTGAACTCAACCCATCAAAGTTCAACAGCAGGTTTTGTTTTAATCTGTTGGGATAGGTACAGTACCCCTAAACTGATGGTCTTTTACGCTGGGGTTGGCATACCTCCAGAAACTAAGTCCAACAGTGTGTGTGTACAATTTCCCATGTGGGCGTTGAAATTTGCCAGAATGGGTATGGTTCCTTAGTAAATTAGGCTGGGGAGATTGCTACTTTTCTAGCAATACAAAAAGTATTCACTTTTGAATGAGGCATTGACCGAAAAAAATGGGCCCATATTTATATAATTGTATTACTTACAATTTGAATTATTGATCGCCAGACAATACTTCTGTTCTCGTGGGGCAGGCTGGTTCCTACCCCACAATTAGTATTGATAATGTACAGACCGGCATGATCGATGGCTTTGCGCAATTACTCGAAATCGCAGAAATGTACTTGCACGATCGGTCGATCCTGTAGAAAATCTCAGATTTTTACTTCACTTTTTCAAATCAATCCTCCTGAGCCGAGAATTAGAAAGAAAAGGGGATCGACTGCTGGCAGCACAATAATCTGATGGTCTGCATGATCGACTCCCGCAGTGTTATCAAAAGATAATGCAGCGCGATCAGATGACAGCGTACTGATCGTGACCAACAATTGCACTGTTTCGTAGTGTCAGATCGAGGTAATGTATGAGCACTGTTGTAGAAATGGCGATGACAACTTGCACGTACTTGAAAATGGACATGACCCTGGACTTGGGCAGTTGAAACTTGAGATAAACTCGGACGCATCGCACTGCGATCAGCGGGCGCGGGGACCTCAGAATGGACAAAACGGTGACTTCAGGCACAACATTGGTCAATTGGAAAAACTAGGGGGAAAAATACAACAAAAAACTGTGAGAAATCTAGTTGATAAAACACATTTCAAAGATAATAACATCAATAATAATAATAATAAATAATAATTTGGGAGGTTAATAATCCTTACTCGCAGCTGGTATGCTGAATTGCGCGGCCACAACGTGGTCGGGCCGCTGGTCGACCCATATATGACCACGGAGCACAGCCTGAGATCGAAGCACAACTCTACTCACATGCGATCCGCGGCCAGGATTCGAACCGTGGTCACCTAGGTGAGAGGCGAGCGCTTTACGCACAAGCCACCCATGTACATTCTTAATGCATGGTCAGGAAATCCAAATAACATTTGTATACAACAGTACGTCCCAAAATACCCGCAACAACACATACCACCATTATTTTTATATCATTTTAAAGCTTGGAATCTTAACTTTATCCCTGGTAAGTATTGGTTTGATTTTCTAAAGGTTTTTCTAACTATTCGTATTCAAAAAAACAAACTCAACCAAATGTCAAAAACAAACTCAACCAAATGCAAGGAAAATCAATCATGCATGAATGGCTGCTAGCAAGCGTTGGCACAACGCACACGTGCGCAGACTTGCTATAATTGTTGGTTCAGTGCATGACATTACGTAGCTGCAATCGGCTGAATGACAACATGTCCTGGAAGCTGATTTCGGGCGCAATTAAAAATATTACTCAACAACGTTTGAAAATCGAGATCCTAGAATATTGTTTTCTCGGAATACACAGCATTCACGTAGCTAAAACTTCATCAGGTTAGTTGTTAAGCACCCTTCTTTAGATTTTGAGCACTTTTGTTGCTTCAAATGAAAAAATTTCACAAAACGACAAATGATATACTCTTCCTTTACACAGTACAATTTCTTGGACCTACCTGTAACACCACCGAGACCCAGACGAGAAACACCATGATGGCATCAAAGACACACCAATTGTCCTTGAGATACGGCGCTTCACCCTATCAATGGAGCAAATATATACAACAAACTTGCGTAAGACTTGAAATTAATTGAATTCAATGAAGACATTAACATTTGCATTACATTTTATAACACTGTATTTATTTCCTGATGAACCATAAGACTATGAAGTTCTTTTGTGGTTTTGGGTACTGGCTCCGTGCACAAGTACCCCCTCAACGGTAAGAAAGGGAGAGTTGGGGGAGACCACAGGGAGAGATATTGGAATGTATTGTCGACGACACCTGACGTTTACGTGAAGACGCTATTGTTTTGTGCACATTCAGAAACCCTGCCAAATGTAGCAACATGCAACACTTGTCAAAATGATAAGCCGGCTCAGTCTAGCAAGATCCATCAGGCCAAAAGTCTCAAGCCCAAACTGCCTCAGAGTTTGTGGTCACCAACTGTAGCAGGATACAACTGTTGCATTGTTCAATGGCACTAGCTGTCATTGTCTCAGAATTGGCCATTTATGCACTGGTGTTGATGGCTCAATGCAGCAAGGTCCCACAGACTTTTTAACCAGATGCACAGTGTTGTGTCTGGCAGGGTTAGGGTTAAGTTGGAATGGTCCCAACTTAAATACGAATGGTTCCAACTCGAGTGTTCCAGTTCGTCCGGCCCAACTGGGACGCTGTCACTTTGTGTACGTGCACGGCACGTTAAAGGACGCGCATTCAAAAACCATGCTGTACATTCCAGTCGGTTACACATGCTGCAAATACGGGCAAGAGAAACTAACTTATATTTAGTTACTTATTTTGTATAATTTGCAACATGGTTGAAATGGTAAATGGACACGTTTTTGATGAATGCTGCCGTGAAAACTATGTTGTGCCCAGGACAGCTATAGTTGGGCCGGCCCTATCAGTTCAGTTGGGGTAGTCCCAGCTTAAGTTGGGACCGACGGTACAGTTGCAGCTTCACAATTAAAGGGCAATTTGTATCCGGGACGAATTCCGGACAAGTTGTGGGCAGAATCATTCAGTTTGTTCGGAGGAAGCTCTGCATTTGTCCCGGACATGTTCAAGGGAACTTTTCATCAGCAGCTGCTTGGCTCACCAATACTGATAACTTCATGGCAGAAAGATTACAGGGAAGTTGTTGAGAATCCTGCAACTTATACCCAATACAATGTCCGCAACTCGTCAGGAACTCGTCCCGGATATGAACTGAGACGGGCCCCAACAGTTAATTGCAAGTTTTGCCAGTACTTACGCGGATGACGCCCTTCATGTGCATCTTGGCTATCATCTCAGCAGTGAAGATAACCGATACGATGATATCCGTGACAAACGTGATGTATGTAAGACTGGCCAGGTGTTGGAACGTCTCTGGCGTGTTACAACTGACCGATATGAAGCTGATGATTGCCATACCACGGAGCACGCCTCGTACCTAGAAATGAAAATCAATACCATAAATTGATTCTTCAGCAGTCAATTCATATTAACAAAAAACAAAAAGACCCTTTCCGACCGCTAGTACTTACGTTCAATTCAAACACATCATTAGATTCTACATAAAGCTGTCTGAACAGTCACAGACAGTCAAAAAATCAATTGTCTTCCATGCCATGTCTTTTACACAGACTAGTCACCAACAGTCAGATCATATTTCAAGCAAGCACTGTGACAAGTCAAATTTAGTCAACCGACGAAAGCAGGCAAGTGGTAGGCACAGCTGGCTTATCAATCACCCACAGTCAAAGCAAAGCTGCATCAAGTTACATAAACAGTCACAGCCAGTCAATCCTGCTGTATGTACCGGTAGGCTAGGAGCTCGTAACTGTTAAAAACAGTCACCTTATCAATCACCTACAGCCAAAGCAAGTTACATAAACAGTCACAGCCAGTTAATCCTGCTGTACATAGGCTGAGAGCTCTCAACTGTTAAAAACAGCCACTTGACTGATGTTGACGGAAAGGACAACTTTGCACAGGGTGTATGTTTACATAGGAGGGTTAACTCATGATAAAGTGGCTTGCCCAAGGACATGTGTAAGCCGTGCTCCCCCAGCCATTGGCCTTAAACATTTTGCATTCGGCCATAAGCCCAAACCAATTTTGGTTTGTGTACATTTCTCACAGTGCTTGTGACTGAGTTTGACCAAGCTAACGTGGTCACCTGACCAAAAGCCATGATCTAATTGGTCAATGTGCACTGTCAAGCCCCGCCCACCTTTGGTCAGTGTACATTTCTCACAGTGCTTGTGACTGAGTTTGACCAAGCTAACGTGGTCACCTGACTAAAAGTCATGATCTTATTGGTCAATGAGCACTGTCAAGCCCCGCCCACCTTTGGTCAGTGTACATTTCTCACAGTGCTTGTGACTGAGTTTGACCAAGCTACTGTGGTCACCTGACCAAAAGTCATGATCTGATTGGTCAATGTGCACTGTCAAGCCCCGCCCACCTTTGGTTTGTGTACATTTCTCATAGTGGTCATGACCAAGTTTGATTAAGCTACTGTGGTCACCTGACTAAAAGTCATGATCTAATTGGTCGATGTGCACTGTCAAGCCCCGCCCATATTTGGTTTGTGTACATTTCTCACAGTGCTTGTGACTGAATTTGACCAAGCTACTGTGGTCACCTGACTAAAAGTCATGATCTGATTGGTCAATTCGCAAGATACGTTACTTACCCATGGTTGGTTGACCCATTGTATCTTGGCGCTGTCGGTAATGTTTTCGTCAGCGCCATAATCAGCTAACGGGACGTCTTCAAGCCGGCTGGTGCTATGTTTGCGCTTCTTTAGAACCATGATTGCGGTAGCCTCCAGCCTGTTTTAGTGATATTCTCGGTCTTGGAGATAGTCTGGCTAAGGACCTGAGTAAAAAGGAAAAGCATCTACTAAAACATCAAAGCACTTGCTGTATTACCTTAACAAAAAAAAGTCAACAGGAAACCTTGGAGCGTAAATTTCACCCGCCTCCCCCCCCCAACCTGCCGTTACGGCTGTGCCTTAACGATAGCCAAGTATGTAAAATTAGTCTCCAATAATTTTTTTCCTGACGAAGTGCATTTTGAAAAAAACAACGTAAGCTTCTTGAGATTTCTGCGCAGATTTCTGCGATGTCGCATGTTTTTTCTGCGATGTCGCAGAAAGCTGCGCAGAAATCTCGATGTGTGATGTCCCTTCAGGGCCACCATATGATTATGTCTTGCGCAAAATTAAACCAAACATCATGGACGACAGCAGTGATACGGGACGTATTTAATGGACAAGCCAACAAAATCATCAATATTTTTCATATCTTTTTTTGTTGTTGTAGGTTTCAAGTCAATCATTTAATAGCCTCGTGAATGACTGCTGAATGTATGATGAGGTATGTAAATGGAATCTGGGGTGAGATAATGAGGTGGAAAAGGACAATTTTGGGAGGCCATTCTGGAAGGGTCTTCTGCTGCTGCTTCAATACTGTGCAATCAGCTCCATTTGGCGGTTATCGCGCCCTGGTTATATCTCCAGCGCTACATGTGAATGAATATGAGCATGTCAGCTGGAGTTACTTACTCAACATGCTCAAGCTAGGTCATTAGTTTACTTGCAAAGACCAAAGACCACCATTGGGAAAAAAATTTGCAACCTAACGCCACTTTTTTCTTAATCATATATCATCTCAATTAAGGTCATTCATTGCAAAAATGATGATAAGACATGAATCTGGGACTGAGAAATATTTCCAATTTTGTTAGGAAATACTTAGAAAATTGTCTTTACTCTCCAAAGACTTTGTACACAATCGCGGAAGTGGCGTCAGGTTGCAACGTTTTTTCCTCACCATTATTTAATATGCTGCCATGAATTGTGATTTTGGAATCCTGATTGTTAATATCAGTTCAATTTTAAGTTCGCTTTGAAATCAGAGCTGTGCAAAATCAATCGAAGTTCTAACTCACCGCATCAACAATGATCAACAAAATCCCTCTTGACAATCACCAAATTCACACCAGTTACCGATGATCTCGTTGTTACAAGACGACTCTTGCATTTTCACATATCAACCCAATGAACCGATCTTGAATCCAGTAAAACCGAGACGTTTCTTGGTCAATCGCTAGCGCAGTCTCAATCATTTTTCACAGCTGTCAGAAATTTATAATGTAAACAAGTAATTTTATGCAGACTAGTCTGTTACTGAAATCATTCGCGTAGTTTTGTATAAAGTATCCGCTTTGTAATAAGGGAACAAGACCATTGCGTTAATGTGCACGCAGAACGCATGCTGAGCGCAGTGTGGTGTACACCAGTCAAAATATAAGCGCATCTAAATGATTGGAATGTTGGCTCGGGTACCAGTCACATTCCGCACGGTTCACTTTTACTAGCCCCGCCCCTCCCCGCGTGCAAAGAGGGGGGATAACGATAAAATACCTTGAAAAATAAATTAAACAAAAAAAAAGAAAAAGTTAACGCTTCAATATTCATTTATCTGTCCGTGCTTGAGTGTCTTGTGAGAATTTTCAACAAAATGATTTTCAATTTTAAAGTTAATTTCTTCAAATGTTCCGGACTTAAAAAAAAACAAAGTTGAAATCTGTTTCTCTATTTGTAGCAAAAATTTATCAAAAATACCATACTGCGATACAAACTGCAGCCTGAAAACATAGAACATGAGAGAATGTGACACAGGAAAAAATAAGACTTCTATTTTTATTTTTATTGTGCTTGAGTGTCCTGTGTGAAATAAAACAAAATCATACAATAATATCAACATGTTCTTTTTTTAATAAAACACAATGACCAAAATTGCACCATTTGACCACAATTTACAGACTACATTGATAATTCCAACGTGATTCATTTTCTTATGTAAGAAAACAATAATTTTTCAATTCCATAAAATATCAAATAAAATGGTGCTTCGTAAGTCCATAATAATATTCTTGTTTGACAAAAAGTTACAAACTATGCTGTTTTTCCAATGGAAACTTTCAGAAAATGTAAGAATTCATTACAAATTTGCATAATGTTTTGTCTTACAGAAAAGAAAAGGCAACAATTAACAATATATCATCAATTAATTATGCAATACTGTTATATACCCAATAACTTCTGAACAAAATGTACTGTACAAAAATGCCCCGAAATTATGCATTATAAAATGCATGATATTTTGTTTCCAAACTAAAATTTTACATAGAATTGATCACATATGACTTTCAAAATAGGCATCAAAATCAGAATGCAATCTACAAAAACAAAAAGAAGGAAATTTCAAATTTACTGTTTTTGAAATTCCAAAATTAGGGGTTCGGACGTTTTGGGAATTACATCTACCCTTTGCCATTAATTTAGAGACAAAAATATCACATAGAGCCACACAAGTACTGGAACTATTCCAATCTTAAAACCTACACCATTCACTAATAGATGTTACATACTTTACTAATAATAAACATCATGTCAAGTTTATCAATTTGCACATTTTTACTGATTTTTTGATTGACTGAATAAACGGTTATCATCCCTCAATCACAAAACAAATCCTGAACCTCTAGATCTATGTATTGATCAGAACATTTTCAGCCGGGAAACAACAATGACCTTCACAAAAAAAAATGTACCAAAAAACTACACTTCTATACTACACTTAGAAAATGTTTACGGCAATAAATTTGTTTCAAAATGGTTTCATTTCTTCAATTGTTTTTCTTAACAATTGAATATTTGCGACCCTCCAACACAAAGCCTGTCACTACACTTGGACCAAAAACTGGGATTTTGGGCTCATTGGAAAGGACACTGAATAAGTTTTGCAATGTTGTACAGAATATGGAAATCGGACAAAATCTGACGGAGTTATAGGCATTTTCAGTTTTCAAAAAAAAAAAGGAATGGAGAAATTTGTCACTTAAGTTTCCCAAATGACCTCCTTCGGAAATTTACAAGTTAACTTCTTTGAAAATTAACTATGTTAATTTTTCTAGTTTCTACGCCTAAATCAGAATTTTGATAATTCATGCCTGTTGAATGTGTCACAGGCTGTATCTCAAAATACAGGAGAGTATGGGCTCCGTGCGCCAACAAAAGAGGGCGCCTTTTGACCTAGCAACGACGTCCCATGGGCGGGACACATACATTTTGCTGGTTGACGCGCGCGCACCGTTCCTTGTGTGTGACGCACGTACACCAGGAGATGTGTAGTATGTACACGCAGTGGCCGCGCTTCGCGGCAAAATATTGCAGTCAGGCAAGATGACGTCGATCAGTCACCCCCAACTGTACTTTCTTTGCCGGTGAGGGGGTACTTGTGAACGGAGTGGATACAGGCTGTATCTCAAAATAAGCTCATAACAAATGTAATGCTACAAAATTATCAATTCAAGTTGAAAATCTATTTATAAAGGTGCCACACCCAAAAAGCATACACTAAATTTAAGGGAAGTTGACTCCGAGAACCATTTTGTTACCAACTGACGCATGCGCATTGTGGTAATGACTATACTTGGTTGCAGAAAAAATAATTGCGGCCGAGTCACGCGCATTATGGTCATTGACTTTACTTGGTTGCAAAAAAAATTATTGTAGCCGGGTTACGTGGATCAGTGAAAGAGCCCTTTAGACCTTTATCATGCTGCCACCATTGCAGTCATGTTCCCTGTATCCAATAACAGTACTGAATGATAATGTTTTTTCAGGCAAAAAGGAACCAGACTATTTTTCCTTCCAGCCTCGCTTTGGTTACATTAATTTGAATGGGGGGAAAATCAAGATGGCCGCAACATGATAATGGTTTAATACACAGCCTAAGACTAAATCTGTTAGCCTGGAACGTCCTCTGTTCGAGTCTTCCATCACCTCCAGGCTTGGTTCATGGCTTTGTTTGCGGCTAGCTTCCTTGTCAACCAAGCGGCGAACACTAGACCGACTAGAACTGCACTAATCAATGTGTAGTCAAAGTCTTCCTTCAAGACGTCAAAGAGATTGGATGGAGTGACTCGTGTGAAGTAGTAATCTGAAATAAACAAACAGCAACTTGTGAATAAGACTAACTGACCAGTTTGGTTAAAATATACCTTCTCAGTTTTCAAGCCATCTTTAGTGGTTCAAAGATAACTAGGCTTTTAACATGATCAAGCTTTTGTTGCCATTATCCAAAAATTGTGCACCTACCTAAGCCATATGCCAGAAGTAGGCAGGTAGACTCCAATCCAGCCGCTGATGTAAGCAGTCCCTCAATGCCAAGTACCTGAGAAATAAAGAAACAGCCCAAAAAAAAAAAAATTAGAAAAAACACAAAGTTAAAATTTAGTCCAACAAGTTGATCCAGGTAGTTATTATTTGGCAATAGTAAACAATTAACTGGTGTGGTTGTTCTGGTAATTACTGTTTGGTTATAGTTAATGTGGTATAAGTAGTTCTTTCAATTACCATTATTATAGGTAGTAATTGAGTGGTGTGGAAGAGGTAATAGTGGTATTTTACCGTTTGGTTATAGTTAATCTGACTGGTGTGGTATAGGTAATTGTGGTATTTACCGTTTGGTTATAGTTAATAACTGACTGGTTTGGTGGGAAGTAGTTGGAATTACTGGTCCCAAGATATAGGTCAGCTTGACTACCTCCCGACGTGAAGCGGAGGGAGGTAGCCAAGCTGACTTACACCGAGGGACCAGTAATTCCAACTATTTCCAGAAATAAACCATGCTGTATTTGTTTTACAACACGTCATAAATATCTAGTAGCCTCACTGCCTTTTTAGTAGCCCCACTGCCTTGTCGATAACGGCCTTCGTAGAGTTTGCATCTTTATTCAGTACAAGATATTTAAGTTCTTTGTCAGTCAGTAAAATACTCTGGTGCCAACACTCTTTAATGTGTCTTTCCTGCAGTAGTTACTGACTACAGTAACTAAAACAACAGACTACAACTACAGACGTAAAGATTGCATGCCACAGACTACATGTCTATGAGGCGGGTTCCAGAGGTAATTTTAGGTGCTACCAGAAAATATACCGCACGGCAGCGAGCTGGATACTCACCGGGATGAAGTCACCTGGGCGCGTATCATTTTTACTTCCCGGAGGCACGGCAGAATCAGCCAAAGACGTGCTTCGATTTGATCATGAATATTTATGAGGTGTAGTAATAACTAACTAACTGGTGTGGTGTAGGTAGCTTTGGAAATTACCGTTTGGTTATAGTTAATAATGGTAAAGCTAATTCTGGTAACTGGTGTAGTAGCGGTAGTTTGTGGTATTTACCGTTTTGTTATAGTTAATAATTGACTGGTGCGGTATCGGTAGCTCCGGTAGATATGGTATCAGTCCTTCTTCCTTCTCTTCGGTGGTGGGTGCTAGAGGGCGCCGCGGATCTAGGAACCGTTTGGGCAAGGCTAGGATACCGCCAGACTGCAGGGCAACTAAGGAAACAATACGGCAGAAAAAAACTAAAATCACAATTTAATAAAACAAAAATGTATCTCTCATCGAACCAAAGACAAATTTGGATGTGACTGTTTCATGAGCAAATGTTTCATGAGCAAAGTGTCTATTTCGTCAAACTCATTTACCCTAACCACCCCCAACCCTTTAAAATCCAACTGCATGTTTTGTTGGAATCTGTTGGAGTGAGTACTGCACTAGTCAACTGATTATGCTTTACATGGGGTCAGGCATGCCACCATAATCAGAGGCCAACAGTTTGGGTGAAGAGTTTGGGGTGTTGGATTTTGCAAGAATGAGGAAGGTTCCTGGTAAATCACTCAAGGGGGTTAGGATTAAAGATGCGTGCCCTGTGCTTTGCTTCTTTTTTTAAAATTCTGCTAACAACTTTTCAATTTTTATGTTTTGTTCTTACGAAAAAAAACACACCTACTTTTCTCTGATTTTTTGGCATCTGCAGCCCTCTGAAAAAATGGCTTTAATTTTTGCACAAATGAACCCGCCCTGCGATAACTGAAATATTGTCGGGCCGCAAACAATGCAAACTTTGTAAAGAAATAATTCAATAACTAAATGGCAGTGGATTGTTTTCGTTCGATGTCTCATAGGAAAAAAATACTGCAAGTAAAACTTTCGCGCCCCCGACAAACTTTCTGTGCACGTTACATACCTAGCACTGTGAGCATAAATATCTTGTCAAATTTGCCTGGAAAATCTTAAATTCTTTAACAACACAATCCTTGACAATGGGGTGGGAATGTACAAGTGGAAAATAGGACAAACAACTTGATATTATTATCCTGCTTCATTTCCCAATCCCATGTCACACTTTTGTACCCCTTTAGTGTGGAAAGGCCCACATGTTAGAGTCATTAGTAATACTGAGCTGAGCTCTCCAGAGACCTCGTAAATATCCATATTGGAAAGGATTTTTTTGACGTTGGTCTTCTCTCCACAGACCACCTTTCAGGTTTGGTTGAGATTGATGACTGAACTTACAGTGAACCTGACCAAAATGGCACACACACACATAGGTGTGTATTTGCCCGCAATCGGGGACCCCCTATTGTCCCTCTTTTGTTTGTACTACAATGTATAACTTTTTAGGAAGACCTCCCATATGTTTTGTACACGAATCCAAATTGGGGACCTCTCGGGAATTAAGGACACTACGGTACCCTATAGTTCAACGTCCCCTATTGAATGCAGAAACAAACTCTTGGACACACAGAAGGACCACACGATTGCAATATCCCCCTGTCTGGCTTGAAAACCAGGGGGATAAAAAAAATGGACAAATTGAACGCTTACGTAGTAGGTTGCTGCTGGTGATGCCCTTCTCTGTGCGTGTGATTGCCATAGATTGCAGAGCTGAGGGGAGGATGTAGGACTGCCTGAGCACCAGGGGCGCCGGGGGCGGGTCGACCGACGAAAACACAGTGCTGCAAAGAAAAAAGGCAGTCATGATGGCGTAACAATTCCTGTTAATTGCGGACAGAAGATGACATGTTTTTACCACTTTCAAAAGCTCCAGTGGGCAGGACATAACGCATGCGCTTTACTTGAAGGGGCCCAGGCAATGCAGTTTTTTTTTAATGCTATCCTTGAAAATGCAACTTTGTGTCCCATTTAACCTTATTTTTTATTTTAATAACCTTATTGGGAATGTTGGGAATGGAATCAATACAACGACTTACCTGTTTTTCTGGACTTTTCCTTCATACAGCTCCAACACTGTCATCTCATGACGTCTATGTCTGGAGTTCCAATAATGATACTACAAAGGGGAGATTCCAAAGGTTACTCATTTTCACATCTGCTGGATAGTATGGCTGTTCCAAATACACTGAAAATCGGAACGTCTGGTCATCAACCAAATATCCGAATAGCGTTCCTTTTTATTTGAATATTTGAAAAATGTGAGTGGTCTTCAAAAGATGATGAAAAACGTCCATGATGGTCTTCTAATCACTTAACCCTCCAATGCAAACATGCATTATGCACCAGGTTGTCCTTTCAGTCAAAATCATTCAAGTGACTGTTTTCAACCCGTAAGAATTCCCAGCCCACATATAAAAGCAGGATTGACTGGCTGGGACTATTAAAGTGACTTGATACAGCTATGCTTTGA
Organism: Patiria pectinifera; assembly: GCA_029964075.1. Taxonomy (NCBI): domain Eukaryota; kingdom Metazoa; phylum Echinodermata; class Asteroidea; order Valvatida; family Asterinidae; genus Patiria; species Patiria pectinifera. The sequence goes on from CM057134.1 coordinate 19,600,057, forward strand.
CTCCAGGTGAGTGATAAAACAGCTGTGACCACAACTTGCCTGCTTTGTATGTTCGTGGTCTGTTGACTGAATTTGACTAGTCAGAGTGCTTGTCTGACATATAATCTGCCTGTTGGTGACTAGCCTGTGTAAAAGGCATGGCAGGGGAAGAGGATGGACTTTTTGACTGTCTGTGACTGCTTAAATAGCAGGAGGGTGAATAAGCTCTTTGTCGATTTTCAGTAATCGCAAGTGCATGCAAATCCGGATCGGCGACCAGTTAAGACTGGCGCACGTTAAACTTGATCAGCGCATTTCGAATATTTGAATAATTGATTAAGTCCAAGTTAGAAAAATTGAGTATTCAATTATTCAAAAAATGCACAGCCCTATACTGTATTGATATACACATACCAATAGACAAGTTGATTTTCACTTTGAACAGGCCATCAGTCAAACTTTGCCATAAATGTACACAAGAAATTAACGTGAACGTTAACAATGACTTCAAAATAATCCTTAAAAAATGCTCATGCATGGTTTACAATGTTTAGACTATCAATAGAATTTATATATTTTACTACTTCTTCCAATCTCCCAATAAAACTCTAATTATATGACGATTTTTAGAACAAACTAAAAGGATTATGCAATTTTTTTTTAGAAATGGAGAACTCACCACGATCCAGTTTTCCGTGTGTACCAGGAACAGCGGACTGGAGGTCTTTTTGTGGTCGATGCTAAACACGATATGACCAGTCACTACGTCGATAAGATACACACTCACATGGCCTGCGAAGGATGAAACAACAAAACATCACAAATATTTTTAATTTTGCAATAAAGCTACTTATAAAAAGACAAAAACTCCCAAGTTCAATGTTGTACCTTTTGCCGAGGTGTCCTGCCCTTCAGTAACCACGGCGACCAAGTTGGGGTTGAGGTATTTGTACAGGACGGAGCGATCGCCAAGGACGCGACCCTGTGAGTGAACGTGCTCTGTAGAAACGGAAAATGGAAAACAAGATTCAGAGAGTTTAATAGCTTCGTGCGTGAACAACAGGGGGCGCTCTTCATTCAAATGATGGAGAAAATGCCACTTAAATTTTGATGATTTATTCACATTCACTAATCAATGCTTTCTTGAGAAAGTTGAACGATACCTCGCATAAAATATCCAGAATTAGTCGCAGACAAATTATCCCGCAATAGCTTCACAGCATTAGGTAAAAGTGGCAGAATTTTTAACACAAGGTTCCCAGCACTTTATGAAAACAGAATTCCCTGAATTTTCCCTGATATTTCCCTTAGAAATTTCTAAAAATCCACGAGAAATATTTTCACTTCTATAACGAGGTTGGAAGTCAAGAGGTGGTTGCAGCAAAGCAACTAAGATAGTAATAACATGCACACTGCATGAACACTTAATAACCAGTTAGTCAATGGTCACAGCTTGGACACAACTTGGACACACTAGAAAAATAAAATTACAGCACCCAAGACACGATTTAACAAAGATATTTTACGCCTCAATCCTAATATTAACCTAAATTTCCTAAAAAAATATACCTGTATGCTTCTTTCCTTGCAGTTTAACGATGCCTCTATCTGTAGCCGGTAACCGTACATTCCAAACCACGTCAGCCGATATAGATTCCGATCCCTGTCCAGTTGAAGCTAACCGGTACCCTTGTAAGGCGTTATCGGAGCGGTTAGCGGTGAAGAGATATATGGTTGATGCACGGGCCTGCAGGATACCAGTTGCTTGCTCAGGAAAAATGTGCACCTGTAGGAAACCAGCCAATTGTAACATTTGTAACATGTGAGGACGTTCAGGCGAGGGCCAGTAGTCGACAAAAGGTCAGTTTGCGACGGAACTTACGTCTGCACACTAATAGCGATGTGCGAACATCTCTTATCAAACGATGGTTTAAACGTCACGACATGAAACTTTTTGGTCCTGGTGCCCTGCTGCGCTTTATGATGCGTGCGGCTATTGGTCACCAGTGATTGAACCCTGCCCCATGGCCCAATTCCAAATAGTCGACTGGCGTTGTCCGAGCATCCTTAGTTCAAGCAAAGTAAGCCCAACTATGGTTAACTGTGGTCCAATGGTTACCGTGTTCGACTCGTGTGCCGTGGTACGTGGGTTCGTATCCTGACGGGGAACATGGGGCTTGTGTTCTTGGGCAAGACACTTTACTACAATTGCCTCACTCCGCCCAGAAGTATCAACGGGTATCTGTGAAGGTAGAGACCAGAATGCACTGATCTCGAGCTGCTGCAAAAACTGGTCTCATGGCCTGATGAACAGGGGTAATAATTGTGGAGCGCTTTGCGACGTTTTGTGTTCTTGGGCAAGACACTTTACTACAATTGCCTCTCTCCACCCAGGAGTATAAATGGGTACCTGTGAAGGTAGAGACCAGAATGCGCTGATCTCGAGCTGCTGCAAAAACTGGTCTCATTACTTGATGAACAGGGGTAATAATTGTGAAGCGCTTTGCGACGTTTTGTGTTCTTGGGCAATACACTTTACTACAATTGCATCTTTCCACCTAGGAGTATAAATGGGTACCTGTGAAGGTAGAGACCAGAATGCGCTGATCTCGAGCTGCTGCAAAAACTGGCCTCATGGCCTGATGAACACGGGTAATAATTGTGAAGCGCTTTGCGACCTTTGGTATAACGCGCTATAGAAGCACCACATTAGTATTAGTATTATTAACATACAGGGTGGTCCAAAGAAAATTAACACTGTTTCAGATGCTGATTTGTTGGAATTGGGGAGACATGTTGAAATCGTTTCAAGATATTCCTAAACTACAGGATCTTTGTGGTATATGGTGAAAACGGCGCTGAAAATAAAGCCTAAATTGAGAAATGGTGATGGTTTAAAGGAAGATGGTCAAAAACCAGTTTGTCCACACGCAAGTCTATGAAATATGGTCAACACAATAGCACTGCACATACAAAGAACTGCAATAATCCTAATTAGGTCTACATGACCGCCACTAACGTGGACAAACTAGTTTTTGACCATTCTTCTGTAAATGGCCGCTATTTCTTAACTTCAGCTTTATTTCCAACGCCGTTTTCACTTACATACCACCAAGATCTTGTAGTTTAGGAATATCTTAAAACAATTCAACATGTCTCTTCAATTTTGAGAAATCTGCTTCAGAAAAAGTGTTAACTTTGACCACCCTGTAATCCGTGCCCGAATTAATTTCTTAAATTGATGAAGCCTACCTTGTTATCTGTGTCCAGTAGAACCACAATCTTCAGTTCTTGTTCGTCCGTCAGCGCCAGCATACTGGCCTGCTTGGCTCGGTAAGGCAAGACGTGGCTTATATCCTCGGCATTCACAGGGTCAAAGGCATCGCCGGTTATTGGGTTGAAGGAATACATTAATGTATTGCCAGATACCTGAAATCAATAGTTTAAAATTACTAGGGTCAGTGTTAAGTTGCTGTACAGGGTGAGTAGAAAAAAACGAAACCCAAATGTCGGGACTATTGTTTCAGTGAAGTTCTGCATGTAGCACTTTGAAAATCTAGGATATGAACGCCAAATCTATAAGCTTTCTTTTAGTACAAGAATCAATCAAATCACTTATATACTTTTCAAGTTACGTAATTTTAAACACAACCACCGTTTTAAAGTTCTGTCCACGGATCACAAAAAAGGTGTGCCCTCTTTCAGCAAAACGAAAACAATTCACACACGTCCCTATGCGATTTGTTTTCGTTTTGCTGAAAGAACACGGAACTTTTTTGTGATCCGTGGACAGAACCTTAAAACGATGGTTGTGTTTAAAATTCCGTAACTTGAAAAGTACATAAGTGATTTGAATGATTCTTGTACTACAACAAAGTTTATGAATTGGGCTTTCATATCCTAGATTTTGAAAGTGCTACATGCAGAACTTCACTAAAACAAGAGTCCCGACATATTGCATATTTCCTTTAGAGGAACAGCTGCACATGTTCCACTTTAATAAAGGTAATAAACACCATTTGCGTTTGCTGTAATTTTCAGAAATGGATGGATTTAGGGGGGGTTTAGTATTTTATAGCAAATACTGTTACACTGACCTCTTTAAAGGTTTGTGTTCATAGATGCTGGAAAAACCAAGACAAAAATGCTGCTCTTGTAGTCTGGTTCCCGGACCCTTCTTCAGACCAAACTGATCAATTTATAGACATCAGGAATTGTGAGGTCAGGGAATCAGACTAGCTGGCCTGCACCCGTTCACAGATGTGTACGCGATTGTGTACCCATAAGCTGCACTTTGGCAGTTGAAAAAGAACAGCGTTTTTCGTGAGTTTTACCAGCACCAATGGACACAAAACATTGAACAGCTCAGTGGAATGATGTCTGCTATAATTAAAAAGCCCTTTCGGTCCATTTCATGAAATTACGACAAATACAAATGATCCTATATGCCTTCAACTTCAAGCCCCACGTAAAGTCATGATAAGCAATTACAAGTTACATTATCCGTAATTGATTATTGGTCAATACCCTGTCGATACCGATGACAGTGCAATGCGGTGGATGAGGGAAGTGAGCTGTAGTCCTTCGTACAAACAGCAAGACCTGGCTATGGCCAGGGATAGTTGGGCTCTTGAGTCTGGCTAGGTAGGTACTCCAGACTAACGACCCATCTTCAGAATCTAGACCGAAGATCTGAAGAAAACAAACCAGAAAATAAAAACAAGTCAAACAATTGAAAAGTGAAATAAATGAAAACAAAGACCTATTCTGGTCTGAAAAAAGACTGAAATTTGCAATTCAACGGATTTTTCAGTGTATTATAAAAAAATACTGCAAGTAAAACTTGCCCGATCCCCTGGCATCCTGCCAGTTTGTAGTCATGTACATGTACAGGCAGTTAGTAAGGACAGTTTTCAGTGAGGGCCTTGATTGTCCACCCCGCGGGTACCAGTTCTCAGTTGAATGGGGAGTTTGGGTTGGATGGAGAGTTTGGGTGAGACACCGCACTAACATATGTTAGAGTCATAATAGTAATACTGAGCTGAGCTCTCCAGAGACCTCGTAAATATCCATATTGGAAAGGATTTTTTGGGATGTCAGCCTTCTCTCCACAGACCACTTTTCAAGTTTGGTTGAGATTGATTACTGAACTTCACAGTGAAATGGAACACACACACACCCTGACACCCACTCTTGTTTTACTATACTCCCAAGGACAATGCTTTGTGTTTCCCTTTGTCCCTGTTATTTAACACTCTCCCATAGACTAAGCACACAAACCTACTACAGAGGACCGTTTTGAATAAAAGACCCAACTTCCAAGGACTGAAAGGATCTGTTGTTTTTCCTTTGTGTGTCTGTCCTTGGGAGTTATGTAGAGGTTTGAAAGCTAGGAGGCTAAAAATAATTTTCATTTGGTTCAAACCCGGACCTTGGTTTCCAGTATGTAAACCATGAAAACATCCTACCTTTCCCGAGCGACTGACTACAATGACGATCTTGCGAAGGCTGAACTCATCTCGGGTCAGTGGTTCGTTCTCATCCGAGTCTGCCGCCTCTGTGTGGACCGTGGCCCCGCCCTTCATGGTTTCCTGGATGCTGATTGGATCCTGGAGGAAGGCGTGGCTGAATCGTCGCTTCAGGTGGGCCAGATAAACCTAGGGATTAATAACAACTACGATTCAAAGTCACACATCATCTCTTGACATAATGCACAGAAAAACCTAGTCGTTGGGAACACCAATCTAAGATTAAAGTGCCATCTAACAGATTTTGTTAGTGGCCGTTTAGAAAATGTAACTTTGTAACCATTTAGCTTACTTTCACGGGCGTTTTGGTGCCTCTTTGGTTTTTATGTTTCCTTATTCACTCAATACTGTGATGTCATTCAAGGCAGAAACTTTAGTGTTACACTTGCTTCAGCATCAAAAGTTGTAAGAATTTTGGATTATTTGATGTGGTAAATTTTCCTTTTTTTCTGGGTTCACAGCTTCAACAGCAACCCCCTGAACTAAGAGAGTGCACTTAAAATGACATCACAGCAACAGCGCCCTCTGTTGTCAGGAAATGCATTGACCATTTTACATTATTTCACAAAAGTGCACGTTACAAAAATGTTAACCAAAAAGATATCTCACAGTTTCAGAGGAACTGAAATTTGCACAAAATATGTTCCGGTGTAAACTTCATGTCATGGACCCTTAAACAAAGAAATGTCTGGGAATAAGAATCTTTGAGGATGATCTTACCTGAAGCTGGGCAAACTGCGTGCTGAGCCTCCGCAGGAACATTGAGCCAATACTCTCTGGTGGTGAACAGAATTAGACGTACATCAATTATCTCACTTTAATACTTGTGTACTTTCAAGATGCATATATAGAGAGTTTCGTATCTGGTAAAATACGTGTATGAATATGCTTAGCATTGTTTTGCATTATGTGCAAATAAGAATTAGTTAAGTGACCAATAAAAGCAGTAATCCAAAATGGTAGCCTCCGACATAAACCTTGTATCTGCAGCTAATCCTGCTTTGAAAACACAGACAAATGGCACATATACGTTCAGCAATAAGCATTTTGCAAATTAAATTCGAGTAACATCTGTTACCCCGACCTGCTCGAATGCTCGGCACATTTTAACTTTGAATTCTCCAGACCAAAGAGACTGTTGCTACATCAAATGATTCGAGGCAAGCCTAACACTAGCAACCCCCAGCTCTGGAATGATCTGGTGTCTTTGTGCCATTCTCATCCATTGTTAGCAATGCATTGGTGCTGAGCGTCTTTTACGTAACTATGCAAGAGCTTGCCCCGAATCATGTGATATAGCAACAGTGTCTTTGGTCTGGAGAATTCAAAGTTGAAATGAGCCAAGCATTATGAGCAAGTCAGTGTACCAGATGTTATTCAAATTTAACTCACAAAGGGTATAAGGCTATTTGCAAATGGCTTATTCATCCTCTTCCAATCGATTTACTGGCGCGTAGCCCATGACATATCTGTACGTGTACACACATAGTGGATAGCGAGTTACATATATGACGTCTCATGATCCCACAAACCGATGACATATCAAGTGCGCTAATTATTTGTTCGCTTGCAAAACCTCTCTAAAAAAAAATGAAAATACTGAAGAAAACAGAAAGAGAGACAGAGACAGAGACAAAGGAGAAAAGAGGAAGACAAAGAAATTGTAGACCTACTCACCCCGTGCCCTGCCGCCAAATTCCTCTTCAAACTTTGCCTCCGTGTCAGACACTGGTAGCTCCACCATCTCTATGGCCGCCACTGAGGCAAGACCCTCCTCCCGTTGCCAGGCAACGCGTCCTTGAAAACAAGATACCATGGAAACTATCAAGACAACTTCTGTAATTTCAAGCCTAACTCCACTAATAGTCTAACTCCACCAAGGCATTTTTTTCATTCAAATACAGAAACAAAACATACAAAAATTTGCAGAGCAATCTGTTGAAGAACAAAGACAGTAAATGTTTAACCCTACAAGACTTCTGCACTTCACAATGCTTGAAGTTTTGAAAATCACTTTTGCCCGTAGGGTTAGCACCCACACTTCAAATTCCTTTGAGGTAATCTTCTGTGGAGTATGGATAACACTTCAAATCCCTGCACTGTTCTTGTGTGTGGTTAAGCTCAGGGCAAGCAGGCAGATTCAGTCACGCTTCACTGCTCTCCACAGTGCTGTTTTTTTTAGTGCAGTGACTCTCTGTGTGACACAGTTACTTTAACACTTCATATCCCTTCACCTGAAACTGACCTGCAGGGTTTAAAGGGTTTAACTTATTGCTCTGAATATTGACTTCCCACTAGGAGGGTTATTAAAAAGTCCTACCCGGTTGATTGAGCAAAGTCAGAGCATGGTCGGCCGTCTCCAGAAGGACTTTGTATCCAGGGTTAGCGCTCTTCTTATCAATCAATAAAACGTTCATCTTGGATGGGTTGCCATGGTTACCTTCCAGGGTAACTTTCTCCATCATCGGAGCGATCTCCACACCATCCTTATAGCAGCGGAAAATGGTTTCCTATGGAATTTAAAAAAAATTGCAACCTCAAAATATTAGGATATTAATTTTTTTGGATGTAACAAAAGTGTATAAAATCTTAAGAAGGGTATATAACAACTATCCTGTTGAACTTTCAGCTCAGTGGATAATATACATTTTCAGAAAACAGCGAAAACATACGCACATTTTTTTAAGGTCTCCCAACTGGATTCTGTTGCTATTGTACGTAAAAAATGTGTCTGCGGGCACGCTGGTTTGAAACCATCTTCAATAATTGGGTTTTTTTGAGAACGATACCATTTCAGGCAGAATAAGTTCACAAGGTATTTGATACCGGTCCTATCCTCACTATGAGAAAGGTTTCTGTAATTTAACCAGTTCGCGCCGGGATTATTTTGACATTGACCGGACCCAGGTGTGGGATTGTTTTTCACGAACCTCGATGCCAGATGGGTTCAGGCCGTCATCTGCGGGTAGCACACCCTGATATTTCCGGCCTCGCTCGCTGCGAGCGGGTCGCTGACAGATATTTCCGGCCTCGCTCATTGCGTGTTTATCAGTCATCCATTCTGAATACCGCAAAATCTTTGTGTGTATACACGTCATCCGACGTAAACTGCTTAATCCTTAGGTACTTTTCAGGGTTAGTGCAAATGATCCGACGTGATTTCAGAGGGTACATACTGTTGTTGATGGGAGCCAGCTAGCTGTAGTGACGATTGCATTGCCGTCCAGGGTGGAACCAGTTATCTGCCATACCTTGAACAAAGCAGAAAAAAATAGAACGTCAGCAAGAATATGTCAGCAAAAACGGAACCAAACATGTCAATATCTCTTCAAAACCAGTTTCGTTAAATCGTTCAAGCAAAATAATAATAGCATGTAACCTGTATTCCTATTTTTCAATGGGCAAATTAAATAGCTGCAAACCTTTGCTTTTGTTTGTTTTTATTATTAACCACATTAACCCTAACAGAACTCAACCCACCCAACCCCAACAGCATGTTTTGTTGTAATCTGTTGGGATGGGTACAGTACCCCTAAACTGACAGTCTTTTGCATTGGGTTGGCACACCTCCAGAATCAAAGTCAGAAATATGTGTGTGCAGTATCCCATATGGTGTTGGAATTTGCCAGGATGGGTATGGTTCCTAGTGAATCATGCTAGGGAGTTAGGGTTAATATCCGATTTAAGCAAAGCACGGTAATTGATAAGTTGGTGGCCTAAGGTAGAACATGAGCTATACAGTTTTGAATGATATTGTGAGCAGTTTAACTCGCTGAATGATTACACAGAAAGTTTGAAGTTATCTTTTCTTGTGTTTCTGTTACAGATTTAATCTTGACAGTCACTGGTTCCTGAGAAATAAACTTTAAAAATGGGGGGAAAAATGGAAACATTTATCAAATGAAAAAATTGAACAAACGAACTCAAAAATGGCAACATTGTCCCTTGAGAGGTTGTGCCGAGTCTGTTTCTGATCCTGGGGCAAATTTCACGGCGTTGCTAAGCACAAAAATTTGCTTAGCACAAAATAAGCAGGTTACCAGCCAAAACTCCATGTGATGTATATTGCTTGTGATTAGTATTCAGCTGTTGTTTGCTAAGCATTAAAATCACATGGAGTTTAGGCTGGTAACCTGCTTTTATAAGCCAGACTTTTTGAGCTAAGCAGCAAATTTTTGAGCTTAGCAGCACTGTGAAATTGGCCCCAGGTCCACGCAGCTTCAGGATCCAATGAGCTGATAATATAAACTTACCGATGGTAAATCCTTGACGAGTGTCACCTGACCGGCGGACATCTTGAGTAGAGCGTGATGGTCCTCAGTCAACTGAAGAGCAAACTCCACCCTCCCAGACGACGGAGCAAAGAGCTGAATCAAGGTTGGGTTGGGACCGTGTTTGTCCAGGCCAATGGTCTGCAATAAAATAGTCATTAGGAAAAAGAACTCAGCAGAGTCAGTCACAAGTCATAACAAGTCATTCACAAGTCATCACAAGTCATCACAAGTCCATCACAAGTCATCACATGTCATCACAAGTCCATCACAAGGCAATATAAAGTCACCACAAGTCATAATAAGTCACATTTCAGACGAGTTGCAACAGAGTCAGTCACAAGTCAAAAGTCATCACAAATCACTACAACCACAAGTCATCAAAAGTCAATCATAAGACATCATAAGACATCACAAGACATCACAAGTCATCATAAGTCATCACCAGTCAACACAAGTTAACACAAGTCATTGTAAGTCCATCACTTGTCGCAAATCATCACAAATCATCACAAGGCAATCAAAAGTCATCACAAGTCAACATAAGTCATCACAAATCATCACAAGTCATCACAAAAATCACAAATCATCACAAGTCATCACAAATCATCATAAATCATCACAAGTCATCACAAATCATCACAAGTCACTTAAGTTCATCACAAATCATCATAAATCACCACAGTTATAAAACAAAATCCTTGCTAGTCAGCACAAGTCATCAAACGATTTTGTCAAACATTTTTGCTCCAAAATTTGAAAAACAAATTTCTGTTCTTTACATTATGCTTGAAATTGAAAATGTTTGCAGAAATCATTTAATTCTCCAATGTTTTGTATCTTTTTTAATGCTCTCTAGTGGGATTTTCAGAGAGCTGAATTTCGTTTAAAAGCTGAATTCCGTTTAAAAGCTGAATTCTGTTAAATCCATTCCGTTTTCCGTGAAACAAAAACTTCAGTTGCCCAATTTAATTCAGGGGAGGGGAGCACAGAGAAGATAACAGCCAAAACGACGTTGGATACGAGACGCACCTTTAACGGCGTGGTGGAAAACACGTTGATGTTCTCCAGCGAAGCAACTTGCAAGGAGTTGGTGAGGGTATCCACACACACAAACTGGAGCGTGGATACCAGTATGCAACTGGTGTCCTGCAGACTAGCCCAGGCTGCTTGAAGAGATGCCTGCGAAGGGAAATATATGACATATACTTATATTTCATATGAAATAATTTATATATCACATGATTTTCCAGAAAATGCAACGAAAATAAATGCATTGTGCGTTCAAAGCGCTTTGTAGTGATCGCCATCTTGATTTTTCATTTTCGGCATTTTGTGTCGTCATCGTCATTTTATCCCAAAAGTTACAAAAATAAATATCAAAACCCTGCCCTCTTTCCACAACTTTCCTGTTGGATTTCAACATCGGTACTTAATGGGTTGAACCTAATAAATGGATTTTCTTTCTCCTATTCGCTCCGTTCACAAGTACCCCCTCACCGGTAAAGAAAGTACAGTTGGGGGTGACTGACCAATGCCATCTTGCCTGACTGCAATTTTGCCGCGACGCGCAGCCGTACCACTGCGTGTACATAGTACAAATCCCTGGTGTACGTGCTTCACACACAAGGAACGGTGCGCGTCAACCAGCTAAATGTCCCGCCCATGGGACGTCGTTGCTAGGTAAAAGGGCGCCCTCTTTCGTTGGCGCACGGAGCCCATACACCACAATCACCAATTTCTTATTCACAAAGCAACCTATGTGTATCGTGTCCAAAATTAGGCTGGTTACTTGCCTTATTCTGCAGAGCACCGTTCACTGCTGAGTACTTGAGTAGATTGAAGTGCGAGTTGGGAACAAGACCGAGTGTGTAGACCGAACTGCCATCGGAATACAGCCATTTGTAATTTGTCCTGCATACAAAAGCACATCAAAAAATAAGTTTTTAAATCAGTCCATTTTTGGAAATTTCAGTAAATGCAGTTATGTAGAATAGGCATTTAATAAACACAAATGAACTCAAATAACCCTAGCCTCCCAAATCCTCCAAAATCCTCTTTGCAAAATGGAGGGTTTTGCAGGATTGAGGTTATATGGCAAAAACGGGTGACGTCTAAACACGCTAATCCCAAAAACCAGTAAAGTCTGTGGAGGTGGACCGTGTGTTGATCTTGAATTGGCCGTTGTGCCTATTGTTGTACAATTTACGCTCCAGTGCACACCCATAGTGTATTGAAACATGAGGTTTCGGCAAAAAATATGGCACAAATACTGTTGAAATGACTCTTGCGAATCGTGGCATTTGGCTGCATATCAGAAGTTGGCTGGAAATGTTTGCCTTTTTGTCCCGGCGCGAAGTGGTTAATAACGAATATCTTCAATTTTTAAAAGTTTAACAGCAGGCAATGATTTTTTTTCCTAATAGTGTTTGGTACCCAGTACTTTCTTTACTTCGAGCAGGTTTTCCCCTTTTAATGTGTAGTTTCCTTGAAGCCTTGAATCTACTCAACAGTTGAAGGAGAGTAAAAAGATCAAGACTTACGTGGCTGGCAGTTGTTGATCCCAGATTTGTTGACCATCTTTCAGTGAGTGTACGTACAGGTTGCTGCCTGATAACACGGCCAACGATGGTAATTCATCATTGGGGACAAAGACGGCATCGGCATCACTGTAAACATTGACAAACACAAAATCAGTAAAGTAAAGTCTGTTATGAGCCAATGTGACCCATCAGGCCAGCGTTTATCTCCGGTTTCAGAGGCATGAAACGACTGAGAATATTTCTACTCCCCCTGGATGGGATGCTAGTCCATCACAGGTTACTCCCCAGCTAATGCCGGTACCAATTTGTACTCCTTGGTAGAGAGAGGCAAGTGGAGGTAAAGAGGCTTGCCCCAGGACACAATATATAGCCAGCAGCTGGATTTGAACCCCTGACCCTCTGATCATGAGTAACAACCCTAACCACTAGGCTCCCCGAACCCAACAAACACAAACTTAGGAACTTGGTTATTAACAAAAAAAATCCCATTACTATTCTTGTTCAAAATCTTCTTAGTGAAATGATGCTTTTGTAATAACTGTAGCACTTTGCCACACGTGTAATAATAGTCGGCCAAGAAATTTACAGTATTTGTGAGAAAGCTTTTCACTTACCCGTGTGACTCTTTAACAGTCGCCGTTTCAGTTGTTGTTGCCACTTCCCATCGTAAGAAACCCGACGATGGCTCCCATGAGCGCAGAACATGTCCACCGCCCGACACACTGATCAGATCTGTTAAGGAGGACATACAACAGAATAGGCAATATTTTTTGCACACGAGGGCAAACAATGCATTTTCTGCGGACCAACTCTAGAAAAAAAATCCTGTTTACTAAAACAATTCATGAAATTATTCATATTAATACAATATGTTACAACGCTCCATAGGCATTTTGCTAAGATGCAACCTCAATCCTCCAAAATCCTCCAACTGCCTGCATGTAAAAATTGCACACAGCTTCAATCCTCCAAAATCATCCGTTATTTCTTGAATGTGATCCTTGGAGGGGTGACCACTGTCTCAATTCTGCAAAATCCTCCAGCAATCACTGTCAATATGTTGAGGCAGAACCAGTGACATCCTGGAGCAGTGTGGAGGATTTCAAGTATAATCTAGGCCTAAATTTATGCACGGCTGAGCATAAACAACACAAGGTCCGGCCCAAGACCTTGACACAGTGCATCCTCCAAAATCAGCCACACATTTTTGCCATGTAGCCTCAATCCTGCAAAATCCTCCATTTTGCAAAGAGGATTTGGGAAGGTTAGGGTTAAACGAGGATACTCCATTCTTTCTAGCTGATCTTTATCTTACCTTCATTGTTATACAACAAAGCGTCGATCCGTCCAGTGGGGCCAGGCTGGAATATTTGCCTCCAGGTCAGGTGACCATTGCGAGAGTTCAACGCAGCGACGACGTTAGACTCTGTTGCTACAAAGATGTTCCGTTTGCTGCCCCCTTGCTCAAAGTACAAAACTTTAGCTTTACCTATAAACTGCTGGCGCCTGCAAAATAAATACAAAAAAACACACACTAATTTATTATTCAGCTCTAACAGTCCTGAATCCTCCAATTTCAATACAATTTTGCACACCCCCTAGGAAGTTGGGGTTGTTTGTAGGCCTATAGTTGTAAGTTATGATCATATCTGGCCACTGTTGTGATCATATCTGGTGCCTCATTGAAAAGTAAATTATGTTTGTATTATTTTTTAAATAGCACTTTAATTAAAAACAAATCATTGAACTTTCCAGGATTAAACTTGAAAAATGCAAAAAATAGCTCTTAAACTGTCAATTTAATATTTCTTTTTGATTTTACTGTTGTGATTGTGAATGGTGAATCGTCAGCTTATCGTAAAAATTGCAAAAAGAAGTAGGCCTACGTGCTTTCACTGGCTAGGCTCTGAATTTAAATAAATAAATAACTGCGATTGTGTAGTGTAGGGCCCGGTTCCTATAAGGGAACAAAATCCACTTTAAAATTATTGAAACTACCAAAGGAGTTGGCGACATTCTCAATAAACAGGTATGTCATAGATAGAGGGCAGGATTTTGAAAAAAAATTTAGGGAAATTTGGGGGTAAAATGACGATGACAGCGCGGCAACAACACACGACCCAAAGATAGCGATTACCACGCGATATACCGTGAGCACGCACAGCCCGCTGAATCGCAAGGAACAAACCATGCAGGAAAATCATGATTTCTACCCCAAGAATCTGTTCAAAATTGCAAAAAAGGTGTCTTTAGAATCGAGAAAAGTCTGCTTTTGATTGTGTAAAGGTGATTTTTGAGCAATAATCACTTTTGACTCTGATTTGATCAAAACAAAAACAGGGGCCCTACACTTCACGGTCGCCAAAACAGAAAGAAAGAACTAAAATAAATTAAAACAAATTGAGTTTAATTTTGTTCAATTAAAAAAAACACCGGTTTTTATACTTGTACCCTAGAGGGCGCTATTCAAAAGTCCCACCTCCCTTTGACCAACAGAAAATCTACTCAATCTTGCATATTTAAGAGTAACTTACCAATCAAATTTCCCCACTTGATCCTCATAAAGAGAATTTACAATCCCAGAAAGTCCTAGCAACAAAAGCAGCAGAAAAGCTGCGTTCATGATGAAATTATATCGGGCAAAATGCTCCGATACACGATCAAATCGGCAAAATCACGCTGGCATATGCAAAGTCTGGCACCCATTTCTCTATACACTTTTAAGGCGATAAATATTTTACAAATAAGGGTACCAATCTAACCTGGGTTCTGACAACCTCATGTGCAGGGGGAGTATCGTTATACCGCTCATTTACATTGACTGAAAGTGCAGCTGATATCGCACGAGAACGGGGTTGAAAGAACCTTCAGCCCTGTGCACAAAACACGTGTGATGAGCACTTGAGACTTGTGTTGCATAAAAAAGTAATTATTTCCACAGTTTGTCTTTGTTTCCTTTAGTACGTCATTTTTTGCTGATTAACCTACTGTTCTGAAACGCAGAAGTATTGCTTATGTCACAAAGGGCACTAGTTTGCCGAACGTGCCACTACATCACATCAACAACAACAACAACAGTTGTTTTAAATCTTTATTTGAAATTTTTATTCGGTGCCAGTGGAGAGAGAAACAATTGATAATGTAGCCCAACTTCACTGCCCTTAAAGTTTCAAATACAACTTGTTCTGTCATCAGTGTCATGTCTGTTTTCAACTTCAACTTTCAACAGTGTGATAGTTCACTAAATTTGTTTCTGCAAATATTTGATATTTTTGGTAGATATACCTGAAATTGTTGAACCATTGTGAAATAAAAATTGAATGACTGAACATGCTCATATTCATCATATGGTCACACAATGTGCATCGTCTTTCGTTTCTCTTTTGTTGAAAAACAGGCCAGTACTTTTGGAATTGGATGTTTCAAGTTTAGCTCAAACAAAAAGAAGACGATAGTCATGATAGTACTACAGCAGGCCTAAACTTGTGTCGTTTAGCATGGAGGATGTGTTCTTATTCCTCCATGAGTTTAGGACCCCGTTCCATTTAATAAGAGAACAAAAAGACACTTTTAGGCCAAAAAAAAAAAGTCTCCGGTTTCTGGTATGGAGCTTGCCCAAAAAGTGGTGCGGGGACGCGGCTTTTTTTTTTACCTGTTTTTTATTTTTTTTTTGGCTTCAAATGTCGGCTGATGACTGCAAATGGTGCCCGACTAAACTTAGTGCAAATATATGGGAGTCCAGAGAGGCCACATAAATCTTATTCTCGATCATAACCCCTTCTAAAAACCCGTTAAAATTGTGCAGCAGCAGAATTCCAGTCAAACCAGTGAGTTTGGCGGTTTTGAAACATCATCTTGTATTGAAAAAAAAACTTTTTCATTTTGCCGACGCGCATGGCTACGGCGACGCGCGCGCATACCAGAAACCGGAGACTTTTTTTTTTTGGCCTTAGTTCAATGTTTTGGGACTTAATACCTAAACATTTGGCTATGATACAAGCAGGAAATGTCGATTTATGTGTTTGGATTCATCTAACAAGTCTTAAATACTAAAATACATGTAGCTCGCAGAGGTACCATGTTGAATATCAGCTCGTTTAATTCATTGCGTTTTTTTGTTAATTTTAATTTGCTTAACAATTTTTAACCTGTCCTGCGCACAGCATGAAGAAACAATCGCACAGAATGACAAAGAGTGAGAGTACGACAGCCTCATCAATGCAGGAGGATTTGGAGGAAGTTGATGAGATAGGAAGCGATGATGAAGCCCCAGAAGCCGTCTCTTTCAATCAGGGAAGGAAAGAAGCATTGGAATCAATATCCCACGCACTACAAGATCTACAGAGGTATGCAGTCTAGAGTATGGTTTTATCGTTAGTCTCGGTACAAGATTTGAATTGGTTAAGGCGCCGTGGTGATAGAGGGCGCTATTGTTGGGCGTGTTCGGTCGATCATGATCGACCGATAGCACAGCACGATCAACTGTAGTCCAAAAATTTGGGACTCTCAATACTGTGTATGAGAGTCCCGAAACTTAAGGTATTGAAAACATGCAGAACAAGAAAAATAGACTGGCACCTAAAACAACCAGTCCAACACAGCTTCAGTACTGCATCAATCAACCATGCCAAAAGAATTTAAGAAACATGTGGCATGAAGCGGGAACTAGTCTCAATTTACTACACATTTCTCCATAGTCAAGCCACCAGACTATTGACACTGAATGAAGAGGTCAGTCTTTTCATATAGTTGGACCATGGTTGGACATGTAACAGTCTAGTATTTAGCCCCATTTTGAAATCAGTTGACTTCCCTCTCATGTGTAAAATATTGAAGAAATGTCTCCTTTAAAAATTGAATTTGGTCTGCAAACTTGGTTGGTGAAATACTGAGGACATTTTCTTTGCCCAGGTGGAATTTTTGGAGAAATTTG
Organism: Patiria pectinifera; assembly: GCA_029964075.1. NCBI lineage: Eukaryota > Metazoa > Echinodermata > Asteroidea > Valvatida > Asterinidae > Patiria > Patiria pectinifera. The sequence continues at coordinate 19,617,311 of CM057134.1, forward strand.
CTGGCTAAACTTTGAGTAAAGTGGGCCTGATTTAGTTTTGCACGTTTCAGAGCACTCCAGAGCCCTGTCTGGATCAACTGATACTAGCGCAGCGCGATTGATCGACCGATCGCACACAACACTATCATCAAGATAAGTCAAATCAGGTCTTGAGAACTTTAGGTACCCAGACCCAAAACTTCCAAGCATACATCACCAGTGCGCATCAGCTTAAAAAATAATGCCAGGGATGTAGTCGATTCCATCAAGTCCAGTCACAAGTCCAATCACAAGTCTAGTCACAAGTCCAATCACAAGTCCAGTCACAAGAAACAGTGGACGAACAATAACAAAGAAATGCCTTTGTCAAAGCTCATTTGAAAAGCTTGTGAGTTGAATTGGGACTGGAGGACTTGTGATGGACTTGCAGGGACTTGTGATGGCCTCAACTACATCCCTGAACAGCATATGTGGGGTACGCTCAGAATGTCTCGGGTTTCTTCTGTGGAGTATGGATAACACTTCAAATCCCTGCACAATTCTTGTGTGTGGTTACGCTCAGGGCAAGCAGGCAGATTCAGTCACGCTTCACTGCTCTCCACAGTGCTGTTTTTTTTTAGTGCAGTGACTCTCTGTGTGACACAGTTACTTTAACACTTCATATCCCTTCACCTGAAACTGACCTGCAGGATTTTAAAGGGTTTTACATATTGCTCTGAATACTGACTTCCCACTAGGAGGGTTAAAAGCACATGACTCAGCCCCGATGCGACAATTCATAAAGTCAAATGCATAATTGACAGGTTTATATTGTAATACTGAAAAATTAATTTGAAATTTGTCGTCGACTGATTATTTTCAGAGTGAAGTTGAAGGCTAAGGAGAGACGCAGAGACCGCGACAAACTCCTCAAGGAACAGAAACAAAAGAAGAAGGTATCATTGAGTAAGGCTCGCCTCCCTCCTGAGTTACTGGACAAACTCGCCCAGCAACAGGACTTGACGTTAGAACAAAGGTAACATCAGTTGCGGAGATTTTTATCTTTGTTTGTTACGCATTGTTGTGTCAAATCATTCCTTCAACATCTTAATATTTTTGCCAGTCCAAGAGAGCCAGCCTAGTGTTCTCTTTGTACCTATCTCACTGACCGACCGACTCCCCGACCGACTGACTGACTGACTGACTTACTTTCACTTGTGATCTGGGCAGTGCTATCATTAACCGTAACTCCTTAGGCCTTTTTGCTAGGATGTAGCCTCAATCTTGCAAAATCCTCCATCATTTCTTGAATATGGTCCATGGAGGGGTGCCCACTGCCTGAATCCTGAGGCAGTGACTGTCACTATGTTGAGGCTTGGCCAGTGACATCCTGGAGCAGTACGGAGGATTTCAAGCATAATCCAGTCCTATATTTATGCACGGCTGAGCAAAAACAACACAAGGTCCGGCCCAAGACCCTGACAAAGTGCAACGAAATCAGTAACGCATTTTTGCCATGTTACCTCAGTTTTCCAAATTCCTCCACTTTGGCAAAGAGGATTTTGAAGGATTCAGGGCGGTTAGGGTTAAGGGTGTGCATTGAAACAGGCACCCAAGTACCCCACCGCAGATGTCACCGCTGTTCCAGATTATGGGATCAGGTACCTGTGACCAACTTTACAAATTACTAAGCAACTTCTCAGACAATGAAAAAGAAAGGTTTCAAATGCCCATTTGTGGGGAATTTTTCGAAATGAAAACCAGGCTACATGGAAAACCAAAATAGCTTTCAAATTTATTTGCATTTTACCGGGCAACAGATGACGCTCGCGAAAGTTGTAGTTTACACCGTAAAGCTATGAAGTCCTTCAGACAATTTCCGGGATTTGAATTTTGGAGTTCGGTTTCTTTTAGGAATGGTACCCAGGTACCAATGTTTTAATTCAGGAGGGTACCCAGTTACATTACTATCTGTAAATGGACACCACTAGTAATAATACTGATGAATCAAGGCACTCGATCATACATTCACGAGGCCCCCTTCAATGGAGAAACCATTGTGCATGCTATTGTACAAAGCAACTGCCTGTGACAGATTATCTGAACAATAGCTAGCACAATGCTTTCGCCATTGAAGGGGGCCATCATGATAGAATTGGTAGCCTGCTCGGATTGGTTTGTAGGACTACAGCGTATCGCCAATGAATGGGCTAAATCCGGCCCATCATGTAGACCAGATGCATGAAAAGACTTTTGGTAAATAGCCATTCTGAATCAATTGAATATAATTTTTGTGCACTCTAGGACCAGGCCCAATTTCATGGAGCTGCTAGCACAAAAATTTGCTTAGCACAAAATAGTCCGGGCTTATAAAAGCTGGTTACCAGCCAAAACTCCATGCGATTTTCATGCTCAGCAAACAGCGGCTGAATACCAATCACAAGCAATATACATCACGTGTAAATTTGGTTGGTAATCCTGTTTTTGCCAAGGAAGACTTTTCATGCTAAGCATGTTTATGTGCTTAGCAGGTCCATGAAATTGGTCTAAGCTTTACTAGGCTTACTGTGTCGTGTTTAATGGTGCATTTGGAATAATGCGATGCACAAGTTGAATGTTTCATTAACATTCTGTTTTAAATGTGCAAAGTTTAGTTAATTTTGTGAACATTCCTTCTTCTTTTTAGTGAGAAATCACAAGGCCAACCACAAACGGAATCCAGCCCTACAGAGGAGACAACAGATCGTCTTAGAGAGGATGACGAAGACAGTGACTTTGAAGACTTTGACGACTCTGACGAAGAGAAAGATCCATCGACCATCCAAATCATCCAGAGATCTAAAGTACACCACCCGCCTCCCAATGAAGCTGCTCGTCAGTTCCTGCAGAACCAGTTGTATGGCTCAAGAATACCGCGAGAATCCAGTAAGTGTCTCTTTTTAATTTGCTGCCGAACAATGGACCCTCCCAGCTCGTCAATCAAACAAAGCACATTGACCAATCAGATTCAAACGTTTGGTCAGGTGACCAAGGTAGATTGTTAAAACTCGGTCAGTCGGGGAACGTTTGTTTCGGTGCGGATTTAAATGCTTGTAACCAGTAACGTGCTTTAACAAACAAAACTGCGCCCAATTTGGATCTCAAGTCGCGTGAGAAGGCAAAAGTAAACATAGCGACAGTTAATGTTGCACGTCGTTTTGTTAGTCAGCATTTTGAATCTTGTGCTGATCCACCTCTCGGGAAGGATCTCTGAGATCCGTGATCTGGACTCGAGCGAAACACAGGAACGGATCCTGGATCGAGATCAGGATCCTAGCAAAACAAACAAACAGATCCTGCATCCAGATTAGGATCCAAGCAAAACAAACCAACAGATCCTGCATCCGGATCGAGATTCGAGCAAAACAAACAGATCCCACATCCAGATCAGGATCTGAGCAAAACAAACAAACAGATCCCACATCCCAAGCAGGATCCAAGCAAAACAAACAAATAGATCCTGAATCCAGATCTGGATCCAAGCAAAACAAACGAACAGATCCTGGATCTGGATCCGGATCCGAGCAAAACAAACAGATCCCACATCCAGATCAGGATCTGAGCAAAACAAACAAACAGATCCCACATCCCAAGCAGGATCCAAGCAAAACAAACAAACTGATCCAGCATCCAGATCATGATCTGAGCAAAGCAAACAAACAGATCCCGCATCCAGATCAGGATCCGAGCAAAACAAACACACAGATCCCGCATCCAGATTAGGATCCAAGCAAAACAAACGAACAGATTCTGCATCCAGATCAGGATCCAAGCAAAACAAACAAACTGATCTCGGATCCAGATCAGGATCCAAGCAAAACAAACAAACAGATTGTGCATCCAGATCTGGATGTGTGCGAAACAAACTGGCCCTAGCACAGCAAGAAATGTACACAAACCAAGAATTTGGCAAGAATTATGGCCAAATTGGGAAAAGTCAATTCACTTTTAACATCCAAAATCCCTGAAAATTCTACTCCAAGGATAAGTTAAAGGTAAAGGGGACGAACCTGTGTTCACAGGAACGGAGTGCCCATCTCTCTTTCGAAGCGATTGGGCCAGACTCAATATAATGCTGCTGCTGTGGGGGGATCGCCACACCTCCTCCACAGCGAGTCTGTTACCTTCCCAGCATTGAATAATGCCGGTACCCATTTAACACCTGGGTTGAGAGGAGTAATTGAGGTAAAGCGTCTTACTCAAGGGCACAACATGCATGGCCACGGCGGGGCTCGAACCCACAATCCCAATCATGGGGCCTGTGCTCTTACCGCTAGACCACACGTGCCCGTAGGATAACTTGATTATAAAAATTCAGATTGGATGCATCAATGTCAATATAATAGAACTGTAGTCCTGTAGAGTAGCCATGTGTTTTTAAAGTAATGAAGGGAATAAGTACAGGTTTCTTTGGAAGTTTTGCAGTTTACTAGGGGGATCTTCTTATTTTTTCAGTGACGAAGAACGTTTCAAGAAAACTGAAGAGATTAGGAAAGCCGGGCATGAACTTCCATCATCAGAAATCACTCGGTAAGTTTGAAAGCAATCAGTAGGCATGTAGATGTTTGCGATAACTTTCTTCAAAGAAGATTGTGGTAATAGTAGGAATTATGAATGTATTCATGAAGAAGTTAATGACTGATCTTTGGAAAAAAATACATTGAAACAAAACGAGACAAGCCTAGAAAAGCTGGTCCCAGAGTGCACAAAATTCTATTAAATCGATTCCGAATGGCTATTCACTGGCAGTCTTTTCATGCATCTGGTCTAAACAATGGGCTGATTTAGCACATTCATTGGTATTGTGGGGTAATCATATTTCAAACTTTTTGGCCAGTGTAAGACTTAAAGGTACAGTCCATCATTTGTAATTTGTGCTTTCTGTTCGTTTGAAGCAACAAAAGTGCTCAAAATCAGCTGTATATTTCAAGAAATATACAGCATTCTAGGATCTTGATTTCAAATCAAAAGTTGCTGAATCATGTTATGAATTGGGCCTGAATTCAGCATCCGAGACACGTTTTCACTGAGCCGATTGCAGCTACGTGATGTCAGGCACCGATCCGACGAATTATAGCAATCGCGTGCGCGTTGTGCCAACGCTTGCGTGCGCTTCCCCGAGTTAAAAAAAAACAAACTACTGACGGAAATTTCCAACAATGCATCTTCAGACGCACCGTTGGAAAGGCCTTCTTTCGTTGATTTCTTCAAAACGACAGCTTGCCAGAAAGAATAATTTCACAGGGAGTTTCGTCCCCTTACTATCTTTCAACCAAGTATGTTTTTCAACAATAATTATGTCAGTTACATTTTGGATAGCTGCGAATGATGGACTGTAGCTTTAAGCAAGTCTAATTCACAAGTGACAGTCAGTCAGTTAGGGCCCGTCGCAATTCATATCCGAGACAAGTTTCGGGCAAATTCCGGACATTGTATTGGGTATAAGCTGCAGGATTCTGAACAACTTCCCCGCAATCTTCCCGCAATGAAGTTATCAGTATCGATGAGTCAAGCAGTTGCTAATGAAATTTTCCCTGGAACATGTCTGGGACAAATGCATAGCTTCTTCCAGACAAAGTGAACGATTCTACTCACAACTTATGCTGAACTCGTCCATAATATGAATTGAGACGGACCTAAGTCAGGTACAAATTGGACTATTGGCTTATGCCTCTCAGGCCAGCAACAAATCCACCTAACGTAGCAGTTTTACTGTTTTACAATAATTGCCAATGATTTTATTTTTCTATTTTTTTTGCAGGAGTCAAGAAGAAGAAAGGAAAAAGAAGTCCAGCTCTTGATCAATAAAGTTAAGCATCAGCCAATAAACCAGAAGTGCAGAAGTTAAGATTTGAAATAAGCAAGTTTCAATCTAGAACCTAAGTGAGATTGAAATGAAATTTCAAGGGTATGGGTGGGGGCCGGGGGGGGGGGAGTTTCTAGAAAGAGGGGAGGGGGAAGTTCAAGGCGGATGAATTCAATCCTCGGGGAGATTCAGTTAAAAAAAACAATATTTTCAGCTTTTAGTAAACTATTTTATATTGTCCACTTTCCAAGTAATTTTGAAATGACCCAAATTCCCTTGTGTAGGATCTGAAGAAAGTTTGTAACAAATTTTCATTTTGTGGAGAATTAAAAGAATATTTGAACATTGCATTAACATTGTGAAGTTCACCAAAGGTATTTAATCAGTGCATTATCTACCACTCCATTTCTGGACTGATTTTTGTAAAAAAATCTGACGAGTCGGCATACCATTTCAGCTTTTGTGAAATTGAATCTGTTAAAACGTCAAAAGCAGAACGTACTATAATTAGAGTACACACCACACACCTTAGCCTTGATTACAAGGCTGTGTAAGTGCTGTATCAGCATGCGATTAAGCATGCATTTGCCGTTTGTTCCTCTATATGCATGGACCTTACTGATAAATCTGAAACAATCATGTGCCAATAAATAAATATAATTATATATATTATATAGCGCCTTTTTCAAAAGAATACAAAGCGGAGAATGCAACCACAAAAAATGAAGTATATGACATATGAACATATGAGACCCATTATGTAGCACCTTTTTGCTAGGTGCTGCGGCGCACATTGCTGTCACTGCCAGAAACACCGGGGCAAACCCCTTCTCTTAACGACAAGCCATGATTGTTTCAGATTTATCAGTATTTGGTCTTGCTGGGTACCTATTGTGGCGGGGAACTCCTCGGGCCAAACCTAGGCTAGTTGGGAGCAAGTCTGACACCCATTAGAGTGCAGCTGATCTTTCTGAACCCAAGCTTTCCCCAGACGAGAGACCACTCAGAGTGACCTCGAGGCTCAGGGAGCAGGTCCGTTTTGGAGGAAATGTCCCGCCGATTGTTAGGCCTAATTGCACAATAAACCAGCAAGAAATACACCTTGACAAAGTACAACAGGATTGTCAGCACAACAAATATGATCGTAATTTATTACACAATAATCAAGAAATATACATAACAGTAATAATTAGGACTTAATGGGGCTGTATTTAATACCAGGTCACTTAATTATAGTTGGGAGACCACCCAATGCTCACAGCAGCAGCAACGCGCACAGCATCAACAATGCACAACAATGTTAGCAATGCACCACTAAGTCAGCATGCGCGACTAAGTCAGCAATAAGAAACAGTATAAGCAATACATGTAACCAATGTAAGCAATGCACACCAATGTAAGTGATGTACACCAATGTAAACAACGCACGCCAATGTAAGTAATGTCATGTTCTGTCCAAGGGGATTTCAAAAGTGGTAAAAACGCGCCCTCTTTTGTTAGCGCACGGAGCCCATAGTCCCTACACTTTCCTTTACACTATCAACTCTACTGGTCATCCAAATATTATCATCTCCATCACATGCACTTTGAATAACACTTGGGATATATATACTCTCGTGTTTATTCTCTCGAAATATTTGATTTTGTTATAGACTTGCGTGCTTTGCCCTTGAATGAAATACGCATCTAAATTTCCATGTTGGAATCCTTGTGAAATACATAGTCTGGACTAATTTTTTTTCACGTATTGTTACTTGTTATCCAAATCGCCCACTGACAGACTGTGCCGAGAAAGCAGAGCAGACCTTGCCATGCTTTTGGACATCCCATCACCCATTCGTCCCTGATGCTTACATCGTACCAAGATCTTGTTATTTAACTGATCAAAGACTTCTCAATCTCATACCTTAAGTTTGCAGCATTCTTAATGTTTGTATGAATAATGCTGAAGGAATCGTATTCATAACCTAAGTTTGTATTATTGATAGTTGATCCACTTTATACAGTCTTTAATTTTGATTGTAAGGCGCCTTTGATCAGTTTTATCTGGAAATTGCGCAATTAAGCATTAATAACTTTATTGTGTGAAACTTGTTGAATTCAGGTTTCCTGGTTCTTATAATTGTCATTCATTGACGTAATACTTTTGGACTGTTTCAAGCAAATTCTTGTCAGTACACATATTGAGCACAAGATCGGCACCAACGCTGAGGAATTCTAGCTTGGTTCGTGCCCTAGATGCCAGGGCTAAGACGTAGGTCTTCATCGTGTACTTCTGGAGAGTGCCTTCATTTGGCATTATGCCAATAACCACCTGGTTCTCCCGGCCAGCGAAACTTTCTAAACCCTCAATGCGCACGCACTGGCCGCGTGCAGGCACTTCATGCGTTCCGTGAATGGCGTGGACGTTCGGAAGAAGATGGAAAATGATCAGCCTGTAGACGCCAGCATGCTGGACATCGATGATACGGAAGATGTGCTCGGGAACTGTTACAGGTCCCAGAAGGAACTCGGAAACTGCGTACAACATCTGGAGATTTGTCCCCTTGGTTTCTCCGTACCCCAAGAGCCTCACTTTACGATCTACCAGAATACCTATCTCTGATGGAACCCCCGAGACAGGTCGACCACTCTGTACAAAATTCTTGTAGAGTTCGCACAGATATTGCCACTTTTCTTCAAACATGCATACAACTGTGTTTCTGACGGGTGCATCATATCTGCCTTTGTCAGAACAAATTCGACCCAGGAAGAGAGGGGGTGTGGCCGTGTCCTCTCCAAAGCAAGAGTCTGCCAGACTGATCTGAAAGGTGGCGCCTTGATCCGAAAGCAGCTCTTTGGTCAGGAGGCAAAAGAACAGCACAGCATGAAGCACCTGGGGACCAGGCACGCCATTGTCCTCAATGCCACCTTCTTTCAACTGTTCATGTATGTCTCGGTACAACCTCATGCATTCCTTTTGCACAGGGGTCGTCATGAGGCTGCTCAGTGATGTTCTGTCGTCATCTACATCGTGCCGAATGAGTGTAATCTCACCAGGACTGTATCCCATGTTCGTGTACTTTTCTACAGTCGCTCTCAGCGATTCGGGCGACAACGGCGTGGCCCTCATCACCGGCCGTTCACCCTTGAAATCGTGCGCCGTCGTGGGCAACACGCCGTAACACTCGGTGGAGACGAACTTTTGAAAGAAGTCAGTTATCTCCTCGGAATTTCGTATCACAACGTTTAGCGTCACAGTTTTACCGTTGGACTCACCCATGAACTCCCTTAAAGTCTGGTAGTAGTGTGATTGCTCGAGGCTCTGCGATTCGTCAGAGATGACCACCATCCTGCATTCTGGCTTCTTTCTTAGCCAGATACACAGACACTCCAGCCAGTCGATTTGGAAGCACTTAAAAAACGTGTTATCTATTTCTCGCACAGCCACACGCATGTCCGTGGTTAGATTCCTAGTGTCTTCCTCCACGTTGCTAGGAGGAACATCTCTCTTGTTCAGTAAGTTTTGTGTGTCGTCTAAGATGAGATATTTGGCGGATTCGGGCAACGTTCCATCTTTAATCTTCCACACAATGTCGTCGAATGCAACCGAGAGACATATTTTCTCCCCACAAAGAGTTGAGCTCTTTGGAAAAACCAATTCTCTAAAAGATAACGACAAATATACAGAGTCTGAATTATAATGTATGGTATTGCGACATAACTTTTGGTTTACAGGGCAATTAATGAAAAGTACACAGTTTGATGTATGGATCTACAGGACCTGCATTAACTTTTGTTCAAAATTATGTCAGAAAGCATCTATATGTGAAAGACAATGTACCTATATGAATCTGTTCTTGGATACCCACTTATTAGAGAAGGATGCCTACCTCACGTAGTTGGCCATCTGTACATTCGACGGTATGTACAAGATCTGCTCTACTTCAGCCCCACCGAGACGGAGGCGCTTGGCTCTCTCGATGCCAATGACTGTTTTCCCAGTACCTGGATAGCCCTGGATGTACACATGAGGAACCTCATTGCACAAAGTCAGAGCTTGGAGCTGAGATGGAGTCAAGAGGTTCATCACCTGGACTCCCATCAGGTCCCGCATGTACAAATAGGTCTCCGGCGTGAACGACGCCACGGCGACAACGAGGGCGCTGACTAAGGATTGCAGCTTCTTGAAGTACATTTGGTGATAGCTCGCTGGCTTGTTCGCCGGTGTGTGGCACCGGATGCTCTCGATAATGCCGGGAATACAGTCAGGGTCCGTCTCCAAATCAAGGCAGCAGCTCTTGACGAAGAAACGGCCTTCTCCGCCGTGCCTTGTGAGACATTCTTCAAGCTCCGTGGACGCCTTCTCGGAGTATTCCTGCAAACCTATTCCTGCTGACCCTACGGTCACCAGAAAAGGAGTGTCTGTTTCTGTGAAGACTAAGATGTCGCACATGACCTCTTTGGCGCATTCAGGTCTGTGAATGCCAATGTCGGCCAGTATACATTGCGACACAACACATACTCCCTTGGTACCTGCGAACCTGTCTTTCAAGGCAGTGGTGATGTTCTGGAGTACGCTAGTCCCAGTGTGAGACACCAAACTGATATAGTTCTCCGGCCAAATGTGTAGGCCTTCCTTTACTGTGAAAAAAAAACACAGTGCGGAAAACAAATTATTGGATTGATTTGCCCGGCCGCAATTTTTTTGGTTTCCTGCACCATCGTTCAGTCGCTATACTCATTACAAGCACGCGTATAACCATTGGTTTTCGGACTTTGCTTCCCTTTAAAAAAATATCCAAATCCATGTCAAAAAGAAAATGTGAAACTTATTCAAGAGAGTAGTTGAATTTATTTCCACAAAAAAATATGTAATTTGAAAAAAGAAAAAGAAAACAAAATGGGTCACAAGAGCAGTCCGACAATACATGTACAGCGATTTCAAATGCTTCTAAAATTATCTGCAATCACCATAATATTTACTACAACCACGTGATGCTTTCACGCATGCGTGTTATGTTTGTTATGCTTGAGAGTTAGGAGTGCGCTTTTACCAAATTAAGTCGCATCATCATATTTTGCAATATATAGCAATCAATCACTGGATGAGTATGGGTTATTGTGTAGGGCAGTTCCGCTACCTCAAATTAATGGTTATTTCTGTTGTATTTTTAATTCTACTTCAAAAGTATCTCATGATAAATGCCTTAAAAATAACCTTTCATCTTCCAAAATGCACTTACTTGGAAACATTCGTTCTCGTATGTCCCTGTGTGAGCTTTTCAAAGCAAACACTTTGCACCCGCCAGATATGTGAGTGCTCAGCATTTCAAACTTCTCTCGCATTTCGTCACTTCGCCGTTGCTCTGTTCAAGAAACACAACGATTAAGATGATGACTGGGAAGTGTCGAGTCAACCAGGCAGCTGGCAGTTTTATATTCCACAATCATTTAACGTTTCTAGAATAATTCAAACGTTTACTCTAAGCTTACAATATTGTTTCTGTAGAATTTGATGGCATTAAAGGGTTTGGAGTAGGCCTATATTACTTTTTTTGAGTTTTTCTTATCTCAAAAGAAAATTAATATTGATCGATGCATTCTGCCGCATCATTACAATGGTAATAATTGATTATATCAAGCGTTGTAATGTGTACAAGTTTTAAAACTCGACTCGCAACTTCACAATGACCAAACGGACATGCAATTGTTTGTTGTAAGTTGTGCTTGGGTTAGAGTTTAAACGCTTGTAAACGTTTAGTGCAAATATTTACATCGCTGGATACACTTTTCCAGAATTTTAATGACGACGTTGTTGATGATACAGTAGTTATGAAAATATATAGGAAACAGTATGTATGACAGAAATGTTTGTATTTGTTATTCAAAACCGTAAAATATGTACAACAGATATGTTGTAACAACATACCTGCTATCTTGTCTCTCAACATGGCTTCCACCCACTCATGAAATTTCATCTTCCTTATCACCCTCTTCCCCTTATCATCGACTCCAAAGGTATATGATTCAGGCTCCTTCTGAAATACTCCTCCACAAAACGGGTTGATTCGAACCTCGACAAGATGCAAGTCTCCTTCCAGAGAATGGAAATAGACATCCCAGTGCTTCCCTCGAATTGGTTGCTCATTTAATCTCCCCCATGTTTTCCGCTTGGCACAGCAATCAAGACATCGCTCGATTTCTGTCTTAGCTTGATCAGAGATCACCTGGCCGACAACTTCACACTGATTGTCTTCCACACCTATGATGACCCAGCCGCCTTCCTGATTTGCAAAGGCGCCAAAGTAATCAGAAACATGCTTTTCAATGTTAGTCGCCAGCGCATTCCCGTCCTTCAGCTTCTTGTATTGGACCGTCTTGGATTCAGGTATCCTGACAATATCCCCCTTTTTGAGGTCCAACAGTCCAGGAAAATGATGTCTGCTGCTCTGGGAATTGTCATCGACAGCCGAAGCGGCCCCACTTGGCAACTCCGGAGCCTCAGCTTTCGGTAAGTGATCATCGAAGTCAAAGAAGGGACGAGTCGCTGTGCTGTCCTCCTCTCTCAATAAGATGGCTTCCACCTGGTGGTAATCTTGTACAAGCTCCGTGCTTGTGTCTGTTGGCAAGCGAAGGTTGTAGTTCACGGTGGCTGGTCGGCGGCTTGGAGTGATGTAACAGTACAGAAACTCAGCATCAGCAGGCTGACTGCAGAAATCAAAGCATTCCCCCCATTGAGGAGGTCTGATGTTCTTCAGGAGTTCCTGCTCGATTTGCTTCCTCCATTCGTCCAGATGTTTCTGCTCTACATCCGGATGATCTCGGTGCACATTCCTCAATGTGATGACTTCCCTGTGGTCTGAGTTGAGCGCAGCGCACACCAAGCGCACAATCTCTCCACTCTCCAGTTTCCTCTGTGCTACTCCATCTTTTGTTTTCGTCACGGAATTCATGATATGAATATTCATGGTGCTTTCCTCACCAGTAAACTTGTCCGCAGAAGCCATGTTACACCACACACGCTCAGTCAGGATTGGCAGATCGAAACCAAAACAGGATCTCTGAAGAAAAATGCATTAATTAAATTTGCTAGATTCATTTCCTTGAATTAATTCACATTAAAAACCCCTACAGGTTCGCGTTTCTTGAGTAACAAACGCAGAGTGGTCGGGCAGACAACTATTTCATTGAACACTGTTTAAAATTACAGGAGGACATACACGTACGTGCAATTTCAGGTTTGATGACGCATCAGCTAAGAAAGGGAAGTGAATACTGATTTAATTCGGAGAGAATACATGTCAATCATGCCGTAAAATAACATGAAAATATGAAAATATATATGTATATATTAATAACAACTAACTTCCGGTTTTATGACGTCACAGCATAAGGGATCCAAACGTCAGCATTAAACGGACACACAGAGAGGTTTCAGACCTACTGTTACATTGACATTTAAAACGAAAATCAAGATTACATCTCTCAGAGTTGATTTTTTCAGGAATTTTCAAAGGAAAAGAGTTGTTTTCATTCTAACTTCCGATTTCATGACGTCATTATTTTTTCACGCAAAGGTATTCTCTGCATTAAGGTCATCACATATATAGTAGCTTTGAAGCAATTACCGCAATCTTTGCCACAATAATCTGAAAAATTAAAATAAACTGAAAATTAATTTTTAACATTTTCAACCTGACGCTGGAGGGCGCTCTAATATTGCATGACGTCACCGGTAATTTTTGTAAAGTATAACCTAGCCAGAGACTAACATCGTTGAAAGAAAGTTTACATCTTTGTCCACTTTCAAGTTCCGGTTTGGACCGAAAGGAAGGGTCATGAGATTTTGCACAAAGCAAAATCAGATCTCCCACATAATTTTATACTGATTTTCAAAGATTGAATCTAGAAATCTTGGGTTGCTTGTAATGTGATACTTGATGACGTCATAGTGACGTACTTACCAGAAAGCTCGAGAACTATGTTAACTGTGCTATTTGAATCAAAAGTCTAGATTATATCTCTTGCGGCTGATTTTTTCAGCAATTTTTAAATGTTTAAAGGTTTTTACATTGTAACTTCTGGTTTGGTGACGTCATCAATCGTTTCCCCCTCAACTTGTTCTTAGCATGAAGCTGATTATATATATCAATTATAAAGGGATTTCAGCAAACTTCGCCACACGCATCAACTGATTACTCATTTAAACATTTTTCAAACTGCCGCTAGAGGGCGCTCTAACATTTTATGACGTCACCGGTAATTTTTTTTTTAAGTACTACCTAGCCAGAGATTAACATCGTTGAAAGCAAGTTTACATCTTTTTCCACTTTCAAATTACAAGGCACTCCCGGTGTGGACCGGAAGGAAGGGTCACGTGATAAGGCGCACACGAGATAAAATGAAGATCCTGAATTATTCTATCAATTCCCGCAAAAGTCAAGTTCAGGTTTCTCAAGGTTGATTTTATATTAATTTTCAAAGATTAAATCTAGAAATCTTTAATTGCTTGTAACTTGACACCCGATGACGTCATCATAAAGTCAGAGTAATATGAACCACTCAGGATAAAGGTCGATGTAATTATGTTGAAAGTTACAAGTTCACACCATACGTATTTTGCAACAAACAAAAAGGAAGAAAGTAGATTTATCGGAACGATTTTAAACGGTGGTCGTGCCCAACCACTCAACAACGATGGTCCATCGAGGGGCGGGGCAATTTAGAGATGCAGCTCTATGTATTGATGCACATTTCCTCATCATAATGGCTGTTGTTGAAGGGGAAGGGGATCCCGTTACATTACAGAGGCAACGACACGAAGCCTCTACAACTTCATTGCTAAACATCACTAAAATACACTCACGTGATGCTACATGTACTGATGATGTTCAACGCCGTGACATCGCTTCTGTGCTGCTATGTGGGCCTTTATTTGCCTGGTTTCCAAAGAGCAGGATACTTACTATTTTGCAGACAGAATCGGATTTTTCCACGGTGATAAAAGGAGAATATGATTATGACATCTGACACACCGAGGGTAGAAACTGTATAACACAACCCCGGCGCATAAATACATGTATGTCTCCCGTGAGTGCGTTTGATAGCAAACATGAATTTTACAGTAAAACGAAAGGTATCTTTGTTCGCGCAGTCGCATTGTTCGACAACAACGTTCATAGGGCAAAATTCCAAAGGTTAATTGGCCGTTGGAAGTAAAATGTTGTGTTGCGCTGCAGCTGAGAAACGACGTGCGTCAATCGTTAACGATATCAGTTTGGCGAAATATCCATTCGTAAAGTCACCGCGATGTCGGCGTTCTCTGCCCAGAACGACATGCCCAACAAGAACATCAGGTACATGAATTTATAGACTAGCATAATATACATGTACAGACCATCGGTAACATTATATCATATTGTCCATACATGGTGGACGATTATTTATTTATGGTCGGTCATGTACATGCACACCATCATGACTCAGTGTGCAAATATTTAGAGAAAGAAAATGTTGGTTGTCGTGAATTATTTTCAAAAATATGTCATAGCAACGTCCGTACGTCAACGGTTGCACCTCAACTTGATCAGTTTTCAGTCAAGGTTCCCATATGACTTATGCTCAATTTTTAAGCGATATTTTTTGCTCAACGGCACCATGAAACATTGACCTCGGTAACTCTGTGTTTGTTTCTTAAATCATTCACAGAGATTACTGCATGATTGATCGGCCCGTCGTGATCATCAGTAGAAGTTTCTCTCAGCTTGAGATGCAATAAATAAGCGTTTATTTTGACCATATACGTTTTATATGAAGATATCAGCGTATGATCCAGAAGACTTCTTTAGCAGTTTTAGATGTCATGTCCTGGTGAGTTTGATCATCCTAATTCCTCCAAAATTTGATCGTCGTTCAATTCAACCCATCAGAGATATCTGGATATCACACGAATTTTAATAATGGCTCGCAAGCCAACTGAAATCGCTACCGAGGTACATATCATTGGGAAGAAAGAAGACATTAATAGAGAAGTAGAAGACATTCCGAAGATCATCAGCGCCATCTCAAATTTTCAGAGACGTGGAACGATCAAAATGAAAAACCTTCAACATCGTGAACACTTGACGGCAAAACAGCTTGATCAGTGGAAGAATATTATCTGTCAAAAGGCTCTGAGACTCCTTCCCCAGGAATGGAGTATATTTGAATTCTGTAGCAACGCACAAGACGCAGAATACCTTTACTGTCACGTGACACCGGCTCCTAGGCCAATCACTGTTGAGTATAAGCTTCACGTGCCGTCAGTTTCCGGTACACGAGTTGTGAGGGACTTTGATGGGGCTCTGGCTGTTCTGTTACGCACTGCGGACGACACATGGCCAGGGCGGGGAGCTAAGTCACCAGCCGACAAAGACTATGCCTCTGTGGATGGTAGTTCTGCCTCCTCTGAGGCCGACTCGACCGAACCGGCGGAACCAACTATTAGACTAAGACTGACTGGAGTTAATGCACAGGGCAAAGGAAAAGGTAAAGACGTGCCTCACGAAGATAGGCAGTTAACAGAGATCATTGAAGGCGCGATATCAAATCACATCAGCGCTCTGGCAAATAAAAATGGAGGTAGCATCATGATCGAAGATGCGGACAGTGTCTGCCAGATAGTTGATGGGAGGATTGGTGTGAAGGACCAAGACTCCATCGCAAAGTGTCTTGAAGAATGTTGCAAGAAGAAGATCTGGGGTAGGGAGAGAGTACCCCCCAAGAGAGGAGAGCAGTGGGATGTCTGCTTCCCAATCGTTAATCAAGATAACATCGTTCTCACTATCCGTGTGGATGTTTTCTACGGTGGAGTCTTCGAGGAGGAACCAGTCGCTTATACTCTAAAACAAAATGCCGACGACTCATATGAAGTAATCAGGATGGCGTTTGGAGACTGGTACGAGGCAATGGTGAAACAACACGTAGAAAGTAAGACACATTAAGTGAACCAAAAAATATCTAAGTTCAGTGTACAGTTGTGAAATATTTTCGGTAATGAACGGATTTAAACGTGAGAAGTGACAATTTGAGAACAAGATAGGAGGGAGATTGTAAAGACATTGATAGACATTAGGCAAGGAAGACACTGAGAAAATGAAAGGATGCAAAAAAAAAGAGGGAGAAAAAAATAGCGAGAATTTTGGTAGAGTGAAGAAGTGCCCGAAGTTTCGCACAAACCATCCCAAAAATCGATCTAACCATTCTTCATTTTTGCTGAACCTTGGCCAAATTCGTTCTTCATTATACAAAGTTCAAGTGAAAAAACCTCAGTTTTCTTTGGTTGATTATTTAAGTTACTATTTGTGATTGAGATGCTTAAAGTTTGACAAAACATGAGAGTTCCTAAAAGAAAGATGGAAAAGTTGTACTTGTTCATTTACTACAAAAAAGTAGTACTACGGATTTTGTTTGGCTTAAGAAATACAGAAACAGCTATAAGCTCAGACAATAATGATCTATTGAGTATGAACTATGCGGAACCGCCCATCCTGACTCCACCCCTAAAAAGGGGACATTTTTTTATGTTTATTTCAAATCTTTACCTTATGCTTTAACTTTTCATGTTCTTATAGAAGAGCAAGATTACAATGACACAGAGAAGAGGCTTGAAGAGATCAAGGGGAGAGGTTCCAATCCACACTGCGTATCCTATGACAACACATCGTCCGAGCCGCATCTACTACCGACGGCTCAAGGAGGCTCCTTCGAATGATACCACACTGAACTCCCGTGAAGGTTCAGTGCAGTGTCTTTGACAGTTTACGATCATTATATGAACTGTTCATAGCTAAATTAGTGTAAAATTAAGAAATATGCAAATTATTTTATTGAAATCGTATATACGGATATAGAAAATTCTTGAAGGTGAGACACTTGTTTCGTTTTTAATTTCCAAATCGGACACTATTAATGGCATAAATATTTGGTTTATCAAATCGTTGGCTCCATTATGATTTGGGTCTCATGGCTCATACGTAGCGCGATATGTGACAGAGGGAACCCCCCTCTTTTGTGTTGGTCATTGTGTTACCAGAATCTCAGGAATTCTTTTGAGATATCTAGGGGGATGTGTTAGGTAACAATAGTCGAGGGTTTGGATAGGGTTTGGCGAGATTGGGGGTACCCCTTCGTCTCAAATCGCGCTGGGTATATCATGACTTTGGCCGGGAGCTCTTCAATATTATACCGCCACCCTACCGCAAAGAAAAAGTAATGAATGAGTACACATCTACCAGATATTACTGCTACGCATGAGCTTCACGCCTGTACAGTCCTTAGGTAAATCAACAACAACTAGTTGATTCAGTTTGGTTGGCAAGATGCCAGCCTTAGTAAGGTAGGCCTACACACTAAAACACTGAATTGACCAAAGAAGGTCCACGGCCGTGTACACACGTGAGAAATATCCAGCAAATAATGACAATTTCTGATAATCCCTACTATCTAGGCCTACTATTGAAATAAAAAGACCAAAATGGGAAGAAATTTGAGGGAATTTGTTTTTTAAACGAACGTTAAAAATATACGGAAACATCAAAAAAGGGAAAGAATGTAGTATCCAGACGCCACTTCTTTGGTTGTGTACAAAGTCTATGGAGAGTCGAGTGCATTTTCAAAGTATTTTCCAACAAAATTAGAAATGTTTCTCAGTCCAAGAAACATGTCTTTTTTTTTGCAATGACTGAGGCTTCATTGAGATATGTGATGAAAAAAAGTAGTGTCAGGATGCAACATTCTTTCCATTTGTTTTTAATTTTTCTTTTTTATTATTATTATTTGTTTTAATATTTATCATTTTCTTCTGCTAAATAATAAAGACAAGAGCTGTAAAATAAAAAGGCGCTGCAAACCAGCCTGGGGATGTAACATTTGCCACATCATCATGTTCAACCACCACGCTTGTGACCAGACTGGGACCTCGAGTGCTGAAAAACATGTAAAGCGAAATCAAGCCAACTTTACTCAGTCTTCATCCAGCAAAATTCTCCAAAATTTTCATTGGGCAAAGAAAAGGTCTTTGGTACTTCACCAACCAACCAGGTTTGACTCGGACTCAACTTCATTTTTAAAGGAGAATTTTCTTCAATAATTTGCACATGAGAGGGAAGTCAAGTGATTTCAAAAGACTAGACTGGTTCACGTCCAACCATGGCGGTCCAACTGTTTGAAAAGACTGACCTCTTCATTCGTTGTCATTAGTCTGTTGACTGAGTATTGGGAAATGTGAAGAAATAGAGACTATAATATAGTAGTACTATACTTGCCAGATGTTTCTTTTGGCACAGTTGATTGATGCGGTACTTTCATTGTGTTGCATGTTTTCAATACAAGTTTTGGGACTCTCATACACAGAATTAAGAGTTCCAGATTTTCGGACTAGCCTGTGGCCATACCATGAAGAGTTGGCACGGAGTGTTGCTACTTGCTAATATACCGGGATACACTCACGTCTTTTTGAGGCAACGTAGTTTCCAAACTCCAAAGGGAATCCCATCATCACGCTGCTTGAAATAGAATGACGTGTTCAAAATAGTGAACAAGTTGACGTTACAAAAGCAATAGCAGAACGATTTAAATGTAAAAAAAATCACCTGTTTATCTCACACGTGGTCAGAGTCCAAGACCACTGGTTCTTGCATCTGGTTAGCCACGTGTTGCGCCTGCGCTAGCGCGCCACCACGCCGCACAATTTTAGGCTGGCTCGAACCCTAACTTTCTTCTTTGCACTATCCGTATAGTAGTAATAACGTAGATGGGAACCGCACTAGACATTCAACCTCATATATCACTAAGGGTGCAGGCATAGACCCAAACGGTAAACGCGTGTACTTCCCATACTCCCAACTCTCCGAGGTGTTTGAAACACCCATGAAGTTAAAGCATATTTCATCATCTTTCATTTTCTGCTCAATTTGTAATTTGGTAGCTTTTGGGAGAAATTGCCACCCGAGGATGACAGTGGTGAAGCCAATCGCCATTTTGAAAAATGATGTCTACACTCCTTGTCAAATAGAGACATTTTAAGGACCCAATTCCATCCAAATTACACGGAAATACAAGCTGGCAGTCATGCACAACTTCTGCCCTACTTTTTCTAGGAACCTTCAAATCCATGCATGGCCCACAAAATGCTCTAATGATTTAGCAAAGTAGGATGCAAGTGGACTTAAAAGTTGACTTTATTTGAAGTCAAAAGGTAATTGAGTTCATTGCGACTTTCGAGGCTATAATTTCAGCCCAACATTTTTGAGTTTTGCAATTGACTAAAAAGCGGTAAATCTCAAACTAAGACCCTATCGGAAACGGGCGTTTAGTCAGTGGCTACGGCCACGGCTACGGGAGTCACGTGAGGATCGTGATGGCCCGCGGTTGATGAGCGTTCGATTAGCCCCGCTGTATGTTGCTAGCCCGTCTGCCTTTACCCGTGTCGACCCGGCGAGTGTGCTAACGAACGCACATGGGAACTTTTTCTGCCAATGGTTAGGCCACATGATGGCGCCCTTTAATGCGCCGTTAAAGTTCCTGTTTACACTTCGTCATGTGGTGGCGCCCTTTATCTCACCGTTAAAATTCATGTCTAAAATCCGCCACATGATGGCGTCCTTTATGAAGACCGTTTAATCAACGAATATACAAATAAATTGATTAGGCCTAGTCTCTGAAAGTTGACCTCTGTTCCTCCGCTCCAAGTTCAATGTTTACGCATTGTGTTTACTAGACAACCGTGGTAAAATGGCGGTTTGTACACGTGGCTCTTGACTGAAAAATTTACATATTTTAGCGCGAAAGTTGAATCTTTCTTACCATGTGTCGTGTTTCCCGATGGTTTTCATATGGCTGTCAATGTTTGATATTTTTTTGAAGCCATGAACTTTGTGATTGACCTAAAATCAAACCCCAAAGAACGCCGAGCCGGAGGCGAGATTGAACCTGAAGTCTGTGCAGAGCAAACGGACAAGGAAGAAGACAAGATGGGCAAAGGCAGCCTGCAAGAAGCCTTCATGAAATTCAAGAAAAAAAGACAGGTAAGCCCAGTTCAGACTTGTTCAGTGTTGTTCGAAAAAAACCATTTATAAACACGGTGATCAGGTGATAAATCAGCGCAATGCCAGTGTCTAGTTTTATGTCACGCACCTTTCATCACCTGAGCCCACCTCCAATTATGGTCGTCTTCACCTTTCTTCACCACTCAATCCTCAAATCAAGTTCCACTTCCTTCACTTCACAAATTATCAGCTCATACTTCACCCTTTGAATTATTTCCATAGACTGTTTACTTCACTTTTTCAGTTTTTTCACCTCTTTCACCATACCCCTGCCATGCATTGTTTTCTATTTTCATCAGCTTTTAGCTTCCACCTCTATTAAAATCAAGCTTCATTAATGTTTTGACTGTACTAGACCATGACTGCAAGTTAAATTTGTAAAAGTACCAAGTCAAAAAGTACCAAATCAAAAGATACAGTGACATAAGATACAGTGACATTTATTTTTGTAAAACCAATGTTTGTACAAACACATGAAGTTTATTCGAAAAGTTGTTTTAACTTTGACACTTTTTTTACAAACTCTTACTTAACCTTGCTTCTTTCCTTGCTGATAAGGACAGGGACTAAGGACAGGACAGAGACTAGTTCAACTCTCGCGGCGTTGCGCGCGCGGCGGCGATTGGCGCGGCGTGACATCCGATCCACTCGATAGGCAAACGGTAGCAGCAACTTGCGCACGTTGTTCAAGTGGAACCACCACGGGATACAGTTTGCAAGGTGGTTGGGGCGTGCGCGCGCGATGTGTGTGGTGTGTGTGTTTGTGAAAAAACAAAATTTTCAAAATACGCCGTGTTAAATACCAAGTTGGCTAGCGTCAAAAAAAACCGCCAAACATCTCACATGCATCACAATTACAGTTGTTTTGAAGCCCGGCACGACTTCGACATACTTGCGCGACCGATATATGTTGTCATGTCACATCACCAAACACAAACAAATAAGCTAACGCTTCACCCTTTCATTTCATCAACTTTATACGCTTCACCCAATATTAAAAAGTAAAAAGGCGTTCTGGCTTCATAACAACAAATTATTGACCTCAGGCTTCGGCGTCGAAACGGCGTCGATATTTTGCGACCTCTGAGGAGGGTGGGTCCACGCTTCAAATTGACGCCTGCATTAAAATTACATGTTACAGCAGTCATCCGTCTGGTTCCCTGACCTGACAAGTGACATGCCTGACAATAAGCTTAATTAAATGGCAGGATCATTGCGGCTCTTGGAACTACAATATAGACCGTCATGACATGTAGACTATCAAGCAAATGGTTCTCGGACTAGGCCTTTTAAAAATCTTTACATGATCTAGGCCTACATACATGACATATGTACCTGAATGAAGCAGAATAAACTTTTTTGCTATTGCAGTACACATCCTGGGCATGGCAAACAAGAAATGTAGTTTATGCACAAAAACCTATGGGGACAATGAACAATTCAAAACTTAAGTTTTGTATTTTCTTCGGACATTTTCCAAATTAACTGATCATTGAATCACCAAAATGCATAGAATATAAGAATTTGTAAATAAAAAATTCACTTTTTAAACTTTAAACATGAAAGAAGAAAAACAAACTTGAAATGTCTTCCAAGGTACCAGTCATCAGGGCCAGTAGACCCATTGTGATTGGTCAGTGTTGGTTGGAGGTGTGAACTTCAAATCTTGATTCTGATTGGCCAATATGGGTGGGACACAGTCCATGTGACCATGAGTTCATAAAACTGGTATAGGATTCCACTGAACTTTCTTCTTTCTGATAAACTTTAGGAAATAAGTTTTAAAATAATTAAGATTTCAAATTACAAATGCAGCAGTGTGTGAAAAGATGATCCCTAAATTATGGTAAAGAGAAGAAACCCAACCTCGTTCCCAGGGTGTCGAGCAGTACGCTTCCACCCCTACCTGCTCTCTCACCCCGGACCCGGTATTGGATCATTTGCAAATATCCAATTTTTCTGTACGTATGCAAATTAGGAATAGTCTGGTGCCTCGTTGTGCTTTAAATCAGCGTTTGTTTGTGCATGCGGTGTCTGGGTAAAAACAGAATCTCTTTGTCGCGGCTTGAGTTACAAAAAGTTGATTTTTTTTCAAAAATTAAAATGTTTCAATCATTTCTAGCCAATATGCAGTGTCACATTACATATTATAAGCAAATTGGAAAGGAAATTATTATTTGAGAAGGTGTGGCCATGGGTGTAATAAGCACAATGAAAATGAAACATGTACGTGTAATACACGTTGGGAAATATCAAGTACATGATAATATAAATACATGCTAATTGCAATTATCAAATGGGCCAATTTCACGCCACTGCTAAGCACAAAAATTTGCTTAGCACAAAATAAGTCTGGTTTATAAAAGCAGGTTACCAGCCAAAACTCCATGTTTTGCTTAGCATGTAAATCACATGAAGTTTTGGCTGGTAACCTGCCTTTATAAGCCAGACTTTATTTGTGCTAAGCAAATTTTTGTGCTGAGCAGCGCTGTGAAATTGGGATGCAGGAAGCAAGTTTCAAACCCAGGGATTACTATTGGACACGAGGTTGAAAGTAAAGTAAGCACTGGGGACAAGGTTGGGAGAAATCCAAATGAAAGTTGTAACTAGTAAACCCCAAAAGGCACCAAAATACCCTTAAGAAACAAATTCGATGTTATCAAGCCAAATGAGTCGTTTTCAGGAATTTGTATTTGGAGATGTAGGACAAAATAGGACCACTTCATCACATCTCTTGGTGTTCTAACTTCCATAATTTTTGAACTAAAGATGGTATCAGCATGCGGTTTTCACAGCAGTAATGCTGAGATTGTGCTCTTTTCAAATCTGTAATTAAAAAAAAAAATTGACCAGGGTTGACAAACGACTCATGTAAGCGTGATCGCATCACAAATTTAAAAATAGTGTATTTTCAAGGCTTGCATTAAATAAAAATACATTGCATGTTAATACTCAGAAAGTGAAAATCCAGCAAGTTCTAAATCAAATCCATGTTCATAAAATTACAAAATTGTGAGAGAAATGCTTTCCCCCACCCTGTCCTTCCCCACCCCCTTCCCCCACCCCTACCCCCACCCCTTCCCTCACCCCTTCCCCCACCCCTTCCCGTACTCCTTCCCCATCCCCACCCTCCTTTGAGAGAAATTCTCCAAGCTTTAATGATCTGTACTTTTTAGGTCAAATAGTGTAAGCACTTTGCTGCAGCTTGTTATTTTGTATGGAGATGTACACAAAAAGCCAAGAATTCAGAAAGCTCTATACTTTATGTACATTGTCACAGTTTATAGAATTCCCAGGTAAATTAAAATGACTCACCGTCACGCAATAACGCAACATAATTCAATCACATCGCGTTTCAAAATTGTCCTTTTGTGTTGACAACCAACCATAAACAGCAACGGCTTGTCGGTTTTATGAATGAAAATGAAAGTTGGCTGTAGTGAACTACGTATGTGCACACATGACTTATCACCCACTGAAAAGGTCTGTCTGAGATCCCCTCTTCTCAAATGGAACCGTCCTGATAGCTCAGACACTACTACAGATTACATTGAGTTGTGGCAGACAGGGCTGTTCCATGTTAAGTCTGAAGGTAAGCAGTATCAGTTCTACCGATTAACAGCAAAATCTTAAATGTATTAGCCTAATTACAAAATTCCAGAGACACAGCTGTGACGCATGGGTTGAAAAGTTTTGCTTATTGGGCAGAAAAATGCCTACAATTTAGCTCCAGTTCCGAAAGAATGAAAAGAAAAAAAGGTTTTTGGCATTGCATTGGGATGAGGAGTATTATTATCAACCCTTTGACATGGTTCCAATGACGTCATGGCATTCCCTGCATAGCTCCGCCAGTACTCTGCTTTGTTACTGTATGACTTTCTCATGCCCTACACTGAGCTGTGGAATGCGGGGCACGCACGCGACAATTGTATCACACATCTGCGTGTATAACTCCATCCGGTTTGCTTTTCACCCAGTTTTAAGTACGCCTACTGTACCATGCAGTACCCCGGTAATGGGGTAGCACACCTTAGAATGTGGCCCATACTTGCACCCCTAGGGGTGCGGGGTGCATTATTCGGCCCAAGTTTAAAAGTTGAAATAGGTGGAGTTGATCGAGTGTAGCTTTTGTCGGTGGGGAAAAACATTTTTCACATTTGTAAAATTCTTGGGATTTTATATTCCAGTGTTAAAAATGGGTCAATGAAGGTATGCCATTGCCTAATACTATATTCTAAAGTTATGAAGAAAATGTCACAGATGATGTTGGCGAGTGGATGACTTAGTCATGAGTAAGTGACAACATACTTATGTAAGCTGTAACATGAGTACATGAACATGACTTAAGAACTTGTCCACTAGTTGTACTTGTAAGTACAAGGAATTCTGAAATTTTTGATTCACAACTTGCACGGCTGCAAGCTATTTCTTGTGTCATTTGTGAAGCGTTCTGGCAACATGAGACAAAACTGGGGAACAGGCCATAGTGGAGAATTTTCAATTTTCAGACTGATATTTGCCATCTTTGATACTTCTACTACACATTTTTAAAAGTAAAAATATGAAAATTGTGGAATCAAAGTGTCTTTATATCAGAAAAACAATTGCCGTCTTTCATTTTCACAACTACAAAACTGAAAACTTCAAAGGGCTTTTTAACAGTATTTTATTTTCTTGACACGTCGATAAATGCAAACTTTAAACAGCTGAAACTTGTCAATAGAATGTTTGAATGAAGTACATGTACAACAAACAGTATTGTAAGGAGAATTTTATTCTCTTTCTTAATTCCTGCAAACCTTTGTTTCGACCTCTGCCCAGTTCTGCCTCATTTTGGTGGTGGGGGGGGGGGGGGAGACCAGAATTGTTCAAACTTATCAAATTTTAATGCAGATTTTAGGTTTTAATTTTTATAATATACATGTACCTCTCATCTTCTACCATGTTAATTTTTAAATCTGTGAATTTTTGGAATATGTACAACTTTGGGAAGTTTTGTGCAATGGATAATTTTGTGTACTATATCAGGTACTTCATACAGTGTCAAGTTGATACGGAAATGAAAATTCTATAAAACTTTCTTTTTTTATGAAATACGCAATTGTTCATTTGAATATTTGCATAAGATTTGCACTCAATAAATTGAGTAAAAGTAAAATAAAAGTAAAATAAAAGGTTGTTAGTGTCTTAGCAGTGGCTGTATTTTGAGGATTTTTGGGGGCAAAATAGACCGAGTTATGGGGACTTTTTACTGTCCCCATGGCAACTTTGGTCACCACAATAACTATTGTACATCGGGTGTGTGGTCCCTTGTCCCCATAAGTACGGAACAAGTACGTGCGTACTTGTATGATTAACATTTTGTGCATCAGCGCATTCGCATCGGACTTAGAGTTGCCCACCTGTTATTTGCACGTGTTCATAACTGAAATCACGTCCATATGTCACTCACATGGTATCGTGTTTGTGCAAAAGTACAAATGTAACAGTATCTGTGGTAGGTTTTGTGATTATCGTAATTGGGATCTAGTAAGTGATCCAACCGAATAATACTGACACGCAAAGTCCATGGTTTGGTATGACTCATTACTAGATCAAAGTTGACAGTCTAATCATGAAACCCACTTTGAGATTTCCCGTTTTAGATACTCCTGTAAATGTTCATTGTCCACACAGTTGAAAACTGACAGTTGACACATCTAAGTTTTGTCCAATGGTCAAAAGCCTCTTCAATTCTCTCTAGTATTTTTTTTTGATCACGTGATCCGGATCAAGTGTACTTTTAACCACGATATTCGAGATAAGTTGTCATTATTTTCTGCTTAAGCTGTAAAAGCTATCTTAAGTGAAGTTGACTTTTTATCAAAGTTCTACTTTTCAATCGGTACACACACACAAACATTTTGATAGTAAATTTGCATTTCTATTTTGTGAGAAAATTCTGCTCTGTGTCAGTTTTCTACTCGTACTTGTAACTGCCCATTCCTGATTCTTCTAAAAAGATTCCCCGTCCCATTCCCCAGTTTCGTCCCAAATCTGCATTCTCTGTAATTTTTCGTGCAATGGAAAAGAGATGGAACTTTCGTTCGCACAAAAGTTTTGACACACAAGACACCTAAAACTCTTCACTGTCGAAAGGTTTTTGCAAAATATTATACTTCAGTACAAGATCTCTTAAATTTTGCTGGTACCCCGCTATGCTTTTGCACGCATACGATGAAGTTTTTATCCCGAAAGAAAAATCGGCAAATCTTAATGTACACATGCGCAGTTGGAATACCGAACTAGCTTTAATTTAATAAACATCACTTTGAACAAGAAAAAATAAATTGGAACTCCACATGACCCAAAAATTAAAGAAAAAGTTCCAAATGTTGTCATATCCCCTGAAAGAATAGTTAGAAAAATGACTAAAGTTTGTAAGTCAAAAAAACATTAAAACTTTCGCAGTGCAGCACTGGACTGTCCATCTTAAGATAAAAATTGAACCTCAGATGTCACAAAACTGAACTAAAAACCTGTATAAATTAGTTAAGTCTGTAAAGGTGTTGATTAATCAATACTAAAGAAATGTAGTACAAAATTGAAAATGCTATGCAAAGTGTATACCCCAGCAAACAATTGAAAATGTCTGTGAAATTTATTAGACCTTTGCATTTTCGAATAATTTTAGCATCTGATTATTCCAACGTTGCACTTGATTGCAAATTAAACGTGCTAGCCTAAACTAGCCGACTTTGGGATTTGGGCGTTCAGAAAAAAATGACAAATAACTTATTAAATGTGGCTACAATCCTGGTCAAATCTCGCTGGGCCCCCAACCCCCCGGCCCCCGCTCAATGTTGTCTCTCATTGCGCGGTGTGTGCTCCATCAGCTGGAGAGAACAACATTGACCGGGGGAGCGGGGGAGTGGGTGACCGTGGGAGGCTAAGGAAGTGCCCCAACCATTTTGGCCGGGATTGAAGAATCAACACTCAACAAAAATGGGGCATTTGAAAAACAAATAAAACCACGCCAATTTTACGATTAAAATAACATCACAAATGTTTTTCATCATCATCTCGAGATCGCTCACAACATTCGCATATTCGAATTAAAAAAGAAAAAAAATTATCGGGATATTCAGTGGATGATCGAATATTCGTTGTAGGCACATCACTCAAATTTATCCTCAATTTTTTCGTGGATAGTGTTAATGCCTAGGTCATTGTACTGTGTACAAGATGTGCAGCCTACATGCAGTCAATGGTAGTGCTAGTACATGTAATTGCACGTGGTGAACTGTCCACTAGGCGTGCACTTGACGCCCCCTGGTTTGCGTGATTAGCCTAGTAGTCTGCATGTCCATTACTCCCACGCACCCCTCCGATGGACTCTATCAATGTATGCTAGCCTGCCGCCTTTTAACAACGTTCTTAAAAAAGTAGGTTGATGAGTCATCGCGTCACATGATTTCTTGTCAATCATTAATCTCATCTCGTCATGCCGTTAAATTCCGGGTTAAACATTAGTCTAATTATTCTTCCGATGACCACCCAAAGTTGGAATTGATAAAATCTGGTACCCGTTCAAGACATTTATTTTGCCATTTTGTGTATGTCGTTAGATACTAATAACAAAGCGAACATTTTGCATCGTGAATAATAGTGACCATCATTTGCCATTCCCACGCTTTAATATGAAGGCCAGCGTTTTCCATTGATTGATTGGGGTTTAGTCTAATTTAAATATGAAAGGTGGATTTATACGTAATTCAATTTCTGGAAAAGTAAAGACCAACTCCTCAATTGTAAAATCGGTTGTTTGGATAGTAACTGAAATTTTTGGTTTGAAATGTTTTGGTTTTTGGAGGTTTGTTTATTTTTGTGCTCAAATTTTTTATTTTTGGGGGGTGTCTTTTTTTTTTTTTACCTTGAAATTAGGGATACATTGTATGATCCAAATAATTCTCACATTTTCTTGAAATGGTCATGTTTGTACAAGGAAATGTCATGTAAACAAATCTTCACTTATGCCGTGCGAAGGAAATCTGAACGGCGGAAACCTTTCATTACCGTCACATTATCAACGCCGATTTGGATTTCTATTTTCCGTGGATTAAATCACCTCGTAGATTTTATTTTCCTGCCTTTTTTTTTCGGTCTAATTGTTTCCACACCTTTAACAGAGTTTTCGAATGAAAAGGTAGACCCCAGTTGCCCTGTAGCTTAAACAAATAGCAAAGTAAATACTGCGATTCATGGCCAACAACTTTGAAAAACTCAAGCCGGCTTCGAGTATTTTGAGACTTTTCGGAACCTTTCTGTGGTATGCTTATCCTTTTTACTGAAATAATAGCAGAAAAAACAAACTAGAGAGCCAATTGACCCAGCAAGTTCTATTGTTAAATATCATGCCAACTGGTCCTAAAATAAACACTCACACATGCCACCAGCACATGAGCTAGACTTCATGTTGTCTGCCAAACGGCCAGTGGCAACCTTCAGATGTTCAGGGTATTACCTAGATTCAGACGATCTGGAACAATCCATTGTGTGGTTGACACCCCTCTGGAGTCAATGGAAGCCTCCTGTCTACTGACAGGTGTGAATGGACTAGCCCACCTACCTCCGATACCTAGTCACCTTGACACCAAGCTACATTGACGGCCTTCAGTCAACTGTGATTCGGCAGTTTCTATTATGCTTTTGGGCGTGAGATATTGACAGAGCAAACCAGGAATACCAGTAGAGATGACGTCAGCTCTGCAGCTCACCAGACTGAATGAACAAGGGGCGTGGTA
Organism: Patiria pectinifera; assembly: GCA_029964075.1. Taxonomy (NCBI): domain Eukaryota; kingdom Metazoa; phylum Echinodermata; class Asteroidea; order Valvatida; family Asterinidae; genus Patiria; species Patiria pectinifera. Next base: position 19,646,965 of record CM057134.1, read on the forward strand.
CCGTTCCGCGACCCCATCCATTCAGGATCAGATGCATAGTAGGTGAGATCCGTGCGCACATGGTCTGGCGGTTAGTCTGTTCACGGTCGTGGCTGTGTGAGGGATGATTTCTCTCCGTGTCAGTAGGGGATGTACCCAACATCCAGCGTAATCCATCGGTGGTGTTTTGGCTGAAGCTGCAGTATCATCGACGCTGATGGGAGATGATGTTTGATGTGATACGTGTCGTAGGTCGGCCACGGAGCTTGATGTCACATGATCGGTTTTAAATCGAGACTCCACTCAATTGATGCATCGGAAATTTATGAACAGTACAGGGAGTATTCACATATGGACAATTTCAACCGATTGAGGATATTGCTTGTATGGTACAAAGAATGACTCATGAGTGAAATTTTGAAGTCTGACCAGTTTTTTCCGGAACTTTCAATATTTTGATTCAGCTGTTTAAAAAATGAAATCATGTATTTTCCTAAACTTTTAGGAGTAAAAATCTGTATCTTTAATACATCTGGTGTGTGATGTGTAAAGTATGGTTTCAAAAATTTGATTTTTAAAAATTGCAATTCCTAGTTTAAAAAAAAAATATGGAAAATTGTCTGTTAGGAATAACTAAATATCTTTGGAAAGTGCTAAATATTTTAGATCAGATATGAAGTCATGCTGTCAGTCATAAGATGAGTCTAATGCAGATGTGTGTCTTTAGAATGCATCATAGGCACCTAAAAATAGTCACTGTTAACTCTAATAGAATTCGCAATTACAATTATTGTGAAATGGACTCTAGAACGTGTGACGTTAAAAACGTTACCCATTGCTGTTTGTGGGAGTTAATTTATAATTGATTCGTCTCATTTATATCTGAGATATATTGCACAGATTTTGTGGTCTAAGCGTTACCATGGATATGCATCGGTGGATATACGGACCGGCCTAGCGTGCGGGTGCGTTTCCGTCTGATCAGCGTATCCGCTAATTAGCAGCCCGTCGGCGTGGAGTGGACGCGTAGACAACGCGTGGATGACGACGTGGATTTCCGTATGGACAAGGGAGCTTTTCTCTGCCATTGGTCTGTGCTTGGATGTGCAGCGACGATGTCTTGTACGGTCAGGTAGAAAATAAAATACCATCAAAAATGGAATTATAACCAGTGGTTTCCTTAAAAAAAATTGAAAAATCTTATACATCAGTTGGAACTTTGAAGAAAAAAAACAGAACGCTGGGTATGAATTCATGTTTGATGGTACGATCTTTCGCACTTGTACACTTTACGCTTATCGCACATGAAATCTGGATCAAGTTATTGTAAGCTTTGTGGGTAGTCCTATTTTGTATTAGGTTCTGTTTTTAGATTTTAGTGTTGGGTTTTTGATCGACGGTTTGAGGTTTTGGTTGAGATGTCAATCAGTATTTTTAGGTGAGCGTAGTTCTGCATAAAAATAATATTGTTATAAATAATAATTTTGTTAAGATGTCGATCAGTATTTTTAGGTTAGCGTTGTCGTTCATAAAATTCACATTCCCATATCTGTAACAGGTCCCTGTCTATGGACATACCTGTACAAAGTTTCACCCTCCCCCCAAAAAACCCCCCACCAAACTCTAGTAAAATGGAAATCTTTTTGTGTTATAAAGATGCATCATCCTTCACAATAGATAGGATTAATGATGCATGTTTCCAAATTTATGAAATAAAACTATTCTTTCAAGCACGGTCCTAAGTTTGATAATACCCTGATAAAAATTCAGTCTGAATTTTTTTTTTATAAAGTTGGGCATTACATATCAGCTTTAATACTCTCCGAGTTGGTAAGAAACACCAGCATTGAACCGTACTTTTCTCTGTTTGCGAGTTGTACATTGTAAATTATTCACATATTCATGGACGAAACCTACCAGCATTTTGTTTTCCTCAAGTCGTTAACATCGTTTCTATAACTCTCCCTGAACAACTGGAGATTGGTCCTGGCAGTTTGTGGATAGTTAATGATATGATGAGAGTTGGGGTTTTGTGTAGTTTCTCTGGTTTTATGGTCTATCAGCGAAGAGAGTTAAAATGGATCTATGTCATGGTCGTCGGCGAGCTTCGATGCAGCCATGCTGATCACTCGTAACTGCTGGTATTGGCAGACTTTGGGGTTATCCGTTTTTTAATTGGCCGAGGTAAATTGAACTTCTTGTCCCACTAGCCAGTTTTTGATTGCTTGAGGTAATTGTTAGGGATAAAAACGTTTCAAAAATTTTGATGAATTTGGTCATTTTTTACTGTTGCGAGAGTTTTAAAGATGTACTATCCGTGCCCTTAAAAAAAAAAAATGTTTTTTCTCCACGAATGAATTTTGGTCTTTGAAAGTTGTATTTAATTGAAAAAAAAATTGCGGTTCATTTTTTGGGTGGCTGCAACTCTCTGAAAAAAAATGCCTTTATTTTTGGCAGCTTTTGTACATCGACCATCAAACAGATAGATTACCAGCTGATAAGACTGGTTCCCAGTCCCTACATTATCAAGTCTAATAAAGGTTGGGAACTACTCTACCCTGCAAAAAAAAACTGAATCATTGTCCGGCTGCAAATAATTTAAAATTTGTAACTTTTTTTTTCAAAATTTGCCGATTTATTTTTGGTCAGTTTTTCATTCAGAAGTTAATAACTATTATTTAGCTAGAAAAATGTCAATTTAAAAATAACCAATTTTTGGGGGGATAAAAATTGAAAATAGAGAGGACAGCACATTTTTAAATTGTGGTTAATTCTTTCATCAATTCGATATTTACAGACTGATACACTTATAATTACACTAATTAAGGCTATATTATTTCTGTATTGGGAACACGGAGAAAGAACAGTTTCTGAATTGGGAAAACATTGAACAAAGTTGGTTTTGGTTTTTTGTTTTTTTAAATTGATTCAATCTCCGACAAAATAACATTCGAATATGTGCATATATATGCCCTCTTCTATTATCATTGAAATTCCTGTAAACCGTAGTTTACAAATCAATAGTTCCCTTACAAAAGAAAATACCCATGGAGAATTGTGTTGGTGTGCGTCAGTTAACGATTGACCAGAGTGAGCTAACCTAGAAACCTAGATACATGTATCCAGTGGAATTAATGGCATGCGCACGTGGACAAAATGGAGTCTTACAAATTAGGGCTACGCATGAGGTGAACCATCATTCATCCTAGGCGTGAGTCATGATCACGGAGAGATATATTAAGCTTTTCAGTCCAACGGCTGGTTCCATTTTTAAAACTGAAACCATTCACTGTTTGTTTACCGCTTACACCAGGAAGTATTTGGTGTTTGCCCCATGAATGCAAGACAGTAAACAAACCAAGAGATAATCCCTTATTGATATGTAAATTTCTCCGACCTCGATTTGCAAGGTTACTGTTCAGTGGCACAGTTACTGTCTGTTAATGTCGGCAGAAATTTAACAGGAGACTTTTTTAGGAGCTGTGAAGGGGTAACCCCAAAATGAAAACGTAAATTTATCAAGAATTTTTGCTTTATCAAGTTAACTTGCACGCTCTATTTAGACTGAAGTACTTTGAAAAAGACTCCCTTTCAGTCGAGACTCGATTAAAAGATTTGATCTATTCGATATAATGAATTTCATTTTATGAATTTCATTCTAAGTAATGTTCTCCCTAGTTTGAGTCGATGGGAGTGAATTTTTACTCAAAATAGAGTAAAGTTTTACTCTTTTGGAAATAAGAGCGTGTAGTCTCATAGATCAGAATGGGGAAAACACAGAATCATTTTTGTCCAGAAAGGATAGGATTTAGGGAGCACGGCAGCATCAATGATGCCATCATATATAGGAAAGTATCCATTCGGTTTTGGCATTCCTTGTTTAAGTTCATGGACTCTGGGAGGGCTGTTATTTGGTCCATTTCCACCCACTCATGGGCTGTGCCTGACACTGTCTGACCCCATCATAGTAGGCTACTGGGGTACCACCCTGTTCAAAGAATTCCAACCAATTGTTTTTTTTTAATACCGTGACATTTTTTTCCCAGTGCTTGTTATTCTAAAATCAGGCCCGTTACCACAAATTAGCATAAAGTTGAAAATTGCCATTTTGCAGTACAGTGGGGCGACGCCAAAATTTGAAGGGGTGGTCGATTTTTTGTTTCCAGGTGAACTTTTACTTCTTGCTATTTAAACAGTCACAGACAGTCAAAAGTCACTTCCACTTCCCCTGCTATACTTTTAACAAAGGCTAGTCACCAGCAGTCAGATCATATGTCAAGCAAGCACTGTGACTAGTCAAACTGGGTCAACAGACAAAGCAGGCAAGTTGTGGTCACAGCTGTTTTATCACTCACCGGGAGTCAAAGCATAGCTGTATCAAGTTAATTAAACAGTCCCAAACAGTCAATCCTTCTGGGAATTTTTAACTGTTGAAAACAGTCACATGATTGATTTTGACTGAAAGGACTACTTGGCACAGAATCATCTTTAAAACCTATTTTTCAACTCGTTATAGTACTTGACTGTTCAATCACTGGAGAAAAAAAAACAGTGGGATTTTGAAATGGCATTTTCTCCAAAATTACTTGTACAACTTCCATTTAGTTGGGGGTCTATATTTCCGTAACTGAACTCAGTACCCCTAAATGTTATATACCATTAGAAAGCTCTCGTTCTGCAGAATCAAAAAATGGAAAAAAAATATCTCAATTCTTTAAAAGTTGTGATGAGTCACACACTTGTATTATACGGTTGTTTGATGTTGTCTCCGTACAGAATAATTTGTTGATCCTAGCCGTTGGAATAAAATTAATGGGTAGTTTTGCTAGCAATGTGTAGGCCTACTCATTCAAATCAAAGATCCGTGTGTAGGAGGATTAATGATATTATTCGTTATATTTAGAGTTCAATTGTATTTTTTCAGGTGAATCATTGTCTAAGGCCTTTTTTCCTCTAATTTACCATTAGTGCGGGGGAGTGGGGGAAGATTTATCAGGACTTTTCATGATTTTGGGGATTTTGGGGGGTTGGGGTAGTATTTTTTTTTGATTGTAGGATTTTTTTGTTAGGATTTTTCCCGATTTCCTGGTTTTTGAAGCCAGAAGTTCTCTAGATTTCAGGATTTTTTTGTATGATTTTTCCTGATTTTATGTGTGTTTTGGCCACAATTGTTCCTGATTTAAGGAATTATAAAGAATCCCATTTAAAATCTTGAATCCTGGGGTTTTACTGGAAAGGTGTTTCTAGTTTATATAAAAGTTTATACAGAACCAAGGAAATTGGCCTTGTCATGGATTTTTCATTTTCTCCAGATCTCGCCTCTGTCAAGTAAGATGTACAACTTCAAAAATTGTTTTTATATTTTTTTGAATTTTATTTCCCCAAATCTGATTTTTGTTACCAACACATGTTTTGGCTGCTACTTGATAATTTATTTGAAGAGGAAAGGCTTGCAAATTAGTCCATAAAAGGGGGTTTGTCTTCACAAAAAAAGTCAAGTAAGGTTGGATAAAAAAATGAACCTGGCACTTGTTCTCTGTCCAAGCTTGAAAAAGTATGAAGGAATAAAATGCTGTTTGAAATTTCATTTAAATTCCTGACAAATTCTGTATTAAAATCGACAAAAGGTAGACAAGTATAAATCCTGTTTGCCAAAATTTTTGAATTTTTCATATTTGTCTTTTGAAATCAAATTGGGGACAAAAACGCCAAAACAAAAGTAAGAAAAGTTGAGTCTGATTCAGTGGGTGGAAACGGAACGAAACACCCTGAATGAAAAACGAAACGTGAACCTCCACGAATAAATAAAGTCAGGATTAATGTAAATTCCTAAAATAATTGAAAAAGTGCCAGCCAGACAGAAAAAAAGTAAGGAAAGTTGAGCATGAATCTGTGGGTGGAAACAGGAAAAAAAACCATCTTGAATAAAAACTGTGAAGCTGCATAGCCGAGGATTATCGAAAGTTCTTATGAGAATTGAGCACGGAATTTGAAGAGAGATTGTTGGGCGGTTGTGATGGAGTGAGCTTTGATGCTGCATACGTGGCCCCCACCCACACACACCCACACAGACCTAGCAATAACACAGCGAGCGGCGGTTGACTACACTACTGGTATACAGCCATTGCATCGTATGGTTCCACACCTACTCACATTCATTATAATCTACATAATGTACCATATTGTAGTACAGCTGACTAGGCGTGACCAAGTACATGCATTTTGGGAACATTTTTACTATAGATGCATACATAAGGCAAGTTATACAATAGTGGAAAAATGACATAAACAGGAATTTTACATTAAATCAAAACTAGATACATTTACAAATTGATTTCTGTATTCACTTACAGTCAAACCCTAATAAGGAGAGCACTGTTAATACAGCATCCTGCTTATAACAAGCAAAATTTTAGGTCCAAGTCTTTGTTTTTCTTTGTTTTCCATTACTGTTAATGCAAGGTACCTGTTATTCAGTGTGTTACAACGTAATTTGTAAAGTCCCAAGGACCTTGTAATAAAGGTGTTTGACTATTTTTTTTCTTATTTTTTTTGGTTGAAATCCCCCAAATTTGATATTCAGACATTAAAACTATACATAGAAATATGCCATTTCATTTAAAATCAGGGTTTTTTCTTATTAGAATTCATCGTTACCCTTTTTCCCTGTTTTTTTTTTTTCATGTAAACATTTCTCAAATTTTGAATTGAAAGTTTGGTGGAGCGGTTTCATAATAATGTCCAAAAATTAGCCGCATTTGAGTAATTTTTGCCGGCTTTTTACGGAAGCATAATTCTCTTGATAGTTTAATTCCATGCATAATGAGAAAATGGATATACATGTACTTAGTGTTAGTTCTGAAGTTAGTGTTGCATGCAGCTGAACGTGGGTTTAAAATATCACTTAAAAATCTGACACCACTATCAGTTGGGTCGTAAATCAAGATGTCCGTCGGTAAATTTGATAAATTATCCGGCGCTTTGCCGCTTCTGTGTGAGCGTTTGATCTCTTAATGAATTAGATTCTGTTGTGAATGGATTTTCCATTGCTGTTTCGCGCAATCCATGTTTTTTTTTATAACATCCAGTTCTAATTGAAATTGTCTTTTTTATGGCAATACGTGCAGGACAATTACGGTAGGAAAGCTGATCATTCGGTTTGATGGTCTAGCATACTTTGTATGAACGACTTCCTGGAATAGCATGCAGTACATCCACGGCAATTAGGAAAGCTGGTCTCTGGGTTTGATCATTTTGCATACTTTGAATGAACAGACTTCCTGGAATATGTAATACATTGTATTTATTCTCTGTATGCAGTATGTCTAGGACTATTAGGAAAGCTGGTCTCTCGGTTTGATCATTTTGCATACTTTGTAGGAACAGACTTCCTGGAATATGTAATACAGTGTAATACAATGTTAAACATTGTATTTATTCTCTGCATAATTCTTCTTGAATTTACATACATTATACAGAAGGTATTTTAACCACAGTGGTCCGGATTTTTCTCCTGTATTTAGCCACAATCTCAGTCCTCTCTGCATGAACAGACTTCCTGGAATATGTAATACAATGTTATACATTGTATTTACTCTCTGCATAAATCTTCTTGAATTTACAGACATTATAAAGAAGGTATTTTAACCACAGTTGTTCGGAGTTTTCTCCCGAATTTAACCACAATCTCAGGCCTCGTTTGTTTCTTAAAGCGGATTTATTTCTAAAAGTATGTTCAAATTTTGAAAAATCGTTGAACATATTTTTGGGAATTTTTTTTTTCGTTTAAAGCAACAAAGTTGCTCAAAATCTTAAGTAGGGGCCATGACAACTAACCTGTTAAACTTTCATCTCAGTGGATACTTTGCATTTTGAGAAAACAGAAAAAATGTATGCACACTTTTCAGGGTTGTGCAACTGGTTTCTGTTACTAACACAAACAAAAAGTGTGCCCACGGCACACTTTTTTAAACCACCGTCGATGTTAGTTTTAATTCGAACGATACCATTTCAGGTGGAGTAATTTCAAAGGGTATTTGGTGCTATCTCTATCGTCTCTTTGAGTAAGGTTTTTCTCATAAAATCAGTAGGTTTGTTTATTGCAAATGTCCCTTCGTGCCTTTAATCAGAGATTATTTCGAGATTAGGACAGGAAAAAAATCCTCTCGAACAATTGACGGCGTGGCCACCGCACCTTAATATTGTATAGTATAACATTTATATTTGCAGGGACCAGAAGGCCAGCGATAGTCAACAAATCCGCTAAAAATAATTGTTCCCTCCAAAAAATGTGAAGATCATTCCCGGTGGGAAAAATAATCAAACGTGATTTTCGTTCCTTTGTAATTTCTGATAGATGGTAATTGACGTGTCTGGGAAATCCTGATAAGAGTTTCGACGCATTGAATTCGGTTCCACTATCAGTAAAGCATATTGACCGTTTGAATCGACAAAATCAACCCAGCCTAGCCTCTAGATCAATGCAAATACAACAGCGAAGGGTTAGGCAAATGCGCAGCGCGGCATCCGACCGCAGAGGGTTGGTAGCGTGTCGTACCTGCCTGAATGCGGGTCGTTTCCAGGGCAGGTTTTGGAGTGTTTGTGGCTCGTTGGGGTTGGAACTTTGGGCCCACACCTAGATATCGTGGAGAGGCGATTTTTGTTGGAGTTTTGGCCCTCGGGGGCGTGGGACAAAAGAAGAGCAAACGGAGTGGTGAAACAGTGATTCCGGCTGATCAATGTTTAACAGGCTTTTGATCGATGGTTGAGATTTTGGCGGGAAAGGAATTGAGCGTTTTATGCAAGTCTTTTTATCAATGGTTCCCAGTGTTTGCTTGGTTAGTTTAGTTTTTAAGCATGAAGACCACGTTTATCTGAATTTGTTTTACCAGACTGTGATTTATTGCTGGCGTCTTTGCAGCTAAAGTTTTGTAAGATTTACAATTGTGATATTGTAGGACCAGTTCCCAAGGTGTTTTAGATCACGATTTATTATAAATGAGGAGTTTTGTAGAAGTTCTGTGATCTAATTCCATAAATATCTTCGAGCCTGATATGAACAGGGTTTTTTGTTTAAATCAACGTAGCATTCTGTTACGGGATAAATTTTTTACCTTGAATCTTTGACTTGACCAGTTATCATGTGCGTTAAGCGTAAGTTTACTTCTAGATCTTTTCTACCTGCACGTACAGTACATTGTTTCTGTGATCTCAACTCCACACAGACTAGTAGCTAGACCTTACAAGCACCCTCCATCGTCCATACCCCACTACTGCACGTCTATAGCTAGCCTCTACCCATCATGCACCTGGTTATACCGCCCTCGTGGGACGATTTTGTTGGGTGCCAGTGGCATCATACGGGACAGCATTAGACGTGGCGATCAGCGGGCTCTAATACTGTCTGGTAATGATGTTAATGGTGTTCAGAGATGCAGCAAGAGACGTCCTGTCAATCGCTACGGCGACGGTGCCACTTTTGAGATGCGAAACCACCACATTAATTTTTTTTGTTTTACGAACATGTAGTTCATGATCGTCCATCGGTCATCAGAATCATGTCATCAAGTCAGCCATTGTGATTTCATATCTTTTTCATTTTATTTAAATTTTCATTCATAAAACAAAATGTGATGCGATCAAGCTAAATGAGTCGTTTGTCTGGAAATTTCATTTGGAGATACAGGCCAAAATAGGGCCACTTCATCCCACCACTTCATCACATTTCTTGGTGTTCCGACTTCCATAATTTTTGAACTAAAGATGGTACCAGCATGCGGTTTTCACAGCAGTAATGCTGAGATTGTGCTCTTTTCAAATCTGGGGGAAAAAATGAACCAGGGTCGACAAACGACTCATTTAGCTTGATTGCATCACAAATGTAGAAATGTTCTGTACACTCAGAATTTCACACAAACATTTACACATGTACACGTATACGCATACATTTAGCTTCATGACATTATTTCAGTATTTCGTTGCATTTATTCAGTTATTGATTTTTCATGCCACAGATTTCTAATGTCCACGTAGCTTTTTGTATGCCTTTAGGCATTATTAATAGAAAAATTATAATGGAAACTCATAGTTAATTTTTATCAGGTACTGTGGTCCCCGACAGGTTCCATTCACGGTGTATTCTTGTTTGAATTCTGTGTACACATCCTGTACGATATAAAGGCCATTGAGTGAGTATTGCAAACAAACGCCCCCACGGACACACCTTAATCCGTTTGGTACACATAAAGATATCCAACACTGAATCCACGTGACGGTTGAGTCATTCACAGTTGATTCGTTCTGGGTCAGTTTCAGAATGTTTTTCGACATGAAATCCGGGTGTGTTTTTTACGAAAACTTCAGTTAACCCTAACTCCCTAGGCCTTTTTGCTAGGATGTAACCGCAATCCTGCACAATCCTCCAATTGGCCTCATGGAAAAATAGCATATAGCCTCAATCCTGCAAATTCCTCCATTATTTCTTGAATATGGTCTGTGGAGGGGTGACCACTGCCTGAATCCTGCAAAATCCTGCGGCAGTGACTGTCAATATGTTGAGGCTTGGCCAGTGACATCCTGGAGCAGTACGGAGGATTTCAAGCATAATCCAGGCCTATATTTATGCATGGCTAAGCTAAAACAACACAAGGTCCGGCCTAAGACCTTGACAAAGTGCATCCTACAAAATCAGTAACGCACTTTTTCCACGCAACCCCAATCCTCCGAATTCCTCCACTTAGGCAAAGAGGATTTTGAAGGATTCAGGGCGGTTAGGGTTAACGTTAACTTTCAATGTAGTATGATTTTAATATAGCAACCACCAAAAAAAATATATATATATATAAAATTAAAAATTTTTTTTAGGTTGGTACAAATTTTGTCCTAAAATGTGTTCAACTTTCTGTCGTTACTAACAGTTAGGTACCTGTTGTCCGTGAAATTGGCCCAATTTTTACGTTTGTAAAGTTGAAATCTAGTTTAACGTTATATAGTTTGTACGTTTGTCAGTAAATGTTTTTTATAATTGTCAATTTGTAATTGATTTTGAATTTTCAATTGCGAAAATCGTGGTAAATTTTATTCCCAACTGTCACCAGTTCGGCCATTTTGAATTGGAAAATATTGAACTGGACATCTGTTGCTGTTTGAATGCAAACACAACTGTTGGCTCAATGTACATAGCAACATGTGGAAAGGAAAATAGCTTCATTCACCAAAAGAGGGGAAAATTCTCTAAAGTACGATAGAGACTAAAATTGGATGTGTGGCTGTACATAGGTAATCTGAAGTGTTCAACATTGTACTGCCAAACTTATAGTGCCGTGTATTTTCGAATAATTTAGTATTTGATCATTGCAACTTGAATTCGATCCAACATTCAAGAATTTGAATATTGACATTGAGCTAAAAATTATATGAAAATTATGTTTGTATCAATATATTTTTTGAGGTATCTGACTAGCTGACATTGTGACAATTTTTAAAAAAATATTTGGCACAGACCTAGGAAGAAGACTTTAAAAATCAAGCTTAAGTTAAAATTTTAGTATAGAATTTGAGTGTACATTTCCAATTTTAAAATATTTACCAATTTAAAATATGTTTTTATTGTGACATCTGTTGTTGTCAATTAAGTTGTGTTCTTTTATAAGAACTTAATCAATAAAAATTGTAGATGAAAATTGTAATTTTTGTCATATGCTTGCGATGACCTAGTGTATTGCAATAAATTCACTACATTCAAGTTTTATTGGAATTGTTCTGCTGTTTTGTTTATCTTTATTTTGTGTTGATTTTTGAGTAAGAATTAGTGTTACCCCCTTTGGTATTTTAAAAACAAAAAAAAAACCTTTTTAAATGAATATTTTAGATTCCCTTGTCCCTTGCCGTTTTGTTTTCTGAGAAAAATCTTGTAAGGATCAAAACATGAGGCCTCTATCTCAGGCGTGCAAGTTTTCCTCGAAATGATCAGCTGTTTTTCTCGTTTTTCACTTCATTCTTATGCCATTAAAAATTGAAAAACACCAGAAAGACTTGTAAGTCTTGCAATTTCCTCTTCCCCCCCCCTTTTTTTTGGGGGGGGGGGAGGAAGCGGGGCGGGTGGAGGGTTACGTCCCAGGTGCATGCTTGCTAACTTTTATGCCATATATTTGTGATTAGTCTAATCAGAAAGCATTTGGCAGCAGATTTTTGTTACTCGATTTTTTCAAGAGTTTTATGTCATAACATCAACCACGTCAGTATTAGTCTTTCGGATAACGGGTCCTTCATTTCAAACTTCAAAACTCATCAACTTCAGTCTAAATTTTAATCAATTTGTACTGAAAGCAGCACCACTTTAGCGTCTGATATATGCAAACTAAAAGTTCAGCTGACCCACTAGATTCTGTTGAGTACTTAGATCTAATGGGGGAAAAGTACAACTGCCTTCATTACGTTGTCATCAACAGTCGCCTAGCAACTAATAAATCATTAATGATGGATGGACAACACTATTAGAATGTACACACATGCATATCATTTCCACTTCAAATAAATGGGTGAATCATTGTAGATTTTTTTTCTGCCCACAATAACGGTGATATTGTTGGTCTTTCAGACTGAGGGTTTTAAGTTTCGTTAATCACCTGAGTTTGTGTCGAGACATCAAATGATACTTTTACTCTACCCACAAACCAATTTAACAATTTGGTTTTGAAAGATAGTAGTCAGTTATATTATCATTTCAGAATAAACTTCAGGAAAATCGTGGGAGGTCAGACTTTTTTTTCTCAGAAAGCTCTGAAAATTTATAAAAAATAGTCCTCCGTTAAAATTATTCCTTTAGAGATGAAAGGGAACGCTACAGGTTTCCCCCAAACAAACCGAACCTTCAAAGCGCCCTCGTTTTCACAGCTTTTACACAATTTATCGCAAATATCGAGTGAGTACAGTTCATTAGCTTTAAGAACGGCGAAAAAATCTTTCCAATTGAGTGAATATTGATCAAATATTGATATTTGACTGCCGCATAAGAAACCGGCGTCCGTGAAAGAGGCTACCAAGTAGAGGGCAGAGCAGAACGGTAAACATCTAAAAAGTTAGCCAAGCAGTAATTTTCAGGACTGCCATTTCTTCCAAAGGGAGAAATGACCAATGTTGCAAAAAACTGAAAAAGAAATAAGAACCAAATAAAGAAAAGAACAGTTTTAAAAATGTAAATTACAAGACCGTGGCAAAACGGAAAATCAGCACTTTTTTAATTGGCCATAACTCAATACATATTTACCCGATTGGAAAGATTTTTTCATTGTTGAAAAGCTAATGAAGTATACTCTCCAAATATGTATCAATATTTGCGATGTATTTTTGAAAAGCTGTGAAAAAGAGGGCAATTCAAGGGTTTATTCTTCGGGGGACATTCTGTATAAGGCCAAATCTGACATCCAAATAAAACTGTCAATACACTGTCAATGCATCTAAGTGTTCACGAATATAACGCCATAATTAGGTAACAATTTATGTAAGAAAACAAATAAATACATTTCTGAGTACTACCACTTAAAACACCCTTATTTTTTTATTTCCTTATGAAACTGTAACCATTTCTGTACTGGGCAGATGTGTACAAGTATGGATGTTATACAATATTTCTTTCCGGGTACGGACAACTAAAGGCTATTCTTCTTTTTTTTTACTATGTCCTTACGAAACCTTCCGTATTCATTCAAACACAACAATAATCTACATCTGTTGAACGTGACTGCCAACCAGACTTTAAACAACCTTGGACTTCCATTGTACCCATTTCAACACCTTCACATATCACTGCTTCTAAACAGCAATCAAAATCCCTTGTCATGTTGTGCACAAACATGACGAAGCAATCTACTTACATTCGCAAACTATGATATTTTTTTTCTTGGAAGAGCCTTCTGTCGTGTTTGAATAAGATCAAGTTGGATGCTTCTCGGAAAAAAATTCAAAAAAATCATCAGTTTCTGATAGATTATTGGATTTACAACTTGTTTCCAGTTTCTGACTTCCCTTGCTTCAGCCTTATTTGGAATCAAACCACCACGTCCCCACTTTACACGATACATCCAAACAACCCAAAAAGTTTTGTGTGAGATATCTCTTGCCTGTAGAGCTACACAGCATATGAGAGTCCATGATACATCTGGGATTTGCAAGATTTTTGTAAGGGGGGGGGGGAGTGAGAAATTTTTCATGGGAGGTAGGTATGGCTTCACCAAAACTTTTACCTGAAACTTTCTGGCCAGCTGTGGAAAATTTAAGGGGTGGGGGACTTGGCAACATTCAATGCTTGGGGCCCTTACCATAATACACATTACATAGTGCATTATAGGTCCTTTTCAGGCAACTTTGACTGTTAAAATGACTAAAAGTAAGCCTATACTGGCATTGGCCGTCTTCCCTTTCTCTCTTTTCCCCTTTTTTGAGGAGGAGTGGGGGGAGTGGTTATTTAATTGACCTCGCCTGTCGTTACACTACTGTGGGTTGATAAATCTACACACCTTTCCCAATATCCCCTCTGCTCAATATGCAGGACCAGGACCCAAATTTCAAGGAGGTTTTCACAAGAACAATTCTTAAGGTCCCATCTAGAACATCAGCATCAGCTGTACGTAGTAAACTAGGTTGGAAAACTCTACATGAAAGAAGAGACGTTCACATTAACACCAAGGTTTTTAAGTGTTTAACAGGCAATGTTCCTAGTTATCTTAGCGATGTTTTGAAATTGAAAATTAAGAAAAGACCCTAAAACTTCAAAAAAATTTCTTGTGTGTGCGTGGGTGTTGGTGGGCGGGCCGTCACCGCTTTCTTAGGAAGTTTTTCATTGTTAGGCTAATTAGGACCGAGTTATGGGGACTTTCTGCTGTCCCCACAGCGTCTTCGGTCCTCATAGTACCATAGGACAACTCCTTTGTAGTCCCCACAACTACAGAACAACTATGTGTTGGTGCGTGTGTTTTATGGCACACTGATATTTTCGTAGGCCCTCATATTTTTCGTAGACCCCTAAATTTTTCGTAGGCCCTAGGCATGCACAGTTTCTACTGTGCCTATTGGATAATTGGATATTCCTGGCCTGCCCCCCCCCCCCCTTAGTTACGCCAATGAAGTATAAGGGAAAAAGCTCACCACAAAACTTCAAACATGATAAATATATCTGTACATGTCGGACCCTTTCATAAATGCCAGTCGCCATTTTGGTCCAGCTATAGAGATCATTTATCAAAGGAATCCAACATTTCTATGTCAAAATCGTACTCGCTACCCATTCAACTTCGTAAGCATTGTCTGCGCAAGTCTAGTGTCTACGTGCTTGTCCCCATTTTCCTGTCAAACCGTTTGTCCCGATTAAATCTGCGAAAATAAGTCGTGGACAATGCTGTATTGTCCCCTGCTAAACCGACGATCACTTTATCATCCGTCTTGTCAGTGGGAACATGATATTAATTTTAGTGGGTGCTGAATATTGAAGGCTCGTCAACCTTTTTTTGACCTTTGGTTTTCAAACTTCAGTCGGGAAATGGTTGGCTGTTGTAGTTGGTGGCACTTTGTGATATATACAGAAAAGTACATATTGTGCATTTTGAGGGTATGTGTCATATGCTACGCACTTGCATTTACATTTATTAAAGATGGCAGTCAGCCCAAGTTTTGCTATTACGTGTGGAAATTACTTGTTAAACAAGGCCGTGATTGTGTAGTGTAGGGCCCCTCTTCAGTTTTGATCAAATTAGAGTCAAGGGTGTTTTTTTTAATCATTCCAAAATGACTTTTTAAACCTAAAGCAGAATTCTCCTGATTCTAATGACATTGCTTTTTTGTAATTTTGAACAGTTTTGTGTCGTAGAAAATGTGATTTTCTTACGCGTTTTGCAGTTGGTGCCACGCGAATCAATGCGGTTTTGCGTGTTCACTGTGCGCTGCCGCAGTGATCGCCGTCTTTATTTTCGCGGTGCGTTTTGTCGTCTTCATCGTCACTTTACCCCAAAATTTCCCTCAAAAAATTAAAACCCTTCCCTCTACCCATGGCATACCAGTTGGTTTGTACTGTCACTATAAGTAGTTAAAGTCCATCAACAAATAAGTTATCTATAAATTAAATAAGCAAATATGTGCAAGTACAATGCATGTTTAAAAGCAATTAACATTTGATGAAAAAAAGAACTTGTACTGTTTTCGTTTGTTTCTCATGCAAACAATGAATTTTCAGTTAATTAAAACTGTTAGCGATTAATTTATTAACCAATCAAATCATTGTGGAGAGTACCTGCAATATTTGCTTCCTCCTTCGCATTCTCCTAACTCCGCCCACCCATCAGAACCGTCACTGTAGCAACAATTGTTGTACACGGTGAGCCAATACATCGACTTGGAAGTGCGCCCTCTCTAGATGAAAAGAAGATACAATATCTCAATTTAACTGTCATTTGAAGCAGTGGTTTAAAGGTATAATACAACATTTGGGGGTTTTTTTGCTGTAAGTTTTGGAAATGGATGGATTTAAAGGGAAAATACAACATTTGCAAACATCAAAAAATAAAACTACCAAATCATTTTGAAATACCTTGCTTGACTGTTAGTGAATGACAGTGTAAAGAATCCTGTAAAATCATGGCACATGGTATACTGTCATTTTCAAGAAAAGTGGTATTTTTGTATCAATTTCCAACACTGGTCGGCCGACCAGCGTTGGAAAAAACTGGCTTTTTTTCAAACACTGGCCCCAATTGACCATCGCACTTGTTTGCAATCGATTACACACCTATGAACGGGTACAGGCCAGCTAGACTGGTTCCCTGACCTTACAATTCCCCAATGTATGTAAACTGTTCCGTTTCTTCTTATATGGAGTCAGGGAACCAGACTACAGGAAACTGATTATTTTTCCTTGGTTTTTATAGCATTTTCGAACCCAAAACCTCAAAAAAATCAGTGTATTTATATTTGCTATATATTTCCAACCCCCCAATTCCATCCATTTCTGAAAATTACAGCAAAAGCAAATGATGTATATTCCCTTTAAGGGTTAGTATTTTATAGCAAATATTGTTACATTGACATTTTTCAGGTTTTGTGTTAATTCATACATGTAGATGATGGAAAACCAAGAGAAAAAAAAGCTCATTCTTATAGTCGGTTCCCTGGCCCTACTTCAGATGAAACAGAGCAATTTGTAGACGTCGGGTAATTGCCAGGTCAGGGAACCAGACTAGCTGGCTTGCACCCATTCATGGGTGTGTAACCGATTGCAAACAAAATGTGGACCTAACTAAATTTGGTAAATTGGGGGCAGTATTTGAAGAAAAAAAATAAGTTTTTTCCAATAATGGATGGCCGACCATCTTTGGAAAGTGATACAAATATTCCACTTTTCTTGAAAAAGACAGCACACCAGGTGCCATGATTTCACAGGATGCTTGAGACTATTATTCACTTACAGTCAAGTAAGGTATTTCATAAAAAATTGGTAGTTTTGTTTTTTGATGTTTGCAAATGTTGTATATTACCTTTAATGCATTAGGCTGTATTATCAGTGAACAGGCTAAATCCGGCCCATTGTGTAGACCAGATGCATGAAAAGACTCCAGTGAATAGCCATTCTGAATCCATTCAATAGAATTTTGTATCTCACTGACTGACAGTCACTTGTGACTTGGACTGATTTGAGACTAATTTCACTAGCCTTACCAGGTCTGGTTATTTTTTAACCAGGTTGAGATTTCAAACTTGGTCTTGACCAAAGTAAAGCCCCATCATACAGTTTGATCCTAGTTAAAGCCACTTAACCGAGTTATGGGGTATAGTGTGATTAAAGGGAATATACATCATTTGCTTTTGCTGCAATTTTCAGAAATGGATAGATTTGGGGGGTTGGTAATATATAGCAAATATTGTTACGCTGACTTTTTTGACGTTTTGGGTTCGTAGATGCTATAAAAACCAAGAATAACAATCATTTGCCTGTAGTCTGGTTCCCTGGCTCCATTTAAGATGGGATGGAGCAATTTATAGTCATTGGGGAGTTGTAAGATCAGGGAAAGTAGTCTACATGTAGCTGACTTGTACCCGTTCGCGACCCATTCATTGGTGTGTTATCAATTGCAAACGAATGCGGGCTCAATATGGTCAATTGGGGCCAGTATTTGGAAAAAAAGCCAGTTTTTTTCCAACGCTGGTCGGCCGACCAGCGTTGGAAATTGATACAAAAATACTTTTCGTGAAAATGACAGTATACCAGGTGCCATGATTTTACAGGATGCTTTACACTGTCATTCACTAACAGTCCAGCAAGGTATTTCAATATGATTTGGTAGTTTTATTTTTTGATGTTTGCAAATGTTGTATTTTCCCTTTAAGTGTATTGAGTTGCAATTTCTTCTTGTTTTGATTTCAGGCAGACATGCGACTTATCAAAGAAATGAAGGAAAAGAGCCTGTCTCGGATGAAGGATCCCGATCATATGTGGGAATTGAGAATGAGGTTCCTTGAGAGGGCCAAGCATTACTATGGTGTACCGTATGCAAAGAGATACCATGGTCCAGATAGTAAGTATGGTTTGAACTGTGTCTTCCTTGATTCAGAGGCCAGTATATTTGAACTTAAAAGCCCAGGGGGTAGGGGACGGAATTTGGCAAAAAAAACAACAAACAAAACCTGAAATTTTAACTTGGGGCGCTGAAACATCTTGTGATTTCCATTAACTCAAGTGTAAAAAATTATCGGAATTTCAAAACAACTTGTTCATATTCACTAAGCCCGAATGTTGCTACTAATAGCCTGCCAAATTTCATGAAAATATTCAATGCATTTCCGAGATCAAATATGAACTCTCTCCCCCACCACCTTGGGTAAAATGGTTTTAAAAAAGGGGGGGGGGGGGGTTATATTCGAACGTTTTGGTGCAATGTGAGATTCCATACCACTTCTGTTCAAATAAGAGAGTTACATTTTTTTCAAGTAAAAGAGGCGTGTGGTAACGTTCAAAGAAAAAATCTTGCGAGTTGCTGAGGTTAGAAGAAGTATTTGTCAGTATGAAAATTGTAATGATTTGTTCAGATGAATCAATGTTTTCGTTGTGGTATAATTTGTGTGTTATAACAAGTCCATCACAAGTCCATCACAAGACCATCACAAGTCCATCACAAGTCATCACAAATCCATCACAAGTCCATCACATGTCCATCACAAGTCCATCACAAGTCCATCACAAGTCCATCACAAGTCCATCACAAGTCCATCACAAGTCCATCACAAGTCCATCACAAGTCCATCACAAGTCCTTCACAAGGCCACCACAAGTCCACCACAAGTCCACCACAAGTCCATCACAAGTCCATCACAAGTCCATCACAAGTCCATCACAAGTCCCATCACAAGTCCATCACAAGTCCATCACAAGTCCATCACAAGTCCATCACAAGTCCATCACAAGTCCATCACAAGTCCATCACAAGTCCATCACAAGTCCATCACAAGTCCATCACAAGTCCATCACAAGTCCATCACAAGTCCATCACAAGTCCATCACAAGTCCATCACAAGTCATTCACATGTTCACTACACTACGGCTTCCTTTGCAGGTCCGGACTACAATGCCCCGCTTTTCCTCGACTGCTGTGGTCTCGTCCGTCGTGTCCTGCTAGACCTCAAGGAAGACTTTGGTTTCAAGGTCGGACGTTGGAACCAGGCCTATCAGTATGACACATTACCGATTACAATCGAGAGAGAAGAAGACATGAAACCTGGAGATCTGGTCTTCATAACAGCGGTCTACCACAACACCAAGAGTAGGTTAAATTGGACCCAAAATTTGACCCCAAAAACCCAAGCTCTGACTACGTTATTATTCTGTTGGCTTTACCTGAACCTGTTAAACCCCCTAAAGCCTTTCCACACTGGAGCCTCTCCATCCAGGTTGAACTCAACCCTGGGCGAACCAAGTGCCGCCCTGGGTTGAGTTCTTGATTTTTCAACCCGCGTTCAACACCGCCTTGTTTCACACTTGTTTTACGCAAACCGAGCTATTGCTTGGTTACTGCCATTTCGTACCCTGGCCAGAATTTCAATACGGGTTGAAAATCTCAATCCTGGTCTTGAGTTAAAACCGGGACGAAATCAATCTTGGGTTGATGCACAGATCCTACACAGAAGGATCAACGACTCGGCCAAACTCCTGGTTAGACACGTGATAACGGCCTGTACTGGTGGCAAATACCATGAATGTCAACAAAGACCCCTGGGCGCAGTGGCTTTCAGATTTGCATGGATCTGTGCCCGATCTGGTGTCGAAGTCTGCCAAGCCAGCTAATTATATTTTTGAATATTCATGAGTCTACGTTTTTGGTCTTTATTATTGAATTCTGATAAGTGATAACTGCATAACCCTGTTAATACCGAGCACAATATCTTAAGCTTTAAAATGAACAATGAAATATCGCTTTTGTTTCATCGGTTCGGGATCACATCTGTCTAAAACTTTTTAATAAAAGCCTAATTAAAATCTAAATTTGGGTAAAATTGGCAATTGCAAGCCAACGGGTATTAATGCCCGTTATCACGCGTCTAACCAATTAAGGCAAGTCCGCTCAGTGCATTTTGTACTGGAGCTCAGAAGAGTCATTTATCCTGGTGTGTAGGATCCGTGGTTGATGAAATGCAGCATGTTTTCAACCCTGCGTCAACCCCAAGAGTACAGGAAGTTTTGTCACTTAAGAAATTGGACTGATCAGAAGGTCAAGCTTCGAATCCAGCTGCTGGTCATTTGTTGTGTCCTTGGGCAAGTCATTTCACCTCCACTTGCCTCTCTCCACCCAGGAGTATAAATGGGTACCGGCATTAGCTGGGGAGTAACCTGCGATGGACTGGCATCCCATCCATGTTACTTAAACCGGAGATAAACGGCGTCCGGATGGGCCATATTGGCTCCTTTTTAGGGTTGCAAGCTACAGTACTTGGGTGCTTTTGGCGGGATCCTGGTTAAATAATAACATCATTTATTTGATTCTTTTCCTTGCAGGTAAAAAGCAAAAGCACAACATAGTCCACGTTGAGATCTGGGCCGGCGAGGGTTGCAAGTCCATAGGAGCGCGGTGGCAACGCGGTCACGTCCAACTCTTTGATTCTTACAAGTTTGAAGCTAAGAGTTATCACAGCATGGTGTACCACTTCAAGTCCATCGATACGTGGCTGCAAGGATTATGCATAAGGTATGTTCGCTCTCTAGATAGACAAGAAAAGGATTAAGAAATTTTCAACTGAACGAGGACAGAATTCCCGGTGTAAACATTTTACTGAAGAAACTAAATGTACATTTTAAAGAAAAGCAATACAGACTGGTTCATACTTGATAAGAATGCAAAGCGAATTTGACGTCACGAGACATTTGCTGCGAAATTTGCCGAAGTTGAAATGTGTTCACCTTTTGCAAATTCGGAGTGTGAAAACTTGCCATGACCACACAAATTTGCATTCAAGTGCACCTTTGTCCTGAGTATTAACTAGCCTCAAAACAGAATAACTGGGTGTTGTCAACAATGCACAAAGGTGGACCCACCTCGCCATTAATAAGAGCGTTTTCATATTACGGCACAACTCGCATTTAAGCTCATTGTTGTGCACTCACAAATTCCAAGAATGCTTTGCCAGAAAAATTATAACACAGATGTATTTAATTTTCTGAAATAGCTAAGATTTGAGACAACTTTTTGTTATGGAAGAAGTGTCACTACTTCAGATTTCTTTATAACAGACAGTTATCATCCATTACGAAGTTGAAATATATGATCAGTCCAAAGAATCCGTCTTCAGAGGAAGAATGAAAATAAAGCAATTTTTGTTCTCTTCAGTTGGAGTATAATCATTGGAGTATAAGATTCAGTCTTTGTTACCAGAGATGTAGTCAAGACCATCACAAGTTCTCCAGTCCCAATTCAGCTCACAAGCTATTCAAATGAGCTTGACAAAGACATTCCTTTGTTATTGTTCATCCACTGTTTCTTGTGATGACTTGTGACTGGACTTGTGACTGGACTTGCGACTGGACTTGCGACTGGACTTGCGACTGGACTTGCGACTGGACTTGCGACTGGACTTGCGACTGGACTTGCGACTGGACTTGCGACCGGACTTGCGACCGGACTCGCGACCGGACTCGCGACCGGACTCGTAAATGGACTCGTGACTGGACTTGTGACTGGACTTGTGACTGGACTTGTGACTGGACTTGTGACTGGACTTGCGACTGGACTTGCGACTGGACTTGCGACTGGACTTGCGACTGGACTTGTGATGGACTTGTGACTGGACTTGTGAATGGACTTGTGAATGGACTTGTGATGGGGTCGGCTACATCCCTGTTAGTAAACTCTGTGTAACCTACAGCCACTGTCCAGAGCACCCGTGGGTGGTGACATCCTACCAGCCAGGAAAGAAGTCAGTCTTTGCCCTTCAAGACGACTCGGAGGAGGGCCAAGCTGCTGAAGACAGCGGAGATGAGAGCTGTGATGATGACGATCAGTCAGAGACGAGCAAGATTGTAGAGCAAGGAGATGACAACAGGCAACAGAAGGAAGACGATCCGAGACAAACTGAACGCGAAGATGCTAAGATGGATGTTAATGCTAACACCAAAGAAACTGAAACGCTTCCAAATATTACAGAGCAGATGACACATCAGCAGAACTCTGGAGCTGGCGACGACACTGAATCAGATGAACTCACTGAAGAAATGACTGAGCTGAGAGACATTGATCGTGACATGGAACGTGCAGAGGCTCTCGCACAGATTGCAGCGCCTTGCTCCCTGTGTGACTCATCAACAGGCTTAGATAGTTGCCAAGATGGCGACTGTTGCCGTGACGACATTGAGGAGCCCCAGGATGGGGATGATGGGAAGAAGACAAGTTCGTCGAATAGATCCACAGAAAAAGGTAAAATAGATGAAAGGAGAGTTTAGGGTTAAAGAATTTAGCAAAGAAAATTTTAACAAAATTTGTAATGGACCTAAAAATAATTTGCATACCCAATCTACAGGGCGAGTCAAAAAATAAGACACCCAAATGTTGGGACTAGTGTTTTAGCGAAGTTCTGCATGTAACACTTTCAAAATCTAGAGTATGAAACCCTAATTCATAAGCTTTCGTTTAATACAAGATTCATTCAAATCACCTATAATGTACTTTTCAAGTTACAAAATTTTAAACACAACCACTGTTTTAAAGTTAAGTCCACGGATGACATAAGAGGTGTGCGTTCTTTCAGCAAAATGAAAATGTGATTTGTTTTGGTTTTGTTGAAAGAACACTATCCGTGTTCGGTAAGTTTAATATTTCATGAGTGATTTGAATGATTCTTGTACTAAAAGAAAGCTTATGAATTGAGCTTTCATATCCTAGATTTTCAAAGTGCTACATGCAGATCTTCACTAAAACAATGGTCTTGACTTTTTTTCTTTTTTTTGTACTCACCCTGTATGTCCTTATTTTCCAAGATGTGACACGTAAGAACTCCAAGTCGTCCACGGACCAATCCTCATCACAGAAGAGTAGCGGAGGTAAAGGAAGAGATGGTGACGGTTTACCGGACCAAGGACCTAAGAGCGTGACGTCACCAAGGAGCGGTGTGGGGAGGGAGATAGGACCAGCATTCTACATAGGAGGGGCAAATGGGGTAGCACTGTAAGTATATAAGGTTATATTTTTAGGGTTGCACACGCCTCCAAATAGAAATAAACTCAATTAAACCAATACAAATAATGATATGATATACATGTTTCATTTGTGGCATTTGGATTTTTTGAAGTTTTGGCATTGAGGTTTATATTTCCATGAAATTACTTGGGCAAGGCACTTTACTACAATTGCCTCTCTCCACCCAGGAGTATAACTGGGTACCTGTGGGGGTAGAGACCAGATTGCACTGA
The DNA here is from genome assembly GCA_029964075.1 of Patiria pectinifera. Classification (NCBI taxonomy): domain Eukaryota; kingdom Metazoa; phylum Echinodermata; class Asteroidea; order Valvatida; family Asterinidae; genus Patiria; species Patiria pectinifera. The sequence continues at coordinate 19,670,879 of CM057134.1, forward strand.
TCTCGAGCTGTTGTAATAATTGTGAAGCGCTTGAGACCTTTGGTATAAAGTACTATATAAGCACTACAATATTATTACATTATTATTATTAAAATAAAGCAGTCAAAAATACACCAAGACAAAAACAAATGGATTTTTTTACTTTTTTATCATATTTTACTGATTTATCATTTTTGCAGAGTTGAGGGGCCACTTTTGGCTAAAGGCTGGCGGCGAATTCACGACAGGACAAGTGAAAACTACAAACTGAAATGGGTTGAGCTGAAATCACACATCAACTACCATTCGTTCAAAGCAGGTTGGTAAAAAAAAATGACTAATACAGAGAACAGAAAGTTCTTACAAAACAAATTGTTTCCAAAGAAACCACATAGGAAAACTGATGAGCAGCATTAGAATTATTTTAACGTTGAACAAAGAAATTGACTTGGGCGGGATTTGAACCTGCGACCTCCGGATTGCCATTCCGTTGCTGTACCAACTGAGCTATCCAGCCCTTTGTTGATGGTCCTTTAATTTGTCAATATCCTTGCTCAGTCGATAGAGCACCGGAACGGCAATCCGGAGGTTGTTGGTTCAAACCCCGCTCCAGTCAATTTCTTTGTTGAACCTTAAAATAAAACAAACGTTTTCAGTGATTTCAAGATTGTTAAATATGGGGTGTGTCCACTTTCCCAAACAATGCTGATGTTTTTCAGCGTTTGGCGAAAGTTAGCAACAAAGGTGAAATGTTTCACAAGTTGTTCACTATGTTTCTAAGATGGCCGACTCACACACAATGAGCTGTCGGAGCTTAAATTTGCCATTTTCTACATCAAAAGTCTCTAATAACTGCTAATATCATTGGTGAAGTTCCACTTTTAGTCGCAATACATTTTTGGATTTTCACTCAGTAACACTTGTAACACAGGGTGCTGCCATTTTGACAAAAGTTTTTCGATGGCATTTTCTTTGCACTTCGAGCAAATTCGCAGGGGCCCAGCTAACATTATTGACCTATCGCCATTTGCGAGTTGGCCCTGCCCCTTAGAAAACCCTATGGAGTTTTTGTACCCTTAAGTTTTGTCCCAGATTTTGCGGGTTCCGCGTCCATTTGTAGATCATATAATTGGACAAGATTTCACAAGCTGCGTTGACACGATTCTAACGCGATTCTACTGCGATAGGTCAATTGTTTGCGTGAGCCAAATTGTATCCTTGCTTTCAACACTTATCAGCAAGTTAAAAAAAGAAAGAAAAATACTTCAGTTTGAACATAAACATTTGTACAAAATTGTTTTGTTTGAATCCCAATGGAGTACTGAAGTGTGACGTCATTTAGAACCAGAAAGTGTAGTGTAAACGAATGGAGTTCTCACGCGTGTTGGTTCTCAGGCTGAATCCCGCGCTAATGTCTTTCACACACATTTTGTGCGCGTGATGTATTCACTTCGGTACTCCATTGATTTGCCCTTTCCCAGGAGAGCAGCTGGTTAACCGCATCCCAAACACCGGTTACCTAGCAACCAAGGTGGGTCTCCTTGAGACGCTGCGCGAGTATGAGCGAATCAACCAGCGAATGCAGCGAGGAAGGAGTAGTCGGTTACTCAAGATGGAGGACTTCTACCCGGAGTCTTATAACCTTGACAACAAGGCGGATAGGGAAGCCTTCTATCAGGTGCATCAAGGTGAGGAAATGTTTGTAGGTTACCAGCTAAATTTTCATTAGTTATCGTTTGATTGTGACTGGTTCTCCGCTGACTTTTATTATGAAGGTTTATTTGTTGATTTCATTTTTATTCACTTTATTTTCAATTGTTCGAAATTTAAACCGCAAGGCCGCGTTTTGGCGGCCCTTGACCTGAAACATGTTTCTGACGTCACAGCCATGACGTGAAACATCTGCGAAAATGCCTGACCAAAACATTTTCCGTGACGTCACTTTATAAACCAACATGTCGGTGAGCAAACCATCATCACCACCATGGGAATACAAATTCTTAAGTCAGTTTTACCCGATTTACAGCAAATTTGGGCAATTTCTCCCTAGACAAAGTAATAATTGTTATATCACCTAATACCCAACCGACTGTACAAACCCACTGTTTAAATCCCTTGTGTGGTAACAAAGTAACGTCGTCTGCTAAAATTTGTGTACCTTTCCGCCATCTTGAAACGTAAGTGAACCGATTTTTGGTCGGAACAATGATGTCATTTCAGTGTAACTGAAGCGCCAAAACGGATAAACACACAGGGAGCGAGGCCGGAAATATCTGTCAATGACCCGCTCGCAGTGAGCGAGGCCGGAAATATAAGTGTGCTGCCCGAGGGTGATGGCTTCAACCCGCTGGCTTGAGGTCGAGTAAAAAATAATCCCGCGCCTTGTTCCGTTCTTGTCAAAATAATCCCGGCGTGAATGGTTCATATAATGAAGTAAACAATTTATTACAATTTGAAACAGTTTCTCTTTTTTCTTCTCGTTACTAAGATGGAGACATTTGGATCAGTAAACCCAACAGCATGAATCAAGGGAAAGGCATCTACCTCGTGAAGGATATCACTGACATCCAACGCAAGTACCAGCTAATGGAAGAAAGTGGCGCCAATATGATACCACGGAAAGGGAACCAGTCCAGAATGATCCAAAGGTACGAGGTCAAAGGTCAACTAGAGGTCAAAGGTCAGTTAGGGGTCAGTTGAGGGGATGGGGGATAACACTAGTCTGCACATCATCCATTCAACGGAGTCCAAACTCTGCATATATCGTAACGGCGTCCCATTTTGGACAACCAAAGAAAGTGAACCTAGAAAACAAAAATATGTTTTCCCAAATATTTCAGGGCTTGCAAAATCGGTTGTCCGACATCCTGGGACAACCAAAATATTTTGTCAGAAGACCAAAAGTTCCAGGTTGCCTGCCCGACGGGCAACCACATTTTTTCACCAATACTCACAAATTTTTAGACTTTACGTATTTTAGTCCATGGGATTTTCAAAAGTTCCAGAATCCCATACTTGTGCACAGCATCGAACAATAATCATGATAATATCGACATTTTGTACTCCCTGCTGTGCTGTCACCGTTTTGCAAGCATGCGTGGCCGGCTGTAGCTGTGTACTTGTGTATGGCACCGGCGCTCTGCACACATGGTACATGGTGTACAGTGGTCCGGTCATAATATTATTGGAGACACGCATTACGTACGCGAAAAGTTGCTGCATGATGTAGCCGGACCGTATGTACAGATTGAGATTGACCACTGTTCCGTTTTGGCTGGTACCCATTATTGCTTTATGCGTAGATTACCAACATCACACTAGTGCTTTATAACGGGTGCTACGTTGTGCTTTGGAACTGTGACGGACTCTATAATCCACCTCCCCATTTTCTTTCCTTTTTTTTCTGAGTTTTTTCCTTTGTTTTATTTAATATCCAGTGGTGACACTTACCAATAAAAATATAAAAAAGATAAAACCAAGAAAAAAAAATGGTGTCCACATGACACAACGCAGTTGCACGTTGTTTGATTCCCTGATAACCCAACTCCGTAAGTGCGTTACTTCTATGGGAGTAAAGGGACAGGGTACCAGCTACAAATCTTTTCATTCCAGTTTGCCGCGGGTGATAATATATATACCACGCAAGTGTAATTAATCGGCCATTTTTATCGGGCAACTGAAATGAAATTCTGGCAACCAGATTTCAAATACCCCTGCCCGAAGGGCAACTTCATTTTTTAAATTTTGCAAGGCCTGAATTTATTGATGACAAAAAATAAAAGCAGTTGGAGGGGAGCTAAATGATACTACAGAAACTTACATGTTTTGTGACCCAGTCACAGCAGTGCAGGCCTACTGGAACTCAGTGCATAGAACGCCATGGTCCAGTGGTTACGGTGTTTGACTCACTCATGATGGTGCGTGGGTTCGAATCCTGCCAGGAACATGGTGTTTGTGCCCTTGGGTAACTGTCTCTCCCCACCCAGGAGTATAAATGGGTACCCGCGTGGGTCGAAGACCGATTGAGCGCTGATATCGGCTGATGGCCTGATGTCTCATGGCCTGATGAACAGGAATAATTGTAAAGCGCTTTGAGATTGTTGATACGATGGAACGCGCTACATAAGCACTACGATTATTATTACACAAAATTACACAACATACACGGCCGACGCCCAGTATCAAAGTCCAAACAGGACGAAGGCACCTAGAAGTTTTTATAGTGCAGGAGCTAACACAAAGGAAATTCTTAACCCTAACAGAACTCAGCCCATCAAACCTCAACAGCATGTTTTGTTGGAATCAGTCAGGATGGATACAGTACCCCTAAACTGACAGTCTTTTACATTGGGTTGGCACACCTCCAGAATCAAAGTCAGAAATATGTGTGTTCAGTTTCCCATATGGTGTTGGAATTTGCCAGGATGGGTATGGTTCCTAGTAAATCATGCTAGGGAGTTAGGGTTAATAACAAAGAGTAACCCACTTGAGAAAGTATGTTAGTAATTTTATAAACAATAGAGATCCCGCCCATGGTGGAGAGGGAGGGCTCTAATCCACTGATGAGAATGGAGGCTGTAATCTGCTTAAGAGGCTCTTAATCCCCTGTAGTGTGTGATTACATGCAATAAGGTTAATCCACTTTGTGGTCACAGCCAGGGGCTTTCTGGGTGAGGCCATACAAAGGAATTCAGAGGAATTAAAATACAGGGCTAGTCAAAAAAGCAGAACCCAAACCCCCAAAATTATATTTCATATTTAAAAAAATATGTAGCACCCAAAATAATCATGACTGGAAAGCCAATTTCATTAGCTACTGTTAGATGAAAAAATGACTGCAATTGCTCAATCCGTTCAGAGAATATCACCATTTAAACACAGTGACCCTACTACCTGTTTCGTCCAAAAAGAAAAATTTATTGTGTAGTGTCTTTGTTTGGAACAACAAAGAAAATGACACAGAAAATTTACTTCAACAACTGTCAACAACTGAAGTACTCAATATCTTTATTAACAACCCAGGTTAGGCAAACAATATGAGTCATAAAATCCCCTTTTTTGAAAAGACGGGCCTTCCAAAGGACTTTATTGAATATTTGTAACTTTTAAACTGAGGTTTCATCGCTGCTGATGTTTGAAGACAATTGTGACGACGATTCTTGAAATCGCATTTTTGGACGAAAGAGGTTTTAGGGTCACTGTGATTAAATGGTGACATTCTTTGAACGGATTGAGCAATTGCAGTCATTTTTGTCATCTAAAAGCAGCTTATGAAATTGGCTTTCCAGTCATTATTATTTTTGGTGCTTATTATTTCTTTAAATATGAAATATAATTTGGGGGTTTGGGTTCCGCTTTTTTTTACTCACCCTGTACAGCAGATTGGTGATTAGATTGTTCATTTGATGATAAAAATGTTTGATTACATTTGGCACACAGTCAGAGTATGTCATGAAATATTTAGCTATGTATCAGCCTTTGAAAGAAGTGTCTTAGGATAACAAGAAATTTATTTTATTAATTTAAAATTATTTTTCCATCAGGTACGTTCCAAACCCACTTCTCTTGGATGGCAAAAAGTTTGACGTGCGGGCATACATGCTGATAGCATGCACTACGCCATACATCGTATTCTATCACTCTGGTTACCTACGCCTGTCATGTGACTCTTATGATCCAACCAGTGATGACTTAACGCTTCATCTGACCAATCAGGTACATGGATAACTAAACCCTGTACTGCCCCAAACTGCCCTGCCTGTTACTCCCTGTACTGCCCCAAACCGCCCTGCATGTTACTCCCTGCACTGCCCCAAATCACCCTGCCTGTTACTCCCTGTACTGCCCCAAACCACCCTGTCTGTTACTCCCTATACTGCTCCAAACTGCCCTGCCTGTTACTCCCTGTACTGCCCCAGACTGTCCTGCCCGTTACTCCCTGTACTGCACCAAACCGCCCTGCCTGTTACTCCCTGTACTGCCCCAGACCACCCTGCCTGTTACTCCCTGTACTGCCCCAAATCACCCTGCCTGTTACTCCCTGTACTGCCCCAGACTGTCCTGCCCGTTACTCCCTGTACTGCACCAAACCGCCCTGCCTGTTACTCCCTGTACTGCCCCAAATCACCCTGCCTGTTACTCACTGTACTGCCCCAGACTGTCCTGCCTGTTACCCCCTGTACTGCACCAAACCGCCCTGCCTGTTACTCCCTGTACTGTCCCAAAACTGCCCTGCCTGTTACTTACTGTACCGTCCCAAACCACCCTGCCTGTTACTCCTTATACCGCCCCAAACCGCCCTGCCTATTACTCCCGGTACTGCCTAAAACTGCCCTGCCTGTTACTCCATGTACTGCCCCAAACCGCCCTGTCTGTTACTCCCTGTACTGCCCCAAACCACCTGTGTATCATACAATTGCATAGGTGGAGATATTTGAGTACTTGCCATGACATCACAAATAAATTTGTATTTGTGTTTGCTTTTGCGCTGAGTTTGAACTGGCCCTTGGTTTTATAGCCTGAATTCTCTTTGTCCTTCAATCCCAGTTTGTACAGAAGAAGAACCCAGGCTACCAGGACGTTAAAGAGGACACTGTGTGGAGCATGGAACGATTCAACGATCACATCAATGTGATGGCGAAGGACAAAGGATTACCTAAGGACTGGGTGCTGAACCAATTCACTGTAAGTCGGCCTTAGATGCTTTGCACTGCTACCATTATTGATGCGTGTGTTTTTGTCCAACAGGGATACGCATGAGAAGACCTCTTTTGCACTCATTGTTAATTAATTAACATAACAAAACACCTCCAAGATGGCTGCGACTTGCGAAACATTCATTATTTGTTTTTTTAACACCACCTGATTAAATCCTTGTTATCTGATTGGTTATAGCACCAGAAGGGTTACCGTACAAAGCAACTTTTTTTAGATTTATGCGAGGCCGTGCGCCAGCCATTCAGAGTTGACTTTACTAAATCATGACGTCATTTCATTTCAAAATCAGGAATAAAACTGTGATTGGTCGATTCAGATCCAGTATTTTTTAAATACAACAACGGGTGCCGGGCGGGCATTGATCTACAAAACCTAGACATGGCCGTGATTGGCCAGCTCTATTATTGCCGGCATATCGCGTAACATCGTTACAGAGTGTGTAACCGCAGACTTTTTTGCTCCATTCACAGCGTGTCTTGGTTATATCCATGACGAAACCCGATACAGAAAGCGCCCCCTGATTGGTCAAAATCTAGAGGTCAAAAGGTGTTTGTCTTGCATAATTAATCAGCGAATCGCAAGGGTCTATTACATAGACTAGGTTGAGGGTCGGGACGAATAATTGAATGACATGTGATCAACGACCAACCAATCAGAAGACAGAGATTTATTCAGGTGTTGAAAATAATACTCTTTGTATTTTTTTTCCTCACAGAAACGTATGACGCAGATCATGACGCATTGCTTCAATTCCGTCAAGAATAAACTGCAATGCAAGCTGGGATACTTTGATCTTCTGGGCTTTGATTTCCTATTGGACGAAAACATGAAGGTAACTAAGGAACGGTGATGAGAATTTTTTAGAAATTCTTTTTGAAATCTGGAATTTTTTAGATTTTTCCGTGAAGGTTTCTGTTCCTATAATGGTCTATATAGAACCAAAGAAATGTGTATCTTAGGCAAACGCAAACATATACAACAGCCCCTACATTGCCCGCTCTAGTGCAGGGTTTAAATTTAGCGGTAGCCCACTACCCAAATGCTAGTCAAAACAGCGGCGGGCTAGTCAAACTATTCCTTAAGTAGCCCGACTAATGAGTCAAAAATTATTGGGCTACGGCAAAGATTAAAGGACAGGAAGAAATAAATTAGTAATTTCAGAAAGCAAACCCGTATCAATTTGTGTCTAGGGTTGAATTATTCTTTTTAATTAAAACACTGACAAGATTGCCTCAGGATACACGTTTTACATGTATGCACATTTTATGAGACACTCTAAGAAAAAAAACTAGTCAAAATGCCTGCGGGCTAGTGAAGAGGCTGTTTCAGTAGCCCGGCTGAAAAGTGAAAAAAATTAAGGTCGAACCCTGCCCTAGTGTCCAGTTTACAACGCACGACGTCGTTGCTAACCAAAGGCTTGCCTACTACAATGGTGGCCAATCACGGGGAAACCGCATGGTTATGTGGTACTTTGACATCATGCAATTGGAGCCTATTTCGTTGCGTCAGTGTAACAAGGTCGTAACCCAATTCTGCAACTAAGTCGTATCTCGCGTGAACACGCTCCGTGCAACAAGGTCGTATCTCACGTATCGCGATGTCCATTGACTTTGTGTTTAAATCCGGGTTATTTTAAGCGAGATATGACCTTTTGACATTGAAAACTCCATTTCACGTACATGACGTCACACGCCATTTGAGGAGATATGACCTTGTTGCATGGACACGACGATTTGATTGCTAAACTTTCTTTGTTTGTAGGTGTATCTGTTGGAAGTGAACGTTAACCCTGCGCTACACACAAACTGTGAAACACTGAGAAATCAGATCCCGCCCATCGTACATGAAACACTCGGTAAGAAACGCACTCATTCTAAATCACATAGCAGTAGATTTGTTCAATACACTGTATAATCGCACAGTATTATGTCAGGAAGGAATTTAGTATTCAGACGCCACTTGTTTGGTTGTGTACAGAGTCTATGGAGTGTCGAGGGCTGGCTAAATGAACACCTATTTTCTAACAAAATTGGAAATGTTTCTCAGTCCCAGATTCATGTCTTTGCAACATTTTTTAAAACGACTGACCTGCAGTGAGATGATATGTGATGAGAAAAAAATGGCGTCAGGATACAACATTGTAACACACATACCTGTAAAGGCTGTATTGAGTTTATAGTGAGAGCCATTCTGCAGTCCTCTTTGCGTCTGTCTGTTGTTGTTGTTGTTGTTGTTTCTTTTTTGGCACTTTGGCAATCTATGTGCCCTTTGTGCCAGTCTCTGTAGATCTAGAGCTAACTTGAAGTCAAAATTATAAGCAGGAATAATTGGTGCGGTCTGAAAGTCCTGATGTTCTGACGATTCTGGAATAGCTTTTCATTTGTGCTGATTCCATTGACTGACTGACTGACTGCAACATGTGAATTAGACTGGTTACCTATCCCAATGACTGTCACTTGTGAATTAGACTGGTTGCCTATCCCACTGACTGACTGCAACTTGTTAATTAGACTGGTTACCTATCTCACTGACTGCCACTTGTGAATTTCTCTGGTCTGGGAGCAGGTTTCAGAGATGCCACTTTTCTGGTTTTAACCTGAATTCAGGGGGTTTTTTTGTTTCAAAAAATGTGACAAATTAAAAGTGCTGGATTGGCCTGAAACATCCAGAAAACACATTTGTGAAAGAGGGTAAGGGCAGTTTCAGGTTTTTAAGTAGTGTTTCAGGCTTTTTATTGATATTTTGGTGGCATCTCTGACTGGTTTAAGTGTGCATTAGTCTGGCGCCTCTTGTTTCATGTACTTTCCTGATACATGTGTACCGGTAGGCAATAAGTCAAGTCTCCATGCAATCAGCCACTCTGCCTCGTCTTGTTTCAGGTTATTAAATCATTTTTGAAGTCAGATTTGAACTTTTTTGGTCTTTTTTACAGACATAGTTTTAGAGATCTTCGACAAGTGCCGTCACAGCCGTCCCATCATGCCCCTGGTGTCACAGCGTAGAATGACCCTTCTGTACAGCGACTGCGTCTCCAGTTCAGTCAATCGTCACATGTCACAGTCTACGTCGCCCCCTCGTCAACCCCATAGCCCCACCCACCCCACCAGCCCAACACGTACTACAAGATCACGGTCAACATCACCGGCAAAAAGACAAAAAGGAACAATGACGGCCTTGAGGAAAAATGTCACCAAGATGAACATCAAGGACAATGTGACACCTAGTGCTGGCACAGGGTGAATAATTGGGACATTAATTAATTTTTGACAGTAAATAATGTCACTATTTGTAAGACAAAAGGCATAGTGACATCCCTGAGGAAAAATGTCACCAAAATGACAGTTGGGGACAATGACATGTCACCTAGTGGTGGGACATTTAATTTCAATTTTTTTACAGTAAATAAGGTCACTTTTTGTGAGACAAAAGGCAAAAGGGCATAGTGACATCCCTGAGGAAAAACGTCACCAAAATGACAGTTGGGGACAATGACATTTCGCCTAGTGGTGGGACAGGTTAAATGAAAGTGACGTTTATGACGATGAGTGATGTGCCTTGAAGAAATATGTCACCAAAATGACAGTAAGGGACAATGACATTACACGCAATGGTGGCACATGTTGAATGAAAGGGTCATTAATGACGATCTATGACAGGGGTGTGAATATGACAGTGATTTCTGTTACTATTAAATTTGTTATCGAGTGTCCTGTGTTTGCTTGACACTCCAACGGTGATATTGAAATGGTGTGCTGTGTTTTTGTACTTAATTTAACCACTGTTAAAGGTAATATACAACATTTGCAAACATCAAAAAACAAAACTACCAAATTATTATGAAATACCTTACTTGACTGTAAGTGAATAATAGTCTCAGGCATCCTGTGAAATCGTGGCACCTGGCGTGCTGTCATTTTTAAGAAAAGTGGCATTTATTTATCAATTTCCAAAGATGGTTGGCCGACTATCGTTGGAAATGGTCGGCTGACTATCGTTGGAAAAAAACTGACCTTTTTTCAAATAATGACCCCAATTTACCAAATTTAGTCCACATTTTGTTTGCAATGGGTTACACACCTGTAAACGGGTGCAAGCCAGCTAATCTGGTTCCCTGACCTGGCAATTCCCCAACATCTACTTCGTCTGAAGTAGGGTCAGGGAACCGTCAGGGATCAGACTACAGTACCAGCATTTTTGTCTTGGTTTTTTTCCAGCATCTATGAACTCAAAACATTTTAAACAGGTCAAAGTAACAATATTTGCTACAAAATGCTAACCCCCAAATCCATCCATTTCTGAAACTTACAGCAAAAGCAAATGTTGTATATTACCTTTAAGAGCCTTAGGCCAACAACAAAAAGTCTTTGGTTTCTGGTATGGAGCTTGCCCCCAAAGTTTTTTTTTACTTGTTTTTCTTCAAATGTCGGCTGATGACTGCAAATGGTGCCCGACTAAATTTAGTGCAAAATGTATGGGAGCCCAGAGAGGCCACATAAAGCTTATACTCGATCGTAACCCCATCTAAAAACACGTTAAAATTGTGCAGCAGCAGGATTCCAGTCAAACCAGTGAGTTTGGGAGACCAGAAAGCCTTAATGTAAGATTTTTTTTAATTCCAACTTAAAGGTGAAATAATTTGTTGAATTTCATTCAACGAAATGCATTTTACTTGTGTATTTGATTGTGAATGGTTATGTGTGTGAGGCTAACTTATCTTGTAACCAAAAATAATATATGCAAAATGTATACATTGTATTGAAGTGCCTTGGAAAATGCAGTATTGTGACTTTTTACACATCACCTTGATTTTTATAGAATTGGTAATTTCTTTTCAAACTTTAACATGTAGGGTGGTTCCATTTTGGACATTAAGTCATGAAACAAATTTAAATGAATGGATGTTTTTGTTAGAATGCAGTATATTAACACCACTCTTTATACAATGTTTAACTTAAATGTTGGTCAGTCATTGCTAACATGTAGAAGGCACGTTAATTTTGCAGAGAAACTTTAACGACTCTTTATACACAACCATCCAAGTACCGTCAGGATTTACATGTTTTCACAACAGTAACCACTTAAGATTTATTACTTTTTGTGTAGGACATTGTACTACTTTTGTGTATAAAATATGATCAATTTTATTGACAAATCTGATTTTCTGAACCAAATTCACTGTTTTTATTTCAGTGTGTGACTAAGTTTCCTGTACCTAAGTGCCTTTCAGAGTTATAATGTGTCGAAAATAAAACAAATTTCTTTAAAAAAAACAAGTCAGGTCTGTTTACAAACGCAAATGCCCCGCAACCGTGACTGTTCCCATGACATAACACCACTCTTTTAACATCAACTTATGTACCTTGGTGACATGGAACGTTCATTGACAGCATAAGTGTCTTCTGTAGGTTTTATATGAATTAATCCCTAATCCCTATGATCTCAGAATAAATACAAGATTTCTATTGTTTTAGCCACTGTGACCTTGACCCTTGACCTTTCGGCCCCAAATGCGATAGGCCTATTTGGATTACCAAGAACGATCCACAAACCAAATTTGAAGTTCACATGTAAAGTATTTCTAAAGTTCTCGTGCTGACAAAATTTCTTTTGTTTTAGCCACTGTGACCTTGACCCTTGACCTTTTGGCCCCAAATGCAATAGGCTTCTTAGGATTGCCAAGGACAACCCACAAACCAAATTTGAAGTTCATATGTAAAGTGTATCTTAAGTTATCACGCTGACAACATTTCTTTTGTTTTAGCCACTGTGACCTTGACCCTTGACCTTTCAGCCCCAAATGCTATAGGTTTCTTAGGATTACCAAGAACAACACACAAACCAAATTTGAAGTTCATATGTTAAGTATTTCTCAAGTTATCGCGCTGACAAGATTTGTCCGGACACACACACACACACACACACCCACCCACCCACGGAAGGACAAGGCGGAAACAGTATGTCCCTTTGGCTTCGCCGCGGGGCATAAAAATTGAATTACTTGATACTAGCTCAGAAGATTCCTCGGCATCTCTGCAACAGATTTCCTGAGGAAGTCAAAAAATCCTTTTTTAAAAAGAGAAAAATTGCATTTTAAAAATCTGCGGAAAAATCATTGAACAATTTGAATTTTTCAAAATTATGCATTCCCGACTTGGATTTGTTAGGGCCCTTTAAACACATTCCTCAATGTGCCTTTCAAAACAACTAATGAGTTGAACATTTGGGGCAAAACTTATCCCAGTAGTCCAAAAAAATCCATAATGTGTATAAATATTGAAAAAATTTCATCTTGCACTCGCAGGAAAGTCATTTTGTTAAAAACAACTGTAAGATTCACGCTGTGCAAATTCAACTTTTTGAGCCACCAATCGACTCTTCTCTTGTCAGGAATCGAACCCGGGGCCCCCCGCTTCTGTACCGCATCGGACTCTCTGAACCCCCCCCCCCCCCCTCAGATCCGCTACTGAATCAAAACCAAGAATACAGACATTAAAATATGGCATGAGTGAACTCTCTTTATTAAAATAAAATTGAAGCTTTCCATTGCAACATTTTTCTTGTATATTTTAATCCCCACATTTTGATTATTAAAGGTACGTTTTCCAGGAATAACTAGTGTTCAGTGCTACAACAAGAAGCAAAAATCTGCATCAGTTATGAAAAACAAGATTCTCGTCTAGCGAGCTTGAAATGCTAACTTCATCAAAATTCTACAGATTTGGCTTGATTCCAATATCTTTTGATCAAAATATGCTTGTTTGACATTCTGTGGTTATAAGACTACGTAAAAAAAATTGTCAAAATCCTACACAATGCAAGATGTACAATATCATTCTGATTTCTTAAGATCCAAATGTTTATATAATTTTCCTCATCAAACTTCTGACGCACTATGTCATTAAGTACACTAACTCTCTGTGTAGTAAACTTGTACTCAATTACAATAATTTCTCTTCATTTTTGCAAATATTCAAAATATGATATTTCTTACCGTACGAACAAATTTTTTCCATGAAAATTATTAACCTCAAAAGTATCGACCATGATGAAATGGAAATTCTTTTGGCATCAACTACAGGTTATCCCAATGACAAGCTACCTAGTCAACTGGTACAAATTGGATCCATAAATGGAGTCAAGATACTATAGACTTCATTTGTGCTTATAGGCCCCACTGCCACCTATGGGAAAACATGGAGAAAATTTGTAGTTTATTTCATGAAAATATAGACCGTTTCACAACTTTGTTTTTGATTTGGTACCACACTGACCTGGCTACTAACACACACAAATTAAACTGGTTTTCTAAGATGTCTCGTTTTTATGTAATTTCTGTGGATTTTTGTGAGGCGGTCTAGTATCTGGACTCCATTTGTAGGGCTGTCTAATCAAAACCGAATAGCACCCTGGCCACATTTACCCACAATTCAATCGTACACACATGCCCATTTAACGTGTTCTAAAATATTTTTTCTGTGCACTGCAACCCCTAATGTACATCACTCTTGCCAAAAAAAAAAATTAAACTTAAAACTTCAAAAGATATACAGAAAATATGAACATGCTATCCTCACAGCCATCTTAAAACTGTCTTTGAAAAAATAACTACAATATACAATTTCTCTTCGCTTTTATTAACACAATATACAAGTTTGATGGACTAGGTATCTCATACTGAGTAACTGTGTACGATAAACATTTCATTTTTTCAGAGGGACAGAAAACTAAATTTGGTTATACTTTTGTAAGGTATTATCAAAGTTATCTATGGTGTCCAAATTGTCTAAATATTAAGCTTATTATGGTGGTTTTTTTTTGGAAATTTCATGTAAAAGATTCAGGGGCGTTACAGAATCAGAAACTGGGATGTCACTTAGGATATAAATTAAAATCAGAAGTAAAAACAGAATATCAGAGAAAATCTCCAGAAATTTAGAAATGGAATAAGTGATTATTGGGGATCACGTTCACTATGTTAAGCCAAAAAAAAATGTGTGATTATGGTAACCGAACCTACCTTGATATTTGTTTGTGTGGCCAAATTGCCAACCTCAAAACTTTTTATTGCCATGTTTGGCCAAAAAAAGTTGAAATGAGGTATATTTTGAAAATAAAGTCTTCCCCTTCGAGTTTTGTTTGTGTTATTGATTAAATAAACAATTAAGCATGTTAATTAAACAGATTACGGAAAGAATGTTGCATCCTGACGCCACTTCAGTGGTTGTGTACAAAGTCTATGGAGAGTCAAGAAGATTTTCTCAGTATTTCCTAACAAAATTGGAAATGTTTCTCAGTCCCAGATTCATGTCTTTTCAACATTTCTGCAATGACTGACCTTAATTGAGATGATATATGAGGAAAAAAGTGGCGTCAGGTTGTAACATTCTTTCCCAAAATACTGTTACAAGCACCCTAAAGTAAAAAAATAAGCTAACCAATAACAAAGTTCCAAAATAACATTATTTTCTGACCTACTTAACTGGATAATTTTCAGGGCGTTACCATAAAGACACAATTATTTTTTATGGCCTTACAGATCTGTTAAATTAGTTAAATTGATCAGAAACGGAGAAAAGAAATGTGTCGATAATAAATCGACAACTGATACAACTGTGAACAGCTCAGCAGAGTAAATCACTCGTTACAGTTTCAAAACTTCTGAATATAATGTACGTTCTCAAATCTTGAAACTTCAAAGTTCAAGGAAAACTAAAAACTTCCAATAATAAACACGTTCTATTTCAGAGTCTCCCTCTATATGATAAATAATCTATGCTTATAATAATTCTGCTTTATTTATGCACACAATCTTTTAAGTACATCGTCATTAACATATAAACAAAGTTTGCATAAAAAGTTGACCAAATTATCCAAGCTGGTCTACAAGAAAAAGTAAAGATGAAGAATTTTTTTTTCCGACGCATCTTTCTGACACTGCTATACAAATATACTGTATAAAGCTCAATCATAATGTGTACATTTATATCTGAAGTAAAGATTACTGCTATGTGTAAGATGAAGTGTAAATTAACTTTTTATTACAGAGGTTTTTTGTAGAGAAAGACTGCTGATATTTTGGGGTTAGATTTTAACTTAATTCAACATTGGGTTTTGCCCTTCAAAGACGTAATGTTAGAAACACTGTACAAGGCGAGTCAAAAAAAGCGAAACCCAAATGTCGGGACTTCTGTTTTAGTGAAGTTCTGCATGTAGCACTTTCAAAATCTAGGATATGAAAGCCCAATTCATAAGCTTTCTTTTAGTACAAGAATCATTCAAATCACTAGTGTACTTTTCGAGTTACGGAATTTTAAACACAACCAATGTTTGACGGGGTCGGCTGACTGATTCAAATCTTATATAGCAGTGGGTACAACCAATCAGCGTTAGGTTGGTGAAGGGCAAAAACCCAATATTGAATTCACGTCTTCCCGATGCAAAATTACATCAAATAAAACACAATTTTTACTAATTCATGTTATGCTGACGAAAGCACCAGAGGTCAAATCAACAATCTAATTTGCATAAAGACATCAGATTAACACAGTGTATCACCAACATGTATTTCTGACGTCTGGCATTTGAACATATTCAACGTAAACATTTAATCCTGACACTTTTCAAATTATTCTTCCGAGTTCCCAGAACTGATGCGCTACAATTACTGGCATCAATCTTCATAACCCATCTATGATTAGCTCTTGCTATTTACAGTGCAACAATAAGCCAAATCGCTATTCCAACTGAGCATGTGCAGAACAAGATTTGACGATTTTTACTTTGGGATAGAAACGGCAGATAAAGGCACACAAGACTATGGGAGACGTGGTAACCAAATCTACATTCTGCAAATTTTCATGCAGTCAAAAAGACGCTGGAAATTTTCGTTCGCTCAAAACTTGGGGCAGGCAAAACATCTAAAAACACATCACTGTCCAAACTTTTGAAATTTTCCGCTTACTTCAGAACAAGATAATTTCTTGAATTTTGCTGGCACTCTCCTGACGACGGTCAGAGCATATTGACCGGAACGTCGAGTTTATACCTCTGGTTCTTTTCAGAACCATTCTCTTAGTTGAGAAATTATTCGCACATGGTGTTTCCGCAAACCTTTCATTATTTAGTATCTCCACCATGCACAGCCTCAAATCTTACTTGGTAACATATGATTTTGCACGCATACTGCGAATCGTTTATCCAGAAAAGAAAATCGTCAAATCTTAATCTGCGCATGCGCAGTTGGAATGCCGAACTGGCGTACTCTCTTTGTGTGTATCTACGTACAAAAATATCAATGCCTTTTTTTTTTGCGGTATTTTCTACATGATCACACACCTGCCTATGTAAGTCGTGGGGAAAACAACATTCATCTCTATAATTCTAACAAATACTTGAGACAACAGCTTCACTGTGGCCATTTCAAATACAAAAAGTAGCAGGCAACCAATCAGTAGCGTAACATATAAAAAACACGACAATGCAAACCAAGTAAAGATGGTCCTAGAAGCGAGAAATTCTATTCAATTGATTCAGAATGACTGTTCAATGGAAATTTTTCCTGGGCCGGATTTAGCCCATTCATTGGTGTTAATATGGAGTTTTCCTATTTTTAAAATTTTGGGCCAAGTTGAGACTTGGGAAGTCTAATTCACAAGTGACTGTGAGCTTAGGCCGGTTCGTACTTTGAAAGTAGAACTAATTTCATGACGTCAACAATTGATGTTTTCTTGCGACGTCTGCCGTTAACCTAACGAATTCGCTTCGCACTGAAATAGGATGAAATCTGCACCGTTTTTTTTTTGTCAGTTGGTGAGTCAGGGAAGACTTATGGCCATATCTGGGATCGGGGGAGTGTGGCCTGTTGTTAGGGTTTGTGAATCATGATCAGAGGGTCAGGGGTTCGAATCCAGCTGCTGTCCATATGTTGTGTCCTTAGGCAAGCCACTTTATCCCCACTTGCCTCTCTCCACCCAGGAGTATAAATGGGTACCGGCATTAGCTGGGGAGTAACCTGCGATGGACTGGCATCCCATCCAGGGGGAATAGAAATATTCTCAGTTGTTTTATGCCAAGGAAACCAGAGATAAACTCCGGCCTGATGGGCCACATTGGCTCTTGACAGACTTTACTTTTACTTACTTTACAAGGCGGGGATCACAAACAAATTTGTAGAATTTCATAAAACATTTGCGAGCAAAGACATAATTTAATTTTAATTTCAACTGCAAAGGATGATTTTGTTGCCCGCCACTTTTTGCCTAACATAAGAGGGATTTCCTTAGAAACATTTTCACATGTTGGATCTCATTGGCCAAACATTTCTTTTTCAAAGCAATTTCTATCACCTGATTGGACAAATTTTAAACACCTGCATTGTGATTGGTCAAAGAAATTGTGAAAGTCGCCATGACAGAGACACATGGCATTTCTACAGGCAAATGACAAAAAGCGAGTCACATTCAGACCTGAATGATCATTGACATAATTCTAAGGATCATAGGCCTAATCGGCCAATCAAATTTCAGCATATGGGAAAGACGATCAACCAATCCACTAAGCCACGCCCCCTTGTGTTTTGACCAATCACAGTGGTAAGCCACACCCCATTATGTTTGACCAATCACAGTGGTAAGCCACACCCCATTGTGTTTTGACCAATCAAAATGATTCAGTTCAACGACTGTTTTGTCGAGCGGTAATAACAAACAAGAAACAGCCATCAAATTGGTACTTTGATGCATCTTGCTTAAGATGGGTTTAGTAAAATCGGTCTTAGGACGCGTCTTAGCTAAGATCGATCTTAGAGCGGGGACTTGTCTTAAGTCCTAAGATGAGTCGCAAGATAAGACAAGTTTCATGAAATCAGCCCCAGATGCAACATGCTAAAAAAAAAAAACCTCAAAATGCACGCAAAACATCCAATTAATTGTAAATTTGTAATTTGTAATTTAATTCATTGAAGCTATTTTCTATAAATTTCTGTATATTTCAATTTTTTTTTAAATCACTAATCACAAGCTCTGTACATAATTCATTCCATTTCATAATCTATCCATTTACAGATCCTCATTTGTTTATAATAACTCACTTTTTACAAAAAATGTAATTAAAAATAAAATTTCGCTACCAAAAATACTGTTTTTTCTTTTAAACACTGGAGAACCAAGACAAAGAAATATACAAATCAAAACAATAATATCCGGTTTGTCATTTGAAAAACTGTGATTTGTAAAATCATGATAAATGTATTCATACAATTAGACAGAAAAAACGCTTTGAAAAATGGGTGCTGGATGAGGTGGAAGGGCGGAGTTAGGAGGATTGAAAGGGGGGCATTAGAAGGAATAAATGTGTGTCCAGGGGACATTTGGATGAGGTGAAGATTGCATTTAAAAATGGGAATAAACAAAATCTGATGGGACTGTCCAGAATATGCCGAATACTCAAATATTCGATCATCAACTGTATATTCAAAAATCGAATATTCAAATATGCGATCATCAACCGAATATTCAAATATTCGATTATCAACCGAATATTCAAATATTCGATCATCAACCGAATATTCAAATATGCGATCAACCGAATATTCAAATATGCGTTCATCAACCGAATATTCAAATATGCGATCATCAACCGAATATTCAAATATGCGATCATCAACCGAATATTCAAATATGCGATCATCAACCGAATATTCAAATATTCGATCATCAACCGAATATTCGATCATCATAATAATTTCCAAACTCATAATTTTCATCCTTCAATGCACTTTTACCATAATATCAAAACGCGACAGCAAATGAACGCTAATAATGAAACCAACTCTGAGTATTTTGCATATAAAACAAAAGAAATTTGTTGAAGAATGTACGATTCAGATGTGAATTTACAACTGCATAGCATTCACAATCATTTGGTGGGTACATTTGGAGGCGCAGATGAAATAAGTGCATGCATGTTTTGAAAATAGATTTTTGTTTTTACACCTTTCATTTGTATATTTGGCAAAAGCTGTCTTTACGGACATACATTTTGGTGAAAATTTCAGGATTAAAATCGGGGAGATGAGGGAATAAATGTGTGCTTGGCCAATTTCAAACAAGCACGTTTAAAACCAGCTAGGGGCCTGGATGCCGATATCCGGCTTGGGCCATTATCGGCGACAAGGCTCCTAGCCGGTTTTAAACGTACTTGTTTAATACCAGCCAAGCACATATTTATTCCCATTCATAAATACCTTTCGGTCAAAAAGTCAAAACAAGTCAAAAATTCACAAATTTCCAACGATTGTGTTCAACATTTTCACTTCACGTTTTGTGAAACACCCCTCTGGCCATGGTTATGGTATGTGCCTCGCACATATGTAGTGTTAAAAATCTCCTTATATGGAAATTGGCGCACATGCGGCGTGTACTGCGCGATGTGGTGCAGAATGCAGCAGTGGTTTACCGGCTTAAACCCACGTGACGGGCTCTCAACCAATAGGAATGGGTAAACTGTCTTGGGTATTTATGAATTCATACTAAATGTAGGTATAGATGGTTTAGTATGCAAATCACAAGTGCAGAAAATAAGTATGAATTGTTTTGGTTTGATTAAAAAAATTGGTCAATGCATCAATGCCTGCTGGTCGCAGGCAACACGAAGGTGGGTTCCACTTTACAAACAAAATCGCTCTTCCTCCTTATAAAAATTCCTGGAATTCCTCCAGAAGTAAACAACAACAACAACTTTTTTTTAGTTTGTTGTCTTGATCCAGCTTGAGATTTTTATCAGACTTTAGTCTGAAATCAGACTTTCTGAATCTGAAAAAAGATCTTCAAGACTTTTCATCCAATTTTCAGCCTTTTTTTGTTTTAAATTGACAATATCATTCCTGTAGATTGCGGACGAAAAAAAACACTTTACAAATCAAGCATTGTAGCGATACTCTTGGAGATGTATAATCCAAATTACTGATGGAGTCTCGATTTGGTAAGATGTGAATGGTGGAGTAATACGTCACATTACCGTGGACGGTGGTTCGCCTCTGGGAACTACTTTTTGGGGACAGGCGGATGACTGAACTGCTTCTGGTTCACAACTGGGGGTGACTGTAGAAAATAATAAACAAAATCAATATTACTTTGATATTATGTAAACAAAAAAAACAAAACACAAAACAATAAAATAAAATGCTTATATTGAAGATTTCACAACGAAGTCCCACTTTTTGCTGTACTCATCTTTAAACTTCAGGAGAAATGAAGCCATCGTTGTTTGTTCTTCGATCGGCAAAATGAAAACAACTATTCAATTCAAAATACTTTATTTATCCAACCTATAACGTTCAATTGCAACAGAAAAATGCGCGCGTTGCAAATTTTCGTGAATTGCATGCACCGTAGAGCACACGGTTCAATTCACCGCCCCCAGGGCGTGCGCATAACGCTGGGGTGATTTGGTTTTACTCTCCGTAACTGGTGTCCAACCTACTTTCACGTATTACCTATGTGTACACTTGGGAAACCAGACTATTATTTATTACGCCCAATTGGGCTCTTTTACTTTGAGTGATGTTGTTTCTGTGCACACACTACATGTCAACGCTTTTTTTATGCGCTAAAAATCGCACACCCAATAGTCTGATACCAAATTCCATTTTATTAATACGCGCTATGCAAAAGCAGGAGTCAAGATACTACATGTATTACAAATCGTGCACACATTATTTTATTTACGTAAAATCTTGGAAAATCGTAGAAAGTCATATGAGGATCATACAATTGTAATCGGGGTGAATCCAATTGTATAAATTACGCCTAAATCGTAAATGTTGGCATCTCTGTAGGTACAAAGAAGGCATTAGGGCTAGACAGCGAAAAAATACATAGGACATAGGACCTGAAAACTACTGCGCTATTTGTAAATATCAAAAAATACTCAAACTTAACAAAATGGTTGGTAACCATGGCAACACTCACCCTCATTGGCCCAACATTCTCGTAGAGTTTCTGTTCTTGCATGGCCCTATCTAGTGGGGGTGGGGGCGTGTGAATCGGCGCGGTGTGTATCGGCACGCCGTGGGAGGGGGTCTGCAGCTCATAATGTGCCTTCTTTGTGTTGATGTATTCCCTTCCCGTCTTGAGCGTATTCTGCGAAAAAGAAAAAAGAAGAACAAAAACCAGTCAAAAAAAGCATAACCAAAACCCAAAAATTATATTTCATATTTAAAAAAATATGTAGCACCAAAATAATAATGACTGGAAAGCCAATTTCATAAGCTACTTTAGATGAAAAAATACTTAAATTGCTCAATGTGTTAAAAAAATATCACACTTTAAACACAATGACCCTAAAACCTGTCTCGTCCAAAAATACGATTTCAAGTATCATTGTCGCAATTGTCTTCAAACATCACCAGCGATAAAACCTCAGCTTAAACGCAAAAAAATTCAACAAAGTCCCTTTGAAATGCTGTATCTGATGATGGTATTTCACGTTGGTATTTCATGTCGGTGAAGGGTAAAACCCAATATTAAAATGCTGTATTGTTTGTTTCTTTATCGAAGTAGTGCAATTGAAAATAAAGTTTGGCAGAATTAAAAGAATTAAAACTTGTCATATTTTCGTTGTTCTTTGATATATTTAAGTTGACTTACATGTTCGGCTTGGACTCTTGTTGTCATGGTTTCGATGTACTGCTGTACCGCCTGGTATACAAACTTGTACTGAGCCTCAGTTTGGACCAGCCCTGACCTTTGACCTCTGACTAGCCGGATCGTGTTGAAGATGTCGATCTCACAGTCCAGACCTGTCATCAGTTTTGTTAGCAGAGAAAAAAAATCAGAACACACTCACACAAATAACAATAGTGCCTCTTTAACAAAGAAACAGACAAAATGTGGAACCGCCAACATAGGGCTGGATAGCTCAGTTGGTAGAGCACTGGAACTGCGATCCGGAGGTCTGAGGTTCAAACCCGTTACTGTCAATTTCTTTGTTCAGTTTTTACAACAATTAAAATAACACCAATGTTAGATAACATGATTGGACTTGTGATTGACTTGTGATTGACTTGTGATGGACTTGTGATGGACTTGTGATTGACTTGTGATAGACTTGTGATTAGTTTTGTGATTGACTTGTGATTGACTTGTAATTGACTTGTGATGGACTTGTGATGGACTTGTGATGGACTTGTGATGGGCTTGTGATGGACTTGTGATGGACTTGTGATGGACTTGTGATTGCCTTGTGATTGACTTGTGACTGACTTGTCAAAGACTTGTCATAGACTTGTGATGGAGTTGTGATGGACTTGTAATATGCTTGTGATTGACTTGTGATTGATTTGTGATTGACTTGTGATTGGCTTGTGATTGACTTGTGATGGACTTGTGATTTGACTTATGATTGGACTTGTGGACTTGTGATGGACTTGTGATTGGCTTGTGATTGACTTGTGATTGAAATTGTGATTAAACATTCGGAACATTTTTGGAGTCATGACGCCCACTGCTCATGAATCTTGGATCTGCTCCCTAAGAAGAATCACTTACCGTGTTGATAAATGAGATTCAGGATGATATCAATGACTATGAAGGTTCCCGTCCGTCCAATGCCGGCACTGGAAATTTAATGAAAGAAAAGAAAACCATTAAAAAATGTTCACACAAAAATTGAAGAAAACAGGAGATTAACCATCATGGACAGAATAACCTGAACTGAGATGCACAAAGTGTCCACGGACAGCCAACATTTTTAAAGGTTTTTCCTTTTTGGAACACCTGAAAATTAACGTTTTTTCAAAATTTGATCACTAAATACTTTAGACATAGAAATTCCTTTTTTGTTTAAATACCAATTTATGTAGTAAATTTAAATTTCTTTATAAAATCATTTCATGATGAAACATGGCCGACCATGTTTATGAGTGACTACAATAACACTGACTATAAAATTATAAAAGACAAAAGATAACGCACATTGTTTTGTACAAGTTGAGTATTGAAAAAATCTCCAAATTAATTTCATTTAGAAAATGCTCCTGGCATACAATACTGCACTTTAAGAAATGTTTGCAAAATAGTCTATCATTTTAATACTGCAGTTGTTGCAGTACAAAATAAATCTACAAAATTTTCGGCTGACCTGCAGTGTACAACGATAGGTCCGGCACCCGGAATCTCATCCTGTTTCATGTTGATATCGTGGAGGAAGCTCAGCACCCGACTAGGTTCGGACGGAACGCCGTGATCGGGCCAACTCTTGAAGTGGAAGTGATAGATTGGTCTAGTGTCATCCAACTAAAGAAAAAAAAGAAAGAAAGAAAGAAAATAAATACAAAAACAAAAGGAATTAGATTTTCAATTTGAAGAAAACGTTCCGAAAACTTTCATAATTGATAGATCATTCATAAATACCTGGGACGGTTTAACCATTCCTATTGGTCGAGAACCATTGTTAAACATTGCAGAGACATTTTTAAAACCAGGCGCGCGACCCCATGCTCCACGCCGCATACATGCAGTATGCACCACGCACACCATCCAAAACAAAGCAACGTGTTAAGTTGCGGCACCGTATTTTCAGATGCTGCTGTTTGTCTATGGCAACAGCAACTTTCTTGTCGAAAAACGATTCATTGTTCTCATCTTTTTTAGTGGGCTAAATCTCTGGACCGTTGTGAAATACTGCAAACAGCCGGCCCATAACATTGATCGCTGCACGCAAAGTTTTGAATATTTGAATATTCTGTCAATCGCAGTTTCGAATAATCGACTACTAAATTATTCAAAAATATACATGTATACATGTACAAGCAGCTAGTAAGGCCAATTTTCAGTGTACCTAACCAAAGTGGAATGTGTCATAACTAGGAACAGGGATAAGCAAAGAAATGGGTCTGTGCTATTTCACAACTGTGAAGCTATAAAGGGGCTGTTTACCTACCAAACAATAACTTTAACGACACTACAGAAACACAGTAACATAAATCATTGGCTACTAGGACCAAGGCTTGTAGAGTAACCCTGGAGCATGGGCGTAGCGAGGAGGGGGCAAGGGGGCAAGTGCCCCCCCCCCCGGAAACCCCCCCCAAAAAAAAAAAAGAAGAAGAAAAAAAAGAGAAAAAAGAAAAGAGAAAGAGGCGCGAAGACAAAGTGGTGTAAATTTAATGAGTGGGGGGGGGGGGGCAAAATGTCCCTGCCCCCCTCTAAAACTGATAAATCGAGAATATGTTGAGAAATGCAAGCATTTTTGGCAAAAAATTTGTTTGCCCCCCTCTAGAAAAAATCCTGGCGACGCCCATGCCCTGGAGGTCATGACCTGTTGCCTGAGTCCGAGGACTTTACCAGATACCATGAGCAATAACCACATATCAAGTTTGGTTGAGACTGAAGACTGAACTTACAGTGAACCTAAACCAAAATGAATCATACACAGGCACAAACACCGGTAATCATGGACCCCTTATTGTCCGTAATCTAACTTTTTAGCAACAGCTCTCATTGGTTTTGTACACGTATTTCAATCGTGGATTATCAGTCAATCGTGGACCCATTGTTAATGCGCTAACCCTTTTGTCCCGGCGTTTTACACACGCATGGACACACAGAAGGCATACACTATCGCAATGTCCCCCTGTCTGGCTTAAAGCTATAGTCCATCATTTGCAGCCATCCGAAAAGTAACTGGCGTAATTATTGTTGCAAAAACATACTTGGTTGAAAGATAGTAAGAGGACTAAACTCCCTGTGAAATTATTCTTTCTGGCAAGCTGTCATTTTGAAGTAATCAACGAAACATGGCCTTTCCAACGGTGCATCTTAAGACGCACCGTAGGAAAATTTAAATTAGTAGTTCGTTTTGTTATTCGGCGAAGCGCGCGCAAGCATTGGCACGACGCACACGCGCGCGCGGTTGCTATAATTCGTCGGATCAGTGCGCGACATCGCGTATAGCTGCAATCGGCTCAGTGAGAACGCGTCTCGGACGCTGAATTCAGGCCCAATTCAAAACATGATTCAGCAACTTTTGATTTGAAATTGAGATCCTAGAATGCTGTTTTTCTCGGAATATACAGCTGAAGCTGAGCTGAAACTTCATCAGGTTAGTTGTTCAGTATCCTTCATTAGATTTTGAACACTTTTGTTGCTTCAAACGAACAAAATGCACAAATTACAAATGATGAACTATACCATTAATAGCCAGGGGGATCAAAATGGACAGCCCTATTCTTCCAATGAGCTAATGGTCTCGGACACGCATACTGTCTGACTTACGTGGTCTTTGTTCGTGATTGCAAACTCTCTCAGATCGTAGTCTTCTTTCAGTTGTTCGCTGATGTACGTGACGATGAGCTTGCCTCTTTCTAACTTCCGGTCCGGATCCGGCCAATATCGCACACATTTATTCTGGAAAGACAAACACGTTAGCAGTCAATCTACATATCATAATGAGTATTTTGAAATTGATATTACTTGTATAAGACTGGCACTTTTAATTTCAAAGATGACTGTCTGTTCTCATTTGGACATTCACACCGAAAGTGAAAGGTTTTTTAAACTCTGGCAGGAGTTTCTACATGTTACTTCGTGGTCGGTCGGTCGGTCGGTCGGTCGGTCGGTTGGTAGATCTTTCCCCGGAAAATTGACCAAAAACGGGCCCCTTAAGTTTCTCATAAAATATAACTACCAATTGACCAAAAATTTATACCAAATTGACCAAATGCAACGCTGTCGTCAGTAAATGCACTCTTGGCGAAACTTTTCGCAACATGCCCCTTTGTCTCGATCGATGCGCATGCGCGTCTATTTTGCATATGAAGTGAGGCATTCCAGAACCGGGCCACAGCTCACTGTGCACTCACGCTTGTTTAATTGAAAATTCACTTTTGAATAATTTTATTCACTTTTTGAATGTGACATTGAATGAAAAACATCAGCTAAAATTTAGTTGTGGAATGATTATTTCACAAATTTTGATTGATTTGCGGCCCGACCTTAATTCAGTTTTTGCAGGGTAGACTGGTCCCGGCCACTTATTAGCATTGCTAACATAGGAACCAGGAACCAGTCTAATAATAATAATAATATGTATTACATATATCTACTTATTATCACATATCTACTAAACATTGGTGCTCAAGGCGCTACAATATTACTATTATTGCCTCTATTCATACGACAGTTCTGTTTGTGCACAAAAGCAACTAACAAATTTTAATTTTTGTTCAAAGGGCTGCAGACATCCACAATTAAAGTAGCTTTTTTTTTTGTTAACCAGTTCACATCGCAGGACGTGATAACACGCACTGGCTGTTTTTATACACAGGCACGGCTGACGGGTTAAGACGTCAAGATTGCCTGGACTCGCCTCCGGGTGAGGTCTAAACACGCTAACCTCTCGTGCCTTTTGTACACACACACAAAGTCCATGAAGTCTGTGGAGGTGGACCGTGTGTTGATCTTGAATTGGCCGTTGTCCACGGCCTATTGTTGTACAATTTACGCTCTGTGGGCACTTCCCGGAGTTGAAAATATGAGATTGCGGTAAGAAATATCATACAAATACTGTTGAAATGACTCTTGTGAATCAGTATTTGTGGCGTTTGGCTGTATACCAGAAGTTGGGTGGAAAATGTTTCCTTATGTGAAAATCGAAATAGTCTAAATTAACCCGTCACGAAATGGTTAAAATAAAACATACATGTACAAGTTAAAGAGTCAACAGGAGTAGAATGTTTGATGGTAATATATCAATAAAAAATAAAGTTGGCATTTTTTAATCAAAATATATCCATCACTACTCACTTTCCCTCTTTCAACCTCCTTGGTTGTCATGACGATGACCCTGGAGTTCTCCTGCCACACCATCCTCCAGAAGTCGATCACGGTGTCTTTGAGGCATCCTTGGGTCGCGATGTAACGCTTCTGCTTCTCCCAACTTCCGTCCATCTTCTCCACGTTTTCTCCAGCTTGGAACGCTTGCTGGTTCTGTTGGCATGCCAACGCCAACTGCATGATGGGTAAACAAGGATCAAAGGTCAAGTGACAGTAAAGTTAGTCAAGAGCCAATGTGACCCATCAGGCCGGCGTTTATCTCCGGTTTCAGTGGCATGAAACGACTGAGAATATTTCTACTCCCCCTGGATGGGATGCTAGTCCATCGCAGGTTACTCCCCAGCTAATGCTGGGGAGTAACCTGCGATGGACTAGCACGGTACCCATTTATACTCCTGGGTGGAGAGAGACAAGTGGGGTAAAGTGGCTTGCCCAAGGACACACACATAGCCAGCAGCTGGATTCGAACCCCTGACCCTCTGATCAGGAGTCACGAACCCTAACCACAAGGCCACACTTCCCTACAACAGTCAAGTGTAAAGGAAGAATCTTATTATTCAGACATTTTTCAAATTCTTCAGTTTTGAAACCTGCAATGCAGTCTTACATTACTCCAAAAGATAAGCGTCCATATGTGTGTAACTTTCTCATTTTATGGCTTAATCACTGAATTTTAATGATCTTAAGAACAATATTTCGCAATGAAGGGGTTGAAGTCATGACATTGCACCGTGCAGTTGGAATGACAAAGCTGAAATACAAATAATGCTTTAAACAAAATTGCAAGTGTGAGACACACACAGCAATGTATTTTGGGTTTAAAAGTTGGTTCTTCTGCAGGTATGGGCCAGCATTAAATGACACACAGCATGAAAAAGGGGGAAAAAACTTCTCCCTGCCAACAGAAGAGATGAGTGACATGTGTGTATTTTCAACCGTCGTGAAACTGAATTGGCAAAATGGTTGATATCTCCAATCTATGTTTCATCCAGACAGTACATGAAATCAATACTTCTGATTCTTTATGATCACATCTATTTCAATTTATTGAAATGATTTTACTGATTTTTTTTTTTACTGATAACTGATTTTTCTTTTGTGGTGATCCACGATGGCCAGCCTAGTGTCGTATTTGTTTGACTATACCTCATACATATTCATGATCTAGAGCTGAATTCTCACTGGTCAATCACCATCACGTGCCAGATGCTATTTGCTGTTTACCAAGCGCGCACGCGAGTATTCACGCACAGGGTAAATACGCATGCGTAGTAGAGACAGTCTACTGCGCATGCGCTTTACGAAGCAATCGTGTGGAACTGTTGCACGGGTGTATTACGCACGCGCGAACATCGCCCTAGCTACACATGGAAAGATGGTTGCACACGTAATGTTAATTAGCGTTTTGCCGAGCTCAATGATGCTGAATTGGAGAATATTGTGGACAATAAAGATGCCTCCTGTACTACAAAAAAATTGTCCACAATGCGGTATAAACTCTTAGGCATTGCTAACGAACTGAACTTTTCTGAGGTTGCGCAATAATATTCTTCTGGTGAGCTGGACAAGTTTTTACCGGCTTAAAGGCATATAGGATCGTTTACTTTTCATACACTTCACTCGTTTCCAATAATAAAACTACGCAAAATCCAAAGAAAAATGTCAAAACCGAACCTGTTGAAGTTTCAGCTCAGTGGATATTACAACTTCTGAATAACAGTGCAAAAAACCTGCACAACCTTTTGATCACGAAACACGATTTCATCCACTGCACTCTTTATTTCCAAAAATCAGTCAACTGACTGATCGTTGGAAATCACCCACATTTTCCTGATTTCTTCCAAATGACAGCAAACCAGACGAAAGTTAACGGAGTGTTTAGAACCAGTACGATCTTTAATCCAGGTAAGCAGTTTTGATAACAAGGTTACGTTTTGGGATAAATGCAAATGATCCTATATGCATTTAAAGCATTGACATCATCAGGGCACTGTAAAACAAAATTTAAATGATCAACTGACTTGTAAGATTTGGGTGTGGCTTATGATGGGTGTGGCTTATGATGGGTGTGGCTTATGATGGGTGTGGTCAAAGGATGTAATACCACACTGGTAATGTAGGGTGTGGTCATATGAGGAATGCATGACTTATAATGACGTCTTTTGTGCCACGATGGTGCTGGATGTATGAGTGTTGTAGGCAAGACCATGACAAGTCGGTCACAAGCAAATCAAAAGTCCGATCACAAGTATGGTCACAAGTCCATCGCAAGTCCAATCACAAGTAACATAGGATGAACAATAACAAAGGAATGCCATTCTCACAATTCGTTCCGAACAGCTTGTGACTTGACTCAGACTCGAGAACTTGTGATGGACTTAAATACAACACTGTTGTACTACGTGTAAAAAAATGTCCTACTTTTGATCCTAAATAACTCTGTTGTTTACCAATGGAATTAAAGCAAAAGTTCAGGTCATGTAAACAAGGCATGACAAATTTTATGGAGTGAGTTTCATCAGCTTTTATGCAAGAGGGTGAGATTTAAACACCATACGAAATAATTCTAAATTTCAGAATGCCGTTACAGCGCTGGAGACGGTGGTGGAAGGCGCGTGCTGCGGCCGAAAGCTTCTGAAGGAATGCAGGATCACCCCTGATGTCATTGCACACCTCCTCGATCGTGTGTTGCGCCAAACGATCGAGGAGGTGTGCAATGACATCAGGGGTGATCCTGCATTCCTTCAGAAGCTTTCGGCTGCAGCACGCGCCTTCCGCCACCGTCTCCAGCGCTGTATCGACATTGGAGGACGCCAAGTCAAAAGTGGCAGATTCTGAAAGTGAGTATTTTTTTCATATGGCGTTTAAATCTCACCCTCTTGCACAAAGCTGATGAAACTCGCTCCATAAAATTTGTCATGCCTTGTTTACATGATCTGAAATTTTGGTTTAATTCCATTGGTATACAACAGTCATTTCGGATGAAACAAGTAGGACATGTTGTTTTTTTGACACGTAGTGTATGTGTATATGTATTGAACTTTTAATGATAAATGAAGATCTCTTTTAACAAAAAAAGTGATATGTAAACGATGTGACGGTTGACATAAAAGTTACATTGGATCCATATTTTTTAACTGAGTCGAATTCTTCAGCAAATTGAAAAGCTTGTAAGCTGAGGTTAAGAACAATGTAAGCAAGCTAGGAACATCAATGGGAGTTTCCACACAGCATCGATAGATAGCAGTAGGTCGCTAGAAATGGTTACATAATCTAATCATAAGATGGAATTTGCGTCGGGGCGATGTAAATCAATATCAGGTTTTGCCCTGCCCCGACGTTAAAAACACTGTATACTCAGTGTGTTACCTCCCGAGTGAAAGTTGGAAAATATCACTCGGGTGGGACTCGAACCCACGACCTCCTGCTTTTTCTAGCCCAGACGTCTTACCACTCGACCACCAAGCTTGCAGGATCGGTTGGCTGGTTCGAATCTGATGTACATAGCAGTGGGTACAGCATTAACTATTCATAAGATGGAATTTTTGCGTCGGGGTGATGTAAATCAACGTTAGGTTTTTGCCCTTCACCGTCGTATAAACACTGTATACTCAGTGTGCTACCTCCCGAGTGAAAGTTGAATAAAAATCACGCGGGTATACAGTGTTTATACGTTGGTAAAGGAAAAACCTAATACTGATTTACATTCCCGATGTAAATTCCATCTTATAAATAGTTTAGTTGCGATACCCACTGCTAACTGCACATCAGAGCCACCCGATCCCACAAGCTTGGTAATCGAGTGGTAAGACATCTGCACTAGAAAGCAGGAGGTCGTGGGTTCGAGTCCCACCCGAGTGATTTTGTCCAACTTTCACTCGGGAGGTAACACACTAAATTATACAGTGTTTTTGCATCGGTGAAGGGCAAAAACCTAATATTGCAATGATTGAGCACTGTTTACTGTTCAAATGTTAAAATTCTTCGACGAAAAGATCCAACACCGCAATGGATGAAAGGCCGTGTTTAATGACGATATTTGATGATGGTTAGAGGATTCGGGGGGATACCTACCACTGCCATGTTGGCAATCAAGCCCGCATCTTTTAGCTAACAAGTGAACAGAAATACCCAGTTACCATGGGAACGGGCAAATGAAAAATAAAAATTGACATTTTGAAAAAAAAAAGAATCATTGCACCAAAAACCCTAACCGCCCTGAATCCTTCAAAATCCTCTTTGCCAAAGTGGAGGAATTTGGAGGATTGAGGTTACATGGCAAAAGTGCGCTACTGATTTCGTAGGATGCACTTTGTCAAGGTCTTGGGCCGGACCTTGTGTTGTTTTTGCTCAGCCATGCATAAATATAGGCCTGGGTTATGCTTGGAATCCTCTGCACTGCTCCAGGATGTCACTGGCCAAGCCTCAACATATTGACAGTCACTGCCGCAGGGTTTTGCAGCATTCAGGCAGTGGTCAACCCTCCACGGACCATATTCAAGAAATGAGGGAGGAATTTGCAGGATTGAGGCTATGCTATTTTTCCATGAGGCCAATTGGAGGATTTTGCAGGATTGAGGCTACATCCTAGCAAAAAGGCCTCGGGAGTTAGGGTTTAAATGCAACTTTAAGCGAGGAAAGTTGATATGAAAAGGTCGGCAGTGTATATAAATTTTTTAAATTTTTTTTTTTAGCCTGCCCCAGTAAATCTGAAGCACCAAGTTAGTTATAAAGCTTCGTCGAAAGTATCGGGGCAAGTTTTGTACAGAAATTCATCTATACACGAAGACCAAGATTTAGCCATCTGCAATGTATCAACCTTACCGATGCATCCTCTTTTATTCTCGCTGGTAACTACGGAACGAAAAATTAAAACAACTTCAAACAACTCAAAAACAAACACAAAGAACAACTAGTGGTGTGCATTTACGGGTAATACGGGAACCGGGTACCCTATTGAAGTAAAACCCGGGTACTCGGATACCTGTAAAAAGAAACGCAACCTGAAAATTTAAATCCCAGAAGTAGTCTGAAGGGCTTTATAGCTTTACGGTGTAAACTGCAACTTTCGCGAGCGTCATCTGTTGCACGTTAAAATGCGCATAAACGTGAAATCCGTTTTGTTTTTCAATGTAGCTTGGTTTTCATTTTGAAAATTCCCACGTATGGCGTTCGAGACTTTCCTTTTTTTCATAGTCTAAGAAGTTACTAAGTAATTTGTAAAGTTGGTTACGGGTACCCGATCCCATAATCTGGAACCAGTTCCTGACATCAGTGGTCGGGTACCCGGTTCCGAGGCACACCCCTAAGATCGAAGCAGCACAGTTAGTACATGTAGTTTCCGTAAAATTCCCATTCATACTGACACACACTTTACATTATTCTATTGATTTAGCTGCAAGAAAACATCAAACTTTGCGTGAATGTAGCTTAGACCTCATAAAATTCGTATTTTCCCCCCTTTTTGGGGGGGAGGGGTTCAAACAGACTTGTTTTTATAACAGATATTTTAATCAGTTGTTGGCAAACAGAGGTATTTCGTGATTGTATGTTTTCCCGGGTAAAAATGACCCTGTCATAGTCTGGTTCCCCAGAATCAAGTGGAATATTGCATATTTACCACTGCTTGGACTATAGGGAACTAGACCGTGGGTAACCATGACAACCGTGACATACTTACATCGATGTAGTTGGCATTAACGTAGTCACCTGTCTCCCCGTCTTTCAGAATCACTCTGGAATGCTCAACTTCAAAAAAAAAAAATCGTCACACATATCAATTTAATGCTACATAGAATCCTGTTTGGGGATTTTTTTGTTTTCATTTGAAGCAACGAAATTGCTCAAAATCTTAATGGAGTACCGAAGTGTGACGTCATTTAGAACTAGAAAGTGTAGTGCCAACGAATGGAGTACGCGCGCGTGTTGGTTCACGGGCTGAATCGCGCGCTAATGTCTTTCACACACATATTGTGCGCGTGACGTATTCACTTCGCAGATAGCTGCCGTGTGCGGTCAGTTTTACCAGAACTGCGTGCTTCTGTCATATGAGGTAAGAAGGAAAAATAGCTACGCTCAGTGATTTGTCTGAATCCGAAATGTCCACAAGGGAGGAGGAAGCACGCAAGCCGAAAGCAGATAGCTTTCGTTCACCGCACACGGTAAGACTTTGGGCACGAGTGACTTGAATTATCAAACAGGTTACTAAATGGGACTAAACTCCCTGTGAAATTATTCTTTCTTGCAAGCTGTCATTTTGAAGAAATCAATGAAAGAAGGAAAGGCGTCTACAGACGCATCATTGGAAGTATCCGTTAGCTGTTCATTTTTTTATTTGGCGAAGCACGCGCAAGCGTTGACACGACACACACGTGCGCGGTTGCTATAATTCGTCTATAAGTGCGCAACATCTCGTAGCTGCAATCGGCTCAGTGAGAACATGTCTCGGATGCTGAATTCAAGCCCAATTCAAAACATGACTCAGCAACTTTTGATTTGAATCGAGATCCTAAAATATTGTTTTCTCAGAATACACAGCATTCACTGAGCTAAAACTTCGTCAGGTTAGTTGTTCAGCACCCTTCTTTAGATTTTGAGCACTTTTGTTAATTCAAACGAATGCACAAATTACAAGTGATGGACGCTACTGGTGCCTTTAAGACAGTTAAAAATCACAGGCAACAAAATTGTTCATGAAAAAACTTTGTCATTAACCCGCCTGCTATTCAAGCAGTCATGGACAGACAAAATTCACTTCCACTTCCCCTGCTATACTTTTAACAAAGGCTAGTCACCAGCAGTCAGATCATATGTCAAGCAAGCACTTTGACTAGTCAAACTGGGTCAACAGACAAAGCAGGCAAGTTGTGGCCACAGCTGTTTTATCACTCACCGGGAGTCAAAGCATAGCTGTATCAAATAATCAGTCCAAGGCAGTCAATCCTGCTTTGGGCTGGGAATTCTTACGGGTTGAAAACAGTCACTTGATTGATTTTGACTGCAAGGACAACTTGGCACAGAATGTATGTTTGCATAGGAGGGATAGGTACAAAATTTGGGCAGGCAAAGCAACTGATAAAGCTACTTCCTAACATAAATAACAGTAGAAAATGGAGTAAAGATGTGTCCGTATTCTCCTAACGAATAACGAAACAAGCGTTGTTGAGGGAAATTGTTCTCCAACCGCACAACTTACAGAACAGATATTTTGAATGAACCTACAAGAAACTGTTTTATTGGTACATTTCTTGTTTTGTTTGTTTGTTGTTGTTTGTTGTTGATGTTGATGTTGTTGATGTTGTTGATGTTGTTGTTGTTGACGTTGTTGTTGATGATGTCATTGTTGTTGTCGTTGTTGCTGTCGTTGTTGTTGTCGTTGTTGTTGTTGTCGTTCTCGTTGTCGTTGTCGTTGTCATTGTTGTTGTTCTCGTTGTCATTGTTGTTGTCGTTGTTGTCGCTGTTGTCGTCGTTGTTGTTGATGTTGTTGTTGTTGTTGTTGTTGTTGTTGTTGTTGTTGTTGTTGTTGTCATTGTCGTTGTTGTTGTTGTTGTTCTTGATACTCACATGGTAAGATATTCCTGTATCTGTTCTTGGCCTTGTTTTCTGGCTCGTCACCACGTCGTTTCAATAAGTGCTTGGCATCAAGTTGTTGCAATGCCTGAAAATGGACAAAAGTCAACACAATGAAAAACCTGAAAGGCCATAGGTCATTCAATAAATTTGGGGTCCACTTTTTTTTCTTTGCCTGTCACATCGGACATCTATGATAATTTTTCGGCAAAACCAACCAATGCTTCAATCCTCCACATTTCATCCAGTGTTAGATGGGACCTGCTCACTCAATCCTTCATTATCTGCCAAGAGAA
Organism: Patiria pectinifera; assembly: GCA_029964075.1. Lineage (NCBI taxonomy): Eukaryota > Metazoa > Echinodermata > Asteroidea > Valvatida > Asterinidae > Patiria > Patiria pectinifera. Next base: position 19,706,271 of record CM057134.1, read on the forward strand.
TTGCGCTATGCCCTAAATTCTTCTAAACCCTCCGGTGCAACAATTTTTCAAAGGTCCTCGATGCTTCAAAATCCTTTATTAATATAGCTTTTCCCGACCAATTTCGTGAAATGTTCATTCACTTCTGAAAATCGGTCATTCGTTTTCGTGTCAATTTGAATGCACGTCTTGAATCCCTTTTTAATTCAATGAAAGTTCAATCTTTTTCATTGTCCGTGCATTCGGTTTTGAGAAACAGACGGCCAATTACGTTACCTGTGCATTCATTTACGCAAGCATACTTTTTCTAAATTGATTTCAGGTACAGCTAATTTGATTGATGGATAATGAAAAAGAAACCATTCATTGTATCTGGTGCTGATGGCATTAAAGTAGAAGTGAAATAGAATGGTGAATGTTTGATATCGCCCTCTAAAAGCGAAAAAGAAGTCTTGTAAACGAATCTGAATGAACGTAAATGAAAGGTGCTGTTCAATCACTTAGTTGATTGAACTGAAATGGAATCGAATGTTCTGGTAGTGAAAATGAAACGCATAACAGAGCGATTCTCAAATTCAGACGAAAATGAATCACCGATTTTCAGAAGTGAATTAACTTTTAAGGAAATTGGCCGGGAAAACCTATAATAATAGGTATTGGAGGATTTGGGGAGGTAGGCGTTAACGTGCAGGAGAATCAAGACCTACCTTCCTCAAACCTACAAAATCCTACAAAATCTCCTGCTAGATTTTGAAGGGCCAGGGAGCCTTAGGGTAGAATGCTTAACGAGCAGCCTAACCTCAAATTCTTCCTCGAAAGCTGTCTTCCTGGAGTTTTGTCTTGAGCTAGTCTCCTTCTCCAGCACCTCTACTCTACTCCTGATGCCTGACGCTGCGATCCTTGTAGCATTGAAAGGCTGTGCAAAAAGAGGAAAAAAAGGGTAACTCATACATGTACTTGTAAGGAGACTACATTTGTAACTTTCTTATCATAACAATGGTGTGTGAATGTGTCACATGTACTATTTTAACTACATGTAGGGTGCACTGAACTAATACAAGTGAGAATTTCTACGCCAGTCATTAGCATAAAAAGTGCCCCCACAATTTCTTTTGAAAACGGAGACCGTTTGGCTTTTAAAACAGTGGAATTGTGTAAATATAGCCAAGGATCAACTCCCTGGTTTTTGGGCTTCCATCTGAGGGCAGGCTTGATAAAATTACGGTTGAAAAATGGGTCCTATTTGCCTGTGAAAGTGGAAGGGTGCCACTTGTAAAATGGCTACATGCAGGCTTGGGAACTATCACTTTTCGGGAGGTGATTTTGTTTGGGCGTGAATATTTAAAAATGTAATTGGCTTAAGTACCTAAAATTGAAAAGAAATGAACAGATGAAAGACAAGACAATTATTGAATTTTTGTTTGAGAAACCCCAGTGATGTTGGCTTGCATGTTACTTGGCCCTGAACTTTGTTGATTTTACACTGTTTTCAATTGGGCTTGAATTAGTACAGTGGACCCTGTAACAAACCACAACTTTAAGCTCTGTGAACAACTACCCCCTCTACAGTTTCAAAGAGAGAGTTGAGGGAGACAACTAGGAGGGACTCTCAAACGCATCGCCAACGGAGACTGACGAACACGCTTTCAGTTTGCACCAGTGTTTCCCCTGCCTAATGAACTGAGCGAGGTGGTAACAATTCAAGTTGATGACTGAAACAAAATTTATGCAGTCTGCAAACTGAAAAGAATGCAGCACTCACAAAAATGCGCGATGATTCCAAAAACACATCAAAATTGTGAGTTCTTGATACATGGAGGTAAAGGAAAACGCTCATTCATGTGTATTTCACACACTGAAAATGTATCAATTGATATTTCCTTTATTGTAAATCTTCACAGCGAGGTGGTGAAATTGGCAAAAAGTGAGTGAGGTGGTCACTGAAAGTAGCGAGGTGGGCCACCTCACGTTTGAATGGGCAGGGGAAACACTGGTTTGCACACATTCAGATAAGAATTAGTTGTGCATAGTTCACACAATACACTGATGCTGAGTGGTGACGAAGCGCCCTCTATTGTTTAAGAACATTAAGTCCATCCTATTTTAAAAGATCGTATGCTGTCTGTCTCTCTGTCTCTCTGTCTGTCTTGAATGATGCCAAACTTTACAAAGATTTTATTTGCAAGACCGACCTGTTTGAGATGGACGACATAGCCGGATGTTTCTACCATAGGGTTCTTCTTGTAATGCTCCACCAGATCAGCCAGTGTGGTGAACTGCTCCCCGCCTCCAACATCATATTTGCTGTCCTGTAACCACGGAAATAAGATTCAAAGAGGTTGAAATGTCTTGTCCTTTAAGGAATCACCTCATATGGGATAAGTTGTGAAAACGTTTAGGTTGTAAAGTGGTTAGAAGACTGCTGTAAACAGCTATTACTTGAGCTTAGGCTGGCTACACTCACTACAGGGTGAGTAACAAAAAAACAAAACCCAAATGTCAGGACCATTGTTTTAGTGAAGTTCTGCATGTAGCACTTTCAAATTCTAGGATATGAAAGCCCAATTCATAAGCTTCCTTTTAGTACAAGAATCATTCAAATCACTCACGTACTTTTCAAGATACGGAATTTTAAACACAACCATCGTTTTAAGGTTCTTTCCACAGATCACACAAAAAAGTTCAGTGTTCTTTCAGTGAAGCGAAAACAAATCACAGAGGGATGTGTGTGAATTGTTTTCGTTTTGCTGAAAGAACACACACCTTTTTTTGTGATCCGTGGACAGAACTGTAAAATGGTAGTTGTGTTTAAAACTCTGTAACTTGAAAAGTACTTGAGTGATTTGAATGATTCTTGTACTAAAAGAAAGCTTACGAATGGGGCTTTCATATCCTAGATTTTGAAAGTGCTACATGCGGAGCTTCACTGAAACAAAGTTCCGACATTTGGGTTTCTTATTTTTTTTAACTCACCCTGTATACTAATTTTATTACACAAACATGCGGTTCTTGTGAGAGGGATGGTGTTTGGCTAGGATTTCTAGGGTCAATACTTCAACCTTGGTTAAGGGGCTCTCACCACTTAATGTTTGAATGAGGAACTTGTGAAATCTGAAATTTTTTGACCAACAAATGTTGGAGTAATTAAAAAATTAAGCAAAACAAACTTAAGTTTTTTGTACGATGCCTGGGGGGGGTGGGGGAGAAACAGGGACACTGCAATTTCCCTGGAATCTTCCCGTAGTGAAAATATCAGTTCTTTGCCAATGCTGATAACTTCATACTGCGGGAAAGAATTTAGAGATGTACCAAATATACCAAATGTACAAACACTCTATCATCTATTGAATATTCAAATAACAAGTTTTCAATCCAAATTTCAAAAATGTTAGCGGACTAAAGCAGATGATGAAAACCATCCATGATATTAATTGATAATACTGTAAGTTGTGTCGTTTATTTTTGGTCATATGCCATAGTTTTGTTGAAAGCCACTTTTATACAGGCATAATCTGACAGCTTCCGAGAGGAATATTAGCTCAAAGTTCTTTAAAATCTGACAAATATCAGCAATTCCGCTACCTCGAAAAATATGTCGATATGTACCGGTACATGCAATTATAAATATTAATTTTTGACAAGCGCTAGTACATTTAAACCCCGATTGACAGTCAGCATGGGCGTCGCCAGGATTTTTTTCTAGAGGGGGCAAAACATATTTTTGCCAAAAAATGCCTGTATTTTTCAACACGATTTATCAGTTTTAAAGGGGGGCAGGGACATTTGGCCCCCCCCCCCCATTAAATTGACACCACAATGACTTCGCACCTCTTTTTCTTTTCTTTTTTCTTTTTTTTTTCTTCCCCTTTTTTTTGGCTTTTCCAGGGGTGGGCTAGTGCCCCCATTGCCCCCCCCCCTCGCGACGCCCATGACAGTCAGTTCAGGCTGACGCATGTAAAAGCATGATCAGCGCATTTCGAATATTCGAGCAAGTCAAAGTTAAAAAATTGAATACTAAATTATTCAAAAATAAACAGCACTATCAGAATCCTGCCACTGATACATTGTACCTGATACAATGGACCTACTGCCAATTAACTTGTCTTCACCTTATCCCGGATGTTTGATCAAATATAAAATGACTCCTAAGGTACAATGTCCGTCCTTTTGATAAAGCAATGTAAGTAAACAAAAATCTGACAATGTCAACTTTATCCACGTATATGTACATGTATGTCCAGAGAGTTGAGGTGGATCCCCCAAAAAACATGCTTAAAGTTCAGGTATGAATATGCTTCAGGATTTTTGAAGGTAATGACAACATTTGCAAACATGAACAAAAAAACTACCAAATTATTTTGAAATACCTTACTTGACTGTAAGTGAATAATAGTCTCAAGCATCCTGCGAAATCATGGCACCCGGTGTGCTGTCATTCTCAAGACAAGTGGAATCAATTTCCAACGATGGTCGGCTGACCATCATTGGAAAAAACTGACTTTTTTTGAAATACTGCCCCCAATTCACCAAATGTAGTCCACATTTTGTTTGCAATCGGTTTACACATCCGTGAATGGATGCAAGCCAGCTAGTCTGGTTCCCTGACCTGACAATTCCCCTATGCTACAAATCGCTTTGTTTTGTCTGAAGTATGGTCAGGAAACCAGACTACAAGAACGGCAGTTGTTTTTCTTGGTTTTTCCAGCATCTACATTTTTGTTCGAACACATAACTTTAAACAGGTCAGTGTACTATAAAATACTAACCCCCAAATCCATCCATTTCTGAAATTACGGCAAAAGCAAATGTTGTATATATTCCCTTTAACTTTCCACACATCATATAACCGATGATTTTTGCATGTTATTTAAAGGTACATAGAAACATTTGCTTTTAGTGCATTTTTTTTCATTTGAAGCACCAAAATTGCTCAGCATTTTTCAAATCTGACAGTTAGGCCTACAGGCTGCAGGTTTTAAACACTTCCAAAAAAAACCACCCCAAAAAACATTTCAATAAGGTTACGATTCAGTAAATCTTGAATCTGCCGTGAATTAAGCCGATTCGGGTCCCTCTAGGGTCACTTAAGAGCTGATCTTTATTCTGTACAATTTTCACGACTGATATTTGAGACAGTTCTCAAAGCTTGACCGAATAAATGGCATCAACACAGTCTCGCCGCGAGCAATTTCAGAATATAAATGTGAGACGGATAAAAAAACCAACAACGTCAAACTGGGGAGAAATTGACGTCACTATTACGTCTGCGGGACGCAGATGCTCGGAGGATGCAGTTCTCCTTGGGGAAGTTCTTAAAGATCTCTGAATGCCAAAAGGGCAGATAACGGGTAGAATTCCTGTGCTGTGCCTGCAATTTATGGAATTTGTGTAAACTGCTTTCATGGAATTACTGTAAACTGATGTTCAGAAATTTATACTGCTTATAGGCTTTATTCAGGGGCCAAACATATAAAATTGAAAGCGTGGTAAAACCTTCATTTTTGGAACTTGCGAATTAGTGCAAGCAGTGGCATAAAGTTAATTACAAATTATTAACAGTCTGCTCTGATGAATAATTTCAAATCAAATCAAATCAAATCAAAATAAGCCACATTAAAAAAAAATAATAATTTGAAAGTGAGGCTTGGGACTCATAAACAGTCTGGCACCATCCCATTCAACAGTTTATAATTTACAGAAAACATTCAGGGAACATGATCAAAATTGGCTTCCTTATGAATAAGTTCTATGAAACTGGGCGAGTAAAAAAGAAAGTGACCTGGATTAATGATTTTCCCCCTTAAAAAGCAATTAAATTTGACACACCAACGAAGCATATTAACCCCTTCTCCCTGGGACTTTTGCTAGGATCTAGCCTCAATCCTGCAAATACCTCCATTACTTCTTGAATATGGTCCGTGGGTGACCACTGCCTGAATCCTGCAAAATCCTGCGGCAGTGACTGTCAATATGTTGAGGCTTGGCCAGTGACATCCTGGAGCAGTACGGAGGATTTCAAGCATAATCCAGGCCTGTATTTATTCACGGCTGAGCAAAAACAACACAAGGTCCGACCTAAGACCTTGATAAAGTGCATCCTACGAAATCAGTAACTCGCTTTTGCCATGTAACCTCAATCCTCCAAATTCTTCCACTTTGGCAAAGAGGATTTTGAAGGATTCAGGGCAGTTAGGGTTAAAACGTGCATGTTTTTCCACTCATTAGAAAAAAAGAAATTACTGAAATTGCTCCATGCTATGACAAATTATGCATATTTTTACTAAAAGAATCCATTTTTAAAGCTGTCCATGGAATGCCATTTGAAGCTACTGAGCTGAGTGAGAATCAGGAATTACACACAGGAATTCATATACAAATGAGAGTTTTATCATTTTTTTCAAAGAAAATACCCATAAAAGAACCCCAATCAAAAAATTGGTACCCTGTTCCTGCACTACCCATAAGGCAAAAAAAAAAAATACTTCTGCTTTCGATTACATGGCATTTGAAAATAGGGTAGGTAGATAGGGATTTTTTTTTGGGGGGGGGGGGCAATTTTTTGTTTATAGGCAGGGTAAACGGAAGCAAAACTATTATATTTGGTTTGTCCTACATATGTATACACACCCATACAAATTGCAATATTTTACAATGTACGTAGTTTGAAAGCTCAAAATAAACATTTATTACAGATTACTTCCCCATGTGGATACACAGATGTGATTTATTTATAGATCGATGCGAATATGATTTCCTATTTCCTTCATCGTGCAACCTTTAACCCTAAAATCTGGGCCATATTACATGGCTTGGCTAACTGTTTAAGCCAAATATCCCCACTTTAATACTGCAGCAGAAAATTATGTGCTTACAGTAAGCATATTTCATGGGAAAGGCAAAAAAAAAAAATATTCGGTCTCTGGTCAGACCAAATTAGTTCCGGAATTGACGCGGCCACGCGGCTTTTTTTTTTTTTTTTTGGCTTTTTTTTTCTTTTCTTCAAGCTTGGATTGTACAGACAAGGTGGGTACTATTTTGCTTTTTTGGTGTCCTCATACGTGTACATTGGTGTCCTCCATAATTTGCCTTGGTGCTTTCAATCTTTTGCCTTGGTGCAATTTCCCATTCCTTGGTGCTCTTTGGTAAAAATATTGAGGAGGTGCGGAAATAGAGGGCGCTGTTGGAGCTACCGCGGACCATTTTGGAGGAAAAAAAAGATCGACGCGCATGATTAAAATCGCCGCGCGCGCTGACCAGAGACCGACTTATTTTTTTTTTTGCCTAAGCAAGGAATTTTGGCTTATGTTTAGGGCTGTCCATTTCTGAGCAATTTAGTATTCGATTACTTGAAACTGTGTTTGACTGAATATTTGGATATTCGAAAGCTGCAACCTGCAACTGCGTATCGTGTCAAAAGTTGCACGCAGAGTGCACAAGTTCAAATTTGCATGCAGTGATTGGAATGTTGTTTTGACCTGCTGAACGGATGTGAACAATGAAACACGGTCGACGAAAAAAGTTACCATCGACAAAAAAAGGGCACCTGACAACAAAGAGCCAAATTTTACGATAAAATAGCATCACAGTAATAAAGGTACATGCGTATTGTATTTTTTGTGTGTGTGAATATTCCAACTTGCCAAAAGCTATTCAAATTTTCGGTTTATGATCGAATATTTGAATATACTTGGTACATTCGGGAAAGCCCTAGCTTATAACTAAGGATTCCGTGCTTACAGGGTTAGCACAGAATTTTCCTGTTGGCGCTGCTAGCACAGAATGGTGATCGTAAGCGCGGAATTCTGTGGTTAGCACTGCTACATGAACTTGGGACAAGGACCAAGTACTACTGAAGCGTGGCCAAGATGACTGTAGAAAAATTCCCAAGATGTCCCAAGATTTCAAGGTAATAGCAGTAAAGACCTTATTTTTATGTGTTCTACACACATTAGGTGCACCAAGAGACGCAATTAACATATTGCATATTCGCAATCCATACTTTTGCGTGTACTCAATAGGCAAATCCGGTGGTAGCCATTTTCTGCAGTGGCACTGCAGGCTCGCATGAGTCGCGCTCAGGTAGTACGCACGCACACCAGGCTCCTTCGCCCAATAGGAATACCAAAATACGCGTGCGCCTCGTCTTTCAGAACGTGTGCAGCATGCGCGTGAGCGTGACACCAACATTTACCAAGACCTTGCCAAACAAATGCTGCTTAAAAAGAAATGGCCGAGTACAAAATCCACAGAGATTCAGTTCAAACCAGTTCAAGCCGGTTCAAGCTGGTTTTTACCTCATGTTGGCCGGTCACCAAATTTTGCAAATGCTGGGGACTGTTATCTCATTGTTCTTGTAATATTTTTGCCTCGGAAAGGTCCGTACAACAAAGGAGGAAATAGGGGGAAAATCCCCACAGAGCGAGCCAGGGTATGTACATGTATGCATACATGAAACTGATATCACATCAACTGAATAGAATCTCAACTACTAAACAAACGCTGTACAAATATATATCCACACGTTTTTGTAATGTCAAACATCAATCGAAACTTTTGTGCAAACATGATTTTTTCTTTCCTGGACAACCTTTTTTAGTCAATCTTTATGTATGTGTGTACGTGATATGACAGAAATCTTGTTAATTTCTATCAATTCACAGATTTTTTTTTTCTGATTGGCATCAGTTACCGGTATATGTGATATGCAAGATTAACCCTATAGGATGCAACCTCAATCCTGCAAAATCCTCCAACTGCCTACATGTAAAAATTGCATACAACCTCAATCCTGCAAAAATCCTCTGTTATTTCTTGAATGTGTTCGTTGGAGGGGTGACCACTGCCTCAATCCTGCAAAATCCTCCAGCAATCACTGTCAATATTGAGGCAGAGCCAGTGACATCCTGGAGCAGTGTGGAGGATTTCCAGTATGATCTAGGCCTAAATTTATGCACGGCTGAGCATTAACAACACAAGGTCCGGCCCAAGACCTTGATAAAGTGCATCCTCCAAACTCAGCCACACATTTTTGCCATATAGCCTCAATCCTGCAAAATCCCCCATTTTGCAAAGAGGATTTTGGAGGATTTGGGAAGATAGGGTTAAAGGTGTAGGATCATTTGCATCTGTCCCAAAAGTAATCTACTGATATTAATGTCAAAAAGTTTACTTGGAGTAAAGATCGTAAAAACACCCCGTAAAATTATTCCGTCTGGCTTGCTGTCATTTAAAAGTAATCACGAAAATGCAAGTGATTTTCCAATGATCAGGCTATTGACGAAATCGTGTTTCGTGATCATACGGTTGTGCATGGTTTTTCACTGTTTCCTGGAAAAGTGTAACATCCACTGCCCTGAAACTTCAACAGGTTAGGTTTTGAACATTGTTCTTTGGATTTTGAGTGGTGCTATTAGTGGAAATAAACACAATGCGTGAAAAAGCAAATTATCATGTGCTCTTATAAAAGTGAAACATATTGTTTTAACCTAAAGATGTAAGGGCACTGAAAAGATTTGTCCATCCATGCAGAGTTTGAGGAAACTTTCGAATGCAGGGTATTTAAATTTTTGCGATGCCCTTTTCTTGTAACGTAATTAAGTTACCGACAAAAAACTTATTACCAAACCAACAGAACTTTATTCAGTTGTTTTTTTTTCCTGTTATTTAGTCACTTAATTTCAAGGGATCATGTGTGAGGAAAATCCGCCCTAAATGCTTTGACTTTATAGCAGAGTGGACCGAAGACCCCTTCAAAATGTAACCTGAGCTACATTGGAATTCCCCTGGAACTTCCAAAAGTCATTGTTAATTCTTCTTTGTCGAACTACTAGCGTTGCAATCAATCATGCCTGAAGTCTGCGAAAACCAACATTGAGAACAATGAATAGCTGTTTGAACATAAACCCCGTGGCGACACTTTGGGATAGCTAGACCAACAGCTAGACTGAATATTACACACGCTTCCTCCTATGTACTTATCTAATCACGGTCTACTTCCTGGTATTACGGCACAACCCACACCCCTAAAAATAACACGCAACACACAGTCATCATGCACACGAATGTTGCAATGAATTCCTGCAGGGACAATTTATACCACAGGGAAGTGGAGAGTGGCAGGCGACGATCCAACCGTTCACATGATTGATGGCCATCAGAAACAGTCATTAATTTTACGTTGATTCGCTCACTGACATTGAAATGTTGTATAATTTTATATGAATTACTCACATGAATTATTACTACAACTAGGCGTGATCTTTATTTCAGTTTCAAATGCGGCAGTGCCGAATGTGCCAAATATTTGATATTCAACCAAATATCCAAATAGCAACTTTTGTTACCTCAAATATTGGAGTCAATTTCCGGTTCAAATGCGGCAGTGCCGAATGTGCCAAATATTCGATATTCAACCAAATATCCAAATAGCAAATTTTGTTAGCTCAAATATTGGAGTCAATTTCAGTTTCAAATGCGGCAGTGCCGAATGTGCCAAATATTCGATATTCAACCAAATATCCAAATAGCAACTTTTGTTAGCTCAAATATTGGAGTCAATTTCAGTTTCAAATGCGGCAGTGCCGAATGTACCAAATATTTGATATTCAACCAAATATCCAAACAGCAACTTTTGTTAGCTCAAATATTGGAGTCAAATTCAGTTTCAAATGCGGCAGTGCCGAATGTGCCAAATATTTGATATTCAACCAAATATCCAAATAGCAAATTTTGTTAGCTCAAATATTGGAGTCAATTTCAGTTTCAAATGCGGCAGTGCCGAATGTGCCAAATATTCGATATTTAACCAAATATCCAAATAGCAAATTTTGTTAGCTCAAATATTGGAGTCAATTTCAGGTTCAAATGCGGCAGTGCCGAATGTACCAAATATTTGATATTCAACCAAATATCCAAATAGCAAATTTTGTTAGCTCAAATACTGGAGTCAATTTCAGGTTCAAATGCAGCAGTGCCGAATGTACCAAATATTTGATATTCAACCAAATATCCAAATAGCAACTTTTGTTACCTCAAATATTGGAGTCAATTTCCGGTTCAAATGCGGCAGTGCCGAATGTGCCAAATATTCGATATTCAACCAAATATCCAAATAGCAACTTTTGTTAGCTCAAATATTGGAGTCAATTTCAGGTTCAAATGCGGCAGTGCCGAATGTGCCAAATATTCAATATTCAACCAAATATCCAAATAGCAAATTTTGTTAGCTAATAATAGACAAAGTGTGGGATTTTAGAATATTCTCAAAATGCCACACTTTCGTTGACATCCATTTGGCACACGATCATCAGTGAGGAATGCTACATGTTTACCGCTAGCTCCAATATCCCTAACCCCTAGTAGTTCCTCAGGACTACCCTGCTAAATCCAACAGAGTCCAACCGGACTTTCCTGCTCAATCCACTGTGCCTTATTTTCAGTTGTCTGCTGAATCCAACGGAGTCCAACATGGCGTTATAATGCGGTTCAGTTGCCTGCTGAATCCAACATTTTGCATGAGGAATGTACACAAGGGGTTAACTGCTCAATCCAACAGGCTCCATCGGGTATGTGACATAGTTGGATCCTGTTGGATTCAGCAGGGTTAGGGCTAATGAGCTCTTTGTCAATTTTCCAACAATTCTGTTTAGTTTAGGCTGGCGCATGTTAAAACTAGATAAGCGCATTTTGAATATTCAAATATTTGTTCAAGTCCAAGTTAGAGTAATCAAAAACTAAATTATACAACATTTCAGTTCAAGTTTAAAAAATTTTGCACTCTGCGCGCACACGCACCTGATGGGGTTGAATACGCAGTTGTAATTATCCTGCAAAGGTGATTCTCTATGCAAGGGGTCTGCATACACATCATATGTTACTCTAAGAATTGTGGACACAAAAAATGTAATAGAAATGTAATACATACCTGACATCTGATCATGACGTGGGTGACTTTATCCTCCGTGCGCACTGACAAGACGTAATCACCGGGTTTACTGTGACTCTCTCTCACTAGGTAACTACCATTCTTTGCTTTCTCAAGGAGTGCCTTTTCGGCTTCTTTGCCCGTGATATGACCGTGAAACCATCTAAGAAACAGGACACAAACTTTAGAGTTTTGACTGTATTGAACTCAATTTTCAGGATTTTTTTTCAGGGGAGAGATCAAACTCGATGAGTTGGTGCCACCTTTTGTTCTTAAGCAATATATTTAACCACAATATTTTTTTCCATCAAAACACAATAGACGAGGATGTAGCTGTTAGGCACTATTAAGGATTTCTTTTTTGGGAGAGGTTAAAATATGTAGCTTAAAGCTTAGTATTTGTTCAAACTTGTGTTCTTAAGCAAGATATTTTACCATAATATTTTCCAATTGAAACACAATTGGAAGAGGACAGAGGTATTCGTTTGTAAATTAATAGGGATTGCTTTTTGGGAAAGAGTTTAAAATCTGTAGCTTGGAACCCACAATAAGTATTTCCAAAACTTTTGTCCCTAAGCAACATATTTTACCATAATATGTTCCCATCTAAACACAATTCGATGACAGAGGTAATTGTATGTTAAAACAAGGATTTCTTTCTTGGGAGAGAGATTAAAATCTGTAGCTTGGAACCCACAATTGGTATTTCCAAAACTTTTGTCCCTAAGCAACATATTTTACCATAATATTTTCCCATCTAAACACAATTGGAGGACAGAGGTAATTGTAAAATTAATAAGGATTTCTTTCTTGGGAGAGAGGTTAAAATCTGTGGCTTGGAATTTAAAATTGGTAAAACTTGTGTCCTTGAGCGAGATATTTTACCACAATATTTTCCCATCGAAACAAACCTGGACAAGGACAGAGATTTAGGTAATGTATGTAAGGTAACTTAATAGGGATTTCTTTTTAGGGACAGGTTAAAATCTGTAGCTTGAAGCTTGGTATTTTTTTAAACTTGTGTTCTTAAGCAAGATATTTTACCACAATATTTTCCCATCGCAACACAATTGGACAAGGATAGAGGTGTTAGGTACTGTATGTAACTTAATAGAGAGGGTTTTTTTTGGGGGGGGGGAGAGTTAAAATCTATAGCTTGGAGCCCACATTTGGTATAAATTTCTTAAACTTGTGTCCTTGAACAAGATATTTTACTACAATATTTTCCCATCGAACCACAACTGAAAGAGAACAGAGGTGTCTTCTGTTTCGTGTACACATGCAGTTGAGCTGTTTTTGAGTTTCAGAAACTTTGGACGAAACCTCTTCAAATTACACCTTGTTTTTACCTTTCGTTCGTTGGATCGGCACAGTTGAGCGGGTACTTGAGCTCAATCACCAAGCCGTTCTTCTCTTTCAGCTGGTTGCGTCCCTCGGTGTAATGCTGTACCAGCTCGGCTAGCGTTGCAAACTTCTCCCCTCCGTACAGATCAAAGTAGTCTCCCGTGTTCTGGATCTTAATATGGGTCACCTCCCCGGCACGCCTAGAATGTCAAAGGTCAAAGGTTAGGGAAAATGTATGATGTAATATGTGACCGGCTCCACAAACAAGGGTATTAAGTCGCGCTGTGCATTATTGTGTAACAGCCTGCTCAACATTGCAAGGGTGAACATTTCGTCAAAATGTGATTTCATTTTTTGTCATGATTGACATCTTTAGTACCTACAGTTTCAGGTTTCACTCACAGAAAAGTTGATTTTGATGACTAAAGTGGAAAAAACAACCATTTTGTGTGCATCGTTCTGTTGTTCTACAACAAACATGACAAAGCCAGCTATTTCAAAGCCTGTTTTCTCAGTTGTGTAACTTGAACTCCAAGGAAGTAATTAATATGCAAATACATCATATCTCCAGAACGGGAGGGGCTATGGAGCTCTATTATATATCAAATGCAAGCTTTCATTGTGGGCTTTCCAAACATAAGTCATTTTTTTTTGCGACATAATACCCTTTTTGTGGCGAAAGTCTTATTATTTTTTTATGGGAGTCAGGTTGGCGCAGTGGTTACTTTCCTCGCCTTCCACCGCTGTGGCCCAGGTTCGATTCCTGCTCTGGTCCACACGTGGATTGGGTTTTCAGTCCCTACCTGATTCCATGGGTTTCCCCAGAATATTCTTCTGGGGTTTTCCTCCCACCTCTAAAACTGTAATTTCTTCTCATTGTCTCCTCTCTACAGGTTTCTTCACGCTTACGAGCTACAGTGCCTAGGGCGCTTTTGAGGAATTCTCCGTGTCATTACCAGAAACATGATAATAAATAAAACAATTCCAATACCAGAAACAAATCAATAGTTATAAAATATAGATGGCTTTGAGGGAGAAACAAAAAATATATTGCACGAGCTATGACAACATTAAGTCGAAGACGAGTGCAATATTGTTAAAGAGAGTGCAATATTTTTGCATCCCCGAAAACAAGCCATCCAGTATTATTAGTAATATTTTTATTAGGCCGAGTTGATCCGCAAGAAACACATTTCAGGACACTGTCTTTATTTCTCAAATTTTGTCGAATTATTCTCCGCTTGGATTTTACAGCAGCACATTTCGTGCCTCTTGAAAGCTGCCATTAAGGTTGTTGACAACAGTGCTCGTATACCCTGCTAGTGCTGTGTCCGCATGCAGGCACAACGGTGCCGAGTGCTACGCTCTGTTGATTTGTTGACAACTGTGAGTTTGTACGCTCTAGATTGTGCAGGCACCATCGAAAATGCCCAGATGACTGCAATATCAAAAACAATATTGCAGTCATCTGGGTACGTTTCACGAAAGCATACAATATGCTGGTTTATTTTTACCACTGGAAGCCTGATAATATAAATATAAATAATACTAGTCAGTTTCACAAATACCGACAGAAACAAGTTCAGCAGGTAATGTTTGTTTGGATTTTCAGGGATGGAGGAACAAAACAAACTTGAGGGTAAACCCTTTTAACCCTAACCGCCCTGAATCCTCCAAAATCCTTTTTGCAAATTGGAGGAATTTGCAGGATTGAGGTTACATGGCAAAAGTGCGTTGCTGATTTCGGAGTACGCACTGTGTCAAGGTCTTGGGCCGGACCTTGTGTTGTTTATGCTCAGCCATGCATAAATGTAGGCCTGGATTATGCTTGAAATCCTCCGCACTGCTCCAGGATGTCACTGCCTCTGCCTCAGCCTATTGACAGTCATAGCCGGAGGATTTTGCAGGATTCAGGCAGTGGTCACCCCTCCATGGACCATATTCAAGAAAAATCGGAGGAATTTGCAGGATTGAGGCTATATGCTATTTTTCCATGAGGCCACTTGGAGGATTTTGCAGGATTGAGGCTACATCCTAGCAAAAAGGCCTAGGGTTAATTAAAATAGTTTCAGGAAGCATTTACGAGCTTTTTTTTCCTTTACCTGACAGACAAGGTGAAATCTCCTGGGTTACTCTTGCTGGGACGACACAGGAAGCTGCCGTCAAAACCCCCCTCCATTAAAAACCTCTCTGCGTCCACCCCGAGGAGGTTTGGATGAAACCATCTGAAAAAAAGAGACAAACAAAACGAAATCAATGACTCCGTAAATCTTGAAATTCAATATTCATACCTGAAACTTTTAAAGGTAATATACAACATTTAGAAACATCAAATTACAATTTACCAAATTATTATGAAATACCTTACTTGACTGTAAGTGAATAATAGTCTCAAGCATCCTGTGAAATCATGGCACCTGGTGTGCTTTCATTTTCGAGAAAAGTGTAATTTTAGTATCAATTTCCAACGATGGTCAGCCGACCATCGTTGGAAACAAACTGACTTTTTTTCAAGTAGTACCCCCAATATTTACTTATTTCATTTTATTTTACCAGGGTTGCCCCATCAGTTGTCAATAAACTGTTCTCCCTGGGGGCCCTGAATACTTTACCAAATTTAGTTGGTCCGCATTTTGTTTGCAATCAGCTACACATCCGTGAACGGGTGCACGCCAGCTATACTGGTTCCCTGACCTTAATACAATTCCAAGATGTCCATAAATCTTATGTGGGGTCAGGGAACTAAACTATAGGAACATGGTTGTTTTTCTTGGTTTTTCTAGCATCTACTAAAACAAAACTTCAAACAAGTCAGTGTAACAATAATTGCTATAAAATACTAACCCACAAGTCCATTCATTTTTTAAACTTACAGCAAAAGCAAATGTTGTATTCCCTTTAAATGGGAAACAAAAGTGCATTAACAAGGGCTGCATTAACCCTAACGTACCTGAATCCATCAAAATCCATATCACCCCTGTTTTGGAGTATTTCGGCGGATTCAGGATACCTCCATATTGAAAACAGGGTGGTTTTGATGGATTCAGGATTGTAAGCCTAGCGGTACTGCAGGATTTTGATGGATTCAGGATACCTACATACCGAGCAATCACCAACACCGAAATGTTTGTGTATGACACAAAAGGTGAATTTTGGCTGATTCAGGATACTTTCTAGTAAAAGTGCTCAAGGCTTTAGGGTTAATAAAAGTAACATTACAAGGGCCCGAGGAGTAGAAAATTGCACAAAATTTGTTCCCAAGAAAAACACATTTCATGGACCCTTTAAGTTTGACAGTTCTCTAGTTCAATAATAAAAAAAAGGAACATTCCCTCTCTCAAGCTACGGTTATGGAGGATTTCAATACAGGGCAAGTAAAAAAAAAACGAAACCCAAATGATGGGACCATTTTCTTAGTGAAGTTCTGCATTTAGCACTTTCAAAATCTAGGATATAAAAGCTCAATTCATAAGCTGTCTTTCAGTATAAGAATAATTCATATCACCCATACACTCTTCAAGTTACGGAATTTTAAACACAACCACCGTTTGAAAGTTCTGTCCACGGATCACCAAAAAGGTGTGCGTTCTTTCAGCAAAACGAAAACGAATCACATAGGGATGTGTGTCAATTGTTTTCGTTTTGCTGAAATTAAACGTACCTTTTTTTGTGATCCGTGGACAGAACTTTAAAACGGTTGTTGTGTTTAAAATTCCGCAACTTGAAAAGTACATAAGTGATTTGAATGATTCTTGTACTAAAAGAAAGCTAACGAATTGGGCTTTTATATCCTAGATTTTGAAAGTGCTACATCCAGACCTTCACTAAATAATGGTCCCGACAGAAAGCACAAGAGAAACTAAGCGTACTAGTGAACGAATTGGGAATGACGAAGATTTACAAGGTCTTGTAACATACAAAAGTTAAAATTAAAACCATTTCCAGGAAGTTTTTAGTGCTTACCACTTGCGTTATCAGTCACTACCACTTGTTCATGTGCTGTGTCCAAGTTTCAGTTGGATATGACACATGAACAGTACTACAATTTACAGAAGTTCAAGGTAATCACTCCGATACGAAAAGAGGTGGTAACTTGACATTTTAATGGGGCTGTGCATCGGAACCGGGTACCCGAGTACCCGACCGTTGATGTCAGGAACCGGTTCCAGATTATGGGATCGGGTACCAGTAACCAACTTTACAAATTACTTAGTAACTTCTCAGACAATGAAAAAGAAAGGTTTTGAATGTTATTTGTGGGGAATTTGCAAAAATGAAAACATGAAAAACCAAAACAGATTTCACGTTTTGAGAATTTTAATGCGCGACAGATGACACTTGCGAAAGTTGCAGTTAACACCGTAAAGCAACAAAGCCTTTCAGACAACTTCTGGGATTTGAATTTTGGGGCTGGGTTTCTTTTCACGGGTTCCCAGGTACCCGTGTTTTACTTTAGGGTACCCGGTTCCCATACTACATGCACACCACTACATTTTAAACAGAATGCTTTGTTTAAAATCTTCAGGATAATAATACAGGGTGGTCCATAAAAACGCAACCTCATACTTCCACTATTCAGAGACCTACACTATTGATATGGATAGGAAATTGTGTTGGAAGGAAAATGATACCAAGAACTCTGATTCGGTTCAGAAGTTGTGATTCCAGCGCCATTTTTGTGAACCAAAGTCAGGGGCTCCAATTAGGATTATCGCAGACAGTGAACAAAAGGATTATCTGAACCCCTGACTTTAAAATCAAAACAACTGAACCAAATCGGGAGTCCTTGGTATCATTCTCTTTCTAGCAAAATTTCCTAGCCGTACATGGTTTAGGTCCCTGGATATTGGAAGTATGAGTTTGCATTTTTTTTTACCACCCTGTATAACATGGGGAGAAACATGTACATGGATATTAAGTACATGTACGTGTACATGCAATATAACACTGTAAGTTCCAGGTGACATCGTACCAGTGTAACGAAACGGCTGCCACATGTGTCAACTCTGTAGCAGTTCCATATTTCAGGGTTTTACGCTCCTAAGGTTAAGATATCTCTTTAAAGCCACGTGGGAATGGTAGGAGCAATTGCAATTACCCGGAAAACTGATTTATTGACAGAAATTATGAGCATGTATGTACACATGTACATGTATGACTAATACCCTGTGGAAACTATTCCACCTGACGTGGTTTTGTTTGAAAGAAGACAAACATTGAAGGTGGTTTCAAAATTGGTGCCTGCAGGCACCCTGTTTTACATACATGTGTTAGTGTTGAGTGCGATCAGTGGATCTGCGCTGTCACGCGGTCACACATTGATGGATTTGATGGATTTTAGCAGATTCAGGATACTTTCTAGTAAAAATACCCAAGGAGTTAGGGTTCTAAAGAGTGGGATGAGTACACATTTTTTATGTACATGTACATCTACCGGTAGTGTATTTGCTATACCAAAAAAATTAATAGCAACAAATGTTATGACGATTTTGAGGTGACCTTTCTTTTTGGATACAAGCACACACAGGAAGTAATCACATTAGATTTTAAAAAAAATTGTGGCTTTCCAAGATATTTAGTTTAAAAAATTCAATATCCTTTGTTTCCTCTTTATAATGAGGTATTCAATGTCATCAATAACTTAGTTGTGAAAAAAAACTCTGCTCAGTGTTAATTTGCTGTGTCAGGGTTACTTCAATTTGTGCATTCACCCAAGGCACTTGTGGAACAATGTTTTCACAAAACGGTTCTTCTAGGTTAAACAAGGAATGCAGCCCATTGTTGCAGATGTCCGGTCTCAATCTTTTGAAAAAATAATAATAATTTAAGGACCTTGAGCCCCGAGGACAATCACAGTGGGAAAAATATGTCAAGTACCAGACAATTTCAGATGCTTATCAGAAAAATATGACCAAAACTGGACTACATGTGTGCTGGGAATGAATGATCATGACGCCACTTTTATATACATGTTTTATCTCAATGAAGGTCAGTCATTGCAAAAAAATGTTGAACTTTAGACACAAATCTGATTGAGAAACATTTCCAATTTCGCTAGAAAATACTTTGAAAACGCACTGGACTCTCCATAGACTTTGTACACAACCAAAGAAGTGGCGTCTGGATACTACATTCTTCCCATACTGTATTGCATATTGGGACAATTTGTGCAACAAATGGACATTTTGTGCAGTGATGTTGTAATTGTCCCACAAAACAGTGCAAGATTAGTCCAAAAGTTACGATCGAAAAAACATGCAATACAAGAAAAAAAACTGGCACGTGAAACTACCAAGTACCAGCCAACACTATAGTAATGCATAAAGTAGCCCCATCATCACAATTTTCCAATCAGCCAGTTCGGTATCTCAATGAAGTAGTAATTCACACGCGAGCATTGTTCACCAATCTCCGTGCGCATTTATGCGCCTTCGATGAGCGTTCGATTATCTGAACGACCCGTGACCCATATCATTGTGCACCTGCGCAGTTGAAATACAAAACTGGCTTATTCCCATTACAGAAAATCAAATGAAGAGCGCCCTCACAGTCATACATTTCTTAACCTAACTTCGAAGTCAGCCCAAGTTATAAAACGTAAGTTACCATGGTTACATACTGTCATTTATTAATGGTTAACGCAAAAACTGCTACTCAAGCGAATTAACATCTTCACCCACACATTAAACACGGTTTTGAACCTTAAACTATAAAAGCATTAAAACAAACACATTAATTAATGCCATATCGGGACTGGTTAAACACTCCACCACGCACTAAAAATCGCTTACCTTCTCGAAGCCATGTTGACGGCCTGAAAAATGTGGGGAAAACGTCAACTCGACGCGACCTGATCGGCCAACTGGTCTGGCAGCTCAAGCTGGAAGGAATCGATCCGGATCCTGCTTACAATTGAGAAATTTATAGTGATTTCTAGCACATTTCCAGAGCCGAAATCTCCCAGTTTTCCTTGCCCACTTTTTGCACCCAACCAACCAGGAAGTGCATCAGTCGTCGGCTATTTTAATTGAACTGGTATCCTGCATCCCAAGCACTATCGCTATGTATAAACGATTGACCACTGGGCACCAGTGTACAGAAAGTTTCTTGCACTTTAAAAAACCTGCGATGTACGGAAGCCTATAAACGACGATACGGCAAATAATTGAATTCGTAGTAATTAAAACAAGTAGCCTATTATATATTTTTTTAATGCTTACTGACAATTATTCCCAATAATTTATACATCCATGTTTCGATAAATATTTATTTATAAGGATAGATTAAGACATTTCATGTTTACAAAGTAATGACATAATCCCAGGTGTCGAACTGTTGTTAGGTAGGCCTAGATGCAATTAAAGTGCCGGTTTTTATACAAATTAAGTATTTTATAAACGGTTGAATTAAACATTTAATCAAATTAATTACAGCATAAATCCTTTAGACACACAGTGTAAAAGTGTATCAACTATATAGGCCCTAATCACCATAATCTCTTTTAGAATGACAATGTTCAAGAATCGTTTCGTGGACAAAGCGGAAACTGATTACATTAGGCCTACGATGAATAATTATCATAAAAAGTGATAATATGCAAGGCTATAAATATACTTTTCTAAATAATAGTCTATAATAATACTTTTCTAAATGTTACTGCTACAGTCCGCGGTATCCCGCGTTTGTAGCCACGGTGAAGGAACCCGAACTTTTTTTTTAACTAATCGACCAATTTTCCGCCCTCTATCGTATCCATGGAGTAGGATTGGCGAAGTGTACATAAGTATGCGCTACAGTGATGGCGCTCATTCATTTTTAAAGACAATGCGCTTATGAATATAACAGTTTGAAAAATGAACCCATAAAATATCTTTGTTTTGCTTGGATATGCATAAGTGAACCTCCATTCATTGTTATTGAATTATTTAAAATAAAAGATGCCCCCTAAATGGCCGTTACGCATCATACTTGGCTGGGATTAGACTTGTGAAGTTCCCCAAGTTATTCGACTGCCGCGTTCGCGGTCGCCACCCTTATTCCTGCTGATTTAAGAAGTTTCATGACAAATAGTTCAGAAAGGATTTGGTCAACAGTCTATGGTCAATGGCCTCTTTGTCCATAATGACCAATGCTGGATCATCCGAGGGACCGGTATCGTGGTCAAATGACGGGGCGTGGACAGACTCCGGACGGCCCAGTTCCTCCCAGAAATCCAGCCCGTAGATGCGGGAGATTTCTCGGTACAGTCCCCGTACCTCCCTGGTGTCTTTGAACCTATCTCGTTCTTCATCATCGGTAATTTGGGTGTCCGCGGTACCTCCCCCCAGTGACTGGACACCGGGTGAGTCATCAGTCAAGGGGTGGGGGAAATGGACGCTTTTCACGGCGAGCCCATCTTTCAATTCCCGGTGCATTCCTTGGTTCCGCAGATCGCCTTCTCCGAAGCAATTCGGGTGCCGTAGGAGCAGAACTTCATCTTTCGCCAAACTACAAGTTGAAAAGTGGCGAAATTTGTCATTTTCGGTTTGAACATTTTTATGGCTTAACATTTTGAGGCTCCCTGGCATGTGTTTGGCCTGGCTTATTATTGATGTACAGGCCTAAGTATTGTATAACTGCACTCCCAGATTTTGTCGTGAAAAATTTCTTCAACTTTTCCGTCGGAAGCCTTAAATATTTTTCCCAAGTTTTTGAGGGAGAGATAATATTTAAGAAGTACCGCCATCGTTGACTTGTTAGTTCTGTATCTGCAAATGGTTAGCAAAGCATCCCGGAAAATCGTCACACCAACGTTTCGCGCATCCATTCAAAACGTACGTGCTAAATTTCTTTGAATGTTATGTATTCCTTTGAGTATAACGTTATAATTTCTGGAGCACGATGCATGAATAAAAAAATGTGAGAGAGATGAGAATGGGGCACATTAATGCAGTAGGCGTTTACAGTTGAATGGAACATTCTTTTTTTCATCAAGTTGATATTTCTGTCTCCAACATTTCGGAACCTCAGTCCTTCTGATATTCTGTTCCTCACCCATCCTTCCTGCATCCACTGGTCACGTCCACTGATGACGGTCGGACGGAATGAGTCCCCTCCTTCACGAAATGGATGATTTCTTGTTCAGCATCTCCAACCATTCCTGAATACAAAATCACAAACAGAACCCAAACAACGTTAGGTTGACAGCTGAACATTAAATGCAATGTAATGCTTTAATGTAATCCGTGAAAATGTACCTTTGTGACCCATTAATTCGAACCTTTTTTCAATTTTCGATTTGCCACTTTAATTTGAGCGAGGGTTTTTGGTGTCTTTTTGGTTTTCATGCTGATACGAATATCATAAGCAAACTGTGATGTCTTTCGGGACAAAACCTCAATGTTACAGCCATTTCAGCACTACAATTTTTGTTAGGATTAAAATTTGGTTTTAACGTTATTTATTTCATAACCAAAGAATAGGCCTACTTTCTGTTCACGTGTAGGTCTACTGATGAATGATAAAACGATTTTATTGTCAAACATAACACAAAAATTCAAATGGAAACCCACCTTTGAATTTTCTTCATAAACAGACATCAACAGCTAAGTATCCATCTTCCCAACCATGACTGGTGATAATATTCTGCCGAAAATCATTGTTTTCTTCTGAAGCTTCTTGACGCGTTGAGCGTCCACAATAAAAACGCGCGCGCATCAAGAATGTTTCCAGTGCACGGTGCGTTTTATTGTTTCCGGTGTCACATGAAAATCCGACTCCTATGAAAATCGGACCCCTTTTCCCTTTTATTGGTTAATCCCTCTCACGTGACCGGTCACTTTCCTAATTATCATACTTACGCATGCGCAGTATTACCAATGAGTCCGATTTTCATAGAAACCTAAATTCACGCTACACCTGTCTCGCAGGCGCCCTATCGGTCGCAGCTTTTATTTTTAAGCCATAGTTGTTTTGTTTCTAAAAACATTAAAAAAAAACATTGTGGGCATTAAAAACCATTTCGCGCCGGGATTATAGACCCAGGCGCGGGATTGTTTTTCACGAACCTCGATGCCAGACGGGTTCAGGCCGTCATCTGCGGGTAGCGCACCCTGATATTTCCGGCCTCGCTCGCTGCGTGTTTATCCATCATCCGTTGCGAATACATGTACCGCAAAACCGTTGCGTATATACACGTCATCCGAGGAGAACTGGTTAACGTGCCGGAAAAGTCTGACCAATGATTTATCACAGGGACTGACGTTTGATGAAAATCTTTTCAAATCTCTCATAGATTTTTTTAATTTTTTTTTTATCTTATAGCATGCATAAACGTTTCCAACAATCTGGAAAAATGCTCCAATGTTTTTCAAGAAGCGTCTGCAACTGGAACTCTTTGGAAAAAAAACCCACAAAAGTGTTTGTTGTGTTTGTTGCTTTTGCGTACAACTGCCCGTGAGTTAGACTGGTTCCCGGTCACTACATTTATAGAATCTGACAGTGGCGGGAACCAGTCTACCGTGCGCGAAAATTGGCCTACCGAAAGTAAATGTGAACTTTGTAAAATAATTATACCATGATTAAACTTGGACCTTAAATAGAAATTTAACAATCTCTTTTAAATAGCACGTGGACAGTACATGTTGAATGGTGCTCGGTCATCCACGACTAAAATAAAGGTGCAAACAAGGTACCAATAAAAAGCTGATAAACCATTCTTTCTTTTGCAGCCACATTGTTCAAGCTCATAATTTTAGCAAACAAACCAAGTCCAATTCTTTAACCCTAAAGGGGCCGGGGGGGGGGGCGGAATCCGCCCCCCCCCCCTCAACATTTTCCGTGATAGCCTCTAAAAAAAATTTTTTCGCGACCCGAGCTGTTATGACTTTTTAGCCTCGAGCTTTGCGCATCTTTTGATACCAAAAACATAAAAATTGGACCACGGATTGCCGCGTAGCGAAAAATTTTCCGGCGCTACGCGCCGTGAAAACTGAATTTTCGCATATACGTCACGTACACAGAGCAGAATTGCCATTCGTACATATGAATAATTAATTAGCCATAATTCCCAAACCCTTTGACCTATAGTCATGAAATTTCTTGGGTATGTTTAGGAAGAGTTGCTCTATGCATGTGCCGAGTTTCAAAAATTTTCGTCACTCGATGGCCGAGATCTTAGGGGGGGGGCGGAATCCGCCCCCCCCCCCCCGGCTGAGAGATGGTCAAAATAACCCGGCCCCTTTAGGGTTAACTTAAAAACCATTTATTTTTGAGTTACCCTTTTTATCTGAAACACCCATGCAATACCTTTTCTTAGAACGACACTAGTGCGCGCAAACAGGCACAAACTTAACGACGGATTTGATCTGATACACCGTGCCCTCAGGAGACATGCACAAAATAGGGAACAAAAGATTGCATACGTCTCCACAGGGCAATTTCTATAGATGAATCCACAAGGTTTTCACGAAATACATAGGCCTATATGGATTTTACTAAAAACTAGGAATTTCCAAGGTATGTTGATCGCTCGCAAAAGGTAGAGTTTTAGAAAAGGGATAATAAGTCCGAATTTCAGCCCAGGAAATTAATTCTGGTTAAAATAGGAGCATTTTGAAACTGTACTTTCAAACTCGAAAACTTTAGTACACGAGAACAAAGAAATGTCTCCACAAGGATCCAAATTTCAGTATGTGAGGTCTAATGAGAATAAACTAAACACAAGTCGAAGAACAGTAGGCCTACCCGATGAAGTAAGGTTTTTACGTGTAGCCTGCTTTATTTCAATGAAGTACATGTAATGTATTACAAGCTGCGATTACAAGCTGCGATTGTAATGTACATAGTACAAAATAACTTGTGAACTTCCATTGTTGAATATAAATGTACATTAAAGGTACAGTATATAATTTGTCATTTGTGCATTTTTTTGTTTGAAGCAACACAAGTGCTCATATCTATAAGAAGGGTGCTTAACACCTAACCTGATGAACTTTTCGCTAAGTGAATGCTGTACATTCCGAGAAAACAATATTCTAGGATCTCGATTTCAATTCAAAAGTTGTTTTGAATTGCGCCCGAAATGAGCGTCCGGGACACGTTCTCATTCAGCCGATTGCAGCTACGCGATGTCACGCACTGAACCGACCAATTATAGCAACAGCTCGCGCGTATTCGCCATGTCAACGCGTGCGCGCACCCATTCACGGCTCCGCCGAATTACAAACCAACCACAAACGGAAATTTCCAAAAATGCGTCTTTAGATGCATCATTGGAAATGACCTTCTTTGAATGTTTTTTACAAACTGACAGCATGCCAGAAAGAATAATTTCACAGGGAGTTTAGTGCCATTACTATCTTTAAACCAAGTAAGCTTTTCAACAATAATTTCGTCAGTTACTTTTTGGATAGCTGCAAATGATATACTCCACCTTAAATACCTTAATTCCAGTGTTTTGGAATAGCTACATATCCTTAACATGACCACATTTGAAGAGTTATGTCAGATTTCTCAATCATGAATGTACACGAGACAATTTAAAATCGGCTAATAAATTATATGAACAATTCTTTGACACACGAGAAACTCAATGGACCGATCCAGTAAGCACCGCTCCATGGTATTCTGACCAATCACAGCCGTGATTTATGTCCGACATGCGTGCACAAAAGTCCTACATGCGTGCACGCGCGTATGATGTGCGCCGCAGGAAAATGCAGTGTGGCATTGGAGAGGAGCACGTGTTAAGTCCACGTGCGCAGTGGGCGGGGCTTACTGGATCGGTTCATTTACAGAAGTATGGGTTCTGTGCATTGTGGATTTAAACTGAGTAATTCACATCATGTTGTAAACTCAAAAATTTGAAGCAAATCAACATATTTATTGGACACTTAGAGACTGTTTATGTACAAGCATAGTACAGATTATGAAGTAGTTACAACTATACTTGCATTGTTATCTCTACTGCGGTATTATTTTGGCAAAAAAGGGGAAATAGATTATATTGCTACGTCATATTTGACGCCACAAGGTTTGTACATTACATATACACTGCACATGTCAACCGACTACAAACAAGTAGCTTTGTTTAAGTTATTCACATTTTTTTTAACTTAACGTAGGCCTATTTAGAATGCTTAAGAACACAGACATTATGTCATTTAAAAAGTCACTCTCAATATACAGGAACATTATTTCTTTTTGACAGATATAAACTACTCAGTATAGGAAAAATAACACGCATTTAAAGAGTGTTTTTGTTGCAAATACATCGAAAATAAGGCTATTGTCTTGTCTACGGCAAGTGAATGCTAAATGACAAACTAAAAACGATATTAAAATATAAACAATAAACAGCACCAATGATGAATTAAAAATCTGTGTATGTCCTCTTGGGTCATGAATATGTTCGAAAATTACAACATAGAGGAAAATTAATTTAACCCTGAATTTAAAACCTAGAACCAATCCATGTAACAGAATTGTGTTGGTCAAATTGTCCATATATTTCACTTAATTTTGGCCAAAAGGTTACTTTGGTTTTCTGTCAAAATAAAATTGTGGAAATATTAACATAATGTGTTCGAATTGCCATGTACAGGGTGGATAAAAAAAACACGAAACCGAGATATTATTGCTAATTGGAACAGAAGTAGGGCACATGTGAATCAAAGGGAGGTATCCTCTGTTAGGGTTGAATCTCCTCTTTAAAATGACCCCCCATCATGTCATTACATTCACGGTTGACTGAGCAGTGACCAATTTTATGAAAGGGTCTATTTAGAGAATTGCGCCACTTTTCAATTGTGGTTTTTGTGGTGTCATTTGTCACATAGTGAAAGGCTATGATTGTTAATCAAGGCAGATGAGGGGGAAAAAAGATTTCACCGTGAAAAGTGGCGCAAATCTATAAAATCATAAAATTGGTCACTGCTCAGTCAACCGTTAATGTAAGGACATGATCTGTGTCATTTTAAAGAGGAGATTCAACCCTAACAGAGGATATCTCCCTTTGATTCACATGTGCCCTACTTCTGTTCCAATTAGCAATAATCTCTCAGTTTCTTTTTTTTTTATCCACCCTGTATTTCAAATTTGTTCATTAACTATTAATACTGAATGAAAATTATAGGTTAATGCAAATGCTTCAACATAAAATCACAGATATAATATTAATAAACTGCCCGTATATTCTTCAAAGCATATTGAAATATCACGTCATATCTTCATGCACTGACAAAAAAAGTCAAACAATTTTCATTAGGTAAGTTACGTTCTTGTAGCCCCGTCCATCACAAGTCCTCACAAGTCCATCACAAGTCATCAAATTCAAATTCAAAAGCTATTCATATGGACTATGTCTATGACAATGGGGTTCCTTTGTTATTGTTCATCCACTCGACTTGTGAAAGAACTTAAGTTGTGATGGCTTTGTCCGCAATACTGGTACGTGAGTTTAAACCCAACAACCCAAGTTTTTAGGTAAGGATCAATTTGATCACATATTGAAATTTGTCAATAAATTATGGCTTGTTTTCCCTTAGTTAAAGGTGTTCTGGTAAAACCCTAACAGTTGTTTGAAAAATTGTTCTGCTTTATAACTTTGCATACTCTTTTTCCCGCCTCTTAATTCGCTACAATAATTCTCTAGGTTTGTTTTGAGTTCCCGGTTTTTAAGGAGTTCGTTTAAAGCCCTATGTCTATTTCAAATTGTTCAGATTTGTTTGTTTTTAACTTTGCATAGTTTCTTTTAATTTTCCACACTCTCTGCAGCCTTTCTTCTAAACAATAAATTGCATAAGATGCACTGAAATTGCAATGCTACACTTTCTCCATTTCAAAAGTCTAGGCCATAACAAACTCACATGTCTTAAGAGGCAATGTTGATAATGATGGTTGACTTTTTTTGGTTGGTTGGCCTCGCCAGTTGGTATTTGCAACAGTAAACAATTTGCACATTTCACTTCAGGTCATACTATAGTGACAATACAAGGCATTTAAAAGTAACATTTGTCAAAAGACACTTGTGCGACTTGAATTAAGACTTTTTTTTTAAAATATTTTTGAAGACCGAAATTCTGTATTTAAAAACTTGGCCAAATTTTAACCCTAATTTCAAGGTACACATGTTATTGCAATTAACATCACGGTCAACATTGCGTCATGTTATATATTATTTCACTTTAAGAAATCAGGCGGTACAACATTAACAGTACAAGGCATCTTAACTATCATTTTTCAGAAGACACATGTGCAATCGAATGGAGACAATTTGTTTTTTGAAGATCGATATTCTGAACCCCAAAAACTTGGCAAAATTGTAATCCTCATCTTAAAAAGATGCATGTTACTGTAATATCATGTGTAACACTACACGCAAATTTCAGTCCAAAACTCAAAAATCTTGAAAATAATTTGTAACTCATGAAGCGAGTGAAATTTCTTGTACATATTGTTTAATATGACAGACCAAACCGTTTTTAATATTATGTTGCAAAGGTAAACTTTCTGAGCATTTAATTTTAATTCCAGGTTTTATTAGAGGTTAAAATACATATATGTATGTACTTTACATGCAAAAAAGAGCCTCAATTCAAATCCATGTAAACTTATTTTAAGTAGGGAGAAACATGAAACTTGTCATGAACATTAACCCCTAAAGAAATATGTGTTCATTTTTGTGACATTGTGGGATCATTGAATATTTCACATGACATTCCACTTTAAAAAAATGAACAAAACAAAACAAATAATTACATTATTCTGCAATTTACACTATCTATACAATACCCTGATCATATCTTGTGCTCTGGCAGAACTTAATTTATGAAACATTTCTTTTAATTTACAGATAAAGAGTTGCGTGACAAGTAATTCCAGAGTCATCAGAAAAGCAACAATAACTGAGTATAACATATAAAACGTAACTATAACAAACTAATACAAAAGCTATTAATAAAAAAAAATAATACAAAGCTAAAAAAAAAACAGGCATGCGTGTTGTAGTATCTAAAATATAACTGTAACAGTCAGCTGTATGTTACAATATCAATTTACTTAACCACTTTGCGCCGGGATCATTTTTGTCGAAAATTTCAATTTTCGCAAAAGGCAACAATTTCAAGCCAATTTCTGATATATAGCCAAACGCCACAAATACTGATTCGCAAGAGTCATTTCAACAGTATTTGTACGATATTTCTTGCCGAAACCTCATATGTTTCAATACTCTGAGGTGTGCACTGGAGCGTAAATTGTACGACAATGGGCCGTGCACAACGGCCAATTCAAGATCAACACACGGTCCGCCTCCACAGATTTCACGGACTTTGTATGTGTGTACAAAGGGCACGAGGGATTAGCGTGTTTAGATGTCACCCAGAGGCGAGTCAAGGCAATCTTGACGTTTTAACCAGTCAGCCGTGCCTGTGTACAAAAACAGCTGGAGTGCGTGTTATCACGTCCTCGGACGCGAAGTGGTTAAAAAATGTTCAAAATGGTAATGTCAGCAGACTAGAAGTTACATGACAATTTGAAGTTGAATATTTTGTAGGGCTGTCCATTTCGAATAATTTAGTATTCGATTACACGTATTTGAAACTGCGTTTGACCGAATATTCAGATATACGAAACTGCCACCTGCAACTACATGCCGTGCTGGTCAAAAGGTGCACGCAGAGCGCGCCAGCGAAGCAGGCCTGCATAGCGGGCGAAGCCTCGTTTTGCACAAACAAACAACTTGTTTTCCACGGTAGGCATCAAAATAAAACTTAATTTTATACAATAAATGTATACATGCATACAAAAAAATACAAAAACTAAAAGCAAGCCTACGTTTTTTTGTTTTTTTTCCAGATGAAAGTAGCTATTGCACTCATATTTATTTAACAAGAAAGAAAAAACTCTGAATTGGAGTCATGACTTGTACTCGAATCAAGTGACTCTTGACTCAGAATCAGACACAAACCAAGTGACTAGTGACTAAGACTCAAAGCAAATTACTCGCAACTTGGACTCAAACTCAAACCTAATCACTCTTGACACAGATTTGCACTCAAACCAATGGACTCGTGACTCAAATCATGTGATCGTGACTCAGACTCAGTTTCAAACCAAGTGACTCATGAGACAGACTCGGACTCAAACCAAATGACTTGTGACTCAGACTCGGTCTCAAACCAAATGACTCGTAATTCGGACTCAAAACCAAGTGACTCAGACTCAAACCAGGTTGCTCATGACTCAGACTCGGAGTAAAAAAAAAGTGACTCATGACTCAGCCTCAAATGAGGTAACCCGTATCTAGAACTCAAACCAAATGACTCGTGACTTAGACTCAGACTCGAACCAGACTCGAACTCGGAGTCATACTCAAATCAAGTGACTTCCGACTCAGATTTGGACTCAAACCTAGTGACTCGTGACTAGGCTCAAACCATGTGACTCAAGACTCAAACTCAACCCGTCATTTGAGACTCGGACTTGACTCAAGTGACTTGACTACAATTTTAGTGGACAAGAACTCCAAGCAACTCATGACTCACACTCAAGCCAAATCACTCGTGAATCAGCTCAAAATATGCAACTCAAGACTCAAACTTGACTCAAGTCTCTCGAGACTTGGACTCGAGTCAAGTGACTCAACTACAACTCTAGTGGACAAGAACCCTTAATGACTAGTAACTCAGACTTGGACTCAAACCAAGTGACTCGTGACTTACCTCAAACTCAAACTAAGTGACTTGAGACTCGAAATCGACTCAAGTCACTTGAGACTCAGACTTGACTCAAAGTGACTCGACTTCAACTCTAGTGGACAAGAACCCCAAGTGAATGGTGACTCAGACTCCGCCTCGAATCAAGAGACTCACAACTTGGTTCTAACCATGTGACTTAAGACTCAAACTCAAACTAAGTCACTCGAGACTCGGACTAGACTCAAGTGACTTGACTACAACTGCAGTGGACAAGAACCCCAAGTGAATCGTGACTCAGACTCGGACTCAAACCAAGTGACTCATGACTCAACTCAAACCACGTGACTCAAGACTCAACACAAACTTAATAACTTGAGACTCGGACTCGACTTAAATGACTCATCTTAAGTGGACATGATCCTTAGGCAGGTTTGCACGACTCTGCTGGACAGTTTTATCACTACTTATCACATCAGAAGCATTTTTCTTACTGCATCTATTATTTCACCTAATACAGCACATTTATAGGCCCTACTTTAACTCAATGCAGAATTGGTATCCTGCTTATAGTGACATGGAGAAAGGTATTCGATATCATAACAACTCGCTATAGGATTTTTTATGAGAATTTTTAATGGCTACAATAAACGTTTGTTAGATAGACAATCTGAAGAGTTTAAGAAACAGATGACTTTGTATAAAAGACAGCACAAGCTTGCCAATTAAACTGCATGAAGCGAAAACACTTAAGTTAAATCTCTCTTTCAGTTAAACAACGCCAGCATTTATTACGTTGACCTTTTTAAAAAAATAGTTCTAGGAATAAATATTGATTGTCCTACAGCGAATATCACTGAATTACTTAGCATGTAGAAGCATTAGGAAGCATGTAGAAGGATATATTTACGACTGATCTAATAAAACCGAACTGGCTAATTCCAAATTCCAGTCCAGTGACGAAAGCAACGACTCGCAACGATCGCGCGTCACGTTCCCCAACTGGAACAATTGCTCGATTTTCAGTTCGTGGATAGTAGCGTCTACACTCCAGGCGTTGCCAATGAGCGCGTTACGACACTCCTCCATGGTCACGCCATGTACTTCGGACTGGACGCGACGGATTTTCTCAAGAGCCGACGATTTCGTCTCGGAGGCCATTAAATCGGAGTCTTCCGTTGGGCGCTTTGAGTGCTCGGGGCGCGTTGAGTACTCGGGGCGAGTTGAGTACTCGTGGTGAGTATTGCCGGTGCGAGTATAATGGACAGTCTTGGAGCTTGTATGAGGTAAGATGGGATTGAGAGTTGACAGATCTAACGCGTTCTGCGACAAGGTTGTCTTGTTCGCGACGGATCTAGGAGTTGGTTGGTGTCTTGAAAGTGACTGAGTTCTCTTGAATTCTCGGTCGCTGAGAGGTGGGTTACAGGACTCGAGGGAGTCTGTGAAGACTGTGTTACGCCCGGGAGTTACGACGTAATGCGTGTCGCTGGCCTGTTTGCCGTCGCGCATGATAGGGCGGATGTGGGCCGTTGTGGGTGCTCGGATGCCAAAGGAAGGGGAGACCGGCGGTTCATTGGAACAAGGGGAACTCGGAGGGCTACTTGTGTCATCAGGGGGTTGGAAAATACCAGACGGTTTGGGAGGCAAGAGGAAATAGTGAGTATTGCTCAGCTTGACCCCGTCTCTCATGATCGGGTAGATCTTGGACTTGCCCTCTTCGCCCGGTGCGGAAAAGTGACGGACATGATCTGACAAATCCGGGGTCAGTTTTCTGGGCGGGAGGGGCGGCTTGAAATCTTTGGACTGCTTACTCTCACTCGAAAAGATTGGGCAGCTTAGCGACTCCTCCTGGCTTTTCTGTCGCACCCATTCATGCTTGGATTTGAGGTTTAAGAGTAAGGGATCCGATTTTCTTTCCGTTCGATCTAATTTACGGCCGGCTCGTTTGCCTACGAGCTGTTGCCCTGTGGCAGGCGCACGCGGTGGCAAGACGGGTTTTTCAATGTCACTATCAAAATCAGCTTCGTCTTGCTTTCCCTTTGAAGGGAAGTTCAGTAACATTAAATGATCCTCTGATTTCAGAACCTTTCCAACTAGTTTCCCTTGTTTAGGGTCGTCTTTCACTCCGCCATGCTCGTTGCGGATAAGTGGGGCTCTATCTGAGCTATTTGTAACATCTTTTTGATGAGAAAGCTTTGAGATCTGAGTATCGGTTTGAAACTGACTATTGTCATCCTGACGACTCAATGAAATCTCTTGCTTTGATAGTTTTTTCTCAAAAGTGATAGTGGCAGAAAATTGTTTGGTGCCATTTCCGGGGATTGACGCCTCTTCCGCGACGGGAGAATAGTGATGCACAGGTTGGACTGGTTTCCGAAAGGCACTGCTCATGGGGCTGATCATTTGCGGTACTTCATGCCCGGTTTTGCTTTTACACTCATCGTTTTCTTTGGGAACTTCGTCATAAAAATGGACCCAGTTTTCGGGTTTACTCACAACCGGGGTTTGGCTTATTTCGTCAGGCACAGGATCATACAGATGCGGACCCCTACCAAATGACGCCGCGGCACCGGTACCCTGGGACGTTACATCAGTCTGTGCGAGTTTAAACCTCTGCTGTTTGCTTTTGTCAAGGGAAGGTCTACTTGAAGTAACTTGGTCAGAGTTGCTTTTTGTTATTTCTCTGAAAGGATCGACGGCCACATCATCATAAAGGTGCTGGCCAACGTGCCTACTACTGGGGTCCGACCCATGTGACCTGTAACTCTCAAACGGATTGGTCTTTTTGACAGGTCTACTGTATTCCTCGCTGAATTTAGACACAGACTCTTGTTTTGATGTCGTGGCAGTTGTTGTTTTGAATAAGTCGCTTGAGGCAAGCTCGCTGGTGGGTACCGGATTCAACGGCGTTGGTATCTGCTGCAGCGCACCGGCTGACGCAAAACTTGGTAGGGACATATCAAGCAATGCCAACGATTGGGAACTACTCTCAATGACACCGCGACTGGTACCTGCGCTACCGCTGCTAGCATCTGAGAAATCAATTAATAGCTCTGTATCTTTCTGTGTTCTGTCGGCTTCTGGTGAGGCTCGGACATAGAATACGGAGGAACCAGCCCTAATTTCACCTTCTTGATTTTTGGTCTGCTTTGCTTGGGGGAGCTGCATGCTGCGACTTGATGATCTGGTAGCCTTGTCCCGTTTGGCCAACGAGTCTTTGTCTCTGCTGCTGCCTAATGACCAAAAACAAAAATCAAAGTGCACAGTTATCACAACTGCAGCAACTTTCACGAAAACTTGATGCATTGCGTAACTTCACTTCTGCTACATTTAATTGCATAAGTAAAGCACGGTTCTTACTTCACGCGAAAGCGAAGCGAAATTCGTGACGTCAACAATACGTTCGGAGCGCGTCCACCATTGTTGACGACATGAATTTCGCTTTCGCGTAAAGTATGAACCAGGCTTTACGCAACATTTAAGTTGTGCGGCATTTCAGTTATGACACATTTCACAAACCTTTCAAAATGCGCAAGTCCGCGACTTACGAAATAAATTTTGGCGTAACATACGCAATCAAAATAGGTGGCATAAGTTCTGGCTTACGGCCTGAAAAACCACTATTTCACCAACTGAAATTGTAATCATCGTAATGGCTGTTTGGCCTTACGATGATTATGATTGGCCAAAATATATATAAGTTGATATAAGAAACTCAAAGCTTTGGTTTTGACATAAATGAATAGTTATTTTACCCTTGACAGAATTTTTTAGAGTTGCTACTCAATTCTGAAGAAAGTCAGACAAAAGTTTTCCAACATTGTGGGCCGAGATGATTGGATGACCGTTTTGTGACCGAACAGAAAACACACAAACTACTTTCGTAAAGCTGTAATTATCCTCATCGAAGATGTTTAAATTATTTAAAATTTTACACAGCTACGCCAAGTTTCGTGAAATCGATTGTAAGTTTATTGTGCAGCTGTGCAACAAACTTGTTGCATAAATCTTACGCATGGGTGTAAATCTTACCCATGGCGTAAGCTGCGTAATGTTGCATGAAAGTGTATCGAGAATTTCTATGCTTTAACCCTTACCCTGTTAGATGCAGCACAGTGCATAAGTTGGAAAAGGCTGGTGCACTTTGATGCGTTGGGCCATCAACACCAGTGCATAAACAGCCGCTTCTGAGACAATGAGAGTTAGTCCCATAGAACAATGCCCGAGTTGTATCCTGCTGCATTTGGTGACCACAGACTCTGAGGCAGTTCGACCTTGGAGACTTTTGACCTGATG
Organism: Patiria pectinifera; assembly: GCA_029964075.1. Lineage (NCBI taxonomy): Eukaryota > Metazoa > Echinodermata > Asteroidea > Valvatida > Asterinidae > Patiria > Patiria pectinifera. The sequence continues at coordinate 19,741,488 of CM057134.1, forward strand.
TATCTTGCTGCACTGGGCAGGCTTGTCATTTAGACAACTATTGCATGTTGCTGCGTTTGGCAGGGTTTCTTGCCAAAATACTCTTAGAGGGTTAGGGTTTAGGCATTGATTTGGGAACCATTTTAATGCCAAATATCCAATTCCACTCAGGGAAACCTTTGAACTTACTTTTTGATCTGTCTGAGAGTAGAAGGGCTGGTCTAGATTCGCTGATTTCAGGGCCTTCACCAAACTGATCGATGGGTTCCATTGGGATACGGTACACCCTGCAAAATACCAAATAACGGAGTCAACATGTAATTTAAAGATGGTGCTCCAGCAAAACGTTAATAATTAGTTGAATAAAGAAATTGCATGGAGCAGGGTTTGAACCTGCGACCTTCGGATTGCCGTTCCAGTGCTCTACCAACTGAGCTATCCAGCCCTATGTTGGTGGTTCCCCATTTTGTCAATGTCTTTGTTCAAGGGGTGCTAGTCAGAAGCCATAAACCTGTATATGCCATGTAGCCAGGGATCATGCCCAAAGTCACGATGCTAGCAACATTAGCAATGCTGCAAACCTGGGAAATAGCAAACGGGGATCACTCAGAGAGGATATATGTCTTTTTTTTTAATTTTAATTTTATTTTATTTTTTTTACAAATAATCAAGAATACCAAAAAGGCAAACTGATTTTTTTAAAGTTGAACTGTGAAATTGACTGGAGTAGGGACTGAACCTGCAACTGTTGGAATACCGTATCGGTGCTCTACCAACTGAGCTATCCAGCCATAAATTGGCAGAAAAGTCTTATTTGTGAGGTGTTTTGGCAAAATGAGATAGAACTTGGCACAATTGGAGAAACTTTTATGCCAAAAAAAGAAATATCAGATTTATTGATATTTGTAATCTTTGATATGTCTACTACACATATATCAAAGAAACAATATTAAAATCGTGGAATAAAAGTGTTTTTAAGGAAAAACAATTAGCATATTTCATTTTCATGACTACAAAACTCGAAACTTTAAAGGCCTTTTTCTCAGATTTGTTTCCCTTTTCATCGACAAGGCAATAAATGGAATGTCGAATGAAATGCAACAAACAGTATCGTAAGGAGTATTTGATCCTCTTCAAATGCCCGCAAACCCTCATTTCGACCTCTGCCCAGTTCTGTCTCATTTTGCCAGAACGCCTCGCATTTGTGTAAATTTAATAAATAACTAAAATTAAGGAGAAAATAACACAGCTTTCCTATTAACCTATCGCGGTAGAATCGCGTTAAAATCGCGTCAACGCAACTTGTGAAATCTTGTCCAACTACATGAAATACAAATGGATGCGGAACTCGCAAAATCTGAGACAAACAAAACTTAGCGTACAAAAATTCCATAGAGTTGTCTTAACCCTAACCCACCTCACTCCTCCAAAATCCTCCTGGCGGTTTTGGAGGATTCTAGAGGATTGAGGATGAATGGTGATTGAATCAAATGAGGATTCTGGAGGATTGAGGATGAATGGTGATTGAATCAAATGAGGATTCTGGAGGATTGAGGATGAATGGTGATTGAAGCACATGAGGATTTTGGAGGATTGAGGATGAATGGTGATTGAAGCACAAGAGGATTTTGGAGGATTGAGGATGAATGCATTTTGAGGCAGGACTGTCTGATGATTTTGAAGGATTTGGCGTTGGTTATCCTTCATTTAAACACAAGTGCAAAATTTTGGGATGAGGAGGATTGAGGATGAATGCATTTTGAGGCAGGACTGTCTAACAATTTTGAAAAAATTTAGGCGGAGTTGCAAAATTTTGGAGGATTTTGGAGGATTGAGGATGGTTGTAAGCAAAAAGGGCCTAGGAGGTTAGGGTTAAGGGGCGTGGCTAACTCGCAAACGGCGATAGGTCAATTCTCCCCCCCCCCCCCCTCCCCCAATATTTTGTGAATTAAGACTTACTCATCGATGACATCAGGGTGACCCCACGTCTCCCCACCGTCTACTCCAGCGTGGCCGGTGTGAATCATACTGTCTGTTAAGGGCAGACTGATGTCATGTTGTTTCAGGGATCCAGAGAGTGGTATCACGTATCTCCGTTGGAAATACCCGAGCTGCTTGGTCCTCCTGTTCTGTCCCCACCACCAAGTATTCTCCGGTCTGTGACATATTATACAATTATAGCATGGTTTGAGGTTGGATAGTCAATGCTAGCTCCCCAAGGGTCCTGGAAGATGTCCAATCGAAGTTGATAAGCTATACTTTTCAGAGATGAAATTGGCATATGGGAAACAAATCAGAAAATAGGCCTAACAAAAATACGTGTCCGAAATCTGGGCCGCGCTGCAGTTCCACAGACACAATTATATGTACAATACACTTCATGCCCAATTTCCGGACACCGACTCCTGTTTTAATTTCAATCCAAAGGAAATTTTACGCTGAAAAAATGGTCAGTGTTTTCATATTAAAATCAAAAAGCCGGAACTACGGTTAGCGCAATGGACTCATCAACAAAGAAGTTCACTTCATACTTGAGAAAGTCAAGGAAAAAATTTGAAAGACAAGGGCACCATTCATGACACCATTCAATCACGTCCCTGATTCAAGCACACAACTCCACTACTCCACTTGTATTCGTATCGTACATGGGAAAAAATTGGGCATTATCATCTTTTTCTTCCAACATGAAATGTAGGCCTATCACTAATGCTCTCTTCACCATCCTCAAGATAATCATTGGGATTTTAAAAGCATTGCATTTTATACAACTAAATCGCTAAGAAATCAATTTTTGTGGGACGAATCGTAACAAAATCAGATTTTTCGTTGGAGAAGTTAAAACGTCAGATTACCAATTAAAATAGGGACAGTTTCATCTCTGACTTTTGTGCTCAAAGAACAAATTTCCCAATTATTCTGATTTCTGCTATCCTGTTTGTTGATTTAGGGATACACGTTTCCTTTAAATTCAAACAAGAAACTTGCGACTTGGACTCGGACCAAGTGACTCGAGACTCGATGTCAGACTTGAACAATGCGACTCGAGTCTCGGACTCAGGCCGAGTGACTAAAAACCGAACTTGAACCACTCGGGACTCAGACTCAGACTCGACACACGTGACTTGAGGGTTAGACTTGGACTTGACCTATTAACTCGAGTAAAATCAAATCTCCTATAATCACATGTATCTGTGACCAAGGAAAATATGACATAAATGTGAACGGCAAATTATATGGTTAAACCGTGTCTTGGATAATGTAATTTCATTGGTCTGAAACAGCCACGCATCCTGTCTATAGAAATACCAGTTTACTTCAAATACACCATGTTGCATATAAATTACCTCATATACACTGCGTTGCATATAAATTACCTCATATACACTGCGTTGCATATAAATTACCTCATATACACTGCGTTGCATATAAATTACCTCATATACACTGCGTTGCAATTACCTCTGTGTTGCACGCATGTAGGGCCTGCCTGTGCGCCTCGTGTCTGAGAAGTGAAGCCGCTTAGCCTCATGTCTGGCAGAAAAGCTCGCAGTCATCCAAACTTTTCACTGCACTGATTTATTATTTCTCACACAGTAAGTTACAGTCCTTTGTCTTTTTGACTTTAATGGCACGATATAACAAAACAATTGTTGCCTGCTGTGATGTGGGATATGCCGTTTTTAACCCCCTCGGATTAAAAATGCCATTCCCACATCACAGCAGTTAACCCTAAAGGGGCCGGGGGGGGGCGGAATCCGCCCCCCTCAACATTTTCCGCGATAGCTTCTAAAAAATTTTTTTTTCGCGACCCGAGCTGTTATGACTTTTTAGCCTCGAGCTTTGCGCATCTTTTGATACCAAAAACATAAAAATCGGACCACGGGTTGGCACGTAGCGAAAATTTTTTCGGCGCTACGCGCCGTGAAAACTGAATTTTCGCATATACGTCGTGTACACCGAGCAGAATTGCCATTCATACATATGAATAATTAATTAGCCATAATTCCGAAACCCTTTGACCTATAGTCATGAAATTTCTTGGGCATGTTTAGGAAGAGTTGTTCTATGCATGTGCTGAGTTTCAAAATTTTTCGTCACTCGATGGCCGAGATCTTAGGGGGGGGGGCGGAATCCGTCCCCCCCCGGCTGAGAGATGGTCAAAATAACCCGGCCCCTTTAGGGTTAAACTATCAATTTTAAGCACAAAAATCAAATTTTCGTACCTTCCATCCATGACAGTTATAACATCGCCTACTTCCATCTGAACCTTGTCTGGCTGATCAGCATTTGTTTGCTGCTGTGCTTTCATATCGGTTGGACGAATCTACAGGTTTTATAAAAATTGAAAAAAGAAACTTTGGAATGTTAATCACTGTTCACATCCGCTCCGTTCACAAGTACCCCCTCACTGGCAAACTAAGTAAAGTTGGGGGTGACCGACCGACGCCATCTTGCCTGACTGCAATTTTGCCGCGACGCGCGGCCGTACCACTGCGTGTACACATGTACGTAGTACAAATCCCCTGGTGTACGTGCATCACGCATAAGGAACAGTGCGCGTCAACCAGCTAAATGTCCCGCCAATGGGACGTCGTTGGTAGGTAAAAGGGCGCCCTCTTTCGTTGGCGAATGGAGCTCATAAGGCTAATTAAACACAGTGAAAACTAGAAGGCACTCAGAGAGCGCAAACCTCCACCAAGGCTGAACAATTCCCGGGTAGTAAGGGAACTAGGTAACCGATTGCAAAAAACATGGGTACCCGTTAAAGATTGATCATAAAGGTCCACACGATAATAACTACTGAACTTTATGGCTTTACCGTGTAAACTACAACTTTCCCAAGCATCATATTAAAACGTGGAATACATTTTATTTCGCAATGTAGCCTTGTTTTCATTTTGAAAATTGGAAACCTTTCTTTTTCATTGTCTGAAGAGTTGCTAATTGATTTTGTCGCATCAGTGCAACAAGGTTGTAACTCGAGTCTACAACAACGTCGCATCTTGCGCAAATACGCTCTGTGCAACAAGGTCATATCTCGCCTATCTTGACGTCTGTTGACTTTGTGTGTACATCTGGGCTATTTTAAGCGAGATACGACCTTTTGACAATGAATACTCGCGTTTCACCTACATGACATTACACGCCATTTTAGGAGATACGACCTTGTTGCATGGACACGACGATTTGTAAAGTTGGTTACGGGTACCCGATCCCATAATCTGGAACCGGTTTCTGATATCAATGGTCAGTTAAATAAAGTGGCAAAGTCATGAAACATAAAAATATCATGCCATATACATAGGTTGCAAAAAGCAGCGTTGCAATTTTTTTCCAAGGAATGGAAGTTTCAAACCAAAATCGTCAGACTTTGATGACTTCCGCATGTGTAATTCTGACACAATCAATGCATTAACCCTAACCGCCCTGAATCCTTCAAAATCCTCTTTGCCAAAGTGGAGGAATTTGGAGGATTGAGGTTACATGGCAAAAGTGCGTTACTGATTTCGTAGGATGCACTTTGTCAAGGTCTTGGGTCAGACCTTGCATTGTTTGTGCTCAGCCATGCATAAATACAGGCCTGGATTATGCTTGAAATCCTCCGTACAGCTCCAGGGTGTCACTGGCCAAGCCTCAACGTATTGACAGTCACTGCCACAGGATTTTGCAGGATTCAGGCAGTGGTCACCCCTCCACCGACCATATGTAAGAAATAATGCAGGAATTCGCAGCATTGGGGCTATATGCTATTTTTCCATGAGGCCAATTGGAGGATTTGGCAGGATTGAGGCTACATCCTAGCAAAAATGCCTAGGGAGTTAGGGTTAAACATTTACAATTACCTGAATGAGCCTTTGTTTCAGCGTTGTGAAGTTTGGTCTGATGGTCGGTGATTGGTGCCAGCACTGCTCCATGAGTTCATAGATGGACGATGGGCTACGCTCCGGCTTAGGCAGGCGTTCACCATCTTTGTCAATCTTGTGAAGAATCTACGGCAAATTTAAACAAACAAGACATTATTTTATGAATTTATTATTGGGTGTCGTACATTACCTTCGTGATTTTTATAAACACACAGTCAAGTGTACATGTTTGTGTTCGTAAGCGAGATCTGATACACCGTGCCCTCTGGAGACATGCACACAATAGGGAACAAAAGATTGTATACATCTCCACAGGGCAATTTCTATAGATGAATACGAATAAGGTTATCACAAAATAGATATATGGATTTTACTCAAAAACTAGGAATTTCCAAGGTATGTTGATTTGTCGCAAATGGTAGAGTTTTAGAAAAGGGATATTAAGTCTGAATTTCAGCCAAGGAAATTAATTCTGGTTAAAAAAAGAGCACTTTGAAACTGTACTTTCAAACTCAAAACTTTACTACACGAGAACAAAGAAATGTCTCCACAAGGATACAAATTTCAGTATATTTGGACCAGCGAATGTGTCGACCCCAAGTGGAATGGTAATGTCATCAAAAACCAGTTGTCAAAGTGGCGGCGTCCTGAATGCAAATCCCACGAGTGCAACTTTTTGAGTAGCAGATTTTAAAATGAGGTGTAACTAGAAGTAATGTTGCCAGTAATATATGTACTCACTGATAAGGTATGCAAATAATAAGGGAATAAATGTGTGCTTCGGAGGTTTTTATCACTCTGTTTAAGACCACTTAGAGTCTGGGTGCAGATAATTACCCGAGCCGGAGGCGAGGGTAATTATCAGCACCCAGACTCTAAGTGGTCTTAAACAGAGTGATAAATACCGACGGAGCACATATTTATTCCCATTCATAAATACCTTTTTGGTAAAAAATATCAAATAATTCGTTCAAAAAATACCGATTTGTTCAACAAGTTCACTTCATGATTTTTGAAACATCCCTCTAGCAAAATAATGGAGTGTTCAGCTGGCGAGTAAGATGTAAACAGCCCTTTTATGGAGATTGACGCGCGCGTATCATGTTCTGTGCGATGTCGCGCAGATCGCACCTGGCGCGTTGCGTTTTGAATTTAGAACTTTAAAATTCTGACTCCCTGGTAGTGTTGCGCATGCCTACGTGAGGATTGTGAACGTTCAACCAATGAAACGATAAGAGGCACTGGATTTTTAGGAGTCCACATTTTATTGTGACACTGGAAAAGTGTTTAAGACCAGCTAGCCATGTCTTTATCATCCGTTTAAGACCGGCCACGTGACGGGCTCTCGACCAATAGGAATGCGTAAACTGTCTGAGGTATTTATGAATGAATGTTTATGAGTGCAATGGTAAGAACAATTTCATGAGGTGCAAAAATTGAATGTAAGTTGAATTGGCACATTCCATCCTTCAATGAATGAAAGTATTTTCACCATTACCAAATGTAAAACGTTCATAATGTTTTATATAACATCCAAGTAGATCTTTGTCATTCAATTTGAAGATAAAACTATTTGAACAAACAAAAGTTACAAATAGTATGATATCAAGTCCTCTTTTTCAGTTTAATTGATAATTTAACAAAAGTTTAAGAGTCAAAATAATGTCAATAATGAAAATTAATATTGTAAGTTCTTGAAACAATGCAGAAAAATCCTCAAGGCAACTGCATCCACTTCAAAGGCAAGTTTTGTGGTCTTAAATAGCACAAAGATCGTATACCGCCGGGCTGCTGCGCGTCTTAGCGTGCGTGCGGCTTGCAATAGATCCAAAAGGATGGGACGAAAATGCACGGTGAATGGAACCAAAAATGCACGGTTATGACGTACGCCGTGCAATGGTTCGATTAATGAATGCCGCGTGACCTACAATCCTCCAATCAAATGACAAGATTTACTTGGATGTTATATAATACACAAAAAATGAATGTTTATGAGTGCAATGGACAGAATAATTTCATGAGGTGACAGATGAAATGTTCCATTCCACGAGGCGAAGCATATCCCAGCAAAACAAAGCCTTTGCCATCTAAGATGGCTGCTTCGCATAAGTTCTACATATGATGTAGCCTTTACCTGTGCTCCATTGTAGCCAAGCCACGGCTCCTCACCGAAGGTAAAAATCTCCCACAGCGTCACGCCGAACATCCAAACATCACTGGCATGTGAGAACTGTCTGGTTTTTAAACTCTCTGGCGCACACCTGCAGCAACAAATTATAAAATGTTTAGTGTTAATTTTTAGTTATTAAGCTTACTGGGCGAGTAAAAATTGAAACAAAACTAGAGTAGAATATAGGGTTAATTATAACCCCTCACCCACAGATTCTGTATCTTGATTGGCCAAAAGTGAGTCACATGGTATTCACTATTTTGCTATGCACGGCCAAAAGTACTATACCCATAGCAACCAAAGTACTATACCCATAGCAACCAAAGGACCCATAGCAACCAAATGTGCAAATGCACATACGGGTGTGCACGTTGCGCATATTGCTTCAACCAATAGCACTACAGAGTTGGGTTCAAACATTTCGTGAAGGGGTAGTTTGGAAAAGTGCAAGTAAATATTCAACTGATTTTGTATTCAACTTGAAGTACATTTTAATTGTATTTCGAACAAGATTGTTCTTGAATCATGCGTCTCGCCTGCTTTCGCCATTATCTGTAAAGAGTGAACTTTAACCTTTGTTGTGACCTTAGACATCATTATCATTTGAAGGTTGTGCACTTTCCTATGGAGCCAGTGGGGGCCACGGTCCACTGAGCACCATAGGAAAGCACACACGTAAACAAACTGTGGCGTCGTAAGTACGGAGGCTTATCTGACTTCAACTTTTCGAATGAGACTGGAAATTTTACATTATCAGCCTGTTTACAACTTCACTCAGATGACCTCTGACCTTAGTATGTGACCTTTGACTTCATTATCATATGAGGGTTGCCATGTTGCACCTATGACCCAAGTTTGGTTCGAATGGGACTTCAACTTTATAAATGAGACCAATTTTACGAATCTTTAACCAAAATACCACATACAGACATACATACATGTACATACATTCATACCCGCACACGGACAGACATAGTGATTGCATAGTCTCTTTCCTGAACAAAGTTCAGGCGAGACAATAAATTACTTAAAATCAAGCAGAATCTGTGAAAGAGGTGTCATAAAACAAATATTGACTGCTTCGAGTGGTGTAGTAAAGCTAGCTTCCCTCGGTGATCCAGGGCGCATTTTTTGTTTTTTTTGCCTCATGGATCACCATGGACGGCTAGTTTTACTACACCACTCAAAGCAGTCAATATTTGTTTAGAATGTTGAGTATTGGAAAACCTTGTTCTCACGTTGAATGAATACAAGAACAGAGTTCTGAGAACCAACACGCAAACGTTGTTTGCGAACAAGATTTCCACTCCCCACTGAATATTAGGGAGTAGATGAAGAACGTCAAGAACAAAGATGGCGGACTTACCCCAACTTGCGATATATTTTTTTTGTGGATGAAATTGAAAACATCAATTCAGTGCAGGAGCAGTAATGATAAAAAATAAAATTGTACGTGGGCGTAGAGTGGGTTTGTCTTTGCCAATTTTTAATAGCTGTTCTGGGATTTAAATCGTTTCCATTTATTCAAAAAAATGAAAAAAAAGGCCAATCGAGTCTTCGCATGAGCGTCAGCTGCTGTCGGCAATGCGTTCGAATGTCTCTCCGAGTGGTCTTCCCCAACTCTCCCTTTCCCAACATTGAGGGGGTACTTGTGCGCAGAGCCAATATTCCAAGCACTGTATGACATATTTTTATGGCACACTGGATATTTTGGTCGTGCCTGGCCTACTCACCACGCATAAGGAACCTTCTTGTGCTCCGTCATGACATAGTACGTCTCAGTTACCGGCAACGCCCTCATCAGCCCAAAGTCACCGATCTTTATCTGGATGAATAGAAATCAGAGTATTAAGGCATGTGATTGGACAATACACCAACCAATTAAGCACCGCCCCTTGGTGTCTTAACCAATCACAGCCAAGATTAATGTCCAATTTGAGTGCGCAAAAGACTGATTTGCATATATCCAGGTATATTGGCGGTTCCGTATGGTGTCATTGTCTTTGTTCAAGAGGCGCTAGTGAGAAGCCAAAATGTGGAACCGTCAACATAGGCCTGGATAGCTCAGTTGGTAGAGCACTGGAACGGTAATCCGGAGGTCGCAGGTTCAAACCCTGCTCCAGTCAATTTCCTTATTGAACGTTAAGAACGTAAAATAGTTTTGTTTAAAGTGTCCACGAAATGACTTTTCTAATAGGAACACATTTGTGCAACTTTCTAATCCTCTAAAATGTATGAAAACTATTTGACATCCCTTTTTGGTTAATTTTATTCAAAAGTGCACTCTTTTAACATTTAAAAATTGTCCATGCTTTTCCGGACAACTGGGGGCGCTGTTGCTGTGATGTCATTTCGGGAAGACACTGTTTAGTTTAGGGGTGTTCTGTTCAAATGTGAACATTTGTAAGAAAAGTTTGCTAATTGGCTTACTGCCATGTACTGACACAACAACAAATCACCAAAGAAAAAAAACGTTTCAAAGGGCAAAATATCAAAAATTCTGGTAACTTTTTGTGCTGAAATAGCTGTAACATAAAGGTTTCTGCATGAAATGACATCACACTTTTGCTCATGAATATGGAAATTTTCATTAGCATAAAAACCAAAAAGGCACCAAAATACCCTTGAAAATGGCAAAAAGAAAATTGAAAATAAGGTTAAAAGGGGACACAAAGGTGCATTTTCGAGGAATTAAAGAAATTACATTGCAATGATCCTTTAATCGTGAGTACCTTATCCATTGAACACAGCAAGATATTCCTTGCAGCCAAATCCCGGTGCAGAAAGTGTTTGGACTCCAAGTATTCCATACCGCTGGCGACCTGAATGGTGTACTCGCACAGCATAGCGATCAAGAAATTGTCTGGGTTGTTTCGTAGCTGGTCAACTAGTGCGCCAAGCGGAGCTAGTTCAGTCACCTGTTGTTCACAAAGAAATAGAAAAAAAACCATTTGATTGCCGTAACTGCTATGGACTGTAACGCAAACGCTCATTGTTATCGTAACGATGAGCGTTCAAATTTACAGTCAGAAAATTCAGGCTCATGTCACGCACGCCTTAAAGGCGTATAAGATCATTTGCTTTGCATGCATTTTGTTCGTTTACAATAACAATACCACTCAAAATTCAAAGAGGGATTATTTTTGCCGAAAATTTCGATTTTCACAAAAGTCAAATTTTCCAGCCAACTTCTGATATACAGCCAAACGCCACAAATACTGTTTCGCTAGAGTCATTTCAACAGTATTTGTACGATATTTCTTGCCGGAACTTCATATGTTTTAATACTCTGGGGTGTGCACTGGAGCGTAAATTGAGGAACAATAGGCCATGCACCCAAGTGTGTATTTGCCTGCAATCGGGGACCCCCATTGTCCCTCTTTTGTTTGTACTTTAAATTTTTAGGAAGACCTCCCATATGTTTTGTACATGAATCCGAATTGGGGACCTCTCGAGAATTGGGGACCCTATTGTCCTCTATTGTTCAACATCCCCTATTAAATGCAGAACCAAACGCACAATGGCAAATTCAAGATCAACACACGGTCTGCCTCCACAGACTTTATGAGTGTGTACAAAAGGCACGAGGGATAAGCATGTTTCGATGTCACCCGGAGGTAAGTCGAAGCAATCTTGACGTTTTAACCCGTCAGCCGTGCCTGTGTATAAAAACAGCCAGTGCATGTTATCACGTCCTCCGACGCGAACTGGTTAAAAAGGATTTGCAATAATCAGAACTCACCATCATGAGCGGGGTACCAATGACCACGCCGTACAGACGAATCAAGTTGGTGTGATCTAACAAATGCATGGAGTTGATTTCCTTGATAAAGTCTTCAAAGAAACCCGCTTGACGCACAGCGTCACTTCTCAGACACTTCACGGCAACATCAATCTGTGAATAAGAATATCCATAATGAATGAAAAACCCCTGTGAAGTTAATTGAAAGAAATAACAACTCGAAGTAGAATTGACTCAAAGATTGTTAAAGAGGTTGTGGAATGCTCGAAGACATTTCTGTCATTTTTCGGGTATATGTAGCTTAAGGTGTGATGAAATAAAAACGACTATTGTTTCTGTCATGAAATGAGTACAAAAGGTACTTTTGAGAGCTGTTTTTAAGGTCCAGTTTCGACCCGAACGTGCAACTGTGTAAAAGTCGTCGTTGCGGGCAGCAAACAAAACACAGTAAATCGTGACGTAATAAACAGGACTCCCGATGCACAGTAGCATACACGAGTCCTGTTTATTACGTCACGATTTACTGTGTTTTGTTTGCTGCCCGCAACGCCGACTTTTACACAGTTGCACGTTCGGGTCGAAACTGGACCTGAAAAACAGCTCTCAAAAGTACCCTTTGTACTCATTTCATGACAGAAACAATAGTCGTTTTTATTTCATCACACCTTAGGCTACATATACCCGAAAAATGACGGAAATGTCTTCGAGCATTCCACAACCTCTTTAATATGAATTCGGTTACAACAAAATTCTGGTTATAGTGAACATAAAGCCTGGGTCCCGACTGCACATTTTTATGAGCACAATGAATGGGACCAGCACTCCACTTAATACAAAATTTGGATATAACAAACATTTTGGCAAGGTTCGGCTGAATTCTCATTAATAGGAGTCGAGCAGTGTTGTAGTCGAGTACTTTTTTCCGAGTACCGAGTACTGCCGAGTACTTAGGTTGCCGAGTACGAGTACGAGTACTTGTACCTCCGAGTACAAGAACGGGTCTCCGAGTACGAGTACTTGTACTTCCGAGTACGAGTACGAGTGCGAGTACTCGCATTTCCGAATACGGCCACTATGGCAAATGGTTCATTGTGTGTAATTGGCCCAGGCCCAGTCAGACTGATATACAGACCCACTCACTGCTAGCTGTAATGTGTTTGTCCGGACTTGCATAGAAGAAAATCAGGAAATCTCGATTTCTCAACAAAAAAATTCAACCATTTCAAACTGAAAGTATCGATAAAATAAGGCCATGGTAAGTGAAGCTATTTTCCCCTGAGTACTACCATTCGAGTACGAGTACTGTAATGATCGAGTACAATTTCGACATGTCGAGTACAAGTACTTTGCTGCCCGAGTACAAGTACCGTCATTTCGAGTACGAGTACTTTGACATTGAGTACGAGTACGAGTACTCCAAATAAAGTACTTGAGTAGTACTCATGTACGAGTACCGAGTACGAGTACTACAACACTGGAGTCGAGGTAATAATTCGGTTCACCATGTTCAGCAAAACCTGAAATATCAAGCACTGTCTTCAAGGAAACTTGAATCCTCGATCCTGAGTGGCCAATCTATGGCATAATTAACAGTGTTTCCCAAATACCACAAGGCCGAAGTCAATAATGACGCACAGTTAAGATGGAAGACGCACACGGTACAAACATTTTTCAATTGTTATCCGATTATACGTGCGTGCAGAAGGAATGGCGCGCATCTTGGAATACAAGTGATACACAGAGTGCGATACCGATCGTGCCATTAGGTATAATATCACTCTGTTGTTGCCATGGATCGACCAATCACGATCAAGGATTCAAGCTTGCTTGAAGATAAAATATACCACCGTCCATATCGCACATCTCGCATTGAGCGATTCTAAGATGCGCGTGCCCTTCCTGCTACACGTACATGTACCAGGATAACCACTGAAAAGTTCATGTACAGCGTGCGTGTTTCGTCGTAACTGTGCGTCAAGTTTTCTTGAAGATAAATTTGTTATCCCACTCATTTGTGGAACACAGAAAATGTGGCGCGTCTGTGTTCCACATGCCTCGTGGCAAGTGGGACACAGACGCACTACATTATATAATCTAGGGGCTAGACGTTGTTATGGCTTGATACGAGATAACTCGCCGCGATAACCCGCCGCCGCAAGAGGGCGTTATCGCGACCAACCAATATCACCCACGAACCTGTCAGGAACAACGTCTAGGGCAATTCATAAAATCGCCCCCGAAAAATTGGGGGAAACTAGTGCGCATGCGCTACTTCTGCAGGCAATTACAGTCCATTTTCAATCCCACACATACTACAAACCACAAAAGAGCTGACCAGTGAATTTACACAAAAGTCTTGCTGCATCTTCTATACTACTGGAAGAAATTTAAGCGTTTGGTTCGGAACTACTATGAAATGTTTTGAATGCGCTGCATATATTAGGCCAAACAGGTGCATGCGCACAACCGATACGAATTTCCCTAGACGTTGTTCCTGACAGGTTCGTGGGTGATATTGGTTGGTCGTGATAATGCCCTCTTCCGGCGGCGGGTTATCGCGGCAGGTGGGATAACTTCATTTGTAGGGAATACACGGACACACTTATTTCCTATTCCTACCTGTCTGTGGCCTGGTGTGGTCCACAAGCCTCTACGAACCACTCCGAAGGACCCGTCTCCCAGTTTCTCGTGCAGTGTGAGCTCTGTTTCACCGATCAGACACGTCAGGCTGTGCTTGAGAGTACTGCTGGCTGTCTGAGACTCTGAGGCCAACGGCTTTGTCGTCCCTTTCGGTTTGGCTGCAGGAGTGTTGCCTTCTTTGCGATTTAATACCTTTGAGTAAAGACCATTACACATTTATTACAAACATCAAGTAAAGATGTTGGTGCACATCTAATTGAAAGTCTGTTACAAACGAAGGATGTCATTAATTTATAGGGCTCGGTGCACAAGTATTTTTTCATATATATTTCTTATTTTAACTGGGTAGCCCATTCAGTGGAATCCACTGATCTCCCATGGGGCCCAATAAAGAGAAGACAATGTGAAGAAATTGCAGTTTTAGAGGTGGGAGGAAAAACCCAGAAGAGTATTCTGAGGAAAACCCACGGAATCAAGTAGAGACTGAAAACCCAATCCACATATTGGCCCAGGCCGGATTCGAACCTGGATCACAGCAGTGGGAGGCGAGTAAAGTACCGCTACGCCAACCTGACTCCTATCTGGGGTTTGTGGCGAGTGTGCCCTTGGGCAAGGCACTTTTTCACTCATTGCTTCTCTCCACCCAGGAGTAAATGGGTACCTGCTAGGCCAGAGGTGGTTATTGTGGTTGATTTTAGCTGCTTTGCGCCAAAAATGGCAGCATGGAGTTGTATACTCCCCAGGGAACTGAGACGGCATTTGGAATGTTTCATTGGTCCAATAAGCAGGGTAATGATGTTGTAGCACCTTGGGCACCAATATTGGTGGATACGTATGCTTTATAAATACACATTATTACTATTATTATGTAACAATTAAGGGCCTTTTGTACACAAAATACATAACTGTACACTGCTGCATGTACTACACGGCTTACCCTTCCCAGGAAAGTGCGTCTTCGTCGACGTTTGACCGCATCCATCAGGCGCCGCACGGCGGGACGACCCATTCCAATCTTTTCCAGATCATCGCTCTTGACGTAGTCAAAATGCTCCAGACGTGACAAGTGGAGGTTCTCGTGGATGCTGTTGAAGAACTGTTGCAGCTGGGTTTCTTCTAGGAGCTCCTTGAGCCAGTCAAGATTCTCGGTCTCCTCCATGATCAATCAGACAAGCGCCTGTTAAATAAGTACAGATAATTAATGTCATTAGCTGTTTCGGAAAGACAAGTCTGATTGGGTTGAAACCTGGTATGCACATAGACAGGGATGTGTTACAGATGAAAATTGAAGTGAAGTAATCATGACATCATCACATGTCATGTGACGTCACATTAACGGGGCATTTTTCTAAGGTCTATATCTCAAGAACCTTAGATCCGATTTGGTTGTAACTTGGTATGTACCCATACCAGGATGTGTTAAGATGAAAATTTAAGGAACCTCAACATGACGTTATCACATGTCATGTGACGTCACATTTATTAGAGGTGCATTTTTCTGAGGCCTACATCTAAAGAATCAGTTTTGTTGTAACTTGATATGTACATAAACCGGTATGTGTTTTAGATGTGATTTAAGTGATGTCATCATGTGTTCATCATGTCACAGAGTCATCTCAAACATCCGAAACAGCAGGTGTTTGTCCAGAAACACATTTCTAGTTTCTCATTGTTTCCGTGGGTGGGAGCAGACATCCTTAATCTTGGTTCTTGGTTGGTTCATCTCCTAAATATTCCGCGTGGGAGTTTATACAGGAGGCCAGAAACACCGGGGAAAACCCCTTCTCAGTCTTAGCGATAAGTGTCACTGGGTTCCTCTACGTGCACTGGATTACACAACACACGAGACCTACGGCTTTACGTCCCATCCGAAGGACGAAGCAATAATGGTTAAGTGCCTTGCTCAAGAGCACAAGTGTCCACCCGGCGGGCTCGAACCCACGTCAACGTTGCCTCTGAAACACTAGAGCATGAGTCCGGAAGCTTCTTACATTGCCTTGTCTAGTTCTTGAGTCTGGAGTGTTGAATGGTGACTCATCGCAGCCGATGAAAACTGGTGAGCAAAAATTTATGAATAAATGTTTTCAACGGCTTACGTAATTCCGCCCCCATACCTGTATGTTGGGTGCGATTGGTGAAGTTGCGCTTCCCCTGATCACACAGAAATGTGTGTACACATACGAGTAGGCCTACACCATGTAAGATATTAAATCACCGTTTCTCGTTGAGCAAACGTGTGGCCTAGTGGATAGCGCACCCGCCTCGCAAGGAAAGGTTTTTGAATTTGTTTCTTTTTTGTGTCCCCCCAAAAATAAGAATTGTCTTCTTTAATTGTTTTAAATCGAATCCTACATTTAATTGCAGGGCATTTCAGATTCGTTAAACACGAAAATAAAGATGGCGATCACCGTGATGTACCACAAACATGCTGAATCCGCACTGAACATGCTGAATCGCACGGCACCAAGTGACCAACCGTAAACCGCATAGGAAAATCGTAATTTCTACCCCAAGAAACTGTTCAAATTTTTTTTAAAAAGTTGTCAGTATATTGAGAGAAGTCTGCTTTAGGTTGAAAATGTCATTTTTTAGTAATAAAAAACACCCTTGACTCTATTAATTTGATCGAAACTAAACAGGGGCCCTACACTCATGGCCATGACACTACACGATCGCCGTTCACTGCCCCCATAGGTTTATGTAGGCGTATTAAAATTGTACAATGCCATGGAAATTGGAATGGTTCGTTATCCACAAAAACTTCCATTTCGAAAACATCAAGGCCTGACATGATTCAGAGAGAACGCAGGATTATTGTGTCTAACCTAATTTAGATTGACGATACAAGATGATTCTTACTTCGTTAGACAATGGAGTGGAAGATTCGGCCTAAGAATCCATTCATCAACTTACACATCGAAGAGACCTTACGCTCACACTCGAACGGAAGTCAACATCAAATGACACTGACTTCTCCGATCTCCAATATGGCGTTTAGGCATGCGTGGGTACCATGTCAATGCCCTTTCCGATTTACAAGATAGACGTCGAGAAACCAGATTTAGCTTTACAGTTAATCCAACGACTGTTTACTGAATCATGTATCTTTTAAAAGTACACGACCGTGGTAAATTATTAAATTCCACACAACTTTAAAACTGTCTTTCAATAAAATGTGTTTTTTCCCCATCTTAACCAGGAGCCGGATGGCCAGCCTAGTGTCCTCATTGTGCTTAATTTTGTTTCAGTGATCTTTTAGTTGAGCGACTGTTACTTGTGCCATGGTTTAGTGCGGATGGTCTCGATAATTAGCCACCACCAAACTCGTTTGGGGTGCAACAACTCCAGAAATACAAGATGTTTTAAATTGAATTTTCGTCTAATGATTTGTCATTATGTTTAACATTACGAGATGTAATTTCATAAGAGACCGTGAAACAATGAAGCAATATTGACCGTAATAATACAGTGTTTTAAGCGCGACAAGTGTAATCCAAATGAAAATCAATGTGTATTGTTCGCGTGTAAAACACTACATTGTTACAATCATGTTATTTTTATCGTTGGACTGTTTCTCATGATGTTCAATACACCTCTGTTACACATCCTGGAAATTAATTGCACGAAATTTCAGTTTAGTACATTTTGTATTTCTTGAGATATTGATCGGAAACTGAGTTGTTATTTTTGTTCAATAGTGCAGCATCCGCACCAATATTGTTTCGATAGAGGGCGCGCCACATAAATAGCGGTCTCGATTAATTTCATAATAAGAGACCGTGAAACAATGAAGCAATATTGACCGTAACAATACAGTGTTTTAAGCACGACAAAGCAATCCGAATGAAAATCAATGTGTATTTTTCGCATGTAAAAACTACATTGTTACGATCATATTATTTTTATCGTTGGACTGTTTCTCACGATATTCAATACACCTCTGGTACACATCCTGGAAATTAATTGCACGAAATCGCAAGGGCGAATCCGAAGGGGGTGGGGGTGGGGAAAAGGGGGCCATGCCCCCCCCCCAAAAAAAACGACACCTATTTTTTTTTTTATGTGACATCGCATTAAAGGCAGGCAATGAGTACACCACCATCTTTCCCTCAAAAAAACATTGGTTAAAGTGGTCAGAAATTGCCTCAGATCGCACCACAGAGCATCTAGAATCCAAAATTTTCCTGAACCCCACGCCATAATTTTTTTTGACCCACCTTTTTGGGGGGACCAAAAAATGTTTTGCCCCCCCCCCCCCAAAAAAAAAATTGTGTTCTGGATCCGCCCTGGCGAAATCTCAGTTTAATACATCCCGTATTTCTTGAGTTATTGATTGGAAACTTAGTTGTTATTTTTGTTCAATAGTGCAGCATCCGCACCAAATGCAATCCGAATGAAAATCAATGTGTAAAACACTACATTATTACCATCATATTATTTGGCGATAGGATGCAGTCCCAGTCAAAACAGACCATTTTCCTCACTTTTTGCTCGAAAACGATACTCCTGCTGGACAAACTATCTCAAAAATTAAGTAATGCATTAAATTAAACGGTGGCCAGGTGATTTATCATGAAAAATAGACAAACTAGACAGAAGATTTAGACAAAATATTGTTGTTCTCTCCCTCAACAGTGTCTTGTATCAACACGGAGAAAAAGTTGGCGATAGGATGCAGTCCCTGTCCAAACATACCATTTTCCTCACTTTTTGCTCGAAAACGTTAGTCCTTGACGACAAACTATCTCAAAAATTAAGTAATGCATTAAATTGAACGGTGGCCAGGTGATTTATCATGAACAATAGACAAACTAGACAGAAGATTTAGACAAAATATTGTTTTTCTCTCCCTCAACAGTGTCTTGTGTCAACGCAGAGAAAAAGTTGGAGATAGGATGCAGTCCCAGTCCAAACATAACATTTTCCTCACTTTTTGTTCGAAAACGATAGTCCTTGACGACAAACTATCTCAAAAATTAAGTAATGCATTAAATTGAACGGTGGCCAGGTGATTTATCATGAAAAATAGACAAAGTAGACAAAAGATATAAACGAAATATTGTTTTTCTCTCTTTCAACAGTGTGTTGTGTCGCGACACGGAGAACAACTTGGCGATGGGCTGCACTGGCAGTCCAAACTGAACATTTGCCTCACTTTTGCACAGGAACGATAGTCCACGTCTACACGCTATCTCAAAAATTAATTGGAGCATTGAATTGAGTTGTTGCCAGATGGTTGGTCACGATAAGAAGACAAACTAGACCGAAGATTTAAACGAAATATTGTTTTTCTCTCTTTCAACAGTGTGTTGTGTCGCGACACGGAGAACAACTTGGCGATGGGCTGCAGTGGCAGTCCAAACTGAACATTTGCCTCACTTTTGCACAGGAACGATAGTCCACGTCTACACGCTATCTCAAAAATTAATTGGAGCATTGAATTGAGTTGTTGCCAGATGGTTGGTCATGAAAAGAAGACAAACTAGACCGAAGATTTTAACGAAATATTGTTTTTCTCTCCCTAAACAGTGTCTTGTGTCGCGACACGGAGAACGACTTGGCGATGGGCTGCAGTGGCAGTCCAAACTGAACATTTGCCTCACTTTTGCACAGGAACGATAGTCCACGTCTACACGCTATCTCAAAAATTAATTAGAGCATTGAATTGAATTGTTGCCAGATGGTTGGTTATGAAAAGAAGACAAACTAGACCGACGATTGTAACGAAATATTGTTTTTTTCTCTTTCAACAGTGTGTTGTGTCGCGACACGGAGAACGACTTGGCGATGGGCTGCAGTGGCAGTCCAAACTGAACATTTGCCTCACTTTTGCACAGGAACGATAGTCCACGTCTACACGCTATCTCAAAAATTAATTGAAGCATTGAATTGAGTTGTTGCCAGATGGTTGGTCATGAAAAGAAGACAAACTAGACCGAAGATTTTAACGAAATATTGTTTTTCTCTCTTTCAACAGTGTGTTGTGTTGCGACACGGAGAACGACTTGGCGATGGGCTGCAGTGGCAGTCCAAACTGAACATTTGCCTCACTTTTGCACAGGAACGATAGTCCACGTCTACACGCTATCTCAAAAATTAATTAGAGCATTGAATTGAGTTGTTGCCAGATGGTTGGTCATGAAAAGAAGACAAACTAGACCGAAGATTTTAACGAAATATTGTTTTTCTCTCTTTCAACAGTGTGTTGTGTTGCGACACGGAGAACGACTTGGCGATGGGCTGCAGTGGCAGTCCAAACTGAACATTTGCCTCACTTTTGCACAGGAACGATAGTCCACGTCTACACGCTATCTCAAAAATTAATTAGAGCATTGAATTGAGTTGTTGCCAGATGGTTGGTCATGAAAAGAAGACAAACTAGACCGAAGATTTTAACGAAATATTGTTTTTGTCTCCCTAAACAGTGTCTTGTGTCGCGACACGGAGAACGACTTGGCGATGGGCTGCAGTGGCAGTCCAAACTGAACATTTGCCTCACTTTTGCACAGGAACGATAGTCCACGTCTACACGCTATCTCAAAAATTAATTGGAGCATTGAATTGAGTTGTTGCCAGATGGTTGGTCATGAAAAGAAGACAAACTAGACCGAAGATTTTAACGAAATATTGTTTTTCTCTCCCTAAACAGTGTCTTGTGTCGCGACACGGAGAACGACTTGGCGATGGGCTGCAGTGGCAGTCCAAACTGAACATTTGCCTCACTTTTGCACAGGAACGATAGTCCACGTCTACACGCTATCTCAAAAATTAATTGGAGCATTGAATTGAGTTGTTGCCAGATGGTTGGTCACGATAAGAAGACAAACTAGACCGACGATTTTAACGAAATATTGTTTTTCTCTCTTTCAACAGTGTGTTGTGTCGCGACACGGAGAACGACTTGGCGATGGGCTGCAGTGGCAGTCCAAACTGAACATTTGCCTCACTTTTGCACAGGAACGATAGTCCACGTCTACACGCTATCTCAAAAATTAATTGGAGCATTGAAGTGAGTTGTTGCCAGATGGTTGGTTATGAAAAGAAGACAAACTAGACCGAAGATTTTAACGAAATATTGTTTTTCTCTCTTTCAACAGTGTGTTGTGTCGCGACACGGAGAACGACTTGGCGATGGGCTGCAGTGGCAGTCCAAACTGAACATTTGCCTCACTTTTGCACAGGAACGATAGATCTCAAAACTTGATTAATGTTCGCACATACTAATAAAACAGGTTGTAACGCGCGCAAATAAAGGTTGCTGCGAAACTTAAATTTTCGGGCCGTTTGTCACCCTAACAAGCGAAAATACTATGAAGAAAACTCTGTAAAACTTAGCAATAGAATTCGAAAAGAATTTAATCAAATTAAACAATTAAACGAAATAAACAAGGAATTAAATCAATCAAAATGTTAAATGAAAAGTAAACAAATAAACGCTTAACTGGGTATTAATAAAAGTAAACGGAATAACAAGGAACAAAATTAAATCTAAAACAAAACACCAAGAAATAGCAAACAAATTATGTTACAATTCACCTGTCTTCAACTCTTCAACTTAGGCCTAATTCCTCAAATCAAATCTTTAAATCAACTTTCCAAATCAAATCTCCAAATAATACTTCAAATCAAATCTTCAAATCAACTTTCCAAATCAACTCTCCAAATAATACTTCAAATCAAATCTTCAATCAATACTTAACAAAGTATGGTGGGCCCACCAATATATTTTCGCGAATCACGCGTTGTCAGCTCCTCCGGTCGGTTCCCGGTTGTCCCTTGGACTTGAAGGCCTTGAACCCTCCAGAGACTGGGCAGCTTTCTGTCTCAGTTGCTTCAAGCAGGCGCTGTCTGGGTTTCGGCTCGCCGTGTTGCTTGGCCGGGGTAGGGTTCTTCTTGATCGGGAGCTTCAATACGGGCCCATCAGGCTATGCCAGATAACGCCTTGCTCTGGCGTACTGACCCTGAGCCATCTGAAATTTATAATTTCAAAACCTAAAACGTCTATATTCTATAATAATAGTTACTTCTACTAAAGAGCATATTCCATATTTGGCCAACCAAATCATAGAAATAACCGTCATCTGCGCAGACATAATCTGTGACGTCATCTCTCTCAAAATTCCAGTTAAACTTCAATTAAAGTTATCGATTCTCAAACCATGATCCAATGACATAATCTATAATTAAATCGACCAATAAGTGATTCAAAATTCTAATGAAAACTTAGAAAGTCATATGACGTCATAAAAATAACTACAGGTACGCACATCGGTGCTAACTGAAACTATGTGTCATTAGATCATAAATCAAACGTCAATTTTCTCAACAAAATATAAACAAAATTCGCTAAAATCAAGAATCTGGTATATATGTTACTCAATAAAACTACTCACGGTAGATCGAGCAGATCTGCCACCTCAAAAGTGGAAATATCTGGATCCAAACTCAACGGTTTTGGAGTGACGGTGACTTGCTATTGCGATCGCAAAGTCCTCTGGCATTCGCGCGATATCTGCAGCATTCCAAAGCCAGCGGGGTGAAAAGCGCTATTTGCATAAGAATCACTCGCTTTCACTTTCTGCACTCGCACTGACACACTGGATCATACCATGGCTCAATCAACAATAGGAAGAAGAACAAATACAACATATACAGGTGTTTACATTCAATTTGATAAATCTTTATTTACAAACAAAATAGACTTCGCCAGTCTTGCTTAGGAAACATTTAACACAGTACGGAGAAGTTCTATTCGCTAAACATAAGAAATAAGAATAAAAGTATAGGAAATTCACATCAGTTCTGACACAGGTGGGAGTGCAGTGGTTTGTCCTTGATAAACAGTCAGGCTATCCCCAATGTATGTGCGTCTGTTGTCCAGAGCCAGCCTGCCTCCCATCAGAATTTGAGTGATGAGTGACGAACGAGTTAAGTGCTGGAGAGCTACCTACAGCTAAGAAAGCCACATTAGACTGGGCTTGGTCCAGTAATGTCTCGCGCCGAAAAGGGTGCCCGAAACTTAGGCCCGACGCCGGCCAAATCAGCATGCCCTCAAATTCTCCACCGTTAGATCATTTGAAGGCCATGAACTTTGAGGATATGTGGGGAAAAAAAGGGGGGGGGGGCCGAAAAGGATCACTGCGAGCTCATATTTCGGTGAAATTGGGATGAAACTAGGCCCTAAAATTGTTCTATTTTGCCATTTTGCGATGGGCTTCAACCCCATGCACTTTCCGGGTGATCAAAAAAACAATTGAATAGAAACAAATTGATATGAAGGAATAAGCTTTAATGTGATGTGTGTCTCAAACACCTTGGAGAATTAATTGTGAGTATTGTCAATATTTTTTGGAAGTGCGCGTACTCTCACTAAGGCTAGGCTAGGGCAGTAGGCCTAGCCTTGTAGGATGACTGACACCCTAAACGGCTACGATAATGTTCCTCCAATAGAGGGCGCGTCACAAAAATAGTGGTCTCCAACACTGACGAAGCTTCAACACTGACGCCTCATTGCTGAAAAAAAAACAAGTTCGGGAAAAAAATCTAGAGATACAATCATGTATTAAATTGAAATTTCGTTCATGATTTGTAATGATGCGTAACACTATGAGATTTAATTTCACCGTCAATTAACAAACAATATAGTAGTTTAAACGCCAAAAATACAATCTGAATCAATTTTCATGGAACATATTTTAAAACAAGATATTTCTCTTGCAAAGGAAGAAACTACCTGTTTTACTGAATTGAAAGTTTGTTTGTTTCACTTTTTTGCAAGGGGATAACCCAAACGATTTACCCTCACACTTTTGTCAACTAAAAGTTTCAGTTGAAAAGGGGCGCGCTAAACAAAAATAGTGGTCTCACAGACAATTAATTTATGTGCGCAGACCAAACGATTCTACAATTTCTACATAAGACCTGTGCATGCGGCGGCGCGCCCTCTGTTGAAAAAAAATATGGGTATTAAACTGCTTGGATACATAGTTGGAAAAATTGTTTGGGTAAAAGTGCCCTTGAAAAAAGTGAAACAAAGGAACTTCTTTGGAATGTATTGCTCGAAAGGAGTGTGACTTTTTTTCCCATGAACGTTGCTTTCATTCTGATTAAATTTTGAACCTTAAAAATGAGTAAATTGTTTCGATCTCATTTTCTTTCTTGTTGGACAAATTCGCATGAAAATACACTCCTGAATGTAATACATCATATAGAATTATTGGACGGAATTTCAATCAAATTCAATTAGTAAATCGTGACTAATTATCACCCGAACCATAGGGAGTTTTGTCACGTACGATGAGTAAGTTATTTCGGTCCTATTATTTTTGTTGTTTGACGAGTTCTCGTGAAGTTGTACTGGCGATCGTGGCGCATTATGAACAATTACTCGAAGAAATATTGCATTTCTTGAGATATTGTCCGAACCATGAGTGTCTTCTTTTTTTCTCTCAATACTAAACGCATCAATCGACTGCTGGAATGCAATAGTGCCCTCTTGCGGCGGTAGTTGCACGTATTAAAAATTTAACACCACAACAACGTCTTGAACCGAGACTACTTTAGTGCAGTCAAGTATGCGGCCATGAAAATAATTTTAATGCGGTTAGACGAGGTGTCGATTCCAAAATATTGCATGTAATGATGACTGTCTAAATCCGGCCGAAATTACGTAGAATTGCTATTTTGGGAACAGAATTTGCTGGACAAGATTTAGGGCGTCTTTGCCCGGGATAAGTCACTATGACGGTCGTGATAATTGACGAGGAGAAGTAGCATTTATTACACGACTTGGGTGGTTTGAGTTTCTGTGAAAGTCGTCATGGCGGACGTATTTAAATCGATTCCTGCAGCCGACCTTGGGCAAAAGGACTCGCTCATGACAGGTGAGTGGATTTATTGTTGGGGGGGGGGGGAACTTTCATGAATAAGTAAAAGTGGGGAAAGAATGTATTATCCAGACGCTGTGTACAAAGTCTATGGAGAGTCAAGAACATTTTCAAACTCAAAGTATTTCCTAACAAAATTGGAAATGTTTCTCAGTCCCTGATTCGATTCATGTCTTGTCAACATTTATCATGTAGGCCTATGTGATGAAAAAATGGCGTCAAGATGCAACATTTTTTCCCAGTTCTATTATATTAACTTATAATTAACGATCCTAGTTTTACGGTTATTTTGAATTGTATCTTTTGGTAGAAAACTCTGCGATTTTGTTACAATTTTTTTTCAGTCAATGCCAGTGTCATGGAATCATCACGGTTTAGCACATTCGTGGTGCATTACGGCCATCTTCATTTTCGTGTTGAGTCTGTCCACTTCATTGTTGGGAAAGATTTCCATATACGAAGTTCACTAATTTTCCTCTGTATTGACTAACAAGCCCCAAGATAGCAATTTCATGTCATCAAAGTCAAGTTGAGCAGTGAGAAAATACAAGCATTTTCTCAGAAAACACTTTGAAATTTTCAGTCCAATCTCATAGGGTTTGTACACATGGTGTTGAGTGAACTTCGTACATGCATATGGAAATCTTTCCACGCGAACTTAGAGACTTACGTAAACAGGATTTATTTATCCATTTTATTAGGTGCGGTTTTAAAAATGAGAACGATTTTGATAAATGCTACTGTGCATAAAGTTAGGCCTAGATAATACTTAAAATCCTCTGCACTTCTCCAGGATGTCACTAGTAATGATGTGCAAACATCGGGTCGGGTCAGTTTAACAGTCTTTTGAAAAAAACAAAATAAACCAAAACAGTTGAGAAATTTAGGTGATGCAATATTATTGACAGTCACTGTGACCGCAGCCCATTGTGTGGTGTGGCCACCGAGCGCACTATCAAGTTCCCACGGTATTAATTTCTCCAGTCGGATGGGACTGACAGTGAAATAGATACATTGTAACAGTTTTCATGATACCTTGTGATAAAACCATGCGTTTGTTCAATAAGTGGAGTTACTCTATGACAAAGAGAGAGACGATGGTTTTGCAAAATAATTCATGCCACGTGGGTAAGGGCAGGCACAAAAAAGTGATCACTTTGTCCAAGCCAGGTATTCGTTGTTTTTTTTTATAGTTTTTTGGGGGGGTCGGGTCGGTTCGGGTCAGTTTTACCTATTTTTTGTCGGGTGGGGTCGGGTCGGTTTGAGGGAATTCAGATCGGTTTCGGTTCGGATTCGGTTTATATCTCTAATGTTTCGGGGTCGGTTTGGCCTGGTCAACCCGACCCAATGCACATGTATCATTAGTCACTGGCTCTGCCTCAACATATTGACAGTGATTGCTGGAGGATTGTGCAGGATTGAGGCAGTGGTCACCCCTACAAAGGCCACATTCAAGAAATAACGGCTCGGATTTTGCAGGATTGAGGCTGTATGCTATTTTTACATGGAGGCAGTTGGAGGATTTTGCAGGATTGAGGTTACATCCTTAAATTTCTGTTGGTTTGACAATACAATTCTTTATATCGGTAAAAGGCGTTATAAAAAAAAAGAACATGGCAAACATTTAAATAAGTCAACCTTGTATTTGAAAATTTCCTCATACTGTGCACTGTTGGAAGAATCTTTTCAGTACGGATGTTAGTCATACATTTGCTACCATTTCAATTATAAAAAATATCAATCACAATTTTCACAAAATTTTCAGAGGGATTATTTTGGTAACTTGCGTTACGGTAACTTGCATTACGGCGTGTCCGCCCATCTTTGGTACAAGTTAAAACATAGCCTACACTATGTAGATCTGGAAAAAAAAAATTAGTACACAAAAACTCTATTGGCATAGATTATGAATCTTTCTCTCTGCATTTAGAACAAAAACACACGATAACGCTTGCAATTTGCATGAGAAAACAAGATGCCTAAATCTCTACCTAAAATCCATAATTAAATAAAAGGTAAAGGGGATGAACCTGTGTTCACAGGAATGGAGTGCCCATCTCTCTTTCAAAGCGATTGGGCTAGACTGGAGTCCGTGAAATGCTGCTGTGGGGGGATGCCACACCTTCTCCACAGCAAGTCTGTTGCCTTCCCAGCATTGAATAATGCCGGTACCCATTTAACACCTGGGTGGAGAGGAGTAATTGAGGTAAAGTGCCTTACTCAAGGGCACAACAGGCATGGCCACGGCAGGGCTTGAACCCACAACCTTACGATCATGAATCCTGTGCTCTACCGCTAGACCACACATGCCCCTTAATTTTATATCCATAATTTTAGCCCCCCAAAACAGTTATTTGACCCCCAAAATACATTTGGCCATATTCCATCTCAATGGCACACTACTCAAATAAAAAGGTCTTGTAGTTCCCTTTAATTTGAAACCACAATTGAGATTGTGATGCTTAATTCCGAAGATTTCATAGATTTTCCACTTGTCAGCTTTGTCCACTTTTCCATGGAAAAAGTTTGAAGACTACATGCGTGTATGGGGCCCGTTTAACCCTAACAGAACTCAACCCATCAAACCCCAATGGCATGTTTTATTGGAATCTGTCGGGATGGGTACAGTACCCCTAAACTTATGAAAGTCTTTTATATTGGGTTGGCACACCTCCAGAATCACCTCCAGAATCAATGTCAGAAATACAGGGTGGTTAAAAAAAAAGGACACCCAGTTTTGACAGAAATTTTCACCTACTTAATGAACTTATTTTAAATATTTTTTCATATAGTAATAAAGTATAGGCCTTTAACCATGCATGGCGAAAAAAACTAAGTAAAAGTCGCAAAAATAGTGATATTATGCTAATTTGAATACAAGTCACCAAAATCAGCCTTGTCCACAGTATATTCTATGTAAATTGGACGTTTTCGTAGTTCATAAGAATTAAAAAACCTTCCCACCAAAATATATTTTGCCCTGGTAACTTTTATTGAAGCTGTCTAATTATTCATGTCAGTGTTAAGATCATCTACTCAATGAGCTGTCGGCTTAAGTTCATTGTTGCATAGCATTACATAGCACAACAATCAAATGTCATGCCCTTTCAAATAAAGCTCCGATAGCTGAGCTCAGTCAAGTGAAGGGAATGTATACCTCCATGGACAAACAGGTTTCGCAAATGAAATGTTCAAATTAGCATAGCTCAAGGACAAAATGTGCAAATGCAAAAAAAAATTCGTCACATTTGCTTAAAGGCCAGTACTTTAATAGCTAGTAATCGACAGTTAAAAATAATTTTTTAAAATAGATGAAAATTCCCTACAAATGTGGGTGTCCTTTTTTTTGGAACCACCCTGTATATGTGTGCAGTTTCCCATATTTGCCAGGATGGGTATGGTTCCTAGTAAATCATGCTGGGTGGTTATCGTTAATTAATGTAATGAAATACCGATCCTTACCATCAAAAATCAATGATTTAACATGGTTTTGAACTCCACGTTTTCATTTTATTTCAAGGAGAGTGATTCGATGAGAGTGATTAACGGCTCTCCTGGAATTTATTAAAATGAAGGGCTGGGTTGTGTATTGAATGATGAAGTTGCACTATACAGGGTTCGACTTAAGCGGTAGCTCGCTAGCCAAATGCTAGTCAAAACAGCGGCGGGCTAGTCAAACTATTCCTTAAGTAGCCCGGCTGGCGAGTCAAAAAATGTTGGGATACGGCAAAGATGAAAGGACAGGAAGAAATAAATCATTAAATTCAGAAAGCAAACCCTTGTCAATTTGTGTCTAATTAAAAAAAAAACTGTTTAGGGTAAAATTATGTTTATTAATTAAAAACACTGACAAGATTGCCTCACGTTTTACATGTATGCACATTTTTGTTTATGAGACACCATAAAAGAAAAACATGCGGGCTAGTGAAAATGCCTGCGGGCTAGTTAGTGTTTCTGTTTCAGTAGCCCGGCTGGCTAGTGAAAAAAAAGTTACGGTCTAATCGTGTTATAAATAAAATGTGGAAATACCAAAAATTGATATCATGAAATTCTCATAGCACCTACATTTGTACAGTAGCTTCCAGTCTGATGACATCATGTAAATTGAGTATCAAGCATTGAGTTGTTTGTTGAGCACAACTGGCTCGGGCATTTCGTTGGTGAAATCGACTCATAGCCTAGGGTGTTCATGATTGTCACTTGTCATGCTTGTCAGTCAGATTTTGTGGCAATGCTGACAAGGCCTGGGCGAGTAGTGGATTTTCCTACTCGAGTACTCGCTGAGAAATTACTAGTCAAGTACTTGCGAGTGTACTAAATTCCCATAAAAACAGGAATATTGGCAAAAACATTACTAAGACGTGAAGTTAGTACGAATAAATAAACAGCGTGGAAGACACACCGCATTCATCAGCATTGCGATGTCCTTCATATGCAAAATTTTGATAATTTACAGTACTTGAAAATGTATTTGTTGAGAATGCTACCAGTAGGTGGAATCCCAGGAGATGGAGGTAGTGAATCCTGTATTGCGAGAACGTACGTAACCATATAAAACACGATGGGTGGCGTCAACCAATGTGACTCTTGACTTACTTGACTTAAATGCTCAGTCCCATGGGACCCTTGCGCTCCTCTGTTGTAGACAACCACGAATGCCCTCACGGTAAGATGCTCGGCGTTCGGCTGTTGCTATTGGAAGGCCGGTGTGACTCTCCGACCCTTTGCAAAGGAATCAAAGATAACAGTTCACTTGAGGCTTCTTGACGTCTTCAATAAACAGCTCGGGCTTTCAGATCACAGTGTTGAAGATAAAAAATTCAAAATATACAAATTCCTTTTATCGCTAATATTTGAACAATTCAAGCGTGCCATCTGACTTGTAAAAAAAATGTGAACCAAATCAGTGCAGAAGATGGGATGACCTTAGATGTGATGATCTCGTGAAATTTGACAGTAAAATTTGCCGTCCTGCACACGGCACTGTCTGTTACTTTAAAAATAATGTATGATCAAGTCATCATGATTTAAAGGTAATATTCAACAATTTGCTGTTGGCTGTATTTTTTCAGAAATGGATGCTTTGGAGGTTAGTATTTTATGGCAGATTTTCTTGTTACACTGACCTGTTTACTTTGTGTTCATGGATGCTGGAAAAACCAAGGAAAACATGCTGTTCTTGTAGTCTGGTTCCCTGACCCAACTTCAGATGAAACAGAGCAATTTATAGCTGTCGGGGAATTGTCAGGTCAGGGAACCAGAATAGCTGGATTGCACCATTCACGGATGTGTAACCGATTGCAAACAAAATGTGGACTAACTATGTGGTAAACTGGGGGCGGTGTATGAAAAAAAATAAGTTTCTTCTAATGATGGTCGGCCCACCATCGTTGGAAATTGATACCAAAATTCCACTTTTCTTGAAAATGGTAGCACACCAGGTGCCATGATTTCACAGGATGCTTGAGACTATTATTCGCTTACGGTCAAGGAAGGTTTCTCATAATAATTTGGTAGTTTTATTTTTTTATGTTTGTCATTGTTGTATATTTCCTTTAATTAAAATTATACGGGCAAAAAAAAAAACCCAGAAAAATGCGGTCGGCCGAGAGGGAAAAATTCCACGTGGCTGCTGGACCGGTAAGGTTAATTATGTTATATTAGCCTTGGATGTGCATACCGTACGTGCATATACTTGTATTTCTTTCTGTTCTCCATTTTTTTTTTTAAGAACCATAATCCAGTTTTAAAATTGTACTGGTACTGAAAATTAAAAAAAAGAGGTAACACATGCATTTTTAGGTGACCATATCATATAAACAGCTGGTTTCATTTTTTTGTTTCAAATGAAGCACAGATCGAGGTACATTTTGTAAAAAAAAAAAATCCAAAGTTTATACTGCAAACTTTGATTTTACATAGAGTGAGCCTAGGGTAGCAGACCAGTAAATAAATAGAGATAAACAATCCCAATACCCACTTCAAAAATTCTGGAAAAATAAAAAACAACTCCACTCCACAACTCAACATTTTCAACATAAAGCTTATTTCATCATCTTTTCATTTTTCATTTTTTTTCGGTTTTCGGGGTCAACTGATGACTTTAGGAGAAATTTCCATCTGAGAACCCAAAAATAGTCCTGAAGCCCCATGCATTTTGAAAAAAATGCCTACACTACATTGGAAAAAAATATAGAACTTTAGGGTCCCCAAATCAAAATTACACTACAGAACTGCAGTCCTGTGCACCTGTGCTTCTTCCATTTTTTTTTTTTTTTTACAAACCCTCAAGTGGCCAGAATGCTGCTCAAAAGAGAAGATTTGCATGCAAATGCAAATCGTGCCCGGCGCAGGCAATTTCGGACCGATTTACTGGTCTGCACCCCTATTTTCACTTTCTCAATGTGCACAAACATATTTACAATTTCAAAATATATTTTTGCGTACATGTACATTCGGAATCCATACGCTGCCCGTATGTTTAGATTGATTGGCTTAAACACTAGCGCACTGTGTGGTGTACCCGCAGTAAGCTGCCTGGCAGGATAGAACCAATTAAGTGGGACCATTCCGTTCTGATCACATGAAGATTGGTCATCTTCCTGAAAAGCCCACTGAGCGTACATGCACACGTACCAGTACGGTACCGACTGGGGTTCTCCCGCGATTGAGATCAGTGGGTTGAACTAGTATATTGACCTACATGTACAGAGAGAGTATGAGGTAAAAACCTACATGAAGTACTTTTGAACTTTACTGAATTGAACTGTTTGTATTTTTTAAAAAATTAGAATTTCTTGTACACTTATACTGCCATGTATTGTGTGATGTTGTTTTTCTGTTTCATGACGTCTTTCAGTTTGGTACACAAAAACAGTGTAATGGACAAAATTTTGGATTCTTCCCCTCCCCCCCCCAAAAAAAAAAAATTAAGCGGAGAATGGTCACAAACATTAAAATTGCAATTAAAGCTGACATATCTTTGGAGGTTTCTAAGTTCTTTTAAGTTTTATTTGGGAGAAAATGAAAAATTTACACAGTAAACTTTATGTTAAGTTCATGACATGTGCACTACAGTACCTGTATGTACTGTATTACTATGTGCACTTAAAAGTTTCATATGTGACCCAATCCACAAAAAAGGGTATTTTATATCCCCCCAAAAAGAAAGAAATTAAGTAACATACATATTGTTGGAAAGCCCACAACATAAGCTTTCATTTCATATAATGGAGCTCCATAGCCCCTTCCGTTCTGGAGATATGACATATTTGCATATTAATTACTTCCTTTGAGTTCAAATTACACAACTGAGAAAACAGGCTTTGAAATAGCTGGCTCTGTTGTAGATTTGGGCACGATGCACTCCACATTGTAGTTTTTCCCCACTTTATTCATCAAAATCAACATTTCTGTGAATGAACCCTGAAACTTTAGGTATTCAAGATGTCATTCATGACAAAAAATGAAAATCACATTTTGACGAAATTTTCACCTCTCAACATTGAGCGGGCCATTACACGATAATGCTCAGCGCGACTTAATATATTTTTTGTGTGGAGTGGGTCACATAGCCTACATATGTACATTGTACACCCGAATGGACAAACACGTGCACATGTACATGAACCGGTACATGTACATGTACAAACTCACTGTATTAAAACTAAAAGTCTTATGTGCTGTGTGTTTTACTATGTGTGCTACAGTATGTCCCCCAAAAAGTGTCTGTCTATTTTTGAAATAACTAAATCAAGTCAAATAATTTTTGTTTGATTATGCAGATACTCCTTATCCTTGGCCTCAACCCCTATGAGTTTCATTTAATTTCATTCATGCATCACTACACAACGGTCAATTAATCACAACGACCTTTTTTGGTCACTGTGACCAAGTTCCTGGCCTTAGTCAATATCACACTGTGTTATGTAAGCTGTGTAAAAACCGGCATGTTGCGGAAAGGGTTTGCGGTTGGGGTTGGAATTCTTTGCCAGGCTATCAGTCATCGTGGCAAGACCTCAGTGTAATGTTCAAGGGCAAATGATTCCAATCCCAAACCACATCAGCCTTTTGTTCACAGCAGGCAGGATATTACACAGCTTACATAACACAGCACTGAAATTGATTAAGGCCAGGAACTTAAAAAAATGTTGTTGTGATCGATTGAGCATCGTACAGTGATGCGAGACTGAAATGAAATGAAACTCATAGGGGTTGAGGCCAAGGATAAGGAATATCTGGACAGTCAAATATTTTCAAAATTGTCGCTTCAAGTGAATAAAATACACAAATTACAAATGATGGACTGTACCTTTAATCCAATTTTTACATGGTGGCAATTGGAGGATTGTGCAGGATTGAGGATGGTTCCAAGCCAAAAGGGCCCAGGGGGTTAGGATTAAAGGGAATATACAACATTTGCAAACATCAAAAAATAAAACTACCAAGTTTTTACGAAATACCTTACTAGGATGTTGGTAAATGACAGTCTCAAGCATCTTGTAAAATTATGGCACCTGGTGTGAAGTCATTTTCAAGAAAATGGTATTTTTGTAAACATTTCCAACGGTGGTCAGCCGACCAGCGTTGGAAAAACCTAACTATTTTTCAACTACTGCTCCAAATTTACCATTTTTTCAGTCCAAATTTTGTTTGCTATTGGTTACATGTTCATGAACGGGTGCAGGCCAGCTAGACTGGTTCCCTTGCCTTACAATTTTCCATCATCTATAAATTGATCCATTTGTGGAGTCAGGGAACCAGACTACTTGAACATTTTTGTTTTTCTTGGTTTTTCCAACCTTTTCGAACACCAAACTTAAAAAATGTCAGTGTAACAATATTTGATCTATTATACTAACCTCTCAAATAGTTCATTTCTGAAAATTACAGCAAAAGCCAATGATGTACATTCCCTTTAAGCATGTGCCTGCATTTATTAAAGTAGCACCTCTGTTTGTTATGTTTCCGCAGCGATTGAGTCCTTGGATTTTCTAAATGACCAGATCGTCCAGTTCATGTTCACGCCCAAATCCTCGGAATGTGACGTCAGCAGCCCCGTCAGCGAGTCGGTGCAGCTCCCTGCGAGAGACTCCCTCAAGGCTAATCTTGCCTTGATGCGAAGACTGCTGATAGACGCACAGATGAAGTACAGACAGGTCGTGGATGAGAACAGCAGACTAGCGACTTGTAAAGAGACTGACAAGTCTGAACAGGTAAGAGTTTGCTGACACAATAGATGGATTGCATTCAGTGGCCATGTTGGAGGTGTGCTTTGTTATGTTTATTCATTTAACCTTAACCGCCCTGAATCCTTCAAAATCCTCTTTGCCAAAGTGGAGGAATTTGGAGGATTGAGGCTACATGGCGAAAGAGTGTTACTGATTTCGTAGGATGCACTTTGTCAAGGTCTTGGGCCGGACCTTGTCTTGTTTTTGCTCAGCCATGCATAAATATAGGCCTGGATTATGCTTGAAATCCTCCGCACTGCTCCAGGATGTCACTGGCCAAGCCTCAACATATTGACAGTCACTGCCGAATGATTTTGCAGGAATCAGGCAGTGGTCACCCCTCCACGGACCATATTCAAGAAATAATGGAGAAATTTGCAGGATTGAGGCTATTTATGCTATTTGTCCAAGAGGCAAATTTGAGGATTTGGCAGGATTGAGGCTACATCCTAGCTAAAAGGCCTAGGGAGTTACCGGTAGGGTTAATTAATCTGATACCAAAAACATAAAAATCCATGGATCCCTTTTTTTTTTAAAGGCAAAAATGTTTTAGGGTTGCAATTTTTTGGGTCGCCCTGTATAGGTTTATGAGTTCTGACTAACACCCCTTGAACAAAAACATTGACAAAATGTGGAACCGCCAACATAAGGCTGGATAGCTCAGTTGGTAGAGCACTGGAACGGCAATCTGGAGGTCGCAAGTTCAAACCCCGTTCCAGTCAATTTTTCAGGTCAACATTTTAAAACTTATTATAAAAACCATTGTACCTAATTTTTTTATTGCCAGCTCCCTAACGTCGTAGTAACTCAACTGACCGATACCAACAAGAGACTGGATTATTTCAGTGCAGAAGGCGGTAGTGACCCTGATAACGACAAAGGCAACGCAGGTAAGCCATGCAAAGATCTTTGTTTGTTCAGTGAACATTGGAATGTCTACTGAATACACATCGTAGGATACAGTTCAGGTTACAAGCTACTTAAAGGGAATATAAAACATTTGCAAACATCGAAAAATAAAACTACCAAGTTTTTACGAAATACCTTACTAGGATGTTGGTAAATGACAGTCTCAAGCATCTTGTAAAATTATGGCACCTGGTGTGAAGTCATTTTCAAGAAAATGGTATTTTTGTAAACATTTCCAACGGTGGTCGGCCGACCAGCGTTGGAAAAACCTAACTATTTTTCAACTACTGCTCCAAATTTACCTTTTTTTTCAGTCCAAATTTTGTTTGCTATTGGTTACATGTTCATGAACGGGTGCAGGCCAGCTAGACTGGTTCCCTTGCCTTACAATTTTCCATCATCTGTAAATTGATCCATTTAATTTTTTTGTGGAGTCAGGGAACCAGACTACTTGAACATTTTTGTTTGTCTTGGTTTTTCCAACCTTTTCGAACGCAGAACTTCAAAAATGTCAGTGTAACAATATTTGATCTATTATACTAACCTCTCAAATAGTTCATTTCTGAATATTACAGCAAAAGCCAATGATGTACATTCCCTTTAAGTGCTTGGTGGCCAGCAGGTCTGTGAAAACAAAATGGTTTACTGGCAGTGACTACATATCTGCATTTGCAACTGTCCAATTTGACTCGTGAAAAGTACAGTCTATTCGATGATTTCATTTATATTTGTCATGGATTGTGTCATGGAAAATTGGCAGGATTTTACTGGGAATATCAGATTAATACAGATTTTTGTTCTTTTTTGAGTAAATTTGTTGTTGTGGTGATGTTTTGATTTGGAATCGAATGTTGTGTAATATTTTTCTAAGCTCTGGCAGTAGCTTCTACATATCACTTGGTGGTCGGTCGGTCTGTCCTGGGCCCAATTTCACGGCGCTGCTAAGCACAAAAACTTGCTTAGCACAAAAAAAGTCTGGCTTATAAAAGCAGGTTACCAGTCGGAACTCCATGTGATTTTCATGCTAAGCAAACAACAGCTGAATACTAATCACGAGCAATATACATCACGTGGAGTTTCGACTGGTAACCTGCTTTTATAAGCCAGACTATTTTTGTGCTAAGCAAATTTTTGTGATTAGCAGCGCCGTGAAATTGGGCCCTGAACATTGACCAAAAGTATGGTGTTTCATAAGTGCCATGGGCGTCGCATTTTTCAGCTCTGGCAGGGATCATTTTGATCGATTTCATGCAAGATTTCACGCAAGACTTCTGGCAACATGGCCAGAGCTAATTGTTCACTCGGACTTAATTGTGTTTGTTTTAAAATTTAACCAAATTTTTAAAATAATGTAAACAGCCTTGCTTCTCCCCAGTTTTTAAATAGATTATTTATGCATTGTAAAAAATTAAACATTCTTGCGCATTTAAAAACAAAACTAGTCAACCGGCTCCCAAAGGACACAAAATTCTTTTTAATTGATACAAAGTGGCAAATTCACTGGAAATGTTTTCACTAGAAATCTTTTCGCTGGAACAATTTGATTGGATTTAGCCATTTGGACCGGATTTACCCCAGTCAATGGTGTAACAGGGTAATCCTACACGATTGCACTGCCAAGTTCACTAGTTACAGTCAGTCAATCAGTCAGGAAGATGTACGTCCAAGGAAGACACTAGGCTAGCCCACTCCAATCAGCAAAACAAGTCTTCAACAGTGGAGTCAGTTTGGCGTAGCGGTACTTTCCTCGTCTTCCACCACTGTGACCCGGGTTCGAATCCTGCCTGGGCCTACATGTGTCTTGGGTTTTCAGTCCCTGCCTGATTCCGTGGGTATTCCCTGGAGCATTTTTCCGGGGTTTTCCTCCCACCTCTAAAACTGCAATTTCTTCTCATTGGCTTGTCTCTACGGTTTCTGCAGGCTTGTGAGCTACAGTGCCAAGGGTGCTTTTGAGGAATCCTTGGTTTCATTACCAGAAATAATTAGATAATAAAAATAATAATAATTATTATTACGTCCAAAGAAGACACTAGGCTAGCCCACTCAAATCAGCAAAACAAGTCTTAAACAGTGGAGTCAGGTTGGCGTAGCGGTACTTTCCTCGTCTTCCACCACTGTGACCCGGGTTCGAATCCTGCCTGGGCCTACATGTGTCTTGGGTTTTCAGTCCCTACCTGATTCCGTGGGTATTCCCTGGAGCATTTTTCTGGGGTTTTCCTCCCACCTCTAAAACTGCAATTTCTTCTCATTGGCTTGTCTCTACGGTTTCTGCAGGCTTGTCAGCTACAGTGCCAAGGGTGCTTTTGAGGAATCCTTGGTTTCATTACCAGAAATAATTGGATAATAAAAATAATAACAATAACAAAAAATAATAATAATAATAAACACATTGAATGCTATAATAGGGCGACTTTCCCATAGACTTGTGCAGAAACCTAAAATGTCACCTAATCCAAGTTTACCTTATCCTGCCTCCACGAATTTCGGCATAGGTATGTTTTGGACCACGAGGAATCAATCTAGATCTTGCGACGGTAACATTCCTTCTCCTAAGGGTTGTTTTAACAAAAGGGCGACACCAATTTATCGCCCCAATAAGGCGTGTCGCCTTCTTATAGCAATAATAAGCAAAATCTGTCGCCTGTACGC
Source organism: Patiria pectinifera (assembly GCA_029964075.1). Taxonomy (NCBI): domain Eukaryota; kingdom Metazoa; phylum Echinodermata; class Asteroidea; order Valvatida; family Asterinidae; genus Patiria; species Patiria pectinifera. The sequence goes on from CM057134.1 coordinate 19,779,557, forward strand.
AGTATTCAGTAGTTTATATTGCATAATTTGCTTCTTGTCACAGAATGGGAGAAGCAACAGGAAGAGAGCGAGTTGCAGCGATTGCGAGACAGATGCAGTCACCTGGAGAGCGACAACATGACCCTGATGAAACAGCTGGATGACCTGCGTGCGTTGGATCACAGCCACGTCGAGATACCCAGCGCTGGAGAGTTGAAGATACAGCTCACGCAGACAGAGCATGAGCTGGCTAGAGCAAAGGAGGCCCTTACAGGTATGGTAGTCAGACAAACATGTATGTGAATGTACATTAAAGGCATATGGGAGCATTTGCTTTTCACGCATTTTGTTGGTTTGCAACCCGAACACCAAAAGCAGAATGTTCAAAACCTAACCTATTGAAATTTCAGCTCAGTTGGTATTACACTTTTGGAGATGACAGTGAAAATTCACACGCAACTTTTGATTACGAAATGCGATTTTGTCCATAGCACTAAAAAAAAATCAGCCTTTTTTGGACTAAACGAGTCTTTTGAGGCAATTTGAAAACATTGGCATGTCACTGTGATCTGATCTGTCGCCTCCCCCAGCAATGAAGTCTGATCGTAAGCGTCTCAAGGGCGAGAAAGTAGACCTGTTGAACCAGATGAAGCAACTGTACTGCACCCTAGAGGCAAAGGAAGAAGAAATGAGGGACTTCATCCGTAACTACGAGCAGCGTGTCTCAGAGAGCGACGACAGCCTGAGGAAAGTCATCGTCGAGAAGGAGGAAGTGGAGAAAGATCGGTGGGAGATCTTGAAGAGGGCGCGGGAAGCGGCGGAGAGATCAGTGTCCTTGAGGGAGCAGCTCGACAAGAGAGAGAAGGAGAATGAGGGGCTGGAAGAAGAGATAGACAAGGTAGGAATAAATAAATACACACGGTACCAATAACATAATCAACTTGGTCTAACTAATTGCCATCGACTAAGACATCTATCTTCAACTAGGGAACTAGTTTGTCAACTTCCCATCATCATCATCATTGGGCGGCCGCAGCCGAGATGGATGCAACCAAACTCTTCCAGACTCTCTTGTCCGCCATGGCCGTGGTGATGTCATCAACGTGCTGGCTCACATCATTGCATACAGTGTCAACGTAGTTGAGGGGTCTCCTCCCTCTGTTGGGGCAAGGCAATCTCCAGCAGATGAGGTCGGAGACAACTTGTTCTTTGGCTCTGTAGCAGTGGCCGGCAAGGCGGGCTCTGCGCTGTGCCACTGTAGTTGAGATAGGTTGGATGTTCCCATACCTTGGGGAGCTAATATGCAATATTGACTGCTTGGAGTGGTATAGTAAAACTATAGCCTCCCGAGGTGATCCATGGAGCGTTCTTTTTTTCCCCGAGGTATAGCCGAGGAGCCACAAGTTATTGTAAAATTAGAGTTAACTGATTAAAGCCCGGTTCATACTTCATGCGAATTCGAATGCGAAGCGAATTTGACATCATAAAAGATTCGCTGCGAAATTCGCCCGAGTTGAAATATGTTCAACTTTTGCGAATTCGCAGCGCGAATACTTGCCATGACGTCACAGATTCGCGTTCGCTTTCACTTTCGCGCCGAGTATGAACCGGGCTTTATTTAACTAAAATACAATTACAATGTACTCAATTCCAATATGACATTAGTTGTAAAATTTACTTGCACTTTTCCAAACTACCCCTTCATAAAATCCAGCTCTGTAGCGCTAGTGCTTGGGACCAGTATGCGCAACGCCACACCCATTAACGGTACATTGCCCAACATGCCTACTGGTTACTACATTGGTTGCTATGCGTATCGTACTTTTTCAGCCATTGTATAGACAAACCTGGCGGCAGCCAGATGCACGTGTGCGCCTTTTCTTTAAGAGCGCGTGCAGTATGCGCGTGAGCGTGACACCATCGCAGTAAAAGCTTCTAATTCTGGTCGCCGGGACATTTATCTGGTTGACGCGCACCGTTCCTTGTGCGTGACGCACGTACACCACGGGATTAGCACTGTGTACATGCAGTGGTACGGACGCGCGTCGCGGCAATATTGCAGTTAGGCAAGATGACGTCGGTCGGTTATTCCCAACTGTACTTTCTTTGCCGGTGAGGGGGTACTTGTGAACGGAGCAGATAGTCTTTTTGGCTGTACACAGCAAGATAATAAAATTAGCGAATGCCATGTGACTCGCTCTCGGCCAACCAAGATACAGAATCTGCGGGGGAGGTGTTATAATATCAACTATCCACCCTCGAACCATGTTATATTTGTATAACATTTTCTGTCCACAGTTGAAGCACCAGATAACAGCCGAGAGACGTACCTGTACCTACCACCACCCCCCTCACACACCGACAATCACCCTGACCAGCACCCCTGTCACCACACCAGACATGACGGACCACGGCTACCACCACAGGCACCAGCCAGTCTCCAAAGCCAACAGTCAGTTGTCCACGTCGTTGTCAGACAACGTCACCAATTCCTCTGCAGCGCAGAATGAGTTGAGGGCTCCCCAAGATGTTTCAGGTATTAAAAAGTTATTCATAAGAGGGAATTTTGCGTCGGGGTGATTTAAATTCAATATTGGGTTTTGTCCTTCACCGACGTATTTTTATAAACACTGTATACTCAGTGTTGTCCAGAGTGATTGTGAAAAAAAAAAATTCCGAGCTACTCGGTTGGGACTCGAACCCACAACCTTCTTACTTAAAAACTTATTTCTTACTTGCTTACTTAAAAACTTATGCAGGGTTTTGTTTTGTTTACATGTTTACACCAAAGCTGCATCATCGATTTATCTTGTTTGAATATACATCATTTTAAATGTGGAAACGTTTGGCCTCTAACCCTAACCTTCCCAAATCCTCCCAAATCCTCTTTTCAAAATGGAGGATTTTGCAGGATTAAGGCTATATGGCAAAAATGTGTGGCTGATTTTGGAGGATGTACTGTGTCAAGGTCTTTGGCCGGACCTTGTGTTGTTTATGCTCAGTCATGCATAAATTTAGGCCTAGATTATACTTGAAATCCTCTGCACTGCTCCAGGATGTCACTGGCTCTGCCTCAACATATTGACAGTGATTGCTGGAGGATTTTGCAGGATTGAGGCAGTGGTCACCCCTCCAAGGACCACAAGAAATAACGGATGATTTTGAAGGATTTAGGCTGTATGCAATGTTTACATGGAGGTAGTTGGAGGATTTTGTAGGATGAAGGTTGCATCCTAGCAAAAGGCCTCGGGAGTTAGGGTTAAGAATGACTTCAAAGGACGTTTTATTTGTTGGGTAGGTAGTTTACTAATCATAATCACTCTTGGAGGACGACTGCATTAGGAGTGCATCAGAATTATGAAATCATAGATGTCAGATGTAACAGGGACAGAAAAAAAGTGGATCCCAGATTTATAGAATGCCCCATATCTCAGTTTACATTCTTACTTTATTTTCATTTTGTGAGGGTAAGTCTTGAGCAAATTTCTCAATAGTTTTTTTATGGGCTCCGTGCGCCGACAAAGAGGGCGCCCTTTTACCTAGCAAGGACGTCCCATGGGCGGGACATTTCGCTGGTTGACGCACACCGTTCCTTGTGTTTGACGCACACGTGTACACCAGGGGATTTGTACTATGTACACGCAGTGGCCGCGCTTCGTGGCAAATGAATTGCAGCCAGGCAAGATGGCGTCGGTCGGTCACCCCCAACTGTACTCTCTTTGCTGGTGAGGGGGTACTTGTGAGCGGAGCGGATCATGTGACCTGATGTTGATTTCTCGTTGCAGACATCACATTAGGTGAAGGCACAAGCACAGAGCACCTACTCTCTACCACATCAGACGGGATGACGCACTCAAACGAAGATCTCTCTTATGAGGTCACCCATCCGAGAGAGAAGAAGAAAAAGCCGAAGAAACAGTCCAAAAAGTTCAACTCCCTCTCCAAGATATTTGGGAAGAAGAACAGATCTGCTCTGGAGCAGCTAGTTTTTGATGGTAAGATTTTGAGTTTATTATCTGTCCTGTCAAATTAAAGTCTGTCACAAGCCAATATGGCCCATCAGGCCGGCGTTTATCTCCAGTTTGGAATGAAACAACTGAGAATATTTCTATTCCCCCTGGATGGGATGCCAGTCCATCGCAGGTTACTCCCCAGCTAATGCTGGTACCCATTTATACTCCTGGGTGGAGAGAGGCAAGTGGGGTGAAGTGGCTTGCCCAAGGACACAACATATGGCCACAGCTGGATTCACACCCCTGACCCTCTGATCATGAGACTTGAACCCTAACCACTAGGCCACACTCCCCCATAATATGTCAAGTCACTCATCACAATAACATTGTCCATTAACAAGTAGTAACAAGTAGTGGCGTTACAGGGAATTTTAAAGAAAATGTACAACATTTGTTTTTGCTGTAATTTTCAGAAATGCATGGGTTGGGGGGGGGTAGTACTTTATAGCAACTATTGTTACACTGACTTGTTTGAAGTTTTGGGTTCGTAGATGCTGGAAAAACCAAGAAAAACAATCCTGTTCTTGTAGTCTGGTTCCCAGACCCAACTTCAGATGAAGCAGAGCAATTTATAGACGTCAGGGAATTGTAAGGTCGGGGAACCAGTCTAGCTGGCTTGTAGCCGTTCATAGGTGTGTAATCGATTGCAAACAAAATGTGGACTAAATACTAATACTGATAAATTGAATAACTAAATATGATAAATTGGGAGCAGTAATTGAAAAAAGCCAGGTTTTTTTTTACGCTGGTCAGCTGACCAGCAGTGGAAATTGATACAAAAACACCACTTTTCTTTAAATTGTTGGCGGTGCCGTGATTTTACAGGATGCTTTAGACTGTCATTCACTAACAGTCCAGTAAGGTATTTATTGATAATTTGGTAGTTTTGTTTTTTGATGTTTGCAAATGTTGTATATTCCCTTTAAGGTAAAAGGATATTTTTTTAATTATTTAATTGTTCTATTGTTTGTACAGATACTCATATTTCAAGCTCAAGAAACAGTTCCCCATCGTTGGACAACACGTTGGACGACAGAGAGAAGCTACGTCTTGCCGAGAAGTGTCGAAACACTAGCATGACTCTGTGGAAGGCAGACATGGTAGTGTCGTGGTTAGAGATCACCATGTGCTTGCCGCAGTACAGCCAGAATTGCCAGGAGAATATCAAGAGTGGGAAGGTAAAAGTTGAGCTGATGTTCTATTCCCATTATATCGATTTAACTAGTCCTAGAGGGCAGGCCTTCGGATCCCGTGCATTAACAGTAGATGGCGCCATCTTACCACTTTCTGAATCCCAAGTGGGTGGGACACCTTTTTTCAATAGGGTAACCGTTGAAAAATTGTGTACAGCGTGCAAGTTCCATCTTTACTGTGCCTCAAGTTTGCTTGAAGATAAATTTGTTGCCCCCACTCGCGCTCGTGGAACACGGAGAATGTAGTGCGTCTGTGTAATGGAGTGTCATGGCCGAGCGCTTAAGAGCACCGAACTCAAGCTCTGGTGTTTTTGATTAGCAGAGTGCGGTTCGAGTCCCGGTCTTGACACTTGTGTCCTTAAGCAAGGCACTTAACCATTATTGCTTCGTCCTTCGATGGGACGTAAAGCTGTGTGTTCTGTAATGCACGTTAAAGAACCCAGTAACACTTGTCGCTAAGAGAAGGGGTTTGCCCCGGTGTTTCTGGCAGTGGCTGCAATATGCGCCGCAGCACCTTGTAAACCCTTAAAAGGTGCTACATAAAATGGGTCTCATATTTCAAATATTTCATTTACCTGTCTTTAAAATACATTTATATTTATAAGCGCCTTGAGTACCTAATTGTTGGTAGATCCGTGCGCTTTATAAGACTCCGGTATTATTATTATTATTATTACTTACCACTCGGCCTCATGGCATTTGGGACACAGACGCACTACATTATTCTGTATTCTACTTGCGCTCGTGGAATAACTTATCAATGCGTACTGAAATATCCCTCTTGCATTGCCCATTATGTGAATGTGGCTCCATCCTTTGATCTGTTGTAGGTGTTACTTGGATTATCCGATGCTGAGCTAGAGTCAGGTATGGGAGTGACCAATGTCCTGCATAGACGGAAAGTCAGACTTGCCATCGAGGAACAACGACCTGGGGTCGAAAAGTGAGTCTAACTCCTCAAGCTTTTTGCGATATCTGGCTAATACTAAACAGACTCTCATATATTATGATAGATGAGTACATTTTTGATAGATGTACATGTATTCTTAATATAAAGGAAATTGCTTCTCTATTGGCATTCATTGGAGGCAGTTTAGTATATAGGGCGAGCAAAAAAAAAGGAAACTTAAATGTCAGACCATTTTTTAATGAAATTCTTCATGCAGCAGTTTCAAAATCTAGGATATGAAAGCCCAATTAATTAACTTTGTTTTAGTGCAAGAATCATTCAAATCACACATGTACTTATCAAGTTACGGAATTACTGATTCTCATCACTCACAGTCCCGAGGGGGCAGAGACGTGTACCAGTGACCGATTTATGCCATTCCATATGTGTTTTATAACAGACATCTATTCAAAATACAAAATAAGAAAAGAAATTTTCAGGGTCTTTTAATTGAAGCATTGTAATTCAACAATTAACTCATAAGTCACTCGGAGTTAAACCAACTGGTTCTTCTCAGAGCCATACAACTCACAAAGAGATTTCAATGGTTTTACCCATTCATTGACCATGTCCACCATGCAAACCTTTAAGTCTCATTTAACTCGTAAACAATTCAACAATAAGCAATTCAACACAATACATGGAAGGTGAAACAGAGAGCGCTGTAACCAGTAAAAAAAAAATTGAGTACAGTGCCTGATTGGGCGCTATACTCCGGAAATTACGCGCGCGCTATGCCTTGACACGCGTCTAGTTCACGCTGACACAAATTTCATACACTAGCCTATATTAGTGAACCCCACGTGACCGTGTTTCAGCCAACCAGGATACAGAACCAGCAAGAGGTGTGTTATAATTACAAATATTGATGATTTGAATGTGATATAATTTGATATTGACCAGCATATACCCCAAGGCCGGGGACCTGGACCACCGTTGGGTGGCGCGGACCTGGCTAAACGACCTGGGCTTGGGTCAGTACTCGTTACAGTTTGAGTCGGAGAGGATCGACGGGAGGGTTCTCAACAGTCTGACAAGGAAAGACCTGGAGAAACATCTCGGGATCACCAGAAAATTCCATCATGTCAGTTTGCTTCACGGCATCGAGTTGTTGAGGAGAATCCAGTTCGACAAAGGGGTAAGTTTTTCCCAAACTAGATTTGTTAAGCCAAAACCTCACCTAAAGCTACAAAATACTACGACTACCTCAGCATATAAGTGTGCACAACACTCATTGTATTCAGTTCTTTGTCACAAAGTAATGGCTAGGACGTTAGATAGAGATTTTCAGACTTTTCCGCTGAAATCATACCTTTGAATCAGCGTGAAAAAGGCATCAGTTGAAAAAGATAATCATCTTTTAGACCTTTCATTCAGTATTCTAACATTTTAAAACTTGACAATGTCTTTCCAAAAGTGTGCAATAATTTTTTTCCCCACTAAAAAATATACTATATGCTTTTAAGAAAGTTAGACTTTACATCATCTCATATGTGTCATAGCTGCAACTTGTGGTTGTCTATATTTTTTCCCTCCTAAATACTGATTGAATCTAAAACAAAATCAAAAAAAGGCAAGGGATATTATGGACAACCATGCCCTCAGCCGGATACCGACTTGTTTAATACCAGCCAAGTATGTATTTATTCCCATTCATAAATACCTTTTCAGTCAGAGTCCAAACAAGTAAAAAAACAACATTTCCAACGATTTTGTTCAACAGTTTTACCTCATGTTTTTTTAAACACCCCTCTAGCTATGTTATGTGCCTCTCGCGAGTAGTAATAACAACTCCTTATATGGAGATTAGTGCGTGGACGCGTACTGCACAATGTGGCGCAGAACGCAGCTGTACCGGTGTAGCGTGAATTGAGGACTGTAAAATGTGGACTCACTGGTAGTATTGTGCATGCCTAAGTGAAGCCTGTGAACGTTCAACCAATAAAACTGTAAAAAGGAACAGATTTCATAGGAGTCAAAATTTCATGTGACACTGGAAAAGTTTTTTAAGACCAGCCAGCCAGTGTTTTATCAACCGTTTAAGACCGGCCACGTGACGGGCTCTCGACCAATAGGAATGAGTAAACTGTCCTAGGTATGCATGAATGTGCATCAAACTGCTGCTTATCGCGTCACTCAAGAAAATATATGTTATTGAAAAGCATGCATGCTGTCAAAGTTTGTAGGATTAAAACACTGGGCACCGCCATTTTGACAATTGTTGTTTGACGTTTTTTATGATATTATCGTTTTATTGGGGGGTTGGCACTTTCGCATTTGCCTTGCTAAAAACACAAACACGTTCACGTAACTGAAACGCACCCCCAGGTATCTTTATACAGTCTTAATTTCAAACTTTTGTTTTGTGTGATAAAATAAGGTTCTTGTTGAGAGGCGCACACAGTGTGAAGACATGGATTGCGACCTGGTAGTCTGGACCAGCCAAAGACTCATCAGATGGTCTCGCACTATTGATCTCAAGGTAAGAACGTTGGATCTAGGAACATACGAGTCTTGGTACCAGACTGGCTTTGAATTTTGTTGCCGTAGCACAGCTGGTTACTTCAGAAATGTGATTTCCCCAAAATCCCCAGCTCATTCATCCATAACTCATTGGTTAGACCCAAAGTGTATTAAACAAAAAACTTATCGAGAAACAGACGTTACATACGTATTTGACTTTCAGTACGCATTTGATAAAAGTCCGAAAGTTTCTTGAAAGAATTTAATGAAGTAACTATGTTGTGGTATGTATAGCTTCACTCTATAAAAACACTGATGACATTTTTTCAAAAAGTTGCTTTGATGCTATGGATACATAATGTTTTTATTGTTCAGAAGTTACATTATAACGTTATGGACGTTATTTGTCTGAATTGAGATTCATACACTTGATAAAAAAATACTGAATCATGGTGCTCTTTAAGTTTTGTGTGTAATTTTGTATAAAATATTATCTTTTCTCTCTGCCTTAAAAATGAAAACCTTTACAATAACACTTGCTGTTTTGCTTACGAAAACAAGATTCCGAAATGACTACCTCAAATCTAGAATTTTAGCAAAATAACCCAGTTTTTTTGACAAAAAAAAATTACATTTCACCACATTCTATCCAACTGGTACAATCTGCACGAACTTAAAGAGGTTGTGGAATGCTCGAAGACATTTCCGTCATTTTTCAGGTATATGTAGCCTAAGGTGTGATGAAATAAAAACGATTATTGTTTCTGTCATAAAATGAGTACAAAAGGTACTTTTGAGCTCATGCCTGTAACATTGAGCAGTTAATTTATTGTAAAAAAATGCCGTTGGGCAGCAAACAAAACAAATAAACAGGACTCCGATGCAGAGTAGCATAAACGAGTCCTGTTTATTACGTCACGATTTACTGTGTTTTGTTTGCTGACGACTTTTACACAAAAATTGCACGTTTAGGAAAAAACAGGACCTCAAAAATAGCTCTCAAAAGTAACCTTTGTACTCATTTCATGACGGAAACAATAGTCGTTTTTATTTCATTACACCTTAGGCTACATATACCCCAAAAATGACGGAAATGTCTTCGAGCATTCCACAACCTCTTTAAGGCTTCGCATATAAAAATTGCATCGGGTATTTTGAATATTTCCGGTATATATTAACAAATCTAAATTAGAATAATATTAAAAGTGTACAGACCTAGAACAAATTGGTTTCATCCCTGACCAACAAATTTGCTTCTTCAGGAATATGCAGACAATCTTCTCGACAGCGGCGTGCATGGTGCTCTGATGGTGCTGGAACCCTCATTTGATTCCGATGCAATGGCAAATGCCTTGGGGATTCCTTCAAGTAAAACCATCATCAGACGACATTTAACTACAGAGCTGAACTCCATTCTTCTTCCCGCAAGGTGAGGATAGGTATTTCTTCGTAGAGCAAAAGGAATATTTTTTGTGGTCTGAACTACTTATGCATCCTTCTATTTATGTGGAATTCACAATTTAAACTTTAGACAGCAATAAATTTTAAAAAGTTGAACTTACTTGAACTTGAACTTACTTTAACTTGAACTTACAGTGCAGCATTTACATGTGCTGTCACTGAAAACAGATTTAAAGTTTATATACAACATTTGCAAACATCAAAAAACAAAACTACCAAATTATTATGAAATACCTTACTTGACTGTAAGTGATTAATAGTCATAAGCATCCTGTGAAATCATGGCACCTGTTGTGCTGTCATTTTCAAGAAAAGCAAATTTTTGTTTCAATTTCCAACGATGGGCGGCCGACCATCTTTGGAATTTTTTTTTCCTTTTTTCAAATACAGTCCCCAATTTACCAAATTTAGTTTGTCCACATTTTGTTTGCAATCAGAACGGGTGCAAGCCAGCTAGTCTGGTTCCCTGACCTGACAATTCCCCAACGTCTATAAATTGCTCCTGTCTGTCTGAAGTATGGTCAGGAAACCAGACTAGAAGAACAGTCTTTTTTTATAGGGTTTTCTAGCATCCATGAACACAAAACTTTAAACAGCTTAATGGAACAATGAATATTCAGACTGTAATATTTTGTGTTGTGGCACTTTAGAGCAACTCAAGATGTATTCAGTGGTGTTGTAGACACACGTTCGAGACGAAGCAGTGGTGGAGGTACACTGGGCAGGTCCTTCCAGAGATCCTACACCAGTCCACATGATGACAAAGGCCGATCGAAACCAACATTCAGGGTAGGTCCAGTATTGTCCTCACAAGTCCTCACAAGACACAAGAAGTCCTCACAGGTCCTCAAAAGTCCTTACAGGTCAATCACAAGTTTTTGAAAATCCATCACAAGTCCATTGCATGTCCTCACAATTCTCAACAAGTCCTCACAATTCTCAACAAGTCCTCACAGGTCCTCACAAGTCCCAACATGTCCTCACAGGTCCACAAGTCCTCATAAATCCATTACAGGTCCTCGCAAGTCCATCTCAAGTTCTCACAAGTTCATTACAAGTCATCACCAGTCCAAATAAGTTCTTGGTCCTCACTAGTCCTAACAAGTCCATCACAAGTTCTCGCAAATCCATCACAGTTCCATTGCTGGTCCATCACATGTTGATCACAAGTCCTCACATGTCCTCACAGGTCCTCACAATTCCTCACAGGTCCTCACAGGTCCTCACAAGTCCATTACAAGTCATCACCAGTCCCAATAAGTTATCAGGTCCTCATTAATCCTAACAAGTCCATCACAAGTTCTTGCAAATCCATCACGATTCCATTGCTGGTCCATCACAAGTTGATCACAAGTTCATCACAAGTCCTCACATGTCCTCAGAGGTCCTTACAATTGCTTACAGGTCCTCGCAAGTTCTCACAAGTCCTAGCAAGTCAATCACAAGTCTTCACCAGTCCATAACAAGTCCATTACAAGTTAACCTTTTTATTTAATCTTAATGAGCAGGGGGAAGGTCCTGTACTTTATTTTTTCAGACATTACCACAATCAGACACAATTCGTGCCTTTCAGGACTTCTTGAGCCAGTGTTTTACATCATGTTCGTTTCGTGTTTAAAGTTAGCATATTTTCACAGGTTTGCAGGGAATTTTGGCATTATGCACATGTAACCATCCCGCAACTAACAGTTCTGGCTGCGACTGTTTTCATAACTTGATACAGCTTGGCTTTGACTGTAGGAGATTGATAGGCCAGCTGTGCCTACCAGTTACCTGCTTTTGTCGATAGAATTTGACTGTCACAGTGCCAACGAGAAATATGATCTGACTGTCGGTGACTAGCCTGTGTATAAGTTATGGCAGGGGAAGTGGAATAAATTTCCGACTGTCTGTGACTGATCAAACCACATCTAATTATTTTCCTCCTCCTCAGGGATCTTTGGGAAGAGCCTTGGGGAGGAAGCTGCGTCAGGAGATCGGCTACTCATCCAGCTTCAGTAGCGTCCCGGAGCAAGTCCGCGCCCGGTCGCGCAGTCAAGAACTCGAGAGTACCATGGTCTGAGAAACGCACGTATCGTACAGTAGATTCAGCATGCTATTGTATTCACGACGAGATTATCATGTCACAGAAACATTTGCGTACCATTTATGTTGTAAAAGAAAGTTTGCAGTCGCCACATACGACAAGAAACCTCTTTAGTGAGTTTTTGTGGCCCTAAAAGTACCTTGGTCTAAACACTTTCTATAAATTTGGGTTCCACTTTTTTCCCTTTGACATCTATGATATTTAATTTGAGGCACTTCTTTTTAATAATGCAGTCGTCCTTGTCGCCCTGCCTGTTACTCCCTGTACCACCCCAAATTGCCCTGCCTGTTATTCCCGGTACCCCCTCCCCCCCCAAAATAAACGCCTGAGAAGTAAATGGTCTAATGGTTTCATCGAGCAATAAATACATTGTTGATACATTGTAGTACATGTGGAAATGGGTTAATTTTTAAATTTAACTTTTTAGGGGGCCGATCAATGCCATGTTTATTAAACTAAGTCTGTAGTATTTCCTTTCAAAATTCACACACTTGTGTACACCCAGTCGTGAATGTTTATACACCCAAGGACAATGCTTTGTGTTTCCCTTTGTCCCTGTAATATAACACTCTCCCATAGACTAAGCACATAACCGTACGATCGAGGACCTTTTTTTCAACATAAGACCCAACGCTCGAGCACTGAAAGGATCTTTTGTTCTCCCTTTGTGTGTCTGTCCTCTGTCGTAAAGCTATACATTGTACACAATAACATACATTTCTTTTTCTTAAATTAAGGTGCACATCAAAGACTCTCCTTTGTCTTTCTAAAAAAGTCTTGTATTTTTGTATATTAATTTTCTCCATTCCTCTTAATATCATTTGATTTGAAAAAAATTCCAACTTTTTTACAACTTTTGTGAAAATTTAAATGTTGATTTACCTATTTGGAGTAACAAAAGTCAACAAATTCTCAATAATGATGCTAGAAGTGCTTTCAAATGAAAATCAACTTCAATATAAACAGAGGTTGTGTTAAAGACTACATCCTACAGTATCTATTAATCCTATTACCTTCCCAAATCCTCTTTGCAAAATGGAGGATTTTGCAGGATTGAGGCTATATGGCAAAAATGTGTGGCTGATTTTGGAGGATGCACTGTGTCAAGGTCTTGGGCCGGACCTTGTGTTGTTTATGCTCAGCCGTGCATAAATTTAGGCCTAGATTATACTTGAAATCCTCTGCACTGCTCCAGGCTGTCACTGGCTCTGCCTCAACATATTGACAGTGATTGCTGGAGGATTGTGCAGGATAAAGGCAGTGGTCACCCCTCCAAGGACCACACTCAAGAAATAACGGAGGATTTTGGAGGATTGAGGTTGTATGCAATTTTGACATGGAGGCAGTTGGAGCATTTTGCAGGATTGAGGTTGAATCCTACCAAAATGCATAGGGAGTTAGGGTTAAATGATGTAGTATGCTCTTTGGGCTTCCTGTTTGTTGATCTATTGATGGTACGTTATTTCTACGCCTCTCTCTATTCACAGTGCTTTCTTTCATGTTTTATGCAGTTTTCCCACATATATCATGTACACTATCAATGCAGAATCACTTTCAAGTGCTCTTATATAAAGCAACGTAGGATCATTTACAATTCAGGCTATTCACAAAAAAAGAGCGCCACCAATAGTTTGCCACAGAGAGTTAATTTTTCCCAGTGCATTGTGGGAGATGGTCGACAAATTCGCAGTGCGTGACATTTGAAACTCACTGTTCGTTTTTTTTTCTGGTCAATAGTTTCGTAAGCGTATGATTCGAGTATATGTTTGCCCTTTTCTTTGTATCAATATGGTGATTTTTGGTAAGGTGGCAGAACGCTATACCTCAGTCTATAACATATTAGCTCAAGTGTCTACTGACACTCATTCAAATGGGTCATATTTTGTCGACCGTAAACTTGAAAAGTTGACTCTATGGCAAACTCTTGGTGGCACACCGCATTGTAAATCGCCCGAATTATAAGTACCTGGAAAAAGTACAAGTACCTACTGATTTAATAACAGAAACGGAGCTCAAAGTAAAGATAGGAATGGTACCAAATACCCCGGGGAAATACTCCGCCTGATATGGTATAGTTTGGAAGAAAAGTAACATTGAAGGTCTTTTTAAAATATTGCCCACTTTTTAAAAAATGTGTTAGTACATGAAATTCAGTTACAAGACCCCAAAGAATTCCACGCACATTTTCTCTTTTTGCTCAAAATGTATAGTGTCCACTGAGCTAAAACTTCAGGGTAGAGTACATGTACATCATTTGTAATTTGTGCATTATGTTTGTTTAAAGCAACAAAAGTGCTCAAAATCTAAAGAAGGGTGCTGAACAACTAACCTGATAAAGGTTTAATAGGTCAATGAATGCATTACATTCCAAGAAAACAATATTCTAGGATCTCAATTTCAGATAAAAAGTTGCTGAGTCATGTTTTGAATTGCTCCCGAGTTCAGCGTCTGGGACATGCTCTCATTCAGCCGATTGCAGCTACGCGATGTTGCGCACTGAACCGACGAATTATAGCGACCGCACGCACATGTGCATCGTGTCAACGCTTGCGTGTACTTTGATGAATAACATGTAAAAACGAAATACTAACGGAAATTTCCAAGAATGCGTCTTAAGACGCATCATTGGAATTACCTTCTTTTATTGATTTCTTCAAAATGACAGCTTGCCAGAAAGAATAATTTCACAGGGAGTTTAGACCCCTTACTATCTTTCAACCTAGTATGCTTTTCAACAAAAATTATATCAGCTACTTTTTGGATAACTGCAAATGATGGACTGTAGCTTTAAACATGATACTTTGTTATCCACCATAAGACTTTCGAGCACTTTTGTTGCTTTGGACAACTTGAAAAATTCACCAAAAACGAGTGACCCTATGTACCTTTAAAACTGCTCGGGAAAAACCTAAATATACATGTATAATGTAGCTTGAAGTGTAAATTCAACCTTTTATGCCTGCAGTGTTGTGTGACATCACAAAGAAGCGGCAACTTCTGCCATTGTACAGTTCTTATTGCTAAAACCTCATACATATTCATGAGCCAGAGCCAAATTTAACTGGTCACACGCCATGCATAAAATTAAATGCACTCATGCATGGACAAGTACATTTTAACTTTAAAGCGGATGAAATGCATTTTCTCGACCAGGCTCATGAAATTACAAAATAATGTCACTGAATATGCATGAGGTATAGTGAAATAAATAAAACAATGTTTTTTTTCAGGTGGATAGTTGATATTAGTTCCTCTCAGTATTGGTTTCGCCTGAGGAACTAGTTTGTTAATGTTCAACACCTCGTGTCAACTATCCACCCTCAAACCATGTTATATTTGTAAGTTAACATAGTGACTGGCTAAGATTGCATTTCACTTAAAGTTGTTCAAAATCATATAAATTAGGGATCATAGCAAAGTTGGGGTGAAATCATCTTCCGATTTCGAAAGGCAGGAACACTTTAGTGTGATTTTGCTGATAAAGCAAAAGGAAAATTGATCCGAAGGAAATACATGTACGATGTACATTGACCGTAGATGTTAAGATGATGTACTGTACAGAATTCACTTTTAGGGCATTTTCAATTGTGAATGAAAATTTGATTTTAAATAGCATTGTACAAATAATGTAACGGCTGAAAATATTTGTTTTTAATATTTCTTTTCCTTACTCGGCAAGTTTTGCACAACAACAACAATTTTGAGTCAGAATGCAGTGAGCAGTTCATAACAGCATAACAATAAAATACCGTTTTCAAACGACTTATTTCAGAAAAAAATTCCCTTGCTACTTCAATGTGACACTTCATGACTGCAGGGATATTAATCTTGGTTCCAAGACACCCTAAGCGGTGCCATTTTTCAGCGCGCACAGATTATTGGACCGTGCAGCGATTCACTGAAGTGGGCACCCTAAACATACACGACAACAGGCCATTCTTTGCGTGCGGTTCATCGACCGAGTGGTTCGTGAAAGAGAAACATGCATGCTGCTACGCAGTACAAATGCTGTACCTTCTATCGTGAATACCCCGCTAAGAACGTCTTCTCCAAGACCACAGGAATATATATATGATGGATTTGAGTTGGGAAGATGTAAATTCAACATTGGGTTTTGCCCTTCACCGACACTGTTTACTCGGTGTTGTCTGAGGGCTTTTGAGAACAAAAATCACTAGCTAACTCAGGTGAGACGCGAACCCACGACCTCCTGCTTACTAGTGCAGACGTCTTATTACTCGACCGTCGAGCTTGCCGGGGTCAGCTGGCTGAATCTGATGTAGCAGTGGGTATCCAATCTGTTTGTAGGATGTATCTCAATATATCCGATTCAAACCAGCCAGTGATCCCAGCGAGCTCGGTGGTCGAGTGATATTTAAAGACATCTGCACTAGTAAGCCGGAGGTCATGGGTTTGAGCCCCATCCGAGTAAGCTTCGGAATTTACCTCACAAGAACTCGTACAACACTGGGTATGCAAGCAAAATTATACGTATATCTGCAATCTCCTGAAGACGATCAGAGCATCGAAACATTGAGTTCTGGTTCTTTTCAAACCATTCTCTTAGTTGAGAAAATTATTCGCACATGGTGTTTCCGCAAACCTTTCATTCATTAGTATCTCCACTATGCAAAGCCTCGAATCTTACTTATCTGTAATAATTGTTAAATCTAGCATCCTAACAGTCCTTATGTGTAACGGCTATCATAGAGGGCAATACGTGTGTTATGCTGGGATAAGCATTAGTCAACTTTTGTGTATTGTTACTGAATTAACGTAACAAAAGATACGCTCTGAGATGGCCGCAATGCATTTATTGTCTACAGTCGCCTCAAACTTTGGTTACAGCAAACATAAAGCCTTGGACCCAACCGTGCACTTATGTGCACGATGAATGGGACCGGCACTCCACTTAATACAGAATTCTGATATAACAAACATTTTTGCTTGAGTTTGTATTTAAGAGAGTCGACTGTTTTCAGTCCAATGGCAACTCTGTGTGTTTTTACTCAGTTACCTTGTATTTTCTGAACTAAATGCATTATACAAGTGCTACACATTTTCAGCATTATGCATGGATGTTGACGTTTTATTTTCCACCTTGACTTTAAAATAAAGCCTTGTGATTTCAATTATGTTTTGGGGGAAGGGGCGGGTCCCTCGTGTTGAGTCTTGAGTTACAGTATGGGTAGTCTTGGTCCAAGATTGAAGTTGAGTTTGTTTTCCTAATGCAGCCAGTCATTGACAAGCATTGTGGTAGATGGCACCATCAACAAGACGAATCATGTGTAGTCTTGGGAATATTGGCACTGCAACCCGAGAAATTCCAAATATACTTCACGCAGGTCAACGTGCCAAGGTTCCCCAGACTGGATTTGATTCATTTGGTGGATAGCTCTCTCTACCGCCACGGTGGCATGACCACGCTTACCACCTGAATAACTCAAATTCAGTACAGAGATGCCAAGTGTCATGCCTCTGGCGTGTGTTGCAGGCCAGACAATCATACTCGCGCCTCACACTAAATTGTTCTAAAAATACATTTTGGGGTTGTTTTTGTGCTTGGGTTAAGCGTTTTGGCAACTTCGGTTCTTCGCGAAGATCGTGTAGCGATGCACAGCATGGTTCTGCATGAATGACAGTGGTGGTTCAATCAAACATGTCTCTGGTTATGGTCACAAAAACAACTCCCAACGCCATCGACCAAAAGAGATACCTCGTTCCCAGTGCCAGCAAAGGTTTCACTATGATGACTTGCCACTCGCAATGTCACTCCCAGCTTTTGTGTGATCTTGGCATCTGTGTCAGTCTTGGATCATACCTACAGTTTGGGAGACCGTGAATAACTAGTTGGCTTTTTAAAAAAATGTTTTAAGAAAATGTTTTATCTTACAGAAGCTTGTAAAGATGTTGATGCATTTACTGTATTATAAGGGTATATGGTTGAGTAAAATAAATGTGACTTGTACAGTGGAACGCCACTATGCCGAACACCACTATACTACACATCCAGCTATAGCGAACATCATCCTTGGCGTACTGAACATTGTTGTTGTTGAAAAGAGTCAACAGATTCACAGAAAATCTACCGGTTGTATTAAAATGCTATTTGGACCACTTCCAATTCCCGAACATCAAACGACCCATAGTTACATCGTGTTTGAATGTTGAACAGCGGTCAATGGCTATTATTTCCCCAAGAAATAAAAGGGGAAACCACCCGTTGCTAAAGTTTCGTGACGACTCCTCGTGCGGCCGCGGGATGTGAGAAATGCCAGTTCACTATTGGTCAAAAGGGGGCTGGCGATTCAAAATCACTTCACCGAACGATCGTTATTACAAACACTTCCTGTGGATCCCAAGATATTCGTTATAGCGACGTTCCACTGTACACATGTAGACAAATTCGGCGATGTTAATTTGCATCCTTTTAAGGCGGAACCAGGCTCAAACGCAGGTCGTACACACTTGGCGCCTTCGACCGATATGTGCATATGTCTCAAGTGCATGCAAAATGTGCTTAAACGTGGTTCCACCTAAAAAATTACTTCTAATTTTGATCGCCAAATTAGTCAAAAGTATACATATAATGAATGTTTATGAGTGCAATGGTAAGAATAATTTCATCATGAAGTGACAGATGGAATGTTCCATTTCACGAGGCGAAGCCAAGTTGAATGGAACATTTCATCTGTAAACGAAAGAAAGTATTCTTATCATTGCATGAAAGTTTCACGTTTGTTATTTCTTTCGTGCACCACCTGAATAAATCGTCATCATCTGATTGTTAATAGTGTGACCGTCCACTGGAACTTCTGTTTACCGTGGAACGGAAAGTGTATTATTGCAAAGCGGCGGGGCCGTTGGCTGGGAAGAATAATTCACTGACACGTGATCAACTACCCACCAATCAGATGACGAGGATTTATTCAGGCATTGTATAATAGAAAGTGAGCATTATGTACAGTTAGTGTTCAACTTCTAAATGCTTCGCTCGTACCCCCCGCCCTGCAAACAGGACGCTGGGATACTCTGATGAGCTTCACAGAATCTTGTGAAGGAAGTGGCCTATGACCTATGTATAAAGCATCTGGCTGCAGCTGTTCAAGACCGCAGTTTAATAGACAATGTGCGCAAATGCTATCCGAAAACTTCCCATAGAATTGCGCACATTCCATACCGGATGTGATTTCTGTTTTATTGCGGACCATGTGGACACAATTTTGAGCGTCGCACAATGCAATCCGACCGTTCGTGATTTGAAACGGAGCCTGAGTGAGTGACGGGAATTGTAAATTTACAACACAGATAAGTTTTACCGAATTTCCTACATTATATACGCTTTTCAACGAGAAAAAAATATCTCTAAACTGGAATAAAAGAGTAATGAATCAGTCTTAACGGCCGTTTCAAACCTTGCAGAGTCATGACCTTGATGACGCGCAGGTCACTGTCCACGCAAAATCCAACCAATCAGAGCGTGAATTCATCAGAGTATCCCAGCGTCCTGTTTGCAGGGCGGGGGATACGAGCGAATCTGAATGCTAGAATACAATGTAAATTCATGTACATGCATTGTTGAGTTATGAGGATTTTTGTTCTTTGTATTAAAATTATGAAAAGTTTGCATGTTGGAACATATATTCATGTATACTGAATATGTACATATTTTAAATAGGTACTTGTATTTTATCCTTGTCTTATAAATGGACGGAGAATAAAAGTCTTAAAGGTGCATGACAGCAGATATTGCAAATATATTTTAATATTGGCTTCATATTAATCAAGCTTGACATGATGTTAGTTGAGGCATGTTGAACTTTAAACGTTATGAGTGGTGTCTTTACATGATAAATTGTTAAAGATGCATGCATGTAAAGAAATTCTTTAGATGATTGATTGAGATTAAAGATGTACTACAGGTTTCACCCCAAACATAAATTTTCTAATTTTTTTCAAGCAATATTAAAGCTCTTCACTTTTGAATGAGACATGGAATAATTATTTTGGAAATTTCAAATAATTGGTGGCCCAAGAACAATTCAGTTCTCCGAAGTTCAATGGTTTTTGCCCCCAGTATACCCGCAAGGAGGATTTGTATGCTCGGGAAAAACAACAGAATTTAAACCTTTTTTTCAGACGGTTGCAGACACCAAAAATGAGGGGGAAATTTTTTTTCTGTTAAAATAAAGGTCAATATTCATTGGGGAAAAAATGTAGAATTTGTTGAAGAGCACGGATATTACATCATAAAAGCCACAAAATTTAAGATATATGTAATGATTGAAAATATTTTTGCAGATTTTAAATGAAAATCTTATAGTATGTTATTAAAAGTTAGAGCTAAAGTGAAAAATGTAACAAGTTGGAGAGATTGAGATTTTTTTGTCACTATTTGAATAATAAAACTGGAACAATTGGGCTCGGGTCTTGGTCCTTGGGTTTAGGTCTTGAACACCTGGTTAAGGTCTTGGACCTTCATATCTTGGTCTTGGACCTCAGGTCTAGGTCTTGAAGACCTGGTTTAGGTGTGGGACCTTCATGTCTTGGACCTCAGGTCTAGGTCTTGGTCTCGGAGCTCAGGTCTAGGTCTTAGACCTTCGTGTTTTGGTCTTGTGGACCTCTGGTCTAGGTCTTGTGGATGTAAGGTCTTGGTTTTGACCTTCATGTCATGGTCTTGGACCTGATGTCTAGGTCTTGTGGACCCTCTGGTCTTTGTCTTAGATTCAGGTCTTAGTTTTCAACCTTCTGGTCTTGGTTGTGGACCTCATGTATAGTTCTTGTGGACCTTCTGGTTGAGGTCTTGGACTTGGACCTTCAGGTGTTGGTTTCGGACCTCATGTCTAGTTATTGTTTCTTCTGTTTGAGGTCTTGAACTCAGACCATCATGTCTTGGTATTGGACCTCAGGTCTAGGTCTTGTGACCTTCTATTCTTGGTCATGGACCTCTGGTCTTTGTTTCGGGTCTAGGTCTTAGACCTTCATGTTTGGTTTGGACTTCAGGTCAAGGTCTTGTAGACCTTTGGGTCTTTACTTGGATTTGTACCTTTAGGTCTTGGTATGTCTTAGACCTTCATGTCTTGGTCCTGGATCTCAGATCTTGGTCCTAGACCTTAATGTCTTGGCCTTGTTCCTCACATATTGTTCTTGGTCCTCACGTATAGTTTTTGGATCTGGAGACTTTAGTTTTGGACCTGTAGGTCTAGGTCTTTGACTTTCAGGTCTTGGTCTCGGACATAAGGTCTAGGTCATGTACCTTGATGCCTTGGCTTTTGGACCTTCAGGTCATGGTCTTGTGCCTTATGTCTTTGATTTGGACTTTCACATCATGGTTCCAGACCTCGGGTGTGGGTGTTGGACCTTCAGATCTTGGTTTTGGACCTCAGGTCTGGGTTTTAGATGATCTCAGACCTGAAGGTCTTGATCTCAGATCTTCTGGTCTTGGTCTCAGACCTTCAGATTTTTGTGTTGTTCTGCGGACCTTTAGGTCTTAGTCTTGGTCTCAGACACCAAGGAGTCAGTCTCGGACCTTAAGGTGTTCTCGTGACCCACTTCAGTCTGGACTACCATACTTGAGGGTAAACATCTAGTTCCCAGGTAGAGAACAGACACTTGAGGGGTGAGGGGAAACCAATAGGAGCTTGGAGTGGGAGGGATGACAACAGGGAGGGGCGACTAAGTGGAGCAGTTGGGGGGGCACTTTGGGGAATGCAAATCTTTTAATAAGTGTGTAACAGACAGGAAGGCCGGTCATGTTTGACATCCAAATCTAGATCTTTTATTTCTAGAAAAAGAGCAGATTCACATAATTCCAGCCCTTCATAATCAGAGGGGAAATACACATGGATCGTTAAAAAGTCGACTCCGTCTTGATCAAAGATATACATGTATATTTGAACCACACACACAACTACTGCGTCCTTCGAAACAACAGCAAACAAATTCAAGCAAACTTGCTAGTCCGAGAAAGCAAAAGTTAAAATGAAACAAAAAAGCAGCATAAAAGCGAAAACGTTAGGAAAAAATAAGCATGGGCAATTTCCCCAATATTAGGGCAACTATTACTACTTTTTCAGGAGTATACCGCTGTTTTTAAATGCAATAATTTTGTGATGACAATTGCCTCGTATATATTTCAACCAGCTGCATTTTAGCCAAGCCTAAATCCACGCAAAGCCAAATTTCAGAAGTTAACTCGAAATTTACCACTTTTTTTTTTTTACTCATGAAATACGTTTAATACTTAAGGAGGGCGTGGTTAAATTTTAAGAAAGGGATGCTTCCTGGCCAGCAGAAATACCCTATTAAAACTTTAAATGTTTTAGAAGTGATTTTATAGTGTTAAGTACATAAATGAAAAAGAAGATTTATTTCAGTCAAAAACAAATTTCCTTTTTAAAATAGCCAAATAAAAAGAAAACCACTGTAAGATTGACAACATTTCCTTGAAATGATGGTATTGTTGTCCTGTTTCTTTTCACAACAAAATGTCTTTTTGTGTCTATTTTATTATGGAATTCAGGATCTTTTCAAACAAGTAACAAAATTGTAAAAATTAGAGGGCCTACTGTTTTTTAGCCTAGCTGCAATGGATCTTATTAAAAGGACTATCAAGTATTCAATTGAAAAGTCAATATTACGACCTCTGATTTTGACTGTTTATATGATTGAATAGGGCTATTTAAAATACAAATCACAGAACTAAAAAAACCTACCGTATTCAATAATAAAAAATATCTATAAATACCGGTATTTATAGTTTAAATAACTACTTTTATATAATATACGTTTTGGGGGCAGTTACACACATGCTAAAAATAAGTTCACATACCCTGAAATCATCAGATATGTACTATGTAGACAAATGAATACAAGATTTCAAGCGTCATCAGGAAAAATCTCTTGATTTTTTTTTTTTTATGCAATTTTTTTTTCTGGAAAACCAGAGAAATGTTGCTTGCATTATTTGACGCCCATGTTTGATTTGAATAAAAAGGACTCTTTTTTCACACTTATCACATCAAAATGACACTTAAAACTAAACTTTCGTTTTATACAATAAAATCTGGGTATATTTACAAGAATACCTACATCGCTTAAACTTTAAAAAATAAATTCACATTTTCAAAAAAATGCATCCCGTACATGTACAGAACAGTTTAGTGAATTTTCTCATTTCAGTCAGAATACAAAATATAACTTCTACCAGAATCAAAATATTGTTTCAAGTTCTCTTTTTTTTGATACAATTATAGTTTATACTCTTTTTGCATGCATTTGTTGTGTTTGTACACGTAAATATTATTCAGTCATTTGTCTTTTATTTATCACGCTGATTTGCGACACTTGGCTTTTTACATGCAACAAAACAAGACACTAGTACAGAGCTTTATCATACAACTTTGGCCAAGTTCGGGCAAGGACCATTAGTCGACCAGTGGTTGATTTGTGACGTACCTTACGCCTGCGCACTGATAGCAACGTGCGAACGTCTCTAGTCAAACACTGGTCAAAATGTCATCGCAAAACTTCTGGATCGATCCTGGCTCTCTGCTAGCGTTATGAATGCGCGCGGCTATTGGTTACCAGCGATGCAACCAACCCCAGTAGGCTGGTTCCAAATAGTCGACTAGCGTAGTCGACCACCGTTTTCTAGACAGAGTTCGGGCAAACGTTAGTTAACCATTGGTCAACTATAGTCCTTGCGCGAACTTGGCCTAGTATTAAGTACTGTACATGTAGTGAGGACCATTAAAAGGTAGATAGATCATTTGTGATTTGTGAATTTTGATTTTGTTTGAAGCAACAAAAGTGCTCAAAATCTAAAGAAGGGTGCTGAACAACTAACCCAATGATGTTTCAGCTCAGTGAATGCTGTATATTCCGAGAAAAACAATATTCTAGGATCTTGGTTTCAATTCAAAAGTTGCCGAGTCACGTTTTGAACTGCATCTGAAATCAGCATCTGGGACACGTTCTCCTTCAGCCGATTGAGTATTTTGCGGCATTTTTTTTATTTAAAGACTTCAATTCACATGTACCAATGCTTGTTTTTTAAGAAAAAATGACAGCAGCACTTCTAATTTATGCAAGAAAATATCAATTTTAGTTGAGGTCGTTTCAAAAGCTACATAATTTTTATATTCATAAAAAAAACACCTTTTGTGTGAGTGTGTTGGTCAGGTTTGAAATGCAATACAGTATTTTCAGAATTTTCGAAAATGAGACATAACCCAAAATATAAACAAGTCCAAAATTAGACGGCATGTATTGTCTTGTGTAAGAATCACAGAAATTTCTACACAATCTGTAAACTTGCAAAACTGGCCTACATGTATTTTCCAGTGTAATTGTCTACGGAAGTCTACACACATCCATAATGTATGAGAATTCGCATCAGCCACTCATATAGCACAAGCAAAAGACATTCGAAACTTTAAGCACTTATCTGCGATCCAAATCCAAACGTCTTTTCTGGCAAATATGAAATTTGGTTTCTATTCCTCATAAGGCTTTGACGAGCTCCGATAGATAGCTGGATAGTTCTGCTCGATGTTCAAAGACGGCAGAGTCAACTTCTTGTCACAAACATCTTTTCTAGCAAATATGAAAGCTGGTTTCTATTCCTCATAAAGCTTTGACAAGCTCCGATAGCATAGCTGGATAGTTCTGCTCGATGTTCAAAGATGGCAGTGTCAGTGTCTTGTCTCCATCCTTCACAGACACGACAGATAGATGCGACGATGGTCCTATACACTGTCGGTTGGATTCAATACTGAGCAATGGAAGAAGGCCGTCTGCAACTGCGTCTATCATAAAGGGATCGTCCCCTACTACGTGTTTGCTGTGATGTGGATGACTACTATCTCTTTTCGGTCTGTAAGGAGCAAAAAAGTTCGTCAAATTTTCAATAAATCAGGGTTTTAATTTTACGTTGGGGTAAGAAAAAAACAGGTATTTTTTTCTTGGCTTAACCAGTTCGCGCCGGGATTACTTTGACATTGACCGGGCCCAGGTGCGGATTGTTTTTCATAAACTTGATGCCAGACGGGTTCAGGCTGTCATCTGCGGGTAGCACACCCTCATATTTCTGGCCTCACTCGCTGCGAGCAGGTCGCTGACAGATATTTCCGGCCTCGCTATTTGCGTGTTTATCCGTCATCCGTTCCGAATACCGCAAAACGTTTGCACGTCATACGATGTTAGCTGGCTAATAGAGCAATTCGGGCGATTCACAACACAGTGCGCCACCAAGAGTTTACCACAGAGAGTCCATTTTTCCCAGTGCATTGTGGGAGATGGTCGACAAATTCGCAGCGCAGGCCACTTGAAATTGTTCGTTTTTCGGGGCCAGTATTTTCGTAAGCGTATAATTCGAAGATCTGTTTGCCCTTTTCTTTTCTTTTTATCAATTTGGTGTTTTTTGTAAGGCGGCAGAACGCTTTGCCCCAATCTATAACAAATGAGCTCAAGTTGTCTACTGACACTCATTCAAATGGGCCATGTTTTGTCGACCGTTAACTTGAAAAATGGACTCTCCATGGCAAACTCTTGGTGGCGCACTGCATTGTGAATCGCCCGAATTGATAATATACCTTCCTCTCTTGACTGTTGGGATCACGTTACTTTTCTTGTCATTTTCCACCCCATCGAAGAGCTTGAGGAGCAGGTTGGAGCTACTGGCTGACACCCTGACTATTCTCCTGGGAGGCGGCTTAGGTTGCTTAGGTTTGACAACTTCCGTTGTGACGGTCTCCCCTGCACCTTCTCTCGCATCTTGTAACTGAGATTTCTCAGTGCCTTTTGTCCTTTCAATTTTTTCAGCTTTTACGATTGGTTTAGAGTCTTTTTCGTCAGAGTCTGATGGAGGTGTCACTGGTCTTGGATCTGACGGTGAATAATTAACATAAATAAAAGTTTATTTATTGATTTATTACATTTCTTTACCCAAGGTTTGCCCGTTGCTTAAACCACAGTTTAAAACTGATTTTCCACTCAGGGCCTGCATACGTTATTAAATAAAAGTTGAGTAAATTAAAGCCAAGGGAATTAAAGCCGAGAACCCAGGCCAAAAAATGCTGACGGGTGCACACAGGTAAATAGGCTTAAACCCATCCGCAGAGCTCATGAATAAAAGTTATACATGTACCCTCAAAATATTCTATATTAGAAAGTTCCGAGAGCCAGAAAATGGGGAATTGAAGAGCAAAGAACCTCTGGCCCGGACTTGGGGCTTCCAATTCTAAGCATTTTGGATGCAATTGCATGGGCTCGAAAGTGGCATTATTTTGCCACGTTGTGGAGGGATCGTTTTTCAAGATGGCTACTTCTCCGCTTTGGGAAAAATAGGGGTCGTCTTCTTTGGGTGAGAAAATCTCAAAAAGTCAATGGTCAACCCACCAAAAAATGAAAAGAAAATGAAAGATGACACATTGATCATCATTTTTCTGTGCAGCTTGAATACCTTTTCTGAGTATTTTTAAAAAGAATTTTGAAGTACGGGCATTTAGCACTAGTGTCTATGGGAATTTCATTGCAGGGTTGCACCCTGACATTGAATATTGTTACATCTGCATGGGAACCACAGTCGACTGCCGTAACTATACCCATGCCATATAAACAAGTACAAACCTGTAATATCTCCCAAGGCAGGCTGGTCGGTCTTGGAGACAGGTGGTAAGACTGTATACATGCTGCCTGGAGGTACCGTGTTGACCGTGTTGGGCTGTTGCCAGAACGACTGCGGCAGAGCTCGGAGTTTCATTGGCAAGGGATCTGCAGGTCAAGGAAAGGTCATTTGAAAAATTAAATTTGTGAGTTATTCATTACACAAACTTCAAGTAAATAGAGAAAACCAGACAAAACATAAAAAAACGCATTAATCCCAAACATGACTGCCAAACTACAATGCACACAGTTGTGAAGTACACAACTCTCGAAGGCAAGGCATTGTGTTTCCTTTGTCCCTGTAATATACATGCAACACCCTTCAAGGATTACTCAAACATCTGCTGAGCCTTCCATAAATTATTCATTATAATTATTTATTTTTTAATATGCCAGTATTTCAACTACGCATGCGCACAATATGATATGGATTCAAGGGCGGATCCAGGGGGGGGGGGGGCCAAAGGGAGCCATGGCCCCCCCCCCCAAAAACGAAACCAAAAAAAAATGGTTAGAGTGGTCAGAAATTGCCTCAGATCGCACCACAGAGCATCTAGAATCCAAAATTTTTTGACCCACTTTTTGGGGAGACCAAAATTTTTTTGGGCCCCCCCCCCCAAAATTGTGTTCTGGATCCGCCCTTGTATGGGTTACGGGTCATTTGGGATAATCAAAGGTGCGCGAGACGGGCGCACGACGCTCGTGCGCTAATTACAACCACAATGGGCATTTGCGTATCATCACGCTTAACATCGCGTATCATCACGTCATCAATTTGATCCCAAATGACTTATTGGGACAACCCACTTCCGTATTACACGCATGTTTACACTATAAAATGTTGTTGCCTTGTCTGACATCCCCCCCCCCCCAATTTTGATGACATATCTTGTACTTATTTTTTCTCAAAATATTTTTAAAATATTGCAATTTTATCCCTTTTTTTTAATTCCTGTCCTTTTTTTTTTTAGAATTGGGACTAACCACTTCCACTTTACCGACATACTAAAAAAATTTTTTGATGACATATCTTTAATTTTTTATCTTCTAAAGACCTTTATAAAATGCATTTTTATAATTCCTTTATTTTATCCCTGTACTGCCCCAAACCTTCTCGCCTGTTATTCCTTATACTGCCCAAAACCAATCCTAAACTGTATGATTTACGGATTTGGTGGGTATTAATAAAAAAAAAAGTAAAACAGTTTAGAACATGCTAATGGTTATATAACTGTTCTGTATATCACGCTTTCTGACTTTTGACAATGTAGAAACTAATAAATTTATTACCTACATTTTCCATACAATGCACATTTAAGTGGACATATGGATCAATGTGAAATATTTCTCGCGCCAAATATTATAATACAATAGCAATTGGCTCATTGATAATTTGCTTATTAAAATGAAACTTGCAAGGCACCCTACATGTACATGTTTATAATAAACAAGGCCAGTTGCTATGCAATGGTTGCTATGACACCGCAGATGTATGACCTGCTTAAGCTGGTACCTGAAAGACGGTGTGTGTTGAGACGTAGTAATTAAGCATAGAGCAAGGTCTCCATGCGTTCTGATCATGTATGTGTACATGTACACATATTGTGTTGGATCTGTCAAAGATATTTTGCTGACAAATGTACATTTTTATTAAATGATGACAATGATGTTTTAGACAAAAGGATTTTTTTTGCAAATGAGTAAATATATTATGATACCCTTTCCGATAAATTGCTTTTCTTCACGTCTAAAATGAAATAATGTGTCGGACAAACTATTTTTTGTTGCAGTACAAATTAATATAACGGTACATGATGAATGGCCCAACAACAATAATTATGGTAACCCGACCTACCTAGATTTTGTAAGGCCAAATATCCAACCTGAAGCGTTTTATTGCCAAATTTTGGCCAACAAGTTAAAAATATAGTATATTTTAAAAATAAAACTCTGCAAGTTTGTGTGTGTTATTGGTTAATTAAAATGGGCTAATTTACAGCATATCGTTAAAAACTACACCCCAAAACAAAGCAAGCATAAAAGAGTGACAAACACAAAAAAGTTACAAAATAAACCTATTTTCTACCTGCCTACCTATATAATTTTTAGGGCGTTACTGTAAACACAACAATTTTTTTTCAGTGCAGACATTTTGTTGACATGATTGTTTATATATTTTATTTGATTAAACAAATGTAACTGTTACATTAAAATATACAAAAAGAATGTTTCATATTTTTATAGTATCGTAACCCAGAGAGTTTACGATCAAATTGGCCACCGATATTTCACAATATTTCCCTGTTTCGTTTTTTGAGTGCTTGCAAGATATGTCTTTATTAAACAGAGATATGTTAATGTTAATTTCACAACCGTGTGAGAGCAATTTCTCATTATCATTTCAGTCTAAAAATAGTCCTCGTTACAGAAAAACCAGAAAGCTGTTTTCTTCCTTTATGCTTTAATCTGTAAGTCCGCGAACCGCCCCAAATTGCCCTGCTTGTTACTCCTTATACTGCCCCAAACTGGCCCAGTACTCTATGGTTGTTATGGATCCAACAAGAAGCAAATAGTACAATGTAATACAAAAGATAGCATAATGGGTAAACTTTTGGCAACACAATAACCGGCTTTTGTAATTTATCATGTGCTACATGTAGTAGATTTAGGCCTACTATTACTGTATGGCAACATGTACATGTAGTCATTTTCAGCTTGTAATTTTTTTTTCTGAATGAAATCAACCCAGCCCATATTTATTGACTCTGAGAACAAGTGTCAATAAATAGTGGATAGTCTTCAGTGGTGGACTAACAAGATCCACTAGTGAAGGTCATGGTACAGGCGTTCACTCCTTCACGTGGATAATTGTTTATGATAATAATATGGCATTAAGTATTC
Organism: Patiria pectinifera; assembly: GCA_029964075.1. Lineage (NCBI taxonomy): Eukaryota > Metazoa > Echinodermata > Asteroidea > Valvatida > Asterinidae > Patiria > Patiria pectinifera. Next base: position 19,809,269 of record CM057134.1, read on the forward strand.
ACAATCGGCCAAGTAAAAAAATAAACACGTTTCCCGTCCCTGCCTGCTTCCTTTTCCCCACCTGCCTTCTTTATAACTTTTTTTTTTACATTTGCAATATATTTTGCATTTGTTGTCAATTTGTTGACTTTTTTTTTATTATTCAAATAAAATTGCAGATCCATACAAAAAAGGTGACAGCTCTTTTGGACACCATTTTGTATCAGGAAAAGAGTCAATAACTGGAATAATCCATCCGCCATCTTGGAAATCCCCTACAGGGTGAGTCAAAAACAGTAGAACCAAAACCCCCAAAATCAAATTTCATTTTTAAAGAAATATGTAGCACCAAACTGGAAAGCCAATTTTACAGGCTATATTTAGATGAAAATAAATACTAAAATTGCTCAATCCGTTCAAAGAATATCACCATTTAAACACAATGACCCTAAAACCTCGGTGTCATTTTCTTTGTTGTTCCAAACAGTTAGAATACACAATAAACTGCTTTTTTTTTACGAAACAGGTGTTAGGATCATTGCGTTTAATTGGTGAGCAATTTCAGTAATTTTTTTCATCTAAAAGTAGCTTATGAAATTGGCTTTCCAGTCATTATGTTTGATGCTACATATTTTCGTAAAAATTAAATATATTTTGGGGGTTTGGGTTCCACTTTTTGTTGACTCACCTTGTGTCTTTGGGAAAAAAGGGCCAGCCGCCTCCTTAATTATTTTTTCAAAAAGACTGGACAAGAAACTATTTTATTTTTATTTTTAATTAGGCCTTATCATCTCAATGCTCACAAAGACATACCGTCTCTGTGTGGGGTCTCAGTGCATAATGAGACAGAGGCGTTAAAATATCTGCCATTTTTTGCTCTTTGTCATTGGTAATTACGTGCATTGTGTCAACAGGGTTGCAAAAAAGTCCACGACGACGACAAAACATTTCAATACATGTACCGTGTATTGTGACATTCCCCAAAAATATGAAATGAGAATTAAAACTTGGTTGGTGGAATTGGGACAGGTTCCTTGTGGAAAGTTTTGTGAATTATGTTGGAAAAAAAGTTTAACAGGCTTCCCGTCACTTCATGAAAATTCCCTTGAGTTTTCCTTGATACCTTTCTTAGAAATTTCTAAAAATTTCCATGAGCAATATTCTCTACTTTAACGAGGTTGCTGGGAAGTCAAGAAATGGTGTAGTGCAAGCAACGAAGGCCAAGTAAAAAAAATAAAATACCAGTTGATCGTCTCTGCCCGCTTCCTTTTTTGAGGCTGCATTAATTTTTTTATCTTTTTTAAATTTCAGGCATACATTTTTAAAAAAAGATGTTTCAGAAGCTCAGATGCTTCTTATAGCTTTACTAATGTTCAAAAGCACTTTAAGAAGGTTTTGTGGTCATCAACAAAAGCAGACAACTACCCAGAACTATCAAATAAAAAGGGCCTCCTCCTTTTTAAGGCACATATCGTGAAAGATAAATATGGATATTTTAGCCTTTTTTTCAATAAAAAATAAAAAATACAAAGGCCCTCATCCTCTTCTTTTTGAAAAGAAAAAACCCGGACGGTCAACTGTAGTTTTTTTTTATTTCCAGAGTTTCCCTGATTTTTTGCGTTTTTCCAAAATTTCCTGTGTTTCTCCCTAAAAGTGGAAGCTCGTCCACAAGGTTGTTTTAAATGTGTGGGCTGTTTGTAATAACGGTACGTAGTGGCAATCGTTACGGCAGCCGTAACGCAATTTTCAACTGCATTGCAAAAACATCATTGCGACTCTATAATGACATTTACAACTGCCCTTCAAACCACTTGGTAGGTTGATTGGTTAAAGGCTTGACTAGCAGGCCAAAGGTTCCCATATCGAATCGAATTTTTCTTTTCCTGGTTTTGTTTACTTTTCTGTTTTTAATCAAAATATTTTTGTATTGAAGTAGATTTCATTTTTTTCCTTTCCTTTATTTCCTTCTAATTTGAGGCTTTGGAGGATTTTGAAACAAAAGCCCTAGAACCATTCAGTTGATAGTCTGGCTCCAAGAGCCAACGATCCTGACGTTGCATTTTGGCAGGTCAGGAAACTATACGGTCGAGTGCCGTAACGATAGCCACTGCGCTGAACAAAACCTGGCACCTTACCCTTTTTAGGCTTCTGTTTGATCTTGTTCGGTGGCACGGCTGTTCGGACATTGTTATTATTACAGTTATTGTTCCTATCAATTCCCACATGGATGCCTTGTTGATAAAGCGGGTTGTCCGCAACCACAGTGTTTTTCTTAATTTTCTTTTTTAATTTCACCGATCTGCTCGATCGAAACGTCGTTGCCTGTATTTCCTGTGCATGGTGGTTGAATCCAGCGGGCCGGATGTATATCGGACCGCTCGATGTGCTACTGCACGGCGAGGGCGGTATCTCCTCAAGGTCGGAATTTTCGCCCTCGGAGGAACTCCCGCTAAGAGAAGTTGATGGTCCTCTTTTATTTGCGGCATAGTTGAATGAAGTTGGGGGTGGAACTTTTGCCATGTTGCAAAAGAAAAAAATCCTCACACTCACAGCATAGTTACAAGTCAAGTGATTAGGCCTTGCCCCCTAGCTGCCTAGGTCTATAAAAGTAAAAGGAGATTTCAGTTTAAAGCGCGATTCCAAAATTAAAATTTGAAGTGCGCTTGGCAATTTATGTTGATTTCATGATGGTATCTAGTGTTGACAGTTTTGTGTACAATTAGTCATTGTAGAGCAAAGCCCACACAACGTAGGTTTGTCTAAAGTCATGCTGGCTATTTATCACTTGCTGAAATCCAGATGAAACCACAGCAGACAGCTAGGTCGACGGACACTGCTGAGCTAGCTAGCGGCGCGAAATTTTCATTTTTTGAGGGCCATGGCCTAGCAGGCTGATTCAGTGACAGCACAAGAACGCAGACTGCAAAATCCGTCAGTTGTGATCGCAATCTGAGGTATATTTACAGCAAAACAGATCAACAGCGACTGCATACATTCCAAGCCTGCCGTAACTTCCTGCTTAAATTCCTTTCAGTTGACACACAGCAACGCGAGACAGAACTCGACACGACAGTGCACGATCTGACAATCACACGAGCACAAAAATGTCCATAAATTCACGTCCACAAACTGCACATTTCGTCCTCGTCTGCACTGCAAAATCACCCTCACAAATGCACAGACACTCCTATAATCTCCTCGTATTTTCTTCTTCAAAATTCAGCACAATTTTTTTCAATTTTTGGTCAATATAAACGAAATCCAGCTCCACACGGTCCAAATTTTTTTCGCGGCGTTTTTGTTGTACCAAAACACGGCTGTTACTAGGCAAGGGTAAATAATTGATTAGGTTTAAATGACGTCAGTCTATAAATAGATTACTGGCACTTCGCGTAGTCAGAGTATATCCGGTGTGGTACCCTGCCTCACAATATACAATAGCATTAATTTCTATGACAATGTTTATAACGGAACTCGATCGTGCATATAGCGCACGCATCAAACTCAAACCGTTCAAAGACATTTGGTCCTGTTTTTCTCACCTCTGTGTAACCATTTAGAGGGATACCAAAATCTTTTGTAAGTACAAAAGGAAAAATGTTGCAACCCGACGCTACTTCAGCGGTTGTGTACAAAGTGTATGGAGAGTCAAGGACATTTCTAAGTATTTCCTAAGTAATTGGAAATGTTTCTCACTTAAAATTCTCAGTCCCGGATTCATCATGTCTATCATAATTTTTGGGCAGTGGATATTTTGCCGGAGACGGCAAACCTTCAGTAAACGTTAGTTTGCCGGATATGCACTGAACATGCGCAGTTACGGGTTTTTTTTACTTAAACATTTTCCGGTGACAAATTTTAGTCTGGCTCCATGCCAATATTATCGTTGTATTTTTGTATTAACAAGCATGACAAGATGGGAATCAGACCATTTTATAATTTCGGACTTTATTTCACCTTAAAAAAAATCCTCCAGAGCCACAAATCTGAAAAAGAAAAAGTAATACTCTGCAATAAAATGTTTGAGACATATTAAAATAATAAAAGAACAATATTCTTATTTATTTGGGAATTGGAAAAAAAAACCTTAAAATTGTGGCGGGGTCAGGATTTGAACTCGGGACATCCCACTCACTAGAGCTGTCGAGCGCAATTTGAGTCCCCCACGCAAGTTTAAACTTGCGCGCGCAAGTTTAAACTTGCGCGAGGCGCTCCTGAAGCACGCAAATTACACCGCGCCATTTTAATTTGCGTGCGCAAGTTTAAACTTGCGCAAAGGCGATCGCAACCTTCTTTTGCGGGCGGGATTTTCATTGATGAAGAACTTTTTTTTCAAAACACGAGTACATGGAGAAATAATGGAATAAATGAATGAATAAATAAATAAATAAAAAGGGGAATTCAATTAGCGTCAATGAAAAGAAACATTGAGATTTAGCAGTGCTTATCAGAGAAGTTGTTTAAGGGTACGTGGGGGCGGGGCCAGGGAGGGGACCGGGCAAGCAATCAACTTAAGCACACTAGCGGCGTTTGCTTGGAAAGTGTACTGAAGTTGTTCAAAAATGGAGACCAGCTTCAAGTTTTTTGCTTTGTAAACCTAATTAGCATTTTATTTATATTCTTGAATGTAAATAAATCATAATTTCCTAGGTGTAACCCGCTGTTAACGTAAAAAGAATGATTATGATCCCTTCAATTGTTCAAGTTTTGACATTATACTAATCATTTACATTATTTTTAAAATGCTTATGTATTCTACAATTTAAAAAGTACTTACTCTTAAAAAAAATACTAATTAATTTAACAATAAATAAATTGTACGGTACAATAATTCATATTGTTTTTAGAAATACTTGCATAACATTTCGAGCGCTGTGTACACTTCAAAAATGCATAATTTGAAAAAAATTAATGAATGCATTACTAATTTAATTAATTAATTAAATTTATTACTTTATCAAATACTTTTTATTGCAGGCTCAATAATTCATATTAAAAAATGTTTACAACTTAAAAACGCTATGCATATAAAATGGTAATTATTTTAAAAAGTAAATAAATTTGCAAATGATTTAATTAATGAATTTAATAAAATGTTTCAAAAAAAGGCATTAAGGCATTGTCTCCCGAAGCTCAGTGATGCTATTAAATCGGAGAAAAAATCTGCTTTAAAAATAATGTTACATATCTGCATGAGTATGTCCAGGGGCAAAATAGTTTAGCGGCTCTGTATATGTGGCCGGTAAAATCTATGCAGTGCGCAAGTTTAAACTTGCGTGCGCAATTTGTAGCAAGGAAATAAATGCGCGCGCAAGTTTAAACTTGCGTGCGCGCAGGTTTAAACTTGCGCGCGCAAGTTTAAACTTGCACGGGGGACTCACTTTGCGCTCGACAGAGCTATTGCTTAACCACTGCACCGACTGTGCTATACAACTTTGGTGGGAATTCAATACATGTTATAATTCAGCCCTATCTTAAAGAGTACAGTGCCCTCTGTTGATATGGATTGCCGCCGGCAAACCTTTAGTAATTAAACGTTAGTTTGCCGGCGTTACCTCCGGCAAAATATACACTACCTAATTTTTGCAATGACTGACCTTCATTAAGATGATATATGAAGAAGAAAAATGGCGTCAGGTTGCAACATCTTTGTTCGGGAAAAGAATGGAATGATTTTTACTTTGTCGAATGTGGATTAACTTTCTCTTATAACTTGAACTTTTGAAGTTTAAATGGTATAATTTAAGTTAAATGTTTAAAAAGAACGGAAAAAACTGTCTGAGTGTCTTGACAAAGGCAGTCATGGCAGTGGATAAGATGCCGGTGCCAGATTCCTTGATGCTTTATTTTATTAATATATTTTCTTGTTTGCGCCATTAAATAACGTTAAATACTCCCTTAAAAATATTAGGAAACATTGTGTTGGTAGTGTTTTGGGTAGTCCCAAAGAAAGGCCTGTATCCTTTTCATGCATGGCTGAATATCAGTGAAACATTTACTGACTGTGGTCGATAACCAGACCGAATGTTTGCTGAAGAGAAAATCTGGTAACCTTTTCCGTTTTTGTGGGAGACAAAAACTTATCGAGAGGAATTTTTTTCTCTCACCCTATATGGAAGGGGTCCTAAACCACAGTTTTACCATTCTTTTTTTAATCGCACAAATTCTATTAACAGGCAATGTAAACAAAATAATTCCTTCCGTTTAGTTTACTTTACATTCTCAATATTGAAGGAATTCTAACCCTCCCCCCAATTGTAGCCGTGACCTTACCCCGAGGTCTCTAGCTTGTGGCTATAGTGATTGTCTCAAGTGTTTGTGTATCATTGACCAAAAAATGTCGTTTTTATGTACATAATGGTGCACTTTGCCCAGTGTCCAAAAGCTGTTGTAACACAAACAGTGTGTCCTGCATACCAGTTGGAATTGTACGGTGTGATTACATTCATTGAAATAAGAACCACATTTATAACTCCTAGGTTTGGAGAGGTATTGGTGTGAAGTGGCTTGCCCATGGACACAACACATGGCCAGCAGCTGGATTCGAACCCTGACCCTCTGATCACGAGTCACAAACCCTAACCGCTAGACCACACTTCCTATCTACATGTACGTGAAACTTTTTTCCTTTTAAAAAACTGTAGCAATACCTGTAGGTCATGCGCATTTGCCAAGCTTTAATTGGAGTTGGCGTCCGACGCAATTGTTCATCCTTGGCAAGAGCTTCACGTTACCTGAGACACACAACACAGTCTAAAGATCGGCCTGGATGCAAGATCATAGCGAATAGGCTCCATCAACATACCAGGAAGATGGCCAATAAGGTCGATAGAAGCATGGAAGAGAAATCAGTTGAAGTTTGCAGGTAAGTTAAACAATAAAGGTTGGTTTTAAATTTTCAAATTCTGTTCAGTTGATTTAGAATGGTTATTCACTGGAAGTCTTTTCATGCATCTGGTCTACACAATTGGCTGGATTTAGCCCATTCATTAACGTTAAGGGGTTATCCTATATGATAGCACTGCCTACTCCTAGAACTATGATGCTCTGCGGAGCGGAACCTCATACAGCTTACCCCGCAAAAATTGTTTGCTTCAACAAAACACCAGCTAAGTACAAAAACGTCCATCAAAACACAGCGAACCGACAGTCATCGATCGATCATATAACTGCGTGCACGTTTCAAGTGTCAGGTTGGCTCAGTGCAGAAAGGGCATATTTGTCATCATTTTGGCCCCAAAAAACCGACAGAATCAACCAATGTTTGTTGGGTGCAATTTACGGGAGTATGTCAAGAGTTATAGTACGGAGTTTAGGGGCAAACTGTGCAGCGGTTCTGTGGGAAATGGCTGGGTTTTGATGGATGTTTTTGTACTTAGTTGGTGTTTTGTAGAAACAAACAATTTTTGTGGGGTATGCTGTCTATGAGGCTCCACTCTGTGAAGCATCATAGTTCTAGGAGTAAGCACTGCCTTGGTACATGTATACAGGGTGTCCAAAAAGGTAACCCCAAACAAAGAGAGAATGATGAACAAACTATGAACTTTATTGTTTTATCATGTTAACTAGGGGCAGTAAACTTCCGTTTATCTTGGATGCATTCCTTTGATCATGTTTCACTGTGTTCCTTTGTTTTGAAAATGGGACGGTTTGGGCTAAATTATAGTAATAATGTGGTGCTTATCTAGTGCTTTATACCAAAGGTCTCAAAGCGCTTCACAATTATTACCCCTGTTCATCAGGCCATGAGACCAGTTTTTGCAGCAGCTCGATATCAGCGCATTCTGGTCTCTACCTTCAAGGTACCATTTATACTCCTGGGTGGAGAGAGGCAATTGAAGTAAAGTGTCTTGCCCAAAAATGTGGAAATGGGATAAATAAACAGGATTTATTTTAATCCATTTAATAGGCTGATGGGTCCAGACGATGCAAACTTCGGCGGAAACGTCCACGGAGGCGTCATTCTGAAGATGATAGAACAAGCAGGGCTGATTGTATCAACTAGGCACTGTAATGTCATGAGAAAACCGGTAGGTACATTAAGTTTCAAGTAAACTAATAGCTGTTTCAGTTGTTTAAATGGTCGGGTTTCTGTGGTTTGGTTAACCATAATAAACTTTATTTTACTTGCAAGTTATGGAATTTCACGCATTTGGGGGAAAATTTGGTTTGTAGATTTAGCACACACATTCACACGGAGACGTGTGTATGTGCCTGCAATCGGGGACCCCCTATTGTCCCTCTTTTGTTTGTACTTAAACATTTTAGGAAGACCTCTCATATATTTTGTACACATCGCCAAATTGGGTACCTTCAGGAATTGGGGACCCTATTGTCCTCTATTGTTCAACGTCCCCTATTGAATGCAGAAACAAACTCAACTTTGTGGATGGGGTTTGTAGGGTACTGCCATTGTTCCTCATTTAATCCTCTTCTTTAGAATTTTCCTTGTGGGGTACAGTCAACCAAAGGCTGACTTGTAGGGTACCGTTGTTCCTTTTGTAGCAGTACTGCACAAGTTCCCTCTTGCAAAAACACAGTTAACTTTAAATCTTTTAAAGTTCAGGCCTTGAAAAAGTTCTTTGTAACTTTCAACCGATAATCTGATGAAGAATCAATAATGCATTTACAGTTGGTTTGAAATTTTGAGATTGATATATTGTAGGCTGCTCAACACTCCCTTGAAAGACATTTCCCGTTCATGTTTAATTGTTCCTTCAGACATCAGAAACAGAGGAAGAACCAGAACAATGTGTCGCCGGTCTCGTGAGGGTTGAAAAGACGGATTTCGTTCAACCGATGTACATCGGAGAAATTGCCCAACTCCACGCCGAGATCACACATACAGCTTACCACTCCATGGAAGTACAGGTCAAAGTATGGGCGGAGGACATCCTAAAGGGTTAGTACATAGGTTTCACATAGGTTGCTCAATAAAGCAACGGGCGTTGCCAGACCAATTTGAGGGGTGAGGGGGGGTTGACCTTCCTCTACGTGCTGAAAATTATCTTGGATTTTATCCCCGGTTATCCGGTCGCTGCAAAATAAAAAAAGTAGGGGATGGGCTGGACACCATCTGACCAATGGGGTGCTGCTCAATGCGGACGAGATTGGACACTATTGAACAGTAGGTGGCGCTATTTGTTGCGGCTTATCTGCCGTCCGACACCCAATTTTCTGACGGAGTGATTTTGCTGACAAAACCAAATCATGGGAGGGGGTGGTGTAGTGACACACCCCTTCCACCCCTCCCCCCAATCCCTTTGCAAATTCAGAATAAGTTGTGCATGCATTTTGTCACACACTCGGGAACCAGTACGCGCATGCTTTGTGTTCCTCCCACTGCACAGATTCCATATCTAATCTTGAGTAATTAAGTACAAACAAGGGTTTTTGTCAGAGAGAATGGCAGATACTAATGTTGTGCTTCGGGTCAGGTTGACCAGGCCAAACCGACCCGAAATATAAATAATATAAACCGAAACCAATCTGAACTCCCCAAATCCGACCCGCCCCGTCCTGACATAAATTCAAGCAAAACCGACCCGAGCCAACCCGAAACTGAACCGACCCCCCCCCAAAAAACTGAATATCTGGCTTGGGCAACTGTGTCCGCTTTTTGTGCCTGAACTTACCCGCTTCGTGTTAAAATTGTCGTCTCTTAGTAACAGAATCATCCTACTGGTGGGCCTACACATTTTAGACTGTGGGTGAAGACCGTCGCATGCACATTCGCGCAGTGGGTTGACGTTGGTCGTACCGGGCACAGTAACTCTGCAATAATATTGCACGGCACGAATCTCCCAACTGTTCCGGTTTATTTCGGGTTTTTCACAAGATGGCTTAACCGACACGACCCGACCTGAAAAACGCAAACGCAAAACCAAAACTGTTCCGACCTGTCTGAAATGATGAAAAAACGGACCCGATCCAAAGTCGGTTTCGGGTCAGGTCGGTTTCGGATTTGGGTCGCGTTTGCACAACATTAGCGGATACTAGAGGTGGCAGCAAGTCATTTTTTGCAAGTCCAAGTCAAGTCACAAGTCAAAGCTGGTATTTACAAGTCATTGTTTGAAAGTCCAAGTCAAGTCACAAGTCATTAGGTCCAGTCACAAGTCAAGTCACAAGTCATTAGGTCCAGTCACAAGTCAAGTCACAAGTCATTTGGTCTAAACTCAAGTCACAAGTATCTTTGTCCAAGAACACGTCAAGTTGCACATTATTTTGTCCAGCTGTAATAAGCTAAAAGAACCTGGCGTCAACTTACGAGTTATTTTGAACATGCCTCCTTAATTCCCCTTTTTCAATGTGTTGCAATTACTATTCTTGTAGTTTATCACATATCTGTCGGATATTAGCCCTTTGTATACTTTAATAAATTTACTTTACATTGTAGAAATAAATGTTGAGATGACATGAAAAAAAGACTTCACTCATTCGATTGCATGTAGTATACTAACACTTTATTGTTCAATTTTCATGTATACTAAATGCCAACCAATGGGTTAGGCTATCCGGTATTTTACATGCAATTGACAAAGGCCTGCTTTCTTTTCATGAAAGGTTCCTTTCAAAGTTTGTTCAACCATTACATTATTAAGCAAGAGACTTGGTCATTGAAAGCTGTAGTTTGTTGTGACAGTCTTATTGAAAACTTTTGAAACTAGTGGGAACTATTCATTTTACTGGATTCAGTCACTGAGGTCTATTTTCTGGAATGAAACTTTCTCGCTGCATCTATAAACTGCATTTATAAACACCTTGAGTGGCCTTTTTGGGCCTTGCGTTGGGCGACTTCAATTAAAAACTAGAGGTTCGCGTTTGTTGAGTTACAAACGCAGAGTGGTCGGGCTGGCATATTTTCTTGTGTTTACAGTGACTTAATCATAATTGAACTGCACATTACCCCTCCCATTACCCTGCATCCATTACCCTGTGTTTTTCACAAAGAAAATCACACAACCTGCAGTTGAACTTGTTGCTACCTCGACAAGACTTGTAGGCCTATCAGGAAGTGCACGTCTGGTGCTGCATGGATGGCTACTCAAGCATACAACCAGTTGGGACTATTGGTAGAGTTAACGAAGCCTCTAACGTTGTTGGAGTTTATGCAACATATGCTAATCATATCATAAAATGGCTTTTATGGGTTTTTTTCTTCTGCGTGGGCATAATACAATTCTGCACTGACTTAACGACAGAAAGGTTTGTGGCTACACGCTGTGGAAATATTAATTTTCAGCATTCAGGTATGAGAGCAAAACTGGCGAGGCGCGATTTCAATCGACAGAGATGCCACTTTTCCGGTTTTAATCGGAATTCCGGTTTTAAAAAAAAATCTCACAAAATTCCGGTTTTTCTGGCCGTCAAATTAACCAGAAAAAGAGAAGAAAAACTGTGGACATGCGTTGAGTTTTACCTCGATTTAGTACATTTAGGCGCACGCATGGCACAACGTTGTTCATTGAAGTAGTCTTAAAAACAGTCTTTGTGTATGTTGTTGCCGAGCCTGCATGCGACACAAGCGGCCAACGTACTTGCACGCAGTATACAACGGCGCCTCGCGCGTGCTTCACCGCGTGCGGGCGTGTTGTGTGCTAAGCACACATAGCATTCAGCCTGGAAATCAAGTCTATCATTTCAGCTTTCGGTAGTATAATAGCTTAATTAATGTGTATTGGGTCGCTCGAGTAGCGCCTGACTTGGGTTGGTAACAAGTCATTTTTTGCAATCCCAAGTCAAGTCACAAGTCATTGTTTGCAAGTCCAAGTCAAGTCACAAGTCAAAGCTGGTATTTACAAGTCAAGTCACAATTCACAAAAGTAGCGACTCGAGTCCGACTCGAGTCCAGGTCACATGACTCGAGTCAGCAACTCTGGCGGATACTAGTCTTTTCTTCAGATTGGAGTGCAATCATTTTATCTGTCGGATTCCCTTGACCGTCTTTTTCAGGCAGAAGAAGGATGACCAACGAAGCCACTCTGTGGTACGTCCCAACAAGCATTAAGACACTCGGCAAGGTGCTCTCCATCCCAAAGATCAGTTACGCATCAGCGGAGGCAGAGGAAGCTGGCTGGGAGAGATATCGCAAACAGAAGGCAGCTCGAGAGAGGCAAGGGTTAGGAAGAACAGTCAGCATGAGCATGGAAGAAATCGATGAACTGAAAAATATGGATAATAGTGAGTTAAATCATTATCCCCCTGGCTTTCAAGCCATCAAAATGGTAGATTTGATGCATCTTGCTTAAGATGGGTTTAATGAAATCAGTCTGAGGATGAGTCTTAGCTAAGATCGATCTTAGAGTGGGGATTCGTCTTAAGTCCCAAAATGAGTCGCAAGATCAGACAAGTTTTGTGAAATCGACCCTAGGAACCTAGGAGAATCATATCCCGCTTTTAATTTATCCTCCCTAGAAAATCTAAGCAATGATGTGGCATCTTGTTGTCTCTTTACAGGTATTGAAGAACACTCGGTACCATTTTCTCAATCCAGCCTGATCCATCTGGCTGGGGTTACCGACTGTAACTTTGCCGGTTTTGTCAACGGCGGCGTGACTATGAAACTGATGGACGAAGTGGCTGGAATCACGGCATTTAAGCACTGCAAAACGTCGGTGGTGACAGCCTCCATGGATGCCGTCAACTTTCACGAACCTATACCACGAGGTACAATAGTATTCAAGTATGACATGGTTTGAGGGGAATAGTACAAAATTATTGGACCAGTGGATTATTTTTTATATTACACCTCTAACATACTTAGTCTTATTCTCAAAAGTGAAAAAGATCCATTGGTCATCTTTCGTAAAGGTTTTAGTATGGTACCACCAGAAACCTCACTTGCGATCACAGCTGTTGCATGGTTGGGAGTCTAGGAGCTAGTCGTGGAGTACTATTTCACTGGTACTACGGACCAGTTGGTAGGGCTGTCCAGTTTCAAATAATTGAGTATTCGATTACTCGAAACTGAGTTTGACCGAATATTTGGATATTCGAAACTGCCAGCTGCAACTGCGTACTGCACCGGTAAAAAGTTGCAAGAAGAGCGCGACAGTTAAAATTTGCGTGCAGCGATCGATATGGGGCGCTGGAGTGCTTTACAGTTGAAAACTCATCTGGAATTCATAACTTTTGTAAAATTTTGGGTGGCATGGGTGGCTTGTGCGGAAAGCGCTCGCCTCTTGCCAATGTGGCCCGGGTTCGATTCCCGGCTCGGACCATGATGTGAGTAGAGTTGTTCGTTCATTCTCTCCTGTGCCACGAGGGTTTTTCTCCGGGCTCTCCGGTTTTCCTCCCTCCGCAAAAATCAACACTTTCGATCTCTGGCTGTGCTCTTTTGTCAGACATGGGTCATATGGCGGCTGCCTAAGGCGCGTTTACATGCCTGCGGCTCGACCGCGTTGTAACCGTGTCCTTCGCAATACAGCTTCTCAGCTGCGAGTATAAGGATGATTAGCCCCCAAATTATCATTATGATTTAGTTACAAATGTTATTTCACGTTCATTGCAGGTTCAGTGATGCATGTCATCGGACGCCCTACTTTTACCAGTAAACATTCCATTGAGATTGAGGTCTTTGTAGACATGGAATCGATGTTCCATGGTCACGCGTCCAAGCAGAGAGCCGTCCATGCCTTCTTCACTTACGTATCGCTCGGTGACAAGAAGCAGGTTCTACCAGTCCAACAACTCAAGGTAATCATTTTTTAACCCAGTTAAAGGGACAACCTAACTCCCCAGACCTTTTTGCAAGGTTGTAACCTCAATCCTTCAAAATCCTCCAATTGGCCTCATGGAAAAATAGCATATAGCCTCAATCCTGCAAATTCCTCCATTATTTTTTTGAATATGGTCCGTGGAGGGGTGACCACTGCCTGAATCCTGCAAAATACGTCCTGGAGCAGTACGGAGGATTTCAAGCATAATCCAGGCCTATATTTATGCATGGCTGAGCAAAAACAATACAAGGTCCGGCCCAAGACCTTGACAAAGTGCATCCTACGAAATCAGTGACGCACTTTTGCCATGTATCCTCAATCCTCCAAATTCCTCCACTTTGGCAAAGAGGATTTTGAAGGATTCATCAGGGCGGTTTAGGGTAAATTCCTGGAATGCACCCAATCAGGCTATAAAACGTATTTGGTATGAATTGATATTAATTGGAAAGAGCATTTAAAAGTTGGATATTAATGTCCACACAAACATCCTTTAAAAACTGGGCGTTTTTGTGTTATTCTGGCAAGAACAAATTTTGCGGGTCAAAATTTTGACTCTCAAAAATCGAGCTGTTAGGTGCTAGTCGTGAATCCTGCCGCACATGTTCCATCAGTGCATCGCATTCTGCGGACGTGCGAGAAACAAAAATTGTGAATTAGTGCTGTGTGCATTAATGTGTCACACACACAATGTGTACTGTACTTCAAATGGACAAGGCTTGAAATACGCATACATATGCTACAAAATATACGCCGCCGATGTAAACAACAGGCTTTTTCATCTTTCCTCGGGTACGGTAAGACATTAGGTTTTTAGGGACTTTGTTCAAATGCGATGAAATCGGACAATAGGTGGCGCTCTAGCAGCACGTGTCTCTTTATTCTTATTTGTGACAAGCCATTCATAACTACAATCCCGGCCAAAACTCGCTGGGGCCCCACCCCCGGCCCCCGGCCAATGTTGTCTCTCATTACGCGGTCTGTGCTCAAGCGCGAGATGACAACATTGACCGGGGGAGTGGGGGACCGGGGGACCGGGGGAGCGGGGGGAGGGTAGGCTCCTATGTGGACGTGTCCCAACCAATTTGGCCAGGATTGTAGACTTATTTATGCCATTGCATGTGGAAATTTCCTTTTCTTTTGTCCACTCGTTCACAGGTACAGTCGGAGGGTGAAAAAAGCAGATTTCAAGAAGGCTTAGCCAGGTATCAGGAACGCAAGCAAGCGAGATCGAAGGAGAAAGCCGCGGCCCAACATCTTGCCAAGTCCTAAAACTCAGCATTGGACATAAGTACAACAAATGGTACCTAATTCATAGCTGCCAACTGTTACGAATTTTTCGTAATTATTACGAATTGTTTGTTAAATTACGAAAATACGATTTGCCACTAAAACATTACGAATTTCCCATTTTCTACCTAACGAAAAAAAAATACTTGTAAAGTATCGTTTTTGACCGAAAACTTCTAGCGAAATGTCGCGATAATGGATGGACTGATGACAAGTCTAATAAGAATGCGGTCAAGCACCTGACAGACATCAATGCAGTGTGCGCAGTGGAGTACTTGAGGACCAGACTAAAACTATTTTTCAATGGTGTGTCATATGTGTGCTGCATCTCGTGGATCTGTGGTTGTGTGTACTTTATGTGAGTGCCATTCAGTGACGATAGTGAGCACATTTGGTCGCTTATTGCCGGGATGAGACCCATCAGTGCGAGATTTTTATCATGGAATTTAATAAGAGTATGGTTGGAATAATTGGTAATAGAGTTTGAGTTTCTCACAACGTCCAGAAAAGATAAATCAGCATGCGTTTGCAAGGTATGTTGGCGGGATATTTCTATTGCATACGGTGGCCCTAAATCAACGTGTGTAAAAACATTGATACGAACTCGAAACTCCACATCGATAGCATGCATCTCAAAAAAACATATGCGCACATGTTATTATTGTTATTATTTATTTGACTTCAACAAACAAATACAGACATTGAAACAAAATTAATTTTCGTTTGAAAATTAAATTTTTTTAAAAATTTTTTATTTTTTTTTTAATTATCTTTTGGCCTACAGTACATTATTATTCACAACAAGAAGGGTATGCACATGTATGTGTACATGTAAACCATGTATCTGTACTCGATGTTGGTAAAGCTTTTGATAAAACGAGCAGTTGAAAATGACCGCGCGGGTTGATTACTAATTGGGATTTTAAAAAGTTGGCAGCTATGCTAATTAGAGAGACACGTTATAGTAAATTATGTTACGTTAGGGAGACACAGGTCATTTGGCTGATGTTTTAACTAGCAATTTTAGAACAAAATGTTATTGTTGCGAGTTGCTTTGCTTAGGTTGAGAATAGTATAATTAACAAGTTCTTACAAATGGGGTTATTGGAAGGTTTTTGTCCACGCACAAGTTTATTGGAATGTTTCGCTATTAGATACCATTTGGGGGTATTATTAGACTGTAATTATTTGTATCAATGGTCTTTTCGGTACTACGAGACTGTATAATTTTCTGATGTTTTTTTAGAAAAAAATTATATTGGATAAATTGCTTTAGAACTAGAATCATTTAACACTTTGCATAAATTTAGCATTTCTTGCAATGTCCCAATTTGGACAAACTTAAAGGGAATGTACATCATTGGCTTTTGCTGTAATTTTCAGAAATGAACTATTTGAGGGGTTAGTATAATAGATCAAATATTGTTACACTGACATGTTTGAAGTTTTGTGATCGAAAATGCTGGAAAAACCAAGAAAAACAGAAATGTTCAAGTAGTCTGCTCCCTGACTCCACTAAAGATAAAATGGATCAATTTATAGATGCCCGAAAATTGTAAGGTAAGGGAACCAGTCTAGCTGGCCGGCACCCGTTCATGAACATGTAACCAATAGCAAATCAAATTTGGACTGAAAAAAGGTAAATTTGGAGCAGTAGTTGAAAAATAGTTAGGTATTTCCAACTGTGGTCGGCCGACCACCATTGTAAATGTTTACAAAAATACCATTTTCTTGAAATGACTTCACACCAGGTGCCATAATGTTACAGGATGCTTTAGACTGTCATTTACCAACATCCTAGTAAGGTACTTAGTAAAAACTTGGTAGTTTTATTTTTCGATGTTTGCAAATGTTGTATATTCCCTTTAGTTTGGTAAAATGTGTGAGCAGTATTAGAAAAAAGTCCGTGTTTTTCAACGATGGTTAGCCAACCATCCTAGGGAAATTGATACAAAACTATCACATTCCTTGAAAATGTTAGCACACCAGGTGCCATAATTTGCTTGAGACTATTATTCAAATACAGTCAAGTGAGGTATGTCATAATAATTTGGTGGTTTTGTTTTTTACTTGCAAATGTTGTACATTACATTTAATGATTGTGAGTTCAGCAGGTATTTTGGGCGTATTCGAACCCCTGTTCTTGAGTAACCCGCAAACAGTGTTCTCAGGTTGCCGATTACGAATGCCCAAGTGCGTGTGGGGTGCAGCTGGGCAAAATTCAAGATGGCAGCTGCCGTATCAAAACGCCGAATGAAAAGAAGGGACAATTCATTGAATTAATACGAAAATTGAAATCCCGAAACAGCTATAACAGTTGGCAAAGACGAGGCTGACAAGCCCACTCTATAACCACGGACAATTTTATTTTTGTATCGTTTCTGCTTTTATACACAAATATTAACGCAAGTTGCTGTAGGGGCCTAAGTCCGCCATCTTTGTTCTTGATGTTCTTCATCCACTCCCAATAAGTGGGGAGTGAGAATCTTGTTCGCCAACACCGTTCTGGTGTTGGTTCCTGTCATTCAGAACCCTGTTCTCATGTTCATTCAACGCGAGAACGGGTATTCGAATACCCCTTTATAACATCAACCTTTAGATGAGGTGATTGAAAAAGGTCGCATTTGAGCAAGGGGGGGGGGGCCCATAATGAGGAACAATTACTTTGCATCGTTCATACATGGGTGATAGGGATATGGAATATTAAGAACATCAACTACCACAGTATCTCTTTTTATAACACCTCACCCACAGATTCTGTGTCTTGATTGGCCGACAGCGAGTCACATGTTACTTTCTAATTTTGCTATTTTTCTGTGCACGGCCAAAAGTACTATACCCATAGCAACCAAAGTACTATACCATTAGCAACCAAAGTACTATTTCCACGGCGCGGTATTTGTGTGCAAATGGATGCTGGTTTGCGCGTTGCGCGTAGCTCGTGTATTGTTCCAAAGAGAGCGCGCCGCAGACTTGGGTTCAAACATTTCATGAAGGGGTAATTTGGAAGAGAGAAATACATTTACCACCAATTTTTTTTAATTGAAATTGAAGTTTATTTCAACTGTGTTCAAATTTAAATAATTTAAAATATTAAAATCAAGCAGAATCTGTGGGTGAAGTGTTATTAAACAAATATTGAATGCTTTATCTCGTGGTGAAGTAAAACTAGCCTCCCTCGGTGATCCATGAACCATTCTATTTCAGTGTGTATTGCTGCAGTAACAATAATATTTGTATAATAGCTATTGCCATATCTGCAGTGATTGCCAAAGATTGAGGCATTAAGCCCAAGGCTTCCGTTTAATAGACCAATGATGAAAAGCAATAATAGATTTATCCCATACAATGGTTTAAATGTATATTCAATGATTAAATGTTTATTCTGATATTGAGATATTCAGAAAAGTAGCAGTTTCACATGGTTTTTAACATGAATCTTTGTGAATGGGAGTTAATAATAATAATAATAAATTACCGGGAGGCTATTCAATTACAAAGGACGCGGCTACAACGTGGTCGGGCCGCTGGCATGTAAAGGCGCCTATGGCTGCCGGCCACATCGACCCATATATGACCACGGAGCACAGCCTCAGATCGAAAGTGTTTGATTTTTCCGGAGAAAAACCCTCGTCGCACAGGAGACAACCAACGCACAACTCTACTCACATGTGATCCGCGGCCAGGATTCGAACCGTGGTCACCTTGGTGAGAGGCGAGCGCTTTACGCACAAGCCACCCATGCCACCTTGTCAATGTCTCTTTTTCAGTACTATTAAATACAGTTTGAATGTTTGGAAAAAAATGCCTTTTTTTTATTCTCACCACAAAAAAAGTGAGGGGGGGGGGGAAGGACTGATCCAATAGCCCCCCACCCTCCCCCCTTAAATAATTAATTTATTAATGTTTGGTCCACATGTATGCAGAAAAAATGGTAATCGTTGAATCGAGTCCAACAAGTTAAAGAGCACTTGTGGATCTCCCCCCCCCCCCCCTCCCGTTTTTAATTGAAGGCGGTTTTTAAATAAATGTGCCCGCGTGCACCCTTTTTTCATAAGAACTTTGTATACAGTTTAGCAACAGAATCCAATTACGAGACCCCAAAATGTGTGCAAATATTTACTCTGGTTTCTCAAAATGTTTGCACCCTGTTCATGATTTTGAGCAATTATTTTAAATTTGTTGCTTCAAAAGGAAAATAAACCTGTATTGTCGAGTGATCGGGTGCACATGCAATTTTGCACGTACGTTCCAAACCCCGGCTTCAGTTCTGGTCTGGATCCATTCATGCTGGACCCGAATACGCAGCCAAAGTCGAGGTTTGGAAAACGGCAGCTTTCGCGCGCGGCGCGGTACCTGCGAGTATGTCACGAGTTTGCAATCGAGTCTGTCTGAAACAGTTCGGAACCAGTCTACAATGCAAGATGGCAGAGAACGCGAACCAAGATCCGATGGAAACTGGTAAGCTCGAAGAACTCTAAATGCTGTTTTCATCCGTCACTTTTCTATTTGTGAATACCACTATTAAATTGAAGCAATGTACCATTGAGACGTTACCCCTAGAACTATGGGGTCCTACCATAAGACGCCCGTCATGCCCGTAGTTCAAAATGTTCAGTCTGCTTTGTTCCGCGGCGTAAAATCTAAAATGAATTGTGTGCGGGGGGATTATTGGTGATCGTGAAGTGTAGGGCCCCTGTTTTGTTTTGATCAATTTAGAGTCAAAAATGTTTTTTATTGCTCAAAAATCACCTTTACAATCAAAAGCAGACTTTTCTCAATTCTAATGACACCTATTTTGCAATTTTGAACAGATTCTAATCTTGGGGTAGAAATCACGATTTTCCTGCGCGGTTGGTGCCTTGCGATTCAGCGCGCCGTGCGTCTGTGCGTGCTGCCTACATCGCGCGGTGATTGCCATCTTTATTTTCGGGTCGCGTGTTGTTGCCGCGCTGTCATCGTCATTTTACTCCCAAATTTCTTGGGAGCCATGACTCGGAAAGATAAAAATTAAATGCACGTTAAAAGGAAGAAGACTGCAAAACTGCAAAAAAAATTTAAAAATTGCACTCATGCATCTATATGTATCCTATCGAGCAACTAAACCATTTCAGGAATTTGTCACACAAGAGTTGAAAAATGTGGGACGGGTTCACTGTACCACAAACATTTCCTTTCAGCATGTTCAGTAATCATCTGTTGAATCTGTTTTCAGTGTTTATTTTTTTTGTTCACTGTTCAATGTTTACTTTTCGTTCACTGTGTTACTTCAGGGCAGTTTGTATCTGATGAGGATTCAGAGGAGGAGTCGTCAGGCCCTGGGGTAGAGGAAATCCCCGCTGAGAATATACCACCACTTGAGCTCGATCCAGATGATATCGTAAGAATCAAGCAACATCTTTAACCCAAACCTTTACTATTAACCTTCCCAAATCCTCCAAATTCCTCTATGCAAAATGGAGGATTTTGCAGGATTGAGGCTATATGGTAAAAATGTGCGGCTGATTTGGGAGGATGCACTGTGCCAAGATCTTAGGCCGGACCTTGTGTTGTTTATGCTCAGCCGTGCATAAAGTTAGGCCGACATTATTCTTGAAATCCTCCGCACTGCTCCAGGATGTCACTGGCTCTGCCTCAAAGTATTGACAGTGATTGCTGGAGGAATTGGCAGGATTAAGGCAGCGGTCACCCCTCCAAGGACCACATTAAAAAAATAACAGAGGATTTTGGAGGATTGAGGCAGTGGTCACCCCTCCAAGGACCACATTAAAAAAATAACAGATGATTTTGGAGGATTGATGCTGTATGCAGGTTTTACATGGAGGCAGTTGGAGGATTTTGCAGGATTGAGTTAACATCCTAGCAAAAATGCCTCTAGGTTTAATAACAACACAGAATAGCCACTGATTAAAAACTGCCACGAGTTAGTTGTTATGCACCTTAATTTTTTGTGAGCAATTTTTAGCCGGTCTTTATGTCACATGTTAATACACCCCTACGCCCCTACGTGATCAAGTCTTGACCAATCAGAAGCTATCAACTCTCCAAGGTATTTATTAATGAGCTTTAACATTGCTTGGTGATTTTATACTGAATATATTCTGTGATTTCTTTGTAGGATGTTGATTTAAACCACAGACGGATTGACAGGATTCAAGGACTTCATGTGCTAAGACAAGTTGAGGTACAGTACTTTTTTATGCCCCGTGGCGAAGCCGAAGGGGCATACTGTTTCCGCCTTGGGTGGGTGGATGGGTGGTTGTGTAGGTGGGTGCGCTTACATATTGGCACTTGCGGGGTACCGGGAACAAAGGGCAACAATAGGGAAAACGGTACCCCGCAAGTCTGTCTTCAGAAATTGAAGTACTCCATAACAGTAACGCTATGTGTTTTGAGATATCTAAGGGGACGAAGGAGAACAAAAGAAGGATATTAGGGTCGAACAATAGTGGTACCCCATAAACCCCAAATGCTAAGTTGGGTGGGTGGGTGGGTATATGTGTCCGGAAAAATCTTGTCAGGGCGATAATTTGAGAAATACTTAACATATGAACTTCAAATTTGGTTTGTGGAATGCTCTTGGTAATCCTAAGAAGCCTATTGCATTTGGGGCTGAAATGTCAAGGGTCAAGGTCACAGTGGCTAAAACAATAGAAATCTTGTCAGCGCGATAACTTGAGAAATACTCAACATACGAACTTCAAATTTGGTTTGAAGATTGTTCTTGGTAATCCTAAGAAGCCTATTGCATTTGGGGCTGAAAGGTCAAGGGTCAATGTCACAGTAGCTAAAACAATAGAAATCTTGTATTTATTCTGTGATCATAGGGATTTATTCATATAAAACCTACAGAAAACACTAATGATGTCAATGAAAGTTCCATGTGACCCAGGTACATGTAAGTTGATGTTAAACGAGTGGTGTTATGTCATGGGAACAGTCACGGTTGCGGGGCATTTGTGTTTGTAAGCACACCTGACTTGTATTGACCCCTTGCAGCTGCGTTGTCTCGGCACATTGTAGTGGCCAGTGTTTTTCTGTCGGATTTTTGATTATCAACATGATCAAGGGAGGAGAGTGTTAGGCTGCTGGTCATCTCTCCTCAGTAGAATAACATCCCTCTATTTCATATTTTGGATTCCAGACGCTGTGTTTACGTCAAAATCTGATCAAGAAATTGGAGAATTTGGAGACATTAACCACACTGACGGAGCTTGATGTCTACGACAATGACATAACTACCATCGAAAACCTTGATGCACTTGTCAATTTGAGGTAGGCGAATTAACAGGAATTCCTGTCTGAAAAGTTCCACGGTGTCGGATGCTGATTTTGGACAATTTGATAATGTGCCTAATCAAAGTTATAATAATAAAGTGGAGTTTAATTCTGATAAAACGTATCAGTTAGTTACTACAATGATTAAAAAAAAATGATTCACCCAACTTTTTTTGCTGTAGTAGAAATCGGCTCGAAACACCATGGTGTCGGACGTACTCCGACAAATTGATTATTTTGTGTACTTATTAATTACTTTTTTGGTTACAAGTAACAGCTGAACTCAATATCAGGTTTTGCCCTGTACCGACGTTATAAACACTGTATACTCAGTCTGTTACCTCCAGAGTGGAAGTTGGAATAATCACTTGGGTGGGACTCGAACCCACGACCTCCTGCTTTCTAGTGCAGATGTCTTACCACTAGACCACCGAGCTTGCGGGATCAGTTGGCTGGTTCGAATCTGATGTACATGTAGCAGAGGGTACCGCAATTGAAACTATTCATAAGATGGAATTTGCATCGGGGTGATGTTAATCAAAAGGGCAAAACTAATATTGATTAACATCACCCCGACGCAAATTTCATCTAATGAATAACAGCTGAACTGTTTGTTAAAAATATACCATACTTCGATAAAATACAGATAATAAGCTTCAAAATGATATGGGCTCCGTGCACAAGTACCCCATCAACGGCCAAAAAAGGAGAGTTGGGGGTGGCCTAGATTGGTTCCCGATCAATCCACTACGTATTTTAAATGTATCCAAAGTTATTGGAGGCGGGGATTAGTCTCAAGAGACCATCGCGAGTTGAATTCGAACTTATTTGCGCGCCGACGAAGCCTGACGTTCACGCGAAGACGCGGTCGCTATAGCTTTTGCACATACAGGAAGTCGTGCGTCCTTCGCGCGCAAACCAGTACAGTACAGTACGCGCATGCTATGTGTCCCGTCCACGGAGTTCTTAGAAGAGGTAAAAACGCAAAATCAATCAGCACAAACAAAATTACCAAAAAAAAAACCGGCAGACCTACCAATTTTTGAAAGGCATGTAATCGGAAGCAGAACTATTTGTTTGTTTTTTTACTTATCTTGCAGGGAATTGGACTTGTCGTTCAACAAGATCAGGAAGCTGGAAAACCTCGACAGCTTAGTGACTCTTGTCAAGCTGTTTGTCATCAACAACAAGATCTCCAAAATTGAAAACCTCGGTCAACTCACCCAGCTGACCATGCTGGAATTAGGTGACAACCGAATCAGGGTACGTCTAGAAGTCGTCAATGTGATAAAAAAAAATGATATTAAACCAGTCAGGTTTTTTTGGAAAGGGCTCATGCAATGTACTTTTTCAATGCAATTCTTGAAAATTACCTTTGTGTCCCACTTATCCTTATTTTCAATTTCATTTTGCCATTTTGAAGGGTATTTTGGTGTTTTTTTATCTCCTTGGCTTTTGTAGTTTTGAGCCAAAAAAAGGGGATATTGTGATAGTGTATTCGTTCTGTGTGTTCGTGTGTTCCATTTTGGTTAGGTTAACTGTTCAGTGCCGTCATATGAAAAGTCAGACTTCAGTCTAAACCAAACTTGGTGACAATAATCTTTGGGTTGGGGGACTTGAGATGACGTCAAACATTTGAGGTCAAAGGTCATCTAGGGTCAAATGAGGTCATTGTGATTTTGGTTAGTTAAACTGTTTAGTGCTGTCATATGAAAAGTCAGACTTCAATCTCAACCAAACTTGGTGACAATAATCTGTGGGAAGGGGACTTCAGATGACTTGAGACATTTGAGGTCAAAGGTCATCTAGGGTCAAATGAGGTCATTGTTGATTTTGGTTAGTTAAACTGTTTAGTGCTGTCATATGAAAAGTCAGACTTCAATCTCAACTAAACTTAGTGACAATAATCTTTGGGTGGGGGACTGAAGATGACGTCAGACATTTGAGGTCAAAGGTCATCTAGGGGTCAACTGAGGTCATTGTTGATTTTTGTTAGGTCAATAAAAAAATGTGCTAACCAACTGACTGTATAAATACTGCCAGCATGCCAGAGGGATCGCGCAAGTTTAACTTGCAGTATTTTTGTTTGTTTTTATGCTAATGAAATTTTCCATTATCGTAAGCAAAACTGTGATGTCATGCCGGGCAGAAACCGCAATACAGCTATTTCAGCACAAAAAATTGCTAGCATTTTGGAAATTTCGCTCATAAATCTTTTTTCTTTTATGATTTATTGTGTCAATGTTTGGCAGAAAGCCAATGAGCAACTTTTTCTCACAAACGTTTTCAGTTAGCAAATTTTTGGTTCACAATTTGACCAGAAAACCTCTAAACTGAACGGTGTCTTTCTGAAATTACATCACAGCAACAGCGCCCTCAGTTGTCAAGAAAAACATGGACAATTTTTTTAATTTTTGTGAATTTGAATATAACCTGGACAAAATGTTAAAACGTTTGGGTGTTTTTGTTTTTGACCAGAAACTTGAACATTTGGAGGCATTGGTGAACTTGGACAGTTTATTCGTGGGAAAGAACAAGATTACAAAGCTAGAGAATCTTGGTTGCCTGAAGAAACTGAGGGTACTGAGCATACAGGTAAGAAGGCTGGTTGGGGAACGTTCATTCAGAAAAGTTCTACCCGGTAATTTCTCTGGTTTGTAATGATCATGTACATCATTTGCTTTTGCTGTAATTTTCAGAAATGAATGGATTTGGGGGATAAGTAGTTTATGTCAAATATTTTACCCCGACCTGTTTAAAAAAATTTGTTCAGACATGCAGACGCTGGAAAAACAACGTTTGCTTTTGCTGTAATTTTCAGAAATGGATGGATTTGGGGTGGATAAGTAGTTTATATCAAATATTGTTACCCCGACCTGTTTAAATTTTTGTGTTCATACATGCAGACGCTGGAAAAACCAAGATAAAAATACTGTTGTTGTAGTCTGTTCCCTGACCCCCACTTCAGACAAAATGGAGCATTTTATAGATGTCGGTGAATTGTCAGGTCAGGGAACCAGACTAGCTGGCTTGCACCCATTCATGGAGGTGTAACCAATTGTAAACAAAGTATGGGCTAACTAAATTTAGCGTGCAGTGTGTGAAAAAAAGTCAATTACAAAAATTCCACTTTTCTTGGAAATGACAGCACACCAGGTGTCATGATTTCACAAGATGCTTGAGACTATTACTCTCTTACAGTCAAGTAATGTATTTCATTATAATTTTGTAGTTTTGTTTTTTGATGTTTGTAAACGTTGTATAATCTTTAAGATACATGTGGGCAAGTTCGCGCAAGGACTATAGTTAACCATTGGTCGACTAACGCTTGCCCGAACTCTGTCTAGTCGACGATGGTTAACTACGCTAGTCGACTATTTGGAACCAACCTACTGGGGCTGGTTGCATCGCTGGTAACCATAGCCGCGCGCGTTCATAACATACAGCAGGGAGCCAGGATCCAGACGTTTTGCAATGACATTTTGACCAGTGTTTGACTAGAGACGTTCGCACTTTGCTATTAGTGCGCAGGCGTAAGGTACGTCACAAATCAACCACTAGTCGACTAATGGTCCTTGCCCGAACTTGGCCTACGTACATACATGTACACATGCAGTCTTACCTGAATATCATACACAGTGCTCGGATACAGGACTGATGTAATTATGTGCCTAAACGCAGATGAATAGTATTCTAATATACTTTCCAAATTAGATACTAATGACATTGAAGAGACATACATGTACTGTTTAACCATGTCTTAACCCCTACCCTCCTCAGTCCAGCAAAATCAACCAACCACTTTTTGAGGATTTGGGGGGGTTGACGCTGTATGCCTGTTAAGTGCCAGTTTTTTTTGGAGGATGCGCATTGTCTGAGGCAATTCCTTGCATTGTTCATGTTCAGCCATGCATATTTGAAGCCTACATTATACTGGATACCATCCGCACGGCTTCTGGATATCATCCACATTGCCTTTACCCTAACTCCCTAGGCCTTTTTGATAGGGTGTAGCCTCAATCCTGCAAAATCCTCCAATTGGCCTCATGGAAAAATAGCATATAGCCTCAATCCTGCAAATTCCTCCGTTATTTCTTGAATATGGTCCATGGAGGGATGACCACTGCCTGAATCCTGCACAATCCTCCAGCAATCACTGTCAATATGTTGAGGCAGAGCCAGTGACATCCTGGAGCAGCAAGGAGGATTTCAAGTATAATCTAGGCCTAAATTTATGCAAGGCTGAGCATAAACAACACAAATCCCGGCCTAAGACCTTGACACAGTGCGTCCTTCGAAATCAGCAACGAACTTTTGCCATGTAGCCTCAATCCTGCAAAATCCTCCATTTTGCAAAGAGGATTTTGGAGGATTTGGGAGGGTTTATTGTTAAAGTTTGCATTTATCGCCATATCAAAAAAGTAAAATACTGGGAAAAAGACCTGAAAAGTATCGACTGTTGTAGACGTACAAATGAAAGATGCCAATTATTTTTCCTTAAAAATACTTTTATTCCACAATTAATATACTATTTCTTGAAATATGTGTAGCAGACATATCAAAAATTACAAGTATCAATAAATCAGAAAATTGGGAGACAAAAATCACCCCATTCTTTATTTTTACGGCCTATACCCAGTTCAGTCTCATTTTGTCCGAATGCCTCACAAACAAATTTAAAGGATTGAAGCTGAATCCAATTTTTACGTGCAATTGGAGGATTTTGCAGGATTGAAGATATAGAGGGTTCAGTTGATGTTCATGTATGCAGAAACAAAAGTGTTACTGTTACTGTGTGAGATGACGTGGGAGTCAAAATTGAAAACAGAGAGTTTGAAATAAAATAAATGTAAAGTAAGTTGCTTTAGGCCAAACAAAAAAAATTGTGTGTTTACGGTAACCCGACCGACCTGGAATTTTTTCGGCCAAATTGCCGACCTCAAACTTTTTATTGCCATTTTGAAGGTTGATAATTGACAAATTTCAAACATTCCAAGTTCTTTTAATTATTTGCCACGAACAAAAACCATTTTCCACACTTGAATCTGACCATGATTTGACACAAACATACCTGTGTTAAACGTGCGAAAATCGCGACGATCTCAAAACTTAAATTCTCAAACTACGAAGTACAATTATTTTTGCACAAACGCATCGGGGTACGCCTGGCTGGCCGACGGACGGCATGGTTCTCCCCATGTACAAACGTGTGTACTGCGTATCGGCCCGATACGCTGGAATTGCGGCCGGCCCGATACGCCGACAAAAAAATGCCGATCACATTTTTTAGCCCCTGATACGCACAATATAATTATCATACACGCCATTAAAATGCACAATTTGATCGTTACATACGCCATTATTTCATCTTGACATGCAAAATCTTGACCAAAATCCTGTTTTTCCGATGCATGTGTGATCAAAATGCACACGATGACGTGTTCTGTCGACTGCAGCACCCAGCTAACATACAGCATGGTACACTGGTTCCCTTCGCCAGCTAACGGAATCAATGCTATGATGAAGGACCGGAACCAGTGACTACTGCCTCTCTCCGGTCCATACTTCGTATCATACAGCATGATGATGTAGTGGGCCGAAGTTGGATCGTAAAAATATTACTAAACAAACATCGCTGGAGAAAGAGAATTTCTGCGAATTAATTCACAGAACGTGATCTTTACATTCTGTGTATGTGTTTCCATTAAAATGACGAGATTGCAAAGCTCGAACTTGTGGCGAAACATCGTAGCGTGTTTCTGCAGTAGTGCAAGATTTTCGGCCACGTGGGCCGTGAGCACGGCGTGATGTTCGGCCAGCCAGGCGGAATGTTGGTGGT
This sequence comes from Patiria pectinifera, assembly GCA_029964075.1. Taxonomy (NCBI): domain Eukaryota; kingdom Metazoa; phylum Echinodermata; class Asteroidea; order Valvatida; family Asterinidae; genus Patiria; species Patiria pectinifera. Next base: position 19,837,370 of record CM057134.1, read on the forward strand.
GCCAGCGGCCGTGATGTATGTTAAGCATAAAGTGGAATCACCGACCTCAAATATATATTTAATTAGGTGAGGCAAGTTTTAATCACTTTTGATGGCCAGTCTTGATAATTTTCGTGGCGCAAATGGAAATAATCCAGGCACAAAATAAACATGATTCCTTGCTCTATGATTAGTACGAATGATGCTCCATTAATCAGCACCCAGAAAAAAAATTGGGGAAATAATTTTCCGACCTACTGACGCTATTTTGAAAGGCATGTAATCAAAACAAACATTGTTTTTTTCTCCACCTTAATTTCTTAATTTGAAACTTACATGTAAATGTAATTCATACTTTTCTAGTTAGGAAGCAGTGAAACACAGGTTGTGAAATGTAAATTTTTTGTTAAGTTAACAATTTTGATTTTTTTTTCTTTAATTACAAAAAATATTAGTGACCTACAAGATATCCTCGGAATTTCAAGGACAAATCTTAAGATAAAGACCCCCAGATTTGCTCTAAAATGCACCAGAGAGCTTCTAAAGTTCAAACATTTTCGGGTTGTTGAATCACAGCAAATCTTCCCCCACATGTTTGAAAAAATCCTGGGGAGAACCCTGGCCGACGATACAAATTAATTTGGATTGAAATGTATCGATTGAATATCATCAGTGCTTGAATAGTGGTTTTATACAATTTTTTGCGAAAGAACATGCATGGGCATGCAGAACTGAAATTAAAAAAAAAATTACAAAATAAAATTATTTCCCTACCTACCTACCTGGATTTTTTTCAGGCCGTTACCGTAAACACACCATTTTTTTTGTTCGGCCTTATCAAAAAGCACATTTTCCCCAGCTTCAAAACCTACCAGCTTTGACGAATAAATTGTGCTCCTTCGTTCGAAATAAAATACAAAGATGAAAGCGAAAATTTATTGTCCTAATTCAGGAGCCACACGTTTATTTTCCAGTTTTAAACACTTCTCAGCGGTGTTTAAACAGCGATTTAAGACCACCCGTGTGACGGGCTCTCGACCAATAGGAATAGGTATATTGTCTCAGGTATTTATGAATGAATATTCAATCATGTTTTGTTTCAGAGTAATCGGATCGTCAAGTTGGAGGGTCTTGATGAACTGACAGATTTGGAGGAGTTGTACATAAGTCACAACGGCATTCAAAAGATTGAGAACTTGGAACAAAATGTAAGTTGAAAGCAATACGTCACGCTTGGCCAAGACGACGGTTGAGAGACTCTTTATTTCCAAAAATCAGTCAATTGACTAATCGTTGGAAATCACCTACATTTCTGGATTACTTCTAAATGACAGCAAGCCAGACGGAATAATTTCACGGGGTGTTTATTACCAGTACGATCTTTAATCCAAGTAACCTTGATAATAAAAGTTACATTTAGGATAAATGCATGTGATCCTATACAGGGTGAGTGAAAAAAACCGAAACCCAAATGTCGAGACCATTGTTTTAGTAAAGTTCTGCAAGTAAGCACTTTCAAAATCTAGGATATAAAAGCCCAATTCATAAGCTTTCTTTTAGTACAAGAATCATTCAAATCACTCATGCACTTTTCAAGTTACGGAATTTTAAACACAACCACAGTTTTAAAGTTCTGTCCACGGATCACAAGAAGGTAAGTGTTCTTTCAGCAAAACGAAAGCAAATCAAATGGGGATGTGTGTGAATTGTTGTCGTTTTGCTGAAATAACACTTACCTTCTTGTGATCCGTGGACAGAAATTTAAAACGGTTGTGTTTAAAATTCCGTAACTTGAAAAGTACATGAGTGATTTGAATGATTCTTGTACTAAAAGAAAGCTTTTGAATTGGGGTTTCATATCCTAGATTTTGAAAGTGCTACATGCAGAACTTCACTAAAACAATGGTCCTGACATTTGGGTTTCGCTTTTTGAATTGCTTTAAATGAAATTTCAGTCAGTGTGTGTTTGCATACTATGCTTGACCATCCTATGCAAACATACATTCTGTGCCAAGTTGTCCTTGCATTCAAAATCAATCACGTCAGCAGTTAAGAATTCCCAGCCTACATAAAGCAGGATTGACTGGCTGGGACTGCTTAAGTAACTTGATACAGCTATGCTTTGACTCCAGGCGAGTGATAAAACAGCTGTGATCCACAACTTGCCTGCTTTGTCTGTTGAGCCAGTTTGACTAGTCACAGTGCTTGCTTGACATATGATCTGACTGCTGGTGACCAGCCTTTGTTAAAGGGGCACTAGGTCCTGAAATCCCCGAAAATGTTATGATTTGGATTGTTTACTTAGCCTATTTCAAACATCTGGTTGAAAGGAAACCAACCTAATGTCTTACCGTTCCTGAGAAAAGAAAAGAAAAACCCGCTTGTTTACATCGGACATGACGGAGTACGAATATGTTTTTCGTGTCGTTCTCATGTACGCTATACACGTTGTGTGTCTCGGGAACAGCGTGCGGTGACCAATCACCAATGCAAAAAATTGTGGGTTCTTCAACGTCCGCAAAAGGCGAACACTTAACGCGTACGAATGAAATCACAACTAGCATCCAAACAGCTCGAATTTATGGGGTCGCAAAAGTGGACCCCGAAATTCGTTCTTGCACGCATAATACAGGAATAACACAAAAACGCCCAGTTTTGAAGGATAGTTGTGTGGATGTTTCTATCCTACTTTTAAATGTTCTTTCCGATTATCATCATCTCGTTCAAAGCGTGTTTTGTAGCTCAATTGGGCTGTTCCAGGACCTAGTGTCCCTTTAAAAGTATAGCAGGGGAAGTGGAAGTGAATTTTGACTGTCTGTGACTGTTTAAATAGCAGGAGGGTTGATAAACTGATTGACCAATTTATTGTGCAGGTCAAACTCAACACATTGGATCTTGCCGGCAACAGGATATCACGCTTGGAAAACATCAGCCATCTGGTACTGCTGGAGGAGTTCTGGGTGAGTTGGGATCAACTTAATCACTACATTTGTCATAAAATTTGATTTTAAAAATATTGTGACTGATTTTTAGGAAACTTCACACTAAGGCGTTACTCCACGTATGCCCTATTTTGTTGCGTAAGATATTCACATGTACATGTATATGCACGTTACTTTCCCGATGTGCAGGCATGCACATGCCAGTTGAGTTTTTGCTTTCATGCAATTTGTATATGTAGAAGTGCAAATCTCAGTTCTTAAGGTTCGGAACACTGGTTTCGAGCATCATTGTCTTTCGTCAGAATTGTTTTTTGCACCATGAAAGTTATCACTTAATAGCGCCCAGAATGAAAACAAAAAATGCAGTACATGTTGTTAAAGAAAACAAAATTAAAAGCCGACGTATGATACTTATGGCGTAACTCACGGTACAGCAAGGGTTGCCGCGGAGGACTGCCTTGTTTACCGCTAGGGCCACACAGTGGCGCACCCAAGGGGGCGGGGGCTTGGGGGGCTTGAGCCCCCCCCCCCCCCCCCATAGGTTGTCATTTTTTTTTTTTTAGTCCCACGATTTGACCTTGCTTATATGTATGTGGCCTATTTTCAAGTTGTATAATAGGGGTGTAAGTGGCACCACCAACGTCAAAATAGTCTGCCGCCCGAAAAAAACTCTGGGGAACATTTTTTTAAACAAAAATTTGAGGCCCCCCCCCCCAAGCCAAATCCTGGGTGCGCCACTGGGGCCACAATGTCAACCACGGCAACAGAGAAAGGCTCCAGACCTTATGCATCAAAGTGGGCAAACAGGACAGAGTGATGGCTCTTTCCGTGCGCGGTTTGGGCCGAGGCAAAAGTTCTACGCGACCTAAGAAACTGAGATAAACTACTTCAGTGTCTGAATGCTCGGTACTGTAACAATTGGAGGAAAACTACATGAGAGAAGTCAGAACTTACATGTTTAAAGATTCAGCCACAGCAGTGCAGCCTATCTACTGGTACTATTTGACTACAACTACAGAACAACATGCACGGCCAACGCCCAGTCTCTAAATCCACACAAGTCGAAGGCGCCCAAGGGTTTTTATAGTTAAGAGGCAACAATTAAAGGAATTTCCTTATAACAAAAAATAGCCCACTTGAGAAAGAAATTGGTTAACAATAGAGATCCCAACCCAAAGTTGAGGGCGAGGTCTCTAATCTTCTTAAAAGTTCACTAATCTGCTTAAGAGTTCAAAGGCTCATAATCCCTGTAGACAGGAGCGAGGGCTCTAATAAACCAGTGTAGTGTATAATTATATGCAATAAGGTTAATCCACTGTATGGACACAACCAGGGCCCTGCTGGATGAGGCTATACAAAGGAATTGAAGTCTTAAAAGTAATGTCAGACACTGCTATTGTACACCTGGTACAGATGTTCATTGTTAAAGTATGTTTTAATTTTACAACCGGCCTATCTGAACAAAGCCTATGTGTCCCTATGTTTCCAAATCTGGTATCATTATATTAAAGGGAATATACATCATTTGCTTTTGCTGTCATTTTCAGAAATGGATGGAATTGGGGGGGTTGGAAATATATAGCAAATATAGTTACACTGACTTTTTTGAGGTTTTGGGTTCAAAAATACTACAAAAACGCAAGAAAAACAATCATTTTCCTGTAGTCTGGTTCCCTGACTCCATATAAGAAGAAACAGAGCAGTTTACATACATTGGGGAATTGTAAGGTCAGGGAACCAGTCTAGCTGGCTTGTACCCGTTCATAGGTGTGTAATTGATTGCAAACAAGTGCGATGGTCAATTGGGGCCAGTATTTGAAAAAAGCCAGTTTTTTCCAACGCTGGTCGGCCGACCAGCGTTGGAAATTGATACAAAAATACCACTTTTCTTGAAAATGACAGTATACCAGGTGCCATGATTTTACAGGATGCTTTACACTGTCATTCACTAACAGTCCAGCAAGGTATTTCAAAATGATTTGGTAGTTTTATTTTTTGATGTTTGCAAATGTTGTATTTTCCCTTTAACATGTACACCCAGTGTGAAAACTGGTACTATATAACTGACATACAGATCCTTGTCATTTGATTGGTGGAACTCACATCACGTGACATTTGTTATTGCTCCCATTCATGCCGGGGCTCAAAAAGTACTATCCGCCCATAGGGAATGGGAAATACTATTGAACAGTTAGATCATTCTTGTTCCAAGACGCAGTATTTGTGTGCAAATGCATGCTGGTGTGCGTGTTCGGCATTGCGCGTAGCGCGTATTGTTCCAAAGAGCCAGCGCTACAGAGTTGGGTACAAAAATGTTCGTGAAGGGGTGTTTTGGAAGAGAGAAATACATTGTCCACCAATTTTGTATTGAAAAAAAAGTTCAGATATATCAAATGACAAGGATCTATATGTCAGTTATAGAAAACAAATATTGAGTGACTTTAAATTGTGAAATGGGAGGAATATTATCGCTCGGTAAAATGTGGACTTTTCCAGTTCACTCGGCTTCGCCTCTGAAATGAAAAAGTCCAGATTTTACCTTGTGATAGTATTCCTCCCATTTCACTCTGTGCAACTCAATATTTGTATAATATTGTGTATTTGTTTGTTTGTTTGTTTACTGAACAGTTTAACAGCAATCAGCTGGACCATTGGCCCGACATCGACCAGCTCAGGATTGCAACACAACTCAAGACGGTGTACTTTGAGCACAACCCCATCGCCAAGGATCACATGTACAGAAAGAAGGTCCAACTAGCTCTTCCGTCCGTAACGCAGATAGATGCAACGTACACTAGGTAGATACGCCATACAAGAGGCAGATATTATTCACTTGGATGTTGTTTGAGTATAGGCCTTTGTAAAAAGTAAAAAAAAAAATGTAGTATACTGATTAGGGATGACGTGTGGACACATTTTAACTTCATACTGAAATTGTATATTTGTGTTGAAAACAGTTTGAAAACAGTTTCCAGAATGCGATAAAAACCATTTTGTTACCTTTTAGAATGTTGCCCTCTCCTGGCTAGCCAAAGTCAGTTTCGTCAGCCGCTATGTAGCCGTTTCATAATCGTGCAAATGTTTCACTTTTTTTCAAATGGATATGTTGCATTTGGAAATAGATGATTAACTCTTCATATAAAGGCCAGACGAAACTTAGCTCGAATACAAATGCGAATTTGTGACGGCACGGCAAGTATTCACGGTGTGAATTTGCAAAAGTTGAATGCTTTGGAACTCTGGCGAATTTCGCAGCGAATGTTCCGTGTCATCAATTCGACGAAACGTTACGCTATGGCGTAACTCCACTTACGCTACAATTTATCGCGTAACTCCACTTGCGCTACAATTTATCCCGTAAGTTGCGCAACATTTCACGTTTGCAACATTTCAGTCACGACACGTTTCACGAAAGTTTCACAGTTTTTATGTCTGCTACTTACGCAAACAAATTATGGTGTGACTTTGTACGCAATAGTTTAGGTTGCGCAAGTTATGGCGTAGCGAGTGAAAAGAATTATTATACTGATTTTGTCGCGCGGCAGTGTCCCGGTTGCGCATGTATCCAGAAATATGCAATATGTCGCGCCATTTTTTGGTCCATTAATTTTTTTAAAGCAATCAGTTCAGGCACAGGGTCCAGGTGAAATATGTGTGCGACGTTTTTTGGTCGTGCGATAAAATCACTTCGAATTTGTTTTTAACAAATTGTGCGTAAGTTGTGTAAGTGTAAACACATTCATTGATTTGTGCATAGTTATAAAAACAGGAGACATTGGTGTGACTTTCTACGCAATAGTTTAGGTTGCGTTAAGTGGTGCATGAATAAATATACCTTAAAAGGGCAAAACCTAATACAAATTCAATTGCTGTACATTTGATATTCAGATGTACATGCAGGTTGTCCATTGAATATGCTTTTCACTTGTTCCAAATATATATGCATTTTCACTAATTTATTAGACAGCAGATTTGATTTGTTCTTCTGTTCAAAGCAAAGATAGCATTGTCATCCGTTACTTAGAGATAAAGCTAGTTTACAAATATTGAGTGGCTCTAAAGAGTGGAATGGGAAGAATATTATCGTAAGGTAAAATCTGGACATTTTTATTCTATTTTCAAGAGGCGAAGCTGAGTGAAATTGAAAAGTCCAGATTTTACCGAGTAATAATGTTCCTCCCATTTCACAATTTAAGGCTGCTCAATGTTTGTTTTATATAACTGACATATAGATCCTTGTCATTTGTTTTACAGTTAAATGAACTTCTATTTAAATACAAAATTGGTGGGAAATGTATTTCTCTCTCCCAAACTGCCCCTTCCCGAAATGTCTAAACCCAACTCTGTAGGGCTGGCTCTTGGGAACAATACGCGCTACGCGCAACGCACACAAAAAATACCGCGCCAAATACCGGAAACAAGGATAAGGCTCTACTGCTGCGCCTCCTCAAATGTTTGTACCAAGGAGCACCAAGGAATGGGAAAATTGCACCAAGGCAAATGATGAAGGGCACCAAGGCAAATTATGGAGGACACCAATGTATAATGAGGACATAACAAAGCAAAATAGTACCCACCTTGTCTGTACAATACAAGCTTGAAAAAAAAAAAGCCAAAAAAACCCCCCAAAAAACGCGTCACTGCATCAATTCCGGAACTTCGGTCTGACCAGAGACCGACTATTTTTTTTGTGTGGCCTAATCCTAACTGGTGAATATTAAATCTCGTTCACCATGGGCGAATGGGACTTTTTTGAGCCCCGGCGTGAATTGGAGCAATAACGAATATGTCATATGATGTGAGTTCCAGCAATCAAATGACAAGGATCTGTATGTTAGTTATATAAATCTCATTATTAAAGTGAGTGAGTGAATATCGTATGTAGGTAGGAAAACAATTTTTCAATGACAGTGGTATAGCAGCAAGACGGTGGTGCGGGAAAACCAAAAACGTTAGTAAATTAAAACGTGGCAATGCAGTGAACAATATTACCTCCGGGCAATTCCATCGTTATGAAAAGAAGTGTAAAGTCCATGACAGAGCCAGTTAACAATGATATCTGATCAATGATTCAGAGAAAGGATCCCAAACTCCTAGTCTGTAATCTCCTTGACCATAACTAGATGATGGATGTACAAGATTTGAAAAATTCAGATTTATTCAAAAGCTGTCATAGACATTACATAATGCTCAAATTGCCCATATGTGTATTTTGAACAGCGCCCCAGTGTCAAATGTCTAAACCCCCTCCTTCCCCCCTCCCCCCCCCTTTCCCGAAAAAAGAAGGAATTCTCGCTACTCTACTGTTGGATAATTGTAGATAGTTACTTTTGTGGATCATTCATGTAGATGTTAATTTATACGTTTCTGTTTTTATCAACAAAGTTGACTTAGTGAAAGTTCATGGAATGGAACAGTTGCTTGCCAGTGTATACACTCATTGATTGAACTACGTGTGTTTTGTAATGTTTATTTATCAATTTATACCGTTTACTCCTAAATTGACTGGAACAGAATCGCACTTTGTTAACATGTGCGCTTTCCTATGGGAGCTAGGCGTGTGTCGAGAGCCACCAAGCAGTCCTTCTAATTTGAAAATCACAGGTGTGTGGAAAAAGGCACACCTGGATTTTTCTAGGCGTGTGATTTTTCTAGGTGTGTGATATTTCTAGGTGTGTGATTCTGTGGTCCAAGCTGGGACTGAAAAATCTGGTATTTTTTTTCATAATATTCATCTTGGTTTACAATAAAGCCATATTCTCTTCACCGACGTACTTTATTTTTCACAAATTATGAAGTATAATTATGCCGTAAATGTATGCCGAGGTGTGCGGTACTGAGGGATTCAGGCGTTCGATTATTTGCACTTCTCAGGAAGCATTTAGGCGTGTGATGGCGTGGGGGTGTGATCGCACGCATCAAAACAGAAGGACTGACCAAGCTCCCGTAGGAAAGCGCACATGTAAACAAAGCATGAGGTCATGAAACAGGTCTATTATCTTAGTTTGTTCAAATGCAGAAAAATTGAAATCATACATTGCATTATGGTTATTAACTGAAGACTGATACTAAATATCAGTCACTTTAATGTGGCAAACGTTCACAAATTTTGAAGATTATGTAGTCGTACCTTGGCGTCATAAAAATGGGCTTGTAGCAGATACTCCCGACGGCTTTTGTTTTGCTTCAGGCTTTTAGCAGAGGCAGCGGAGCAGCTTTTTAACTTTTTAATTTTACGGCTGAAACTCCTCTTTTTTACTACTCGATGTTTCAAACATATGATCTTCAAGATTAGTCAATGTTTGCCAACTTAAAGTGACTGATCTTTAAAGATATAGTCCATCATTTGTAATTTGTGCATTTTGTTCGTTTGAAGCAACAAAAGTGTTCAAAATCTAATGAAGGATACTGAACAACTAACCTGATGAAGTTTCCGCTCAGCTTCAGCTGTATGTTCCGAGCAAAACAGCATTCTAGGATCTCAATTTCAAAAAAAAAAGTTGCTGAATCATGTTTTGAATTGTTTTGAATTGCAGCTATACGTGATGTCGCGCACTGATCCGACAAATTATAGCAACCGCGGCGCCTGAGCGTCGTGCCAATGCTTGCGCGCGCTGCACCGAATAACAAAACGAACTACTAATTTAAATGTTCCTATGGTGCGTCTTAAGACGCACAGTTGGAAAGACCTTCTTTCGTTGATTACTTCAAAATGATAGCTTGCCAGAAAGATTAATTTCACAGGGAGTTTAGTCCACTTACTATCTTTCAACCAAGTATGTTTTTCAACAATAATACGCCAGTTACTTTTTCGGATGGCTGCAAATGATGGACTGTAGCTTTAAGAGTAACGAACATCAACTTTACATTATTCCCATTATGACGACTTGTGGTTAAGGTTGAAAGGAATTTACAGTATAAATGCTTGTGATCATAGGGTATTGTGTTGGATGATATGGTATCATCCATCTGTATTACAATATGCAATAGCATTGGGTGTTTCTACTTAGTTCAGAATTTAGTGTGTTGAATTATAATTGTTGTTTGAATTAACACTACTCAAGATTGTACCGTGTTTGATATGCTTTCTGTTTTTGTTCATTCCATAGGAATTATTATTTCAAAATACATGTACAGAAATGTTTGACTTTTTCTGGGTTTTTTTTAACTATCATTACCTCTCCCTAAAATAACCACAAACACAAACTTGGGCCAAGTTCGGGCAAGGACCATTAGTCGACTAGTGGTTGATTTGCGACGTACCTTATGCCTGCGCACTGATAGCAACGTGCGAACGTCTCTAGTCAAACACTGGTCAAAATATCATCGCAAAACTTCTGGATCCTGGCTCTCTGCTAGCGTTATGAATGCGCGTGGCTATTGGTTACCAGCGATGCAACCAGCCCCAGTAGGTTGGTTCCGAATAGTCGATTAGCGTAGTCAACCACCGTCGACTAGACAGAGTTCGGGCAAACGTTAATCGGACCATGGTTAACCATTGGTCAACTATAGTCCTTGCGCGAACTTGGCCTAGAATCGTGTTTGTGGACAAACACATAGCTGTTTCGACAATTGTTTTAGTGATATCTGTCATGTAGGAGTTTCAACACATTCACATGTGTATGGTTCCGAAATTATTGGGCTTTGTAGAAGTGAAATTGGTGTTATAAATGAACACATTTTAGAAATCAATACAAATTCACATGATTGCGTCATATTGACGTCGGTTTTATTTCCCATGTATATCCCATACGTGACTATGTATTTACCATACCGGAAGCGTGTTGGGGCTGGTATCCTGGGACGTGATGGCCCAGTTTAAACTAAACCAAGAAGAGATCCCCCTCAAAAGCAAGGTAAGATTATTAAGAAATACTAATCAAATTTGAAATTGGTGCAATTCTTGAAAGAAAAAATTCAACACTAATAAAAATCAAGAGTCAAAGTTGACTTCAATTGAGGCAAAAAAAAGCATTTGTGTATCTTTAATTAGTTTTTCCTATCATGCAAACCAAACTTTTTTTTTAACTAGCCTTTGAAATTCTGGGCATGCTAAGTAAGAGGGCAAAACAGTCAAACACAAAACAAATAAAATAGCTTTTGTATTTGTAATCCATAAAACTTTAGAAATGCACAATTTGTGGACAAGATTTATGTGCAAAATGTACTTTGAGACGACCATTTGATTGATTATTTTCTTTTGTTATGCGATTAAAATGCTGTCAAGGTGCAAGCTACCATGGATGAGAAGCTTACTGGAGAGAAGAGGGAAAGTAGCGATGAACCAACGAATTCAGGGAATCTGATCGTCCAATCCAAGGTGAGCATCTGATTGCAACGGATCCATTATAGACAGCAAAAGGAATGGATTAACATCTAAAAAAAAGCTTGAAATTGTGATGGGATGTTCGTCAATGAACAATTCCTTGTCATTATATAAATAGTGCTCAAGGCAAATTTTGTACATTGATGTGTATTCTACTGTGTTGTTACTGCATTGCAAAAACACCATTGTGAATCTATATCAAATTTTGTAACTTCCCTTCCAACCAGAGTGCATTGGTAGCAAGCTTGATTGGTTAAAGATATAGTCCATCATTTGGATCTCAAATTTCAAATCAAAAGTTGCTTTCAGCGTCGATTCTCACTGAGCACGAAGAGCTATATAGTATATCGGGACACACTGACTGATGATTATATTAGCCGCGTGTGCGCGTCGTCGTGCCAATGCTTGTGCGCTGCTCGGCGAATAACACAAAAACTACTACTTATTTTTTTCCTGGTGCGTCGCGTCTTAGGCCCCGTTTAAGAAAAACCCTTCTTCGTTGATTACTTTAAAATGACAACTATCTTTCAACCAAGTATGTTTTTCAACAATAATTACGCCAGTTACTTTTCAGATGGCTGCAAATGATGGACTGTAGCTTTAAAAAGCTTGACAACCCTGCCAAAGATCCTGGGATCGAACCCGCGCAGCGCTAAACTTTTTTTCCTGTTTTTTTTAATTTTACTAATTTTCTTTTATATTTAAATCATTTGAATTATTGAAGTAGATTTCATTTTCTTCTTCAGAATCCGTGGCTTTGGAGGATTTTTTTTTTATTTTTAAGGGAAAATCCGAGAAACCATGATTCTGTTGATAGTCAGGTTCCAAGAGACGAAGATCCTTACAGTGACTATTGTTAGGTCAGGGAACCAGCGTTATTAATAACATGATGCACTTGAACAAATCTCACAGATTCCAAAGTGAACTTTTAAGAATTTCTTTAAAGTTTCCAAATTCTGATAAACCGCAATTATTAACCTCCACTTACATTTTCAAAGTACATGTTCGTCACATTTTTTTTATGCTTATTATGGGGCACATTTTCAAAGGGTACATGATCACTGCGAACTTGAAAATTGTTGACAGGTAAAATCAGAAATATCCACCAAAGCAAACTGTCTCTCTTAACTTTGTAACAGTAGGTGACATCAAGGTTTATGAACGGGAGTTTGTAGAGTTTGACGAACTTCCTTTGAAATTTGAGGTCAGGCCCTAAAACTGAGGCCAAAAATCAATGTGCCTTTCCGTGCCACGTTTTATGTAGGGGGCTCTACAATATGTCCATGATCCAGCAACTTCGCTGTTTAAATTCAGTCCAAATTTGAAGGGTGTATCCATGTTTCATGACTAACGTTACTTTACTTTTATTTCTTTGCCTGTTTATGCTAACAGGAGACAACATGACCAGCATCATGGAGATTGTCTTAACCCCCGCCTTTGGTCAACGACTTGGAACAGTGGCGGCAATATCTCCTTCCATCCGTTTGGGTTTGCGTCCGTGCTACAGACGTCAGTTTGTCCTGAAAGGCAGTGGGTTCTGGATCAACAACTCACTACTCCTTCGTGAATGGTTAGTCAAACTTCTCTCTATAATCAGCATCTCTTGAGGCTTGGTAGAACCATGGATCCTCACGCAAGGATAAATGACTTCCCAAATTTCTGGCTAGATACGGCACTTGTGCATCTTGTGTGCGCATGCGCGAGACTCGGCGCGCAACTGTAGTCTTTCAGTGGTCAAATTTCTGTCAGGACGCCAGCTGTCGGCGATCATGGTGCGCGCGCATTGTGCTACTTGTTTTATGCATAGTTCTATGCGTGGACGCGGCATATCACGCATGTAGACAATCCGTTCCGTGCATTTCGTACACAAGCTCAGATGAGTCGTTTATCCTTGTGTAGAGGATCCATGGTGGATAGACCCGTAAACATGGCCATGTACATATATACCTTGCGTCGTTGCCTTGTCTGGACATTTAAAAGCCCGGATGAAGATATTCCATTTACAGTCCCAAAATTTAACGAATGCTGGCATGTTCTGTACTTACGTAAGAGGTTACACAAGAACTTCCGTTGGCACAGGATCTGTCATTCCCAAGAAATTTGAGGGGAAAAAATGGAGCTTGATTTTTATGAACGTGCAGAAATTTGTTTTTTTTGTATATGGCCATGTTTACGACTCCAGGTGGAACCTTCCTAGAAAATATATTAGTCTGGCCAACTTGAAAACAGGTAACCACAAGTCATGCAATGAATATATTAGTTACTTATGACTGGTTACCAGCTAAATTTTTTTTAGCACATAAGGCATTGTTTTTCGGCTCGGCACTGCAACAAAAGTGGCTGTTGAGCACTTGATCTGTTAGTTGCCAAAGATTGCTAGATAATTTACGAAACCTGGATCTTCTGTGCGTCCATTGTCATCCAGGATACCAAAGAGAACACCGAGAATAACTAAGAATACTCTCTAAGATGGTCGCTTGCCATGAGGTGCGCTTGTGCCTATCCCTAGGGCCGCAGCCCAGGCTTTGAATTATTTTTTCCAAAACAAGATCCAACAATATCAAAAGAGGGCGCTCTCTCTGTGTCAAATGCATATTCATGATGTCCAGGGCTTTAGAGAATAAGTTATATAACAAGGAATAATGGTGTTTCAATCACTGAAGATTGGCAGCTGATTCGTGGACTGGTTGGAAGTGGTCCTGACTTCTAATCAGGTGATCTGAGTTCGAATCCCAGTGAGCATTTTTCACTTCTCATTTTACCTTTTAAATAACTAAGTGAGGAAGGAACATTTCTCACAAGACGTAAAGCCTATCTTGGGTTTGTGTTGTGGGGAACAAGGCATTAGATATGCATGTAATGGACCAATCAGAAGATGGGAAACGGATGTCGTTTGGGGAAAAAATCGCAACCCCCCTCCCAACATGGCTCTAACTTTGTTCCTCTCATTATTTCCTACAGACACCTGTCATCCCAGTTGGTGAGCAACATGAGACAGTGTCAGGAAGGCAGCATAACATGGTGCACAGCAGCACATGGAACGGCAGGAGTGGTCTGGAACCCTGGAGCCACCGTGCAAATGGCACCAATCCAAAGGTGGGTCCTAGTCTCAAGATGTCAAGATTATTGATCTGTGGCGGGCAGTATTGCCTGTGTCTATAGGAAGAGGATTCGATTGGCCTCTTTCATTTTAGGAGCACGTATTGCCGGCCATAATAATCAAGAGACAGTCTTATGGGCTCTGTGCACAAACAAGAGGGCGCTTTTCATCACTTTGGAGAGCCCAGTGGATGAGCCATCATGTGCATGTACTAGTTCACACGCGTACAGCGCGAAGTACGCATGACTAACTTTGTTCTGAATGTGCAATAAAGCTATAGCGTCTTCACACGAGCGTCAGACGTCTTTAGCAGTGCATTCAAATGTATCGTCCAGTGGTCTCCCCCAACTCTCCATTTCTTACCGTTGAGGGGGTACTTGTGTTCGGAGCTCATGGTCTGCCACAATGAACATATTATTTCCTCAATGTATTAAAAATTTGCTGCAAAATGTTTCTTAAAAGTCAATTGATTTCTAGTGTTGGCCAACTGCATGCCCGAATTGTTGAAGTTATCAAAAACATTACATTCCCTTAAACGCCTTTTTTGTTGTAATGTTTGCTGGGATGGGGTGCCTTAAATTTGGTCGATGCGAACTACACATTTTAAAATAAAATTTACGTTTTTCATTTCATGTAGTTGGGATCGGTGTCTTTGGTCATCTAACCCCACAAATATCCTTGTCTTTTTGGCTAGTGATTATTTAATAAACATTATGCCCCCAATTCCTTAAATATTTACTGCAAAATGTTTCGTATTGCCAGGCTTAATTTATTCCTAATGCATTGCATGCCTAATTATTGAAGTTACAAAAAAAAGCCATACTCTTATATGTAATTTGTTTTTGGATTTTGGTAGGGAAGGGATGCCAAGAAGTTGGTTGACAAGAACTACAAGTTCTAAAATAAAAAATGTACACATTTTATTTCATGTAGTTGGGATCACTACCCTAAGTCTCTGTTTCCCCCACAAAAACAATTATTTTGTTTTTCCCCAAGAGATCTTTTGATTTGAATGAATTGCAATTTTGTCGTCTATTTTCCCAGGTGTGGAAAGCACAGAGCCTGTCAGCCATGCGGCATGAGGTCACCTCTCCATCCATTGCCATAGAGGGCGCTATTCAGCACAGCCCGCATACACCAGAGATAGTTAAGTTTTCTGAGATGTCCAACAGCCATAGAAGGGTCTATAATGCTATCTGGTTTGTTGCCTTAAGCCCCCCCCAAAAAAATATGAAAACGAAACAAGCCTTAAAATAAATATTGTATCAATTCTATGAAATTAAAGATGATTAAGTAGTTTGTGGTGTAGCGCATTCAAATTAAACTCATGAAAATTGTTTGAAATTAGTGAATATGTCAGATACCTTTCCTGTTTTGTTTTTAACCTTTATTTTGTTCATGAAAAGATGTCAGGCTAGACATGTTAGAAATTTGAACCAAACTTCAGAAATTGATGTCGGACACATTTCAATTATAGCATTATACTATGCACTTTTATGGCTTTGGACGGGTACCTTCATTGAATTGTATTTGAAGTCAGTATCTCTGAGACAGGTTACCAACCTCGTCTCCTAGCTGTGTAACCTTTTCTCCAAATGTTCCATGGTTATAAACGCGATGTTCAAGTGCATTTTTCTTGAGTGATTTTATACTTAATCTTGCAAATTTACTAGAATTGTTGAAACACCACCCGACCCTTAATACCAGTGTTTAGGGCTGTCTGTTTCCGAATAATTTAGTATTCAACAACTCCAAACTACATTGAACGAATATTCGAATATTCGAAACTTGCCGATCAAGTTTTACACACGCCAGCTGCAGCTGCCTTCCTCACTGGTCAAAAGTTGCATACAAAGCGCGCCGGATAAAATTTGCATTCTGTGATGGATATTATGGGCCACTGTAGTGTTTTGCAGTAAGTATTGTATAACTGACAAGGAACTGTTGCTAAAAGATCTGGGACCAAATCATGATAGGCATCGACAAAAAAGTGGCATCAGACAATCAAAAACGCAACTTTACGAGTAAATAACATCAGAGTCGTGTGTGCACGTACATAGCTTTTCTTTTTGAATATTCATAACTTACATTATTCAAATATTCGGTTGATGATCTAATATTCAATTATTCGGTATATATTCAGAACAGCCCTACCATTGAGAATATTTGTGTTGAATTTTTCTTTTCATTTTTCGGGAGCAAGAGTTCCCCAGTACCTTAACTGTGATTTTCGTTTGATTCTGAATTTGACAATTGAAATAAATGAAACTGCCATTCGACTACAAAATTTGTCCCCCCTCTTATTTCTGTATGTTAATGAGACCCCTCCAAAACTTTAAGCAAGTATTCAAATAAGATGGTTCCATTGTGAGGTTAGAGGGGTGATCACTTTGATGCAAGACAAGTAGCCTGTTTTGTCTATTGATACCAAAAACAAAATGACGTAAAATAATTCTTTGAATGCAAAACAAATGTGTCACACTTGAAATGAATTATGTGTTTCACAAAGGTGTATGATATCAGAAACAATTCAAAACCCAGAAAGAATGCACTCTAATGAATCAGGGATTATTTCCGAGTTGAACAATTGTCAGTTCAAGATGTTTCGTTAATATGTACATTACAGCATTGAATTAAGGTCATTAAACCTGTTTGACATTTGACCTCTGTTGTCTGGATCGTAGTTTATCAGTTTAAAATTTTATTTCACAGCGTGTTCTAAATTAAATTTTGGGGCAACTCTATATACCCTTGCAAACTTCTCAATCTTTGAGCTCAAGACTTTTCAATTCATGTGCATGCTTGTAGATCTATAGTGATATAGATCTCTCTCATAGGGCGCCATCTTCTTAAGAAAATTACAACTGCGTATTCAATACCATCAGGTGCGTGTGCGCGCAGCTTGCAAAATGTTCTAAAAACGAGCGCATTTTGCTCGAAATGTTTGCGAAATACGGCGCGGCTGATGTGCGTCACGAAAATGTGACGCCCAAAATGCCGATGCACGTGGCAATCTGTAGGAATTGATGTCATTTGCGCGAGACCTAATAATAAATAATAAAAATAATAGAAAAATGAAATCAAACTAATAAAAATAATAATACAACTAGGTAATCACATAAACTACACCAAAAAAACCAGGAAAGTGTCCGTGACGGCGCTGCAAATAAAAGAAAAATCACGTTTTGAAATTCGGACCTTCTGTTTGCTTTCGTTGCAACTAAATCCTAACAGCACCAGGATTTTTTTAAATAATAATAAAAATAACAGCGCTGCTGTTGAAACCCCTCAGCCAGAGTAAAGGTATCATCGGGAAACGATTTACCTTTAACTCACCACGGTGACCTTTGACCTTTTGACCTCAAAATTAATCCCAACTTGCCTGTTCCCAAGGGCAACCCCCTACTGAAGTTAGAAACCCACATCTCATTTCTAACTCAAATTATCATCTGGAAACCATTAACCTTTAATTCACCACTGTGACGTTGACCTTTGACCTCTTGACCCCAAAACCAATCCCAACTTGCCTGTTTCCAAGGGCAACCCCCTTCTGAAGTTAGAAACCCAAATCACATTTCTAACTCAAGTTATCAGGAAACCATTAACCTTTAAACTCACCACTGTAACTGTGACCTTTGACCTTTTGACCCCCAAACCAATCCCAGCTTGCCTGTACCAAGGGGCAACCCCCTTCTGAAGATAGAAATCCAAATCTCAATTCTAACTCAAGTTATCATCCGGTATTTTTGGCTAACGAACAAATTGTTTTTGACCACATTTATATGAAAATGTAAGGTTAACCCCTTGCAATTTTTCAATATCCTTCAAAACTTTGTTTTAACTCAAAAGTCAGTTTTTGCCACAAAATGTAAGGTTAAACCCTTGCAATTTCAACAAAATCTTTCCAAATGAATTTTTCACGAACAAGTTGTTTTTGACCACATTTATATGAAAATGTAAGGTTAACTCCTTGCAATTTTTCAATATCCTTCAAAACTTTGTTTTAACTCAAAAGTGTGTTTTTAACCACAAAATGTAAGGTTAACCCCTTGCAATTAAAAATCTTTTAAACGTTATTTTTGACTCAAAAAAGTCTTTCAATGTGACCTCATTTATCTAAAATGTAAGGTTAACCCCTTGCAATTTTTTTAATAACTTTCAAAACTTTGTTTTAACTCAAAAGTCAGTTTTGACCACAAAATGTAAGGTTAACCCCTTGCAATTACAAATCTTTCTAAATATGTTTTCGACCCAGTAAACTCGTTTTGGACCACATTTATTTAAAATGTTAGGTTAATCCCTTGCAACTTAAACAAAATCTTTCGAAATGTATTTTGGCTAAAAAGTTGTTTTTGACCGCATATATTTAAAATGCAAGGTTAACCCCTTGCAATTTTAACAAAATCTTTTGAAATGAATTGTTCACGAAAAAGTTGTTTTTGACCACAGTTATATGAAAATGTAAGGTTAACCCCTTGCAATTTTTCAATATCCTTCAAAACTTTGTTTTAATAACTTTTTAATAAATCTTTCAAAACTTTGTTTCAACTCAAAGTCAGTTTTTGAAATGAATTTTTCACGAAAAAGTTGTTTTTGACCACATTTATATGAAAATGTAAGGTTAACCCCTTGCAGTTTTTCAATATCCTTCAAAACTTTGTTTTAACTCAAAAGTCAGTTTTTGACCACAAAATGTAAGGTTAACCCCTTGCGATTTTGAAAAAAATCTTTCGAAATGTATTTTTGGCTAAAAATTGATACGTAATTTTCACCATTTATTGACTCTGCTCTTCAAAATTGCACAGGAATTTTAGCTTTTAATTATTCAGAAACTGAGAAAAATTCCAGGTTTTGCAAACACCATGTAGAAATATAACAATGTGAAACCTAGCTAACTACTGAAAAAGCATTCAATTTGCACCGGCACCAGACTATCATGTGACTTACCTCGGAAAAGAGAGGGTGACATATTTACAAAAGAAATCGTTGAAGCGTGAAAACCTACTCCAATATGATCAAGTGTGGAAGGCCCTTCAACCAGGTTGGATAAAGACCCTCACTCTAAGAGGCCTACATCCATCTCAAACACACTGCAACCAGCATCCCAGCAGCATTTTCCAGAGTCTCACTTCAACATGTATCTCTGTGCCAGAGAGCCCAGGTTCATCCATCTTCTACCATTCTACCATGTCTGGCAAAGACAGATCTGGACTCCCAAGGGCTTCCTACCTCCAACAGGACTGAAGATGAGAAGTCTGCAATATGGCCTAGCACAGAAGTCCCAAAACCCAAGTCCAGCCCCAGTAGCTCTAGGTCTAACAAGTATAACCCATAAACTCCCAGTTCTATCAATTTGCAGACTATCAGTCTTGAAGCCCTTCAACTAATATTCAAGTTCCCACAGAAGTCCCAAAACCTAAGTCCAGCCCCATTTATTCTAAGACCAACAAGTTTAAGACCCATAAAAATCTAGTCCTATAAATTTGCAGATTTATTGGTCTTGAAGCCCTCCAACTCATCAGTCCACTTGCCAACCAAGAATTCCCAAGGTCCAAGAATCCAAACCCCCTCAGCTCCCAATTTTTAAAAACCCAGCCTCAGACCCTCAGATCTGGACAAATTTTAAGGGGTACACCTTGATCTGAAATTCTGGCCAGAGCTGAAAAATTTTCTAAGTCCAAACCCAGCCTCAGACCCTCAGATCTGAAAAAATCTTAAGGGGTACCCCTTGATCTGAAATTCTGGCCAGAGCTGAAAAATTTTCTAAGTCCAAACAACCTAAGGGTTTTAATTACGAAAACCGGAGAGTTTTTCAAGAAAGTGCCATGGCAGAGCGGGAAAAAAGAGAACTGGCATGCTGAGGGTACGCGGTTCAACCCTGCTCCATGCTACTATTTTATTTATTTTTAAAATTTATCTCTGCAATGAGGAAAAATTCTCCTCCCGGGTCCCCAGCTGGGATTTGATCCGGGGACCCCGGCCTGGCGGTCAGCGAGCTAGACCGCCAGGCCACTGGCTACTTGTTAAAAAAATTTCTCGGACGTTATATTTAAAGGTTAGATTGTGCAATGTTTTTAAAAAAAAAAATACAGGGAGTGGGGGTGTTTCAGGGGTTGGAAATGGCTCATTTGAATAACAATGCAGGAAAACGAATATTCATATATATCCAGACATTTATTTAAATAAAATTTGCTCTGTAGGTTCTACCTCGATTTACATCCACTATTTTAACACATTTTTTAACAATATAATGTACATATATTATAACACATTTTACATTGGAACATTTTAAGTTTTTGAACAGGAATTTCATTGTTCCTTAAAAACTGTTAAATGAAGGTTTTAATAAACATTCCATTGCACTTGTATTTTGAAAAAAAAAGTTAATTTAACGCTATTTCAGTGCAAAGTCCTTAGTTACAACTTACACATTTTACTTAAAGGCAAAATTGGACAAAATTGACATTAATTGTTCACAAAATATACATGTATATATAAAATGGCAAAATGTTTTATGCATTGTTTTGGTGAATAATTATAAAAATGCCCGACTTCAACATGCCAGTGATTTTAGATACAGCATTGTACAAAATAACACCAAAAAAGTATATAGACACCTTATAAAACTATTACTACATGTACATCAAAAGTTACACAATACACTCATTACAAAGTAGGTTGCACATAATATAATGGATACTGCCCTCTATAGGTGGTAAAATATTTAAGTTGAGTCTATTTGGCTTATAATTCTAATTACAATTCAAGTGTGTCATAAATTAAAGGACAATATTTAGGGATACAATTTTTGTTACTTAATTGCATTCAAAACCAGAGCTTTTACAAGTCTTGTAAACACACGTTCATATGTCTACTTGTGATTAGGCTGTTCTGTACTAAATGGGTACCTTTTAAATGTACATAAATAATACACAAAATTAATCCTTGAAAATGCAATCCAAGGCCTCAGTATTTGTTTTATTAAGCACGAGGACAATTCCGCAGTGACTGACATGACATTGTTACAATGTTACTGTTTAGGCTACTAATACTGGTCTAGATACAAAACCTAATATCAAACTTAAGTTTGTTTTGCAAACCAGGACTCGGAATCGAATGTTCACACTTGGACTTGACTCGAGTCACATCGACAAAAGACTCAAACTTGAACTCATGAGTCGCATTTGTTTAAACCAAAAAGTTACCTTTTAAAAAACACATTATTTTGATGTTTATTTTCCGATAGTTAAAGCAACGCTGAAGAACGTTAAGCACACGAACCACATAATGCAAATGTTTATTAATTAAATATGCGCCCATCCCTATATTCCGCGATAGCGTGACTCGACTACCATTAATACTAGGCAAGAGGCTAAATTTATTCACAAGTTGGCCATATTAAATTGAAAGCGCGGTAAAATTATCATTTTTGGAACTTGCAAATTTAGAAATGAAAGCAATGAAATAAAAATAATTATCAATTAATACCAGTCTGCTGCGATAAAGAATTAAAAATTTTGATTAAATATATACCCTAATGTTTTAAGCCATATTTCAAAAACTTTAAAGCAAGGCTTGAAACGCATAATTAGTCTGGCACCATCCCATTCAACAGGTTACAATTTATGAAATGCATTCAGGGAACATGATCTATAAAATGGCTTTTAAAACTCATCTTTTGATGCATGTAAAAACACATCAATCTTTCCTGTACTCAACTTAAGGATTCTTTGTTTACTATGACTGACTAATCAATTAAAAGCAACGCACATGACGCAAGAAAATAAAATGGCTTAAACAAACTTGACATTTCTCTTCAAGTTCAAGGCTTCATATATGATTCCATTTATTCATCATAGCTGATATTTCACTATTTACAGGTGACAAGATGAAAAATGAAAATTTTATTTGATAAAATATGCAAATGTACATTGTGACCGACATTAATGCGACTATCGATGTGACCGACATTAAGCATCCTATTCTTAATGTTGAGTTACAGATCATAAATTTCCAACAGCAATTGTTTTCAATACAAGCATTTTTTTCCAATATTAAAACATAAGTTTAGAGGGTGGATAAACCACACAGACATTTTAATACAAACTATAAATGAACTCAGATATAATGAATTTTAGAACATATTAAAAGTTGTTTCCAAGAATAAAAACTGTGTACTTATAGACTTGGGTATTTATTACGTAAGTTTGTTTTTTTGGTTTTCTCAACATTTGGTCTCAACTTTAACTGAATTTTCTCAAAGTTGTATTTGTACACACTTCTAAAATTTCTCATGTTCCTTTATTTTCTGTCTACACTTCTTTTAGCTTCTATTGTCGTCTTCATGCATATAATCCTTTCTGTTCCAATTGTTGTTTCCATCCTGCCTGTCTCTCTGCTGTAGTAATTGGCAATCTTGGTGTACCTTCCCTGAAAAATCTGAAATAAAGAAGAACATCATTTGTATGTTAACTTTTAATTTCTATATTTCTAGCACTACAAAAGTTATTCACATTTGAATGAGCCATTAAATGAATGAAATTGGCCGACGTTTAGTTAAAGAATTAAGTTACAAATTTCAAATTATTTGAAGCAAACCAATTATTCAGTTCTCACTGGGTAGACTATTTCCTCCCCCGCTCACTTCCGAACTCAAAATGTATGGACTACAAAATTAAACAAAAAATTAGTCTTTTTTCAAGGGGTTGGAGATGTCTAAAACAGAAAATGTACAATGTAATTGTTTTGTTAAAATATAACATAAAAGTGGAAATTAATGATTTATTGGGGGAAAATTGCATTTGTTGAATTCAACATGTTTTTTGCCGATTGGGAGGTGGGGGGAGCAAATGCTCGTCAGGGAGGCCCAGCCTCAGCTCCCCCCAGCAACTGGCATGAGCATATACTGTTAATCCTTAGACAGTGGCCTGGAAGAATCTTGAAACTTCACTAGTGACCATGCGGCAAACAATACTGAAGTTCTCCATAGGAGTGGTGAAAATACTCGCAATAAGCAAAATTGGTACCCTCTGAGCTTGTTAAAAGTGATGTACTTGCCCATAGATACTTGCAAAAAAAACTGCCAGGACCTGAGATGTGTTGTTACATGTACATCAGAAATTTTGTTATGACCCAGCTCATGTACTGGGAGCCGACTGTACTTGTCAGGCCTTGTTGTGGCGGGGGAGACTTGCATGTTCCAATGAACTAAAGACCTCAGCCAACTGGAGCTGCTGCTCCTGGAAGGGCCACTGTTGTCAGTGCCGTCTTTGGGGAGGTTCCAGACCAAAGTAGACCCATGGCAGGCCAATGTAGACCGGATTGGACAGCATTGGGCCAACCACTCAGCCTGGGGTGCGTTTTGGCGGTCATAACCAAGAATTGGTTTGGTGGTTTCTTGTCGGTGAATTTCTTCGGCAATTTTAATTGGGTTAGAATTACGCATGATCATGTAGTACTCAAATCCTCAAAACAATTAACCAAAGAGAAACCACCGAACCAATTCTTGGTTATGACCGCCAAAACGCACCCCTGGCTATTCTCAAGTTATGTCTGCAACACGAAGTAACCAGAAGTACTTTCAATGGTCCACTGGAAGGACTACTTTTCAGCAGAAAAGATCTGTACCGACCAATGACCATGATACCTGGACAACCAAACCTCGAAGAGTCAACATGCATCGCCACCTGGAATGTGCAAATGCTTCTCCATACTGGTGCCGCCACTCTGTTGTCTCTCAAGCTCACTAGGTACGACATCTTCCTGGACTTGTATAATTGAGTTTAGGTGGGCAAACTGCAGGGAATGTTGGGATGGTGACCACATCGTCCTCTGCTCTTAAACAAATCTGGCCAAGTTGGGGTCATCCTCACTACAGTGATGCAACTGGCATGATAGGCCCTCATCAACAGGGAGCCAGTGTCGTACCACATCTTTGCAACATGATTCAAACTTCAACATGGTAAGCTGAGCTGCCCGAGCATCACGGTATATTACTCTCCTACAGACGTAGCAGATGATGACATCAAAGCTGCAATGCCTGCTGCAAGGACTCCTGAATTTATTGCGCATCACCACACAACATCTCCTTGGTCCTCACAGATGCCAGTGTAACCTTTGCAAGGATCAACTGGGAGAAATTCTGGGATGACGCAGTGTGGCAGTCCGAGGCGGCAGCAGCAGCAGCAGTGCATACTGTCAAGGATCTTCTCTTTTGTGAGCTCTGCAGAGCCAGTGCTTGTCCCCATTAAACAAGGGCTCTAGTACCTCCTTCATCGACAGTCATATCAAAAACAGTGAACATACCCTCTTGCTCTAGCAAATAAAAAGCATTGGTCACATCTTTGTCTCCAGATGCTGTCTAGCTTCCATCGATCAGTTCCACGTTTAGTGGGGCTGAATTAGGCAACACTGACCACCACCTCCTCATCGCCTAGATTCAACTTAAACTGCAGGCTTACACCAGCCCTTGGTACCAGAGCAGAGTGGACTCTATCCGTCTGCGGGATACAACTGTCTCCGTTTGCAATGATGCCACTGGCACGTCAGGCCCTTGTCAGCTGGAGGCTCATGTCGTACCACATCCTTGCCACTAGGTGCAAACATTGACATCACATTGACATCAGACCGAGCATCACGGTGTGTTCTCCTACAAATCAGATGACGACACCAAAGACGACGATTCTATTCGGCTACAACTCTGGACTACTGAGTTGCCTGGTACCTCACAACATCTCCTAGGTCCTCACAGATGTGAACTCAACAATTTGCATGCAACACACTGCCAGAGGACTTATGTCATCAGCACCTCCTTCGACAGTCATATCAACGACAAAAGTAAACATGTCGTCTTGCTCTGTCACACAACAGAGCACTGCATGGCAGGCACCTGAAGAAGAGGATTCATCAGTGGACATGGTAACACAGAATGCGTTGAATCACTGTCTTTGTCACCAGATGCTGGCTACCTTCCATCCACTGAGCACATGCCTCCTCATCGCCCATGTTTGCTGAAGGCTACCCCCATCAGCCCTGTACCAGAGCAGACTCCATCAGCTTGCTGGATTCATCCGTCTCACCCACTCTTGCTGTGAGGTAGCATATCGCTTCAATGCACTAGCGCTGGAGGACACAACCAACATTCTAATAAACATTGCCACCTTTATCCCAGTCCCAGACTCTTGCCATATCACACCGGTCACTCTGATCACCACCTGGAACATTTCAAGGCTCTCCATATAATTCCACCCAGACCTTCAGATCTTCTCCTGATGATCCTTCCTGCCTTTATGCCCATCTTGGACTACTGCCATATCGCCCCATTCACCACCTATGAGTGAAGAAGGTTCCACAACCAGACAGTCGTGTAAACCCTGGATTAACCAGTGCACGCTCAACATCATAGTGCAGTACTGTTCAGCCCATCTAAGGCTCGACAGAGAACATCGATGCTTCAACGCCATCCATAACGCCACCATTTCTGAGGACGAAAAAGTTACAGGCAGCAGTGCAAAATGACCAGGGTCTTCTCTTCAGTGAGCTCCGCTGAGTCATTAAGGCTTGTCCCTCCAAAAAGGTTCTCATTGACGACATCGCTGGCAACATCACATCTGAAGCCAACTACACCAGACCCTGCCTGGTAATTTCCAATCTCTCCTTAACCATCCATCCAGACCTCTTGATCCGCATGTGATGATACCTTGTTGCCCCGCTACAATCTCAGACTCCTGCCACATCGCCCTGGTCACCACCTACACGGTGAAGAAGGTATTTGGCCAGCTCGTGAAGAAGGTACTTTCCAGCTTAAGAACCATCAAGCTCCCAGTATCTGCAACATCACAGAAGAGCTACGGTGGAGACTGCATATGGTGGAATGGCCGAGGAAAATCATCGACTCACTGTGGATCTCAGAGAAGCTTCCTACTGATTGGATGCATATTATTTTTCCCATATTGAAAGAGAAAGGAGATGAGCTCATCTGTTCCAGCTACTGGGGTATCACTCTGCTCTCCCTTCCAGGGAAACTGTGGAGTCTAGGTGTTGTGTGCCAGCAGTGGGCAATCTTGGGCTAGTGATCACATCTTCCTCTAGTGTGGGTCATTTAACAAATGGCCTAAGTGGGGTTACTCTCACTTTGACATCAGTCACGCCACTGGTTCGCAGGTCCTCATCAGCAGGGAGCCGGAGTCGCGCACTGCATCCTCGCCACAAGGTTCGAACATCAACATGGTAGGCTAAATATCATGCTCCTCTCCTATAGATGAAGTGGATGTCGACATCAAAGATGATGATTTCAATCAGCTTCAAAATGCAAGGATACCTGAATTGTCTCCCACTGCACAACTTCTCGTACTAGCACCGTCGATTTTCATAACATGTAAATAGCCTACCAAACCCAGGGTCTCCTGTGACGTGACTAACTTCTCTGTGCTTGACAACAACTCAGAGAGCTGTTTTAGAGTTAATGATTGCAACACGGACTGGTTCTCCATCAACAGAGTTGGACAGGGCTGCCATCGGCAAACTTGGTTTATTCAACTACTACCTCACAGACCATGGAGTATGTGGACGATACCACCCCGTTTTACATCCAATGTTTACGACATTCAGGATGCACTCGGAGGCTGAAAATCCTGGACTAGAAGTCTGCTGTTTCAAGACTTATGCATGTCGGAGAGGGCCCCACCACCTCCTATCCGTGTCAATGCCCATGATGTCCAGATCTTCAAATTCTTTGTTTACCTCGGATCCAATGTTTCTGAAGCTGGCAGCCAATAGATGTTATGGACTTGACGCAGGGGTCATAAGGTCTCTCTGGAGACCTGTATGGCACCACCACAACATCAGGCTTCAAGACTAAAATGCATCCATCTTGCAGTCCTTCTGTGTAACATATCCCTTCCCGAGTTCCATTGCCAAAAGACTAACCGGCTTCAAGACTTAGCATTAACGAGAAACTCTGATGTGAACTTTCTTCCTACAGGGTGCAGTTAGCTCGCTGTATCCCGTCATGCTATTCATACTATAAGTCTCGCACGTATTAAATAAATTATTACCGTTTATATAGTTTAGGCATTCTCCAGATGACTTTACTCACTAAAACTTGAAGTTAGTGCGGCACGCGCCGATATTCAAAGAACCACTTCCCTTTTTAGCGACTGTCAATTCACATCGAGTATCAACAGAACTTTTGCCTAGTAGTTTCTATCGTGCTAAATATAACATACCAAGATGGAGATAGCAACCAGGACCTCGATCTTCTTCATTTTGACATCAGCTTCGCTGACTTGGACACCAGCTCTATTCTATTGGTACAGTCCATGACAGCCATGTGCTCTGGCATTCCTCCCATGGTAGATGGCAGATGGCCAAAAAGATGAAAAAAAGTACTCTACGAGGAGCATAAGCATCCGCCAGAGGCTCCAAGATAAATGCCGTGGATGGAGACCAGGACAACTGGTGGAAGATGCTGGCCATTGCAGGTCTTCAAGTCCTGTAATGCAACAGACAAACAAAGAAGACAAAAGGACCATTCTTATTGACAGCAACATTACAATCAATTACAAATTGTATAATCATAATCGTATAATCATTAATCCAATGCCCCCCCCCCCCCAAATAAAAACCACACCAAAAACCCATTTATTTAACACGAAGACGAGTCGGTTGAAAATTAGTTTTAAACATTCCTTTTGACTTAAATGTATAAGCCTCTTGTCCTGCAAAGTGATGGCAGCTAGTTTGGGAGGGAAAAAGTGACATTTATTATTATTTTTTTTTTTAAATCTGTCACCCCAAATCAATAGGCCTATTTTATTAAATTAAACTAAGTAGGCTTTAGAACTTGCAAATTCAGTTGACTGTTCATATTTTCATTAAAAAAACCCAAACAAAACCAAACAAAATTGATTTTAGCATGAACAAATCAACCCATAAACATAGAAATAGCACACATATAAATGTACATTTCAAGTTTAAAATTACGGTTCTACAGTTTGCTTGACATGTATTTAACATCGTTTCTTACATAATACCAACATTAATTCTATAACTACATGTATATCAACAAGAATCGAATCTACTTATTATTAATCAACTAAATACGGCCTACATTTAAAAAAAAAAATCTGTCACCCAAATTCAATAGGCCTAAGTGAAACTCAGTAACTAAGTTTAGAACTTACAAATTCAGTTGACTGTTAATATTTTCCTAAAAAACAACAAAACTAAAGTGATTTGTTTCTATACAAACATAAATTTTATAAGTACATTTATATTAACAAGAATTGAATCAGTTATATATCAACTAAATACAAGCTTGAACACCGGTAGGTACAGGGTGAAGCAAAGCTTTTGTTTCCCAACCTATGGACAGATACAATTACAATACAAGTGACTTGATTGGGACAAAACACAAGGACAAACAAGAATATAACAAGCAGGAGTAAGATAATTATTGAACAAGTTTTTAGCTTACCTGTTCCCTTGTAACCTTGCATTTGTATTCCTCTTCTGGTGGTTTTTCGCAGATGATTCAGCAAATTTCCAAGAGGAAGAAAATCTTCTCAAGTTCTTTCATCGTAAACGAATACGCAAAAAATAAAGACAGCAAAATATATATATCCAAGCTGATCTGTTTTGAAAATGTTGCGTCCCTGATCTTGTCAAACTAATGGAGACCAATGATTAACCAATTATTATTTTTAACACAGTCTAGGAAAACCCTGTGTGTAACTTGCTAGTAACTGAAAATTGCATTTTAATTTGCACACAAACACCAAAATAATTCAGCTGTCCACCAATTATCATTTACCGTTCAAATACAATGAAGTAAGGGCGTTTTCGTGCCTTCATGAATTAACAAAAAGTTGCACAGGAAAAGACAAAAAACATATTCATCATTTCAGGAAAAAAAACATCCTCAGATTCAAAACACAAAATCTCACCGTAAAAATAATGTTTGTCATGACAAAAATTATTTGAACTAATTTTAAACAAACAAACTAGCATTAAGAACAAACAAATTAAAACATGCAAAACAAAGAAAGAAGACTTTCACAAAATAAAGGCTCTCACCGGAAAAAAATCTGATAATAAAAACATACTAAAGGCCTTCATAGGGGTGGACTACCCTCCAGCCTTGGGGATTATTCTGCCCCATGATAAGAATAAAATACTGGAAAACTTAAGATATAGTACAAACAAAATAAAGGCCATCATAGGGGTGGACTACCCTCCAGCCTGAGGGGATTATTCTGCCCCATGATAAGAATAAAATACCGGAAAAATTAAGATAATACAAACAAAATAAAGGCATTTCATAGGGGTGGACTACCCTCCAGCCTTGGGGATTATTCTGCCCCATGATAAGAATAAAATACTGGAAAAATTAAGATGTACATGTAGTACAAACAAAATAAAGGCCTTCATAGGGGTGGACTGCCCTCCAGCCTTAGGGGATTATTCTGCCCCATGATAAGAATAAAATACTAGAAAAATTAAGATATAGTACAAACAAAATAAAGGCCATCATAGGGGTGGACTACCCTCCAGCCTTAGGGGATTATTCTGCCCCATGATAAGAATAAAATACTGGAAAAATTAAGATAATACAAACAAAATACAGGCCTTCATAGGGGTGGACTACCCTCCAGCCTTGGGGATTATTCTGCCCCATGATAAGAATAAAATACTGGAAAAATTAAGATAATACAAACAAAATAAAGGCTTTCACAGGGGTGGACTACCCTCCAGCCTTAGGGGATTATTCTGCCCCATGATAAGAATAAAATACTAGAAAAATTAAGATATAGTACAAACAAAATACAGGCCTTCATAGGGGTGGACTACCCTCCAGCCTTAGGGGATTATTCTGCCCCATGATAAGAATAAAATACTGAAAAAAATTAAGATATAGCACAAACAAATTTAAGGCCGTCATAGGGGTGGACTACCCTCCAGCCTTTGGGGATTATTCTGCCCCATTGCATGTATGAGTTCCGTGCGCCACCGAAAGAGGGCGCCCTTTTACCTAGCAACAACGTCCCATGGGCGGGACATTTTGCTGGTTGACGCGCACCATTCCTTGTGTGTGACGCACGTACACCAGGGGATTTGTACTATGTACACGCAGTGGCCGAGCTTCGCGGCAAATGAATTGCAGTCAGGCAAGATGGCGTCGGTCGGTCACCCTAAACTGTGCTTCCTTTGCCGGTGAGGGGGTACTTGTGAACGGAGCAGATACAAGAAATTGACAAATCTGTAAACTGCTAGTCCAGAACCAAGTCTTTGAAACGTTTGGGTAAGGGTATGTTGGCGACTAGAACGTCTGTGGGTTGCAATGGTGGGTCTATCGCTGGCAATTGTGTGGGAGCTTCACTGGCTCTGATGTCAGGTGGCTGGCATAGGTCAGAGTGGTTGTAAGTTGTGTTGTACGTATTCTCATTTGATACTGATGGAAGGCTAGTCAGGTCGTCGGCCGGTTCCAATATCTCTGTAGGGTGTGCGGGGGATTGTATGTTCTCAGCTGGGATCCAGTGAACTTACGAATGTTACACCGAGCGTTCTCTACATCTTCATCTTTATCTGGATACATGGCAACAGGCCAAACTTGGCCCATGACGCCATGGGTGCAGAGTGTGCTCAGTTTTGTCCAGGTTGGATTTGAACAACTCAATGGACTTCAGGGACACGATGGACTGGGGGGAGTTGATTCCAATCAACTACGGTCCGGGGTAAGAACAAGTTTTGGCACCTGGTTGGTCTCAAGCCACTGGTTGGCATCCTGATTAAAGTGGCAACTAGAGTGGTCAGCTGTTCTTTTGTTAAGCTGGATGGTGACAGGAGAACTCCCAGTGTGGATTTGTGAGTAAGTCTAGTTTTTTCCGCCTATCTGCTAAGGAATCTCATTTTAACATCTCAATCATCTTGGTGATGCTGGATGTCAACAAACCGGGCAGCTCTGCATTAAACCTTGTCTAACATCTGGATGTAGTTGGCTTGGTAAGGATCAGAAACTGCAGTGGCGTATTCAAGATGAGGTCTGACCAACGCCAAGTATGCTTTCGACTTTAGACATATACTTTAGTTTCTCTGCTACATTGATGAATGTTTCTTTGAAGTAAACCAAGGACCTTATTGGCTTTATTTGTAATATGATGATAGTTGGCTTCCCAGGTGAGAGTAGTCAAACTGGACTTTCTTCTTCTTGAGACTCACAGTCATGGTGGTACACTTTTTTGGATTAAAGGTCATCCGCCATTTTGCAGCCCAGCCACACGCTTGATCAAGGTCTTTCCGAAGCTTGATGCAGTCTTCCTGGTTGCTGATGACATTGTAAAGGATTGCATCATCTGCACAAAGGCGGATGTTGGATGACAGGTTCTCCACGATGTCGTTGATGTATACATGTATAAGAAACAACAACGGACTGAGCGCTACACCTTGCGGCACTCCAGATACAACCTTCTGCCACTTAGAAGCTTCTCCATTAATCACAACTCGTTGTTGTCTCTGGGTTAGAAAGGTGCTGATCCAGTTGAGGATGTTGCTTCTACCAGAGAAGTGTAGCTCGGATTTTAGTCGATCATGAGGAACACAGTGAAATGCTTTTGTGAAATCAAGTATGGCTGTATAAATCTGATGGGCTTTATCAATTCCTTCCATCCAATCGTTGACTACTTGGATAAGTTGTGTAGCACAGGAATGGCCTTTACGAAATCCATAATGATGTGAGGATATTATGTTTATCAAGGTGCTTTCTAATCTCGAAGTGAAGGATGTACTCGATGAGTTTACACATAATAGCTGTCAGTGAAACAGGACGATAGTTCCCTGGGTCGTCTCTAGCACTTTTTGTAAAAGCGGTGACATATTCGCTAGCAACCAATCTTCAGGAAGATTCCCGTTGTCAAGGGATTGCTGGAACAAAGCAGTAAGGACGGGAGCCATCACACTGGCAGTTTCCTTCAGCATTCTGGCGCTAACTTCATCAAGGTCTAGAGCTGTTGCCTTGCCAACTTGAAGATTATTCAGAAGTTTTAAGACTCCCTCTGGTCTAATAGTAATCTCTTCTACGGCTGGGTAGCAGCTTGGTGAAAAAGGGACGAAGGAGGTATCCTCGTCTGTGAAGACAGAGTTGAAATGATCTGCTATTGCTCTTTGCTCTCTCCTGGTCTGTAATCATCAGCTTGGTTTCTTTCCTCAGAGTTGGGATGGTTGAGTTGTCAACACGCTTTCTCCTAACACACTTCCAAAATGCTCTTGGATTGGTCTCGAGATCATCAATGCTTGCTTTGGCATATTCGGCCTCAGCTTTCTTGATGTTTTGCTTGATTTTCTTTTGCATCTCCCAAAACTTCTCCAAGTCTTCAGGAAGTTGAGATCATTTTGCCTTCTTGTGAAGTCTGTTCATCAACTTCAATGTGTGGCGTTGGTGCTTTATGGGTCGGAGGGGTGCTTTTGACTGCTCACTGTGGGGATTGGTTGGAGAGTCGCTGTTGGTGTTGGGTTAGGACCATTTTGGAGGTCAGAGAACGGGAACTGCTGATTGGTAAATATGTCACGCTGATGTCAAATTTCTCGGGCGGACACAGGCTTTGCATGCAAATGCGGCCATTTAGGTTGGCAGTTCTGACAGAGAGGGTCAACGGTGTAATGAACCACCAATAGGGTCCAGAAGTAGACTTTCTTCTAGTTCCCATACAGCTTTTTCATGCTATGGGACTCTTGTTTAGTTGTGGTGTTGTTTCACGGGCTAGGCATGTGAATCCTGGGGTGGGGTCTTTACGAATCACTGCAGAGGAACCATCGGTCGGACCTCGATGCAGAGTCCAATTGGCGCATCACAGAGCGTGTCATGGCGCCCATTGTCCAGAAGACATTATGTGTGGTGAAGGAAGTGGTGGTTTTGCGGATGACAAGGATCAGTTGGTGGTTGCGTTTGAAAAGGTTGCCAGAGTAGAAAATGCTACTACGTCAAGTGGGTCTCCACTTGACTGCTTGATCAATGTATGCGGGGTGGATTGCAGTGAATTATGAAGCGCAGTGGTGACAACTTGATGTTATGTGGCCGATTGCTTTGTCCATGTCAAGGGCGTAAAAGTACCTGTTCACCACGATCGATGTGGAGTTGGTGGTGAGTTGGGTGGTTAAGCCAATACAAAGTGCCGTGAGGAGGCCATTGAGCACTTGCCAGGGGATGATGATGCATTTGCGAGTTGGTAAGAGTGGTTGGTCACGGCGGACAATCAGCAAGCCATCCTTCGCAACAGAGGCCACATGGAGATAGCGCTTGATGTCTCTGATGTTGGTCAGGTTTTTTATGGTTCCTTGCACAAGGTTGGCATGTGTGCGCTGCAGGTCTGGCCATTCGGACTGGATTTCTGACCACACTGTTCTATTTGGGAGTTTGATGTGGAGGGCACATCTTCGACTGATGTGCATAGAACAAGAGAATCTACCTCATTGCTTCAGGAAGGTGCAGATTTGGCAGGTGGGGTCACTCCACATGCAGTTAGGAGCGTTGCAGCTTGCAAAGTCAGACGGGATGTTGGCCGATCCAGCAACATGTTACACTGATGCTTGGTAACGGCTCACTATTGACAAGAAATAAAAAATGCAGGGGGTTGCTGAAAACTGTCCTCGACACAATTTTTCATAGGCTTGTACACAGGGTTTACTGTCTGTGAGAATGCATTCGTGGTGTTTTGACTGGATGATGAATGGGTTGAAATGCTTGGTTTCTGCAGACATGGAGAGTGCTGCAACTTCGCATGGTAACCAAGTCGGTTGGCAACCATGCAATGTGGCGCTGAAGAAACCTGTCAGGAGGGATTTGGCTTTGCAGGTAATGTACAGTGTTGCACCGATGCTGTGTTTGTTTTTTTTACTGATCCGTCAGTCACAATCCACAGCTGATCATCTGGGTGTGGAACGATGATTGTTTTGGAAGGTGGCTCTCAGTTCATCAGACCATATGCGAGGTTTTTTTTCTGTCGTCCAGCCACTGCATCATCCAATGGGGACAGTATCAAAGCTGGAGCAACTTGGGGTAACTTGCGAGAGTACTTTGAAGGCACCAATGGATGATCTCAAGCCATCAACCTCGCCTTGGATTGAGCATGTTGACAGGGTGGCTACTCGATGGGGTTGGCTTTATTGGACCAGATCCAGCCCAAGATGGTTGTGGGCTCTTTGGGCAAAGGACTTGCTGTTTCATTGCGGAAATTTAAGTCGCATGTTGTTTTTGTTAAGGGCGTGCAGAACTGATCTCCGGTTGTTGAGTAGTTCATCATGGGTGTTGCCTCTGTAATACATGTCGTCAATAGGTTTTGCTATCATGTACTCCCTTTTCCAGGTCTCCAAGGATATGGCACATACATGAAAGTTCTTCCAATGCCGCCTCAGAGCCAGGCATTCCCATTTGTGTACACCCTGACACAGCAAAAACAGAAAAAATAATTGAAAAGCCAGTGTTATTACGCAGCTGTAGTATCAGCTGGCTAGCTGCTCACTTGCTTGTGATTGATGCATACAATTGGAAGTCCAAAGATGGCACTCAAATTTGTAATAGTGTTCAGTGATGTATATTCTGTTGCGTTATAGTGCGTGGAAATGTTTCTGACACTACCACTATGCCAGTAAGTAGGTAATGGGGGACGCAACTCACAAGACTTATTGAACAAGAGGAACAACTTTATGTAATTACGTATTGCTGCGCTTAACCATCAGTGGGTCGTAGTGACCTCTAACTTGCCCGGTCAAGGGCAAGGGACCAGGTTGGTGGCAGCTGCACAGCACCCGCAACCTGCATAGCTATATAAGCTGGGGATGACCATGAGGCCTGGTCCAGGTGACAGGCCGCTGCCCAAGGTGGATCTGGACTGCAGCATCAAGGGCAAGACGAGCAAGAGCAGGAGCTTGGAGGTGCCGAACACGACCAAAAAGGGTGTTTCATTTCCTCCCCGAGATCTCAGACAAAATGCTACCGAGCCCAGTACGCTGCTGGATGATTGCACTGGAGATGAAGTCGAACCATCGGATTCCAAGTATGCGACGCTGACACTGCATGTGGAAAGCTTGAATGGATTCTTGTTCTTTCTTGTGTAGTTAAAACAAGATGGCTGCATCCATTGGAAAACAGTAACAGGATGCCAGAGGGCGATACAACCAACAGGCGCAGGTCAATTCTGTTTGACTCACACTGTATACTGCCCTGTGATAACTGAAGAACTGTTGCCCACCACATGGAGGATCAGTGAAGTTCAGTAGATGGGGTTCCTGCCAGGATTCATCAGCTTACCATGAGTGAAGACAAAGATGCTTGGAAAAAGAAACAGACAATAAAAAGGAAATTAATTCATTTTATCTACAACCATTAGGCCAACAAAATAATGGTTCTGCTTCTGGTTACCCTACCTACCCTATTTTGAAAGCCCCTACCCTACTTTTTTTGGGGGGAGGGGGTGAGGGAGAAATGAGCAAACAAACCTGAAAATCACCAATTACTACCTTTTACCCTTGACTACACGCAGACACCTCCATAACATCATACAAAAAAAACTGCCCCCCAAAAAATCCCTACCTACCTACCTACCCTATTTTCAAATGCCATGTAATCGGAAGCAGAATGCTATTTTATTTTGGGGGCCTTATTAACTAACACAACACCTGTCAAGTCATGAGCTATTGAGCGCTGGATGCTTGAAGGTATAGATTTTCAAAATTTCTGCAAAAAGAGCCAAAGAAATGCTCTAAATGAATGAAAGCAGAGCAAATTGAGTAAAAGCTTCATTCATAATACATTTTATGGAATTCAGTTTTCAAAATGTACAATACAACCAATTCTTGAAGACACAAGCCTAACTGTATCGATATTCCAATTTTGTTGCCAAATAAAAGCATGCACTTGGTGTTCTCAATAGGCCTAGGCCTATAGTTTGTCTAGTCCGATGTTATTGATATAATCAATTTTAAAACTTGTTCCAAATAAACTAATCTCAAATTTTAAGATAAGTTTTAGTAAATGTTTGTTATGAGACTGACCTGAATGTCATCTTCATTGTTAAAATGTACCATCATCTGAAAGAAAAAATCATTTAAATATTATACACATTTTCACAATGACGCCCCAAAAAGTTATGAAATTTAAAAAAGGGGAAAGATTCTCATAGCTGCCGTCGCTAATTTTTCCCTTCAGTGTCCTATCAGCCTTCAGAAAGTGATATGTCCAAAAAAATACTGAACTATTTACTAGAAAAACACTTGTAAATTTTTAGACCAGTCTGTTTGTGCACAGACATGACAGAGTGACAAGTGATCATGGACAGATATGGGAATCTTTCAAAAAAACAAAAAAAAGGACAGATTTTCATGGACATGACTAATTTTTCCCTGCAGCAACTAGTATCAGCTGTCAGAATGCGATAACACGTCCTAAAAAGTACAAACAATTTAAGGAAAGGAAAAATACTGAAGCATTTACTGTGAAAACACCTGGATTTTTTAAGACCAGTTTGGGACTCAAACCCCGTCACCCCCCCCTCCCAAAAAATGGCAACTTATCAATAAAACTAGTGTTGGACCTACTCATATTGAAGTAAGCTAACTGCTGATTTTGTGAAGGTATGCAACACCAAATATCACATCAGCAAAACCACGGAGCGAGAAAAAAACAGACAGCATGCAAAACATACCTCGCCCAGGTTTGGTTCCATCCACACGACCGCCATCATGAGTCCTTTTGGCTTATTCCCAATTTTTGCAGAGGTTCAAAAACATCATTCAGAGTCCGTTGATGCAGAAATTAGTGGCTAAAATACTTCTTTGATTGCTCAAAAATGACATGAGATCGGTTGTACATGAGGATGCATGAGTTAAAAAGAGAAATTTTCGGCTGAAAACGGCTATCCTGCAACCGAAACCACAAACGAAGACGACGAAGGAAAACGCAATGTGCGCGCGCAAAATTTGAAAAGGAGGCCATAGCACATTTCGCTCGTAACCCCGCCCTGCAAACAGGACCGTGGCCTGTGACGTAATACAGCACTCAAACCACAGATATAGAATAAAACAATTTTGTCAAGTATTTAAGTGATTTTCTTCTCTTTTATTTTTGACAGGTAACATTGTGTAGTTGCATTTTTATTGGACAGGGGGTTCTTTTTTGTCAATTTTTGGGGGGACCAACCGACCACAGGGCAGAGAGATTATGTAAAGCTCTGTTGCAAGAGCTTAAAAACTTGCCTTACTGAAGTTCAATTTGCATTTTAACAAAAACAATACGCTTGTTGTGGAGATAATAATTTTAAAAAAATACAGGAGGAATATATTGAAATTTTGTTTTTGTTACTGGCCGTGATCTCTATATTTAAAAAAAAGCATGAAACACTACATTTAATACAACTAAATTAATAGAGTGAGGTCGGCGCGAAATAAATAAATCCGAATTACAGTCATTTTCAATTAAACAAAAACAACATGCTCATTGTAGCGATCTTATTGCTTCAACCAAATTAAGAAAATGCTTGAAGTAATGGTGTACCCAAGAGACAGGCGGGGTGGGATTGGATTAAGAGGCACCCCCCCCCCCCGGCCAACAAATTGGGGAGGGAAAAGGACCAGGGTAAATACAAAGTTTATCCACTGAATCGTTACGATGTGTATCATTAGGAGATTTAGTTTCACGAGAAACCGTCAAACGGAAATAATATGACCGGAACAATAGTGTTTTAAATGCGAAAAAAAGACTATCCGAATGATGGACAAATAACAAATAATGGACAAATAACACACTCGTTGTTTTGGGCAATAACCCGAAAAATACCAGCTTTGTTAAGTTGAAACGTTGCTCTGTTCAGTGATCGGGAGTGAAAAAACTCCCAAAGTGGAGTTGTGAACGAAAACATGCGTTATCCAATGAAACCCAGTGGAAAAAGAATATTTAAAAATAAAGAATAAACAAAAACCCAGGAGAAAAAAAACAAACCAATAGCTTTCTCGGTGTGAAGATCAAAGCAGCTAAAAAAGGAATCATCACACACACAAATTCATTTGAAGTAGGGCAGATTTAATGGTGGTGAATTCAATGAATGAAAGGCACATTTTTCAAACTCCCTTACCAAACGAACTGTACAGTTTTATTTCTGATTGGCGGAATCCTTCGCTTTTACTCATTTTTTCCCACTAATAGTGCAACTAATTCTATACAAACACAAGGTCAAAGGTTATTTCAAGGCATAGCACTTGATAAGAATTTAACCAAAAACTTGGTGCAACAATTAAAAGTGATTGAGTTTTTTTAAGAATACAATTTGACAATAAAATGGCTGTATGATCTGTCAGTAGTATAAAAAACATAATTCACTCCCGAATTTTCACAGATTAACACCTCTCAATGAGAAGCTATTGGTTGTTTGTACACCTCATGCATATTCATGAACCGAATGTGCTTCTTTCATTGGTCGATGCCAAAGATTAGCTCCTAGACTCCCTACGGTGCAGCAGCTGCAATGGCAAGTATGGTTATTGGTGGTACCAATACTAAAACCCTTACAAAGTTTTTCCACTTTTGAGAATGAAACTTAGTATGTGAAGTGAACTAAAAAATGAATAACATCTTGTCAATATTAGGTTTTTTTGCCCTTCACCAACAATCTATAAACACTGTATACTCAAGCCTGGCAGCGAATCTTTTTTTCCCAAATAACATGTGTTTCCCATCTTCTGATTGGTCCATTGCATGCATATCTAATGCCTTGTTCCCCACAACACAGACCCAAGACAGGCTTTACGTCTTGTGAGAAATGTTCCTTCCTCCCTTTAGTTATGTTTAAAGGTAAAATGAGAAGTAAAAAAAAAACGCTCACTGGGATTCGAACTCAGATCACCTGATTAGAAGTCAGGACTACTTCCAACCAGTCCACGAATCAGCTTCCAATCATTGGTGATTTAAACACCATTATTCCCGGTTATATAACTTTAATATCTCAAAAGCCTTGGACATCACGAATATGCATAACGCAGAGAGAGCGCCCTCTTTTGAAGTTGTCCGATCCCGTTTGGGTAAAAGAAAATCGCAGCCGGGCAAAAGATCTCCTGTACAACATTGTGTTTGTTCACTAAAGAATCAATAAAACCATAGAGTGCTCAGGCAATCACAGGCACTACAGGGAGAAATAGGCAGGGCGGTTTTGGGCGGTTTTGGGCGCTACAGTTAGCAGTAGGCAGTGCGGTTTCAGATGCCACATAGACTGAAGGGTTAAATACATGTAGTGAGTGCATAACTGCATGTGGAATAAACACAAACAAAACTTGGTGCCTAAATATTCATCGTATTTCTTTTCAAACACACCCTGTAAACTGAAGACAAATTGTGAAGAGAATAAATACAAAACGCAAAACAAATTATTACTAAGGGAAAATTAACCACAACAAAGCAAAAACAAACAGAAGAAAACACCAGTGTTTTACGGTTTTGAATATGAACAAAAACAATGGCATTTTTGTTCATAATTTTGCAGAAATGGCAAATTTTTTGTCACGTGCAGATTATCTTGCACACCGCATGTGTCACAAAGGCAGAGTTTTAGAGGTACAAGTGCGCCTCAGGACAAATGAAGTGCAACATGTCGACCGAATGTCAAAGTGCTTTCAAATATCAGAGTTACTGTCAAACAAAAAACAACAATACATAATAAATAACGGCCCGTCTCAATTCATATCTGGGACGAGTTCCGGACAAATTCCGAACATTGTATCGGGTATAAGTTGCAGGATCCTGAACAACTTCCCCGCAGTCTTTACGCAATGAAGTTAGCAGAATCGGTGAGTCGAGCAGTTGCTGATGACAATTTCCCCGGAACATGTCCTGGACAAAAGCAGAGCTGCTTCTGGACGAAGTGAAAGATTCTACCTGAACTTGTCTGGAACTCGTCCCGAATATAAATAGAGACGGGCCCTATGATTCAAGTGCTTATTTTTTCAGAAAAAACTATCATCAGTAAGTGCATTTCAGTCTTGGAGAAAAATTTACCACAAAAAGATAAAGTTTTAAATATTTTTTTTTTACACGTAAAGGTGCATAACGTACCCTCTATTAACACATGTTTATTGTTGTTAATTGTGTTTCTTTAAAACCCCAACATTATTTGACACCAATTCATCCTTAAAACATTCCCATAAACCAAATGTATTTGCACTGCTAATGACTAGTTCTAGTTACATGTGAGTCAAGTCTGTCACAAGCCAATATGGCCCATCAGGCTGACGTTTATCTCCGGTTTCCTTGGCATGAAATAACTGAGAATATTTCTATTCCCCCTGGATGGGATGCCAGTCCATCGCAGGTTACTCCCCAGCTAATGCTGGTACCCATTTATACTCCTGGGTGGAGAGAGGCAAGTGGGGGTAAAGTGGCTTGCCCAAGGACAGAACACATGACCAGCAGCTGGATTCAAACCCCTGACCCTCTGATCACGAGTCACGAACCCCTGACCCACTGATCACGAGTCACAAACCCTAACCACTAGGCTACACTGATTTCATCTACATACATGTAAATTGGCTCTGTTAAGATAACATGTACAAATGTAGCCCAGCACAACCCGTGTTTGTCACATACAAAAAGCAAATACTATCGCACACTCACTTTTATGATAAAGTTCAACTTAAAGGGAAAATACAACATTTGCAAACATCAAAAAATAAAACTACCAAATCATTTTGAAATACCTTGCTGGACTGTTAGTGAATGACAGTGTAAAGCATCCTGTAAAATCATGGCACCTGGTATACTGTCATTTTCAAGAAAAGTGGTATTTTTGTATCAATTTCCAACGCTGATCGGCCGATCAGCGTTGTTTTAAACTTTTTTCAAATACTGGCCCCAGTTGACCATCGTACTTGTTTGCAATCGATTACACAC
Source organism: Patiria pectinifera (assembly GCA_029964075.1). Taxonomy (NCBI): domain Eukaryota; kingdom Metazoa; phylum Echinodermata; class Asteroidea; order Valvatida; family Asterinidae; genus Patiria; species Patiria pectinifera. Next base: position 19,878,640 of record CM057134.1, read on the forward strand.
CTATGAACGGGTACAAGCCAGCTAGACTGGTTCCCTGACCTTACAATTCCCCAATATTGGTAAACTGCTCTGTTTCTTCTTAAATGGAGTCAGGGAACCAGACTACAGGAAAATGATTGTTTTTCTTGGTTTTTATAGCATTTTCGAACCCAAACCTCAAAAAAGTCAGTGTAACTGTATTTGCTTTATATTTCCAACCCCCCAATTCCATCCATTTCTGAAAATTACAGCAAAAGCAAATGATGTATATTCCCTTTAAGTTCTAGGGGTTTGGAATTCATGACTATCAGAACTTGAGTTATCGTCAAAATTATTTTTGAGTTTGTACAAAATGCCCCCATTCCAAACTTAACCCAAATAGTAGGCATGAAAATAACACATGAAAACTCTCCTATATATATTTCTCTTTTTTCAACACTATCGTGAAATTTCAAACACGGGTATCTACACTGCACATGAGGAATTCACGTGACATCACAGGTCAGTGGTCACCCACACGCCCGCCATATTGGACGTCTACGTTTGCAGACTAGTAAATAAACTGCTATAGACCCCAGTGATGAATACGACCACTTCAGAAATTCAATAAAAATACTCGCAACTCCCCAAGGTGTCTGAGACAAACATCACATTAAAGGGAAAATACAACATTTGCAAACATCAAAAAACGAAATGGTCAAATTATCACGAAATACCTTACTAAATTGTTAGGGAATGACAGTCTAAAACATCCTTTAAAATCGTGGCTCCTGGTGGGCTGACATTTTCAAGAAAAACTGTATTTTTCCAACGCTGGTCGGCCGACCAGCCTTGGAGAAAACTGGCTTTTTTCAAAAACTGTTCTTAATTTTTCATATTTAGTTATTCTGACTTTTCTTTGCAATTGATCACACACCTGTGAAGGGGTACAAGCCTGCTAGACTGATTCTCTGACCTTACAATTCCCCAAAGTGTATTAATTGCTTCGTTTCATCTTAAGTGGGGTCAGGGAACCAGACTACAAGAACGTGATAGGTTTTCTTGGTTTTTCCAGCATCTTCAAGCCCAAAACATGAAACAAGTCAGTTTAACAATATTTTATGTAACATACTAATCCTCCAAATCCATTTATTTCTGAAACTGGCAGCAAAAGCCAATGTTGTACATTCCCTTTAAAGCTTATTTCATCATCTTTCATTTTGTGTTCTATTTTTTTAGGGGTTAACCTATGAGTTTTTGGAGGAAATCCCATCCAAAGATGATCAATGCAATTAAATATAATGCAGTGTTCTGTGTACAAGTGGAACGTCGCTATACCGAACACTGCTATACCGAACATTTGGCTATACCGAACATTGTCCTTGGCTCATGATTTTTGTGTCCAAAACGTAACGAACATTGTTGTTCAAAAAATGTCAGCAGAAGAGCGACAAGTCGTTATTATTTTATTTCCCCAAGGCATAGAAGGGGAAAGCCACCCACTGCTGTAGGTAGCAAGCTCAAAAACTGTGTAATTACATAACGCAATAGTCGGCACTTGTTCAAAGTCGTCTTTCAGTAACTACCAGGGCGTGCAGGGTTAAGTTCTGAAGGCCGCTATTTATTGCAAAGTGAGTACCGGAGCACCGGCAGCTTAAAATCTATTACGAACAATTTCTGTGGATCCCGCGATGTTCGTTATAGCGGCGTTCCACTGTACTGTATGATCAATCAAAAGAGTGCTGCGCTAAACGTCCAAAATGGCAGAGCTTTCAACGTTCACGTGATAAGGCCACGTGGATACATTTTGTACATGTACATGTGTAGGCAATACCCACAGAGCTACATGTGTATATCAAATTACCAGAGCACTAACTCCTCATTCCCTTGTGTACAACACTTCTCGTAAGTAAGCTGGGTGCAGACATTTTGAATGCATGTATGTGATCGCAGAATATATTGAAATACGACATAATAAATTTTCACCGGCAGTTCTGTGGTCTCTGTGATGGATTGTTTTATTGATGGATGAATTCATTCATTCTGCCTACAAAAATAGTCAACTTTCCAAATAATACTTCTTTAGACAACCATAGTTCGTAACCCATCACTCCCATTCCGTTGTTCCTGGCGGCTTGGCGGTCAGATCGTACATGACTCGTGATATACCAGGCACGGTGAGAATACCTTCAACTAGCCTGCCCAGAGCCTGCAAAAACAAGCCAGAAAATATGACCACGGTAAATCTAGTGCCTTCTTGTAACTGGGCTACTCCAGCAGCATTATGTAATGTTTAGGGCTGTGCACAGGCCCGTCGCCAAGGGGGGAGGGGGGCTGGTGGGGCCGGTCCACCGTTGGCGAGCAATTGGCCCCCTAAACGGCAGAAGCCATACATATGTATTTTTGTATTTTTGAATGGTAGTGGGCCCCCAAAGTTGGTACTATGGCCCCCCTGATGCTCAGGGCTGGCGACGGCACCGGCTGTACATTGGGGGGGGGGGGGGGCGCCTGGTAGGGCCGGGCCCCCCTTGGCGAGCAATTGGCCCCCCAAACGGCAGAAGCCATACATATGTATTTTTGTATTTTTGAATGGTAGTGGGCCCCCCTAGTTGGTACTATGGCCCCCCTGATGCTCAGGGCTGGCGACGGAGCCGGCTGTGCATCGGAGCCTAGTACCGGGTTCCAGATTATGGGATCGGGTACCCGTAACCAACTTTACAAATTACTCAGTAACTTCTCAGGCAATGAAAGATTTTGAAAGTCATTTGTGGGGAATTTGCATCTGAAAACCAGGCTACATGGGAAAACAAAACATATTTCACGTTTATGATGCAGTTTACATAGGAAGGCTATAAAGCTCACTCTACAGTGTACACACAAAAGTATCTTGCTGTATTGAAGCACCAATATGGTCGTGTGGACCTTAATAAACAATCTGAACAACATCTTCCTAGATTTTATTTTTGGGGTTAGGTTTCTTTAGCATTACCCGGATACCCGTGATTTTTTTTTCCAAACGGGTACCTGTATCTGCGAGGTTTCTCTGATTTTTGGTGTTCCCCCACAAAATTCCCCGAGTTTTCTTTGATTTTTGGTGATCCAAACCCCCCACCACAATTCCCCAAGTTTTCCCTGATTTTTTTAGTTTTTTTCCCCCAAAAATCTCTTGCGAGGTTTCTCTCGTGTTTTCCAAAATTCCCCAAGTTTTTACTGAATTTTTGTGTCCCCCAATTTCCTGAGTTTTCCATGATTTTTGGTGTTTTTCCCCCCAAAATTCCCTGAGGTTTTCCTGATGTTTAGTGACTCCGCTCCAGTGAGCTCATGATGCTTCACGAGCCCAGGACCTCCACTCTATGGGGTGACAGATCCTTTGCTGCAGCGTCAACCCGAGTGTGGAACCAACTCCCTCTGGCTATCAAATCATCTCCATCCATCACAACATTTAAGACAAACATAAAATCTCACCTGTACAAACAAGCTTACTCTCACAATACACAATCCTAACTTGACTTTCTCCTCCAGCGCCATGAGCGCCTATTTTTGGCGGATACCGGCGCTTTACAAATGTTCTTTTATTATTATTATTATTATTATTTTTTTAAACCCGAATTCCCTGAGTTTTTCATGACCTGAAAAATGGAAACTCAGTTTTAAGGTTTACTCTGATTTCCAGAGTGGCTGGAAATTCTTGTCAAGATAATAATTATTTGAATTCCTTACTTCTTCTGGTAGATGTTTGCCCGGCTGGGCTGGGATCCCCGTCATGAAATCATTGGTGATGAACGTCCGTATAACCACACTGCGCTGGCAGGAAGGCTGGTGCATTGTGGGATCGCGGTCAAAATGAAGCGGCACCAGGATGATGGGCATCTGGCTGATCTTGTTGTAATAACCTGGGAGGGGGGAGGGTTCAACGATTGAACACATGTAAGGTGCTATCCGACAATCATGTCAATCAATATTCTAAAAAGTCAGAATGATTTACAAGTTAAACAAGCACGATCTGCAGGCCAAAGAATTCGTGTTCATGCATGATTCACTTGATTGTGCCCTGTAATTTCTGGAAGGAGTAAAGTTTTGAGTAAAATCATCAAATTTTTGACCCCCGTGAACCCATGATGACCTTTGACCCCCGTTCGGTCATGTGACATGTTGGGGCTGGGCTACTGATACTTTTGACAAAGTTTGGTTGAAATCGGTCACAATATGTATGTGCAATAGACAATGTCAGCGTTTGTTACTAACTAACGGACGGACGGAGAGACATGATGATGTGTTGAGCTGCTATCCCAACTTTAAATACAAATATCTACGGTGAAACATGAGATTTTAGAAATAAAGATGCATTATCCCTGCTGTTAATAAACAAATTCATTTTTTTTTTCCAGAAGATTTTTTAACGTGTATGTTTTATTTTAATCCTAACCACCCCCAACCCTTCAAAATCCAACTGCATGTTTTGTTAGAATCTGTTGGAGTGAGTACTGCATTAGTAAACTGATTATGCTTCACATGGGGTCACGCATACCACCATAATCAGAGTCCAACAGTTTGGGAGTTGAGTTTACCACACACACACACACACACAAATCTTGTCATTCCCAAAGTAATTTACTATCTAACCGCTCACTTTTAAGCCTCCCACTTTTTCAACTTGTAAAATGCACACTTACCACTTTTGATAAGTTCCGACTGCGCGAGATGGTCGGCCTGTCTGAGCGTGCCCAGTACGCCGGGCGTGAGGAAGGTCGGTGTGATATCAGTGATCATTTCCCTGACTGGATCGCCAAATATATACGCAACCCTGAAGGAGAAGGAAGGAAAACCACATCATCAACAAAAACAGTACAACACCACCTGAATTACTACGGCTTGCAATGTATGGTTTCGAGCCAATATGGCCCATCAGGCCGGCGTTTATCTCCGGTTTCCTTGGCATGAAACGACTGAGAATATTTCTACTCCCCCTGGATGGGATGCTTGTCCATCGCAGGTTACTCCCCAGCTAATGCCGGTACCCATTTATACTCCTTGGTGGAGAGAGGCAAGTGGGATGAAGTGGCTTGCCCAAGGACACAACATATGATCCATAAGAACACCGGACTCATTCTCTGGTGTTTCAGAGGCAACAGTGGCGTGGGTTCAAGCCCTGGTGGACACTTGTGCCCTTAAGCAAGGCACTTAACCATTACTGCTTCGTCCTTCGGATGGGACGTAAAGCCGTAGGTCCCGTGTGTTGTGTAATGCAATGCACGTAAAAGAACCCAGTAACACTTATTGCTAAGAGAAGGGGTTCGCCCCAGTGTTTCTGGCAGTGCGTTTATCTTCAGCCATGAGGTCTGCACTTGTAAGGAAGAAGAAGAAGCTGGATTCGAACCCCTGACCCTCTGATCATGAGTCACGAACCATACCCACTAGGCTACACTCCCCCAATGCAACGGACCATCAATAAAATACCCTACACCTCGAAAGTCTAAAAACTAACCATGTAAAATGTAACTTTATCTTCAAGCAAACTTGAATACTCGATCCTGATTGGTCGATCCATGGCAACAACAGTGTGATATTATACCATATCGCACTCTGTGTATCATGCTATTCCAAGATGCGTGTGCCGTTCGTTCTGCACGCACGTCTACCGTAATTTTCGGAATATAAGCCGCGCGGCGTATAAGCCGCAGCACGCAAAAATCTGCAAATTAAGATTTGAAGTCGGCGTATAAGCCGCACCGGCGTATAAGCCGCACCGACGGCAGCAGTTTCAACTTTGTAAGGCCTCCAAATTCTAGCCAAAATGCTCTGAACCAGTTCCATTTACACTACAGAAGCTATAAAAAGGGCCACAAAAGTTGTATCAAATCATTTACAATCGATACTCTCACAAACAAATGTGGAAATTGATGAGAAATAATCACCAGGAATTGCTGCCGGCTGCCCCGTCCGGTCCCCGGCCGTAAAAGTTAATACATCGCCCAGCGCGGCAGCCTGCGCCGCGCCAGCCTAGGACAACATTTTCCTGCAGCACGTGAGAGAGTATTCAACCCACCTTGATTTTCCCCCATTGCGTGTGTTGTCTGACCGGAGCGCTACTTACAAATCTTGCTTTGTGGCAACAGATGCTGATTTGTTTTGTCCTAAAAATATTTAGGTCCGTTTATATCTCAAAACTTATCAAATTTTTGTGATTACTAACGAGCAGTATTCAAGTTTCGATCGTAATTTTCTTCGAAAATAGTCAAAATGGTGCTGCCATTTTCATGGACGAATCCATTGATTTTGTAAGGGGTGATGTAGTCCCTGTTTTGAGGTTTACATCGTTTCTTGAATACATTTCAAGTACAAAAATTATATTGTGACGTTGAACAACTGATTACCGAATAAAGAAATGTTTTGGACACCATAAAAAGTATTAGTCGTCTTTTTTTTCTTTTTTTTAAACAGCGGAAATTTTGTTTCCAAGATAGTACACCCCTATATTACCTCAAATGGTGTGATCCGCTGGGGAAAGCATGCTGCATGCAGCTAGCTAGCAGCACTAGAATCACGTACGGCTTGTTGCAAGCGTCGATCGAAGACAGCTTTCACCGTACTTTTTACCGCTCGGCACCTTTACGTGGCACGTGGTTTCGGTTCGTTAATGACTTTCTTAATTGATAATTCATTTCAGCAACATATCTCTTCTTATACCAGTACATTAAATACACATGTGAATTTTATTTTTATTCTTCAAGGCTTGGTGTATAAGCCGCCCTGTGTATAAGCCGCAGTAAACATTTTCATGGGCAAAATCAACGTATAAGCCGCGGCTTATATTCCGAAAATTACGGTAATAGCTTAACTGCTGAAAAGCTTGTGAACAGCGTGCGTATTCCATTTTTACTCTGAGTAAAGTTTGCTTGAAGATAAATTCATTATCCCCCTTGTGCTAGTGGAACACGGAAATGAGTGCGTCTGCGTCCCACATATCACTTGGCCTTCAGCCTCTTCGTATGTGGGACGAAGACGCACTACATTATTCCGTGTTCCACCCGCGCTCGCAGGATAAATTCTTTAAACAAATATGGCGGCAGCGATTATCTGCAGTGGCGCAGGGCTCGCCCGAGTCGCGCTCAGATAGTACACGCGCACACCAGGCTCCTTCAACCAATAGAAATACCAAAATGCGCGCGCCTCGTCTTTAAGAATGCGTGCAGCATGCGCGTGAGCATGACACCACCACAGTAAAAGCTTCTAATTCTGGTCAGCGAATTCCACTATACATACAGTAGATGTACCTTATATATACCCTTATTTAAATAGAGAAGAAAAATATTCAATAATGGGTGTCTGCCCTTCAACAACATAATTTCAGAAGCACAGCGTACTCAGTATTGCCTGGGGCTTACAAAAAAAATGTGCAGGCTTACATCGGTGGGACTTGAACCCACAACCCCTGGCTTACTAGTCCAAACGTCTAACCACTCGACCATCCCTGAATCTGACTAGTACTCTAAGCAATCATTAGATTGTATGATGGATCATCGTGTTCTTACCTGTTGATGTTATGGCAGAGTTTGGGGATCATCTTTGCAAGTATTAATATTTTGTCCCAGTCTGGGTCGGCATCACTACTGATCCCCGCTACATAGCTGTATGTCCTACCGTCGCCCTGGAAAGAGAAACACACATAGGCGTAAAAATGTCAATCACACATAACCCAGACTCAGTTTCAGAGATAAGGACGAGTAGAAAAACATTGACTGGAGCGGGGTTTGAACCTTTGACCTCCGGATTGCCGTTCCGGTGCTCTACCAACTGAGCTATCCAGCCCTATGTTGGCAGTTTCCCATTTTGTCAATGTCTTACTTCAAACCTGTTCATCTGTTGCAAATTCGCAGGGCAAAAACTTGCCCTGACGTCACATATTTGTATTCGCATTCGATTTTGCACCGAGTCGAAAATGGCTTTTAGGATTGACCTGACCACATCATCGCTGTACGCCTGGCGGTCACACGAAACGCTTCGGGCTTGAGCATGTTAAAAGAATCAAATTAATCTTACCACAGAAAACCATTTTTCAATTGCTACTTTCCTAGCAATGTACAAAAAGTTATTTAGTTTTGAACGAGAAATCCGAACAAAAGAATACATCAAAACATTTGATTTGCAACCTGACGTTAAATCAGCTCTCGTAGGGCAGATTCATTTGTGCACAAAATGAAAGCCCTTTTTAGAGGTTCGCAGTTGCCCAAAATGGGGGGGGGGGAGTAGTTTTGTTGTTAAAACAAATCACACAAATAGAAATCTCTATTTTTTTTCAAGAGCACGAGGCAAAGGTTAAAGATTACCATTTCAATTCGACTGCAAAACACAAACAAGAAACTCAATAAATAGAAATTGGATCTGCCCTACACACCATTTACATCCTTTGACAATATTTTGCTGTATCATTGGAAAAAAAGAGTGTTTGAACTCACCTGAACGCCAACTGACTTGATGGGTAGTAACGTAGCGAAGTACTGCTCAGTACATGTGACAGAACACAGCAACGCTTGCTCTTCGTCTGTCATGGAAGACGTGACACGGCCCATCAAGGCGTGGGGCTAGAAACAAGCAACACAATGACATTCAAGATTGGTATATGACCTCCGATTTAAAAAAGTGATAGAATGGTTCAAGATACGGATTATATTTTGAACAGTTTATAACAATTAAAATATAATCGCAGAATTGTATGTTGGTACAAATTACTCTTGGAAGTGTGGTCTTATGGTTAGGGTTTTTGACTGCTAATCAGAAGGTCAGGGGTCATATGTTGTGTCCTTGGGCATGCCACTTTACCCCCACTTGCCTCTCTCCACCCAGGAGTATAAATGGGTACCGGCATTAGCTGGGGAGTAACCTGCGATGGACTGGCATCCCGTCCAGGGAGAACAGAAATACTCTCATGCTTTTTAGGAAATCGGTGATGGGCCATATTGGCTTGCAACAGACTTTACTTTAACCCTAACCCCCTAGGCCTTTTTGCTATGAACCATCCTCAATCCTCCAAAATCCTCCAAAATTTAACAACAGCGCCTAAATTCTTCAAAATTTTCAGACAGTCCTGCCTCAAAATACCATTCAGCCTCAATCCTCCAAAAGCCTTTCTGAAAAATACCATTCAGCCTCAATCCTCCAAAATCCTTATCTGAAAAATACCATTCAGCCTCAATCCTCCAAAATCCTCCAAAACCACAAGGAGGATTTTGGAGGATTGAGGGGGGTTAGGGTTAATACTAATCATTTCACCTGAAAGATGATTTGTAATGAGCAATCAACATTACATCATTACGGGAGCATAAACACTGAAAAACACAGTAAGTGAGAAAAATTAACAGTTTTGAAATAAAAGGAAAAACCTTGAAACAAACCTTCTTGACGGCAGCATTATAATCCACCAATATCTGCAAAATGGAATTTGTCTCCACAAAGTCTTTGCCCATGAACGACTCCTCGGCACAGATGACTCGGATTGCTAATCCTGGACCTACATGGACATAACATACGCGACAAACAAATAGCATTTAATCAAAGTGAATAGGCTATGGGTTGTCCGCAGAATATTCTTCTGGGATTTTCCTCCCATGTCTAAAACTGTAATTTCTTCACGTTGTCTTCTCTTTACTGGGCCACTGAAAGGCCAGTGGATTCCACTGAATGGGCTACCCAATTAAAATAAAAATTCAATAAATAAAAATTGCAGACATATTAGGAGTGAGTTTGGGCAAGGACTATGGATATTACCATAGCTCGACCAACTTCACTTGAACGCGGGAAGGTTGGACTACTCTCGCAGACTATTTGGAACTTGGCGTAGGGTTGCATCACTGGTTACTAATATCTGCGCACATCATAAAGCAGAGTCTCAGACAGCCTAGACCAAGGAGTTTCATGATGACGTTTGACCATCGTTTGACAAGAGGCGTTAACACGTTGCCCTAAGTGTGCAGGCGTTAGTTACTTCACAAATCAACCACTAATCAACTAATGGTCCTCGCCCAAACTTGCTACGAGGTTATTGATGTATAAGTTTATACTTGCTACAGCTCAAAAATGATATTTTTTTTTACAATCTTTAGTTTTTAGATAAAAGTAAAGTTACTAAACTGCTTCCATAAACCGGATTTTTTTATTGGTTTGTACCGGGAAAACGTAGGGCTGTCTCAAATGTACCGAATACAATGTATTAGAATATTAGATCATCAACCGAACATTCGAATAGCTTTTTGCTGGTTTGAATATTAAAAAAGAAAAAAACTATCCACGTGCAAACACGATTGTGACACTTTTTTTAATTGTAAAGTTGCATTTTTATTGCCAGACGCCACTTTTTTGTCAATGGTAGCTTTTTTTGTCGACACCTACTTATTGGTCCCCATCTGTTACTGATCGAACAAAAGGAGAGTCAAAGAAAATCAAACTTTGGATACATCTATCTTGACTTGTTCAACCATGACATGTAAACTTTTTTGCCGCACTTGTTTGGCATACTTTTTTTCACAACTTTAAAACTAAGGCCAAAAAAAAGAATAGTTCTGCTTCCGGTTACCCGACCGACCCTATTTTTAGGCTGCGACCCTAAAAAAATTATCGGCAATTCCAAAAACAAAAAAACAAAAAAATGATTGAATAAATAAAAATAAAAACCTTATGTCTTGTCTGTCTTCACAAAATACCTCTCAACAACCCTTTTGCATCAAAAAATGCTTGTATTTATTGTTTTCTTACTTACATTCGCTATTTTTTCAAAAGAAACCTCCGTTATTTTTACAAATTCGCTGCGCGATTCAACTACTTCGCAATTCGATGTCTATAATCACGTGCGTAATAAGCGCAATGCGGCGACGACTGGTTCCCGCCGCGCCGCGCAGGGGCCAATTATGAAAATGCGGTAACTAGTCTGTGCATGGCTATGCGATCGTTAGCGCTAGCATGGCTATGCAGGCGCAGGCACTTGCTCTGTCAACTGGTCGGACTCGACATCGTAAAAATGCTGAGAAAGACATCGTAAAAATGCCAAGAAAACACCGATGGAGAAAGAACATTTTTGCAAGTTAAATCACAGATTTGATCTAACTTGTCTGTGTATGTATTTTCCGTGTTCAAGAGTTCATTTTGAGATCGCACTACTCGTATTTGGAGTGATACAATGCAGCGTGTTTCCTGAAATGTTCGACCCGTTGGCCGCGGGCCACACGTGTACATGTACAGTGCATCACACACTTCAGAGTTTTGGCCAGCTCCCCTTCTTGAATAGCGTTGTGCCTATGGTGCGAACGACCTGAATTTCCCACAATTTTTTTTAAGAATTATCGAACGTAAATATATTGACAATAATTAAGGTAGGTTTTATTCACTTTTTGTGGCCATTTTGTGTATAGCTTTTGTAGTGCAATGGAAAAAGTTCAGGCTAAAACTTTGCATATAATTGAATACCCCATTCAATCTGCATAAAAAAAATTGGCCAAAAAAAAAAATTTCCGACCGACCGACCCTATTTTTGAAAGGCATGTAATCGGAAGCAGAACTATTCTTTTTTTTTGGCCTAAGCAATATTTTGATACTTCAGAGCAAATTGGATATATTCTTAGGAAAGGCATACCTGGAAAAGGATGACGTTGTACAAGCTCTGAAGGAAGACCAAGTTCCCTGCCTAGCGCCCGGACTTCATCTTTGTGAAAGTCCTTGAGGGGCTCTACGACCCGACCGTCCCGCCGAAGTTGACGAACCAACTCTGTGTCGTTATGATGCGTCTTGATCGCGTCGGCTTTGCTACTCGCAAGGTGGGAGGCGCTCTCGATCAGATCAGGCCGTAGTGTTCCTAAAAAGAACGACAGAAATCATTTTGCTGAGAGGATAACGATTTTGCTAGTGGCAACTCCAACACTTTTGGATCGATTCCAATTCCGCCCAGGTGTGACGATACCATTAGGAATTGATTCCAATTTTTTCTAGCGACAATGACACTGCAAAAACCTCCAACTATTAAAAGTTTGCGTGAACAGTGGTTAGTGTCTAATAAGAAGTCTTTTCACCACTTCACATCAGGTTTATATTTTTCAGAAAATTTTGGAATGTTCAAAAGTCAATATTTCCAAGCCAACTTCTGGTATACAGCCAAACGCCACAAATGCTGATTCGCAAGAGTGATTTTAACAGTATGTGTATGATATTTCTTGCCAAAACCTCATATGGGAAACACAATCTGTAAATAAAATTCACTTTTTAAACTTTGGAAATAAACTAAATTCTGGATATATAATGAGGAATCAAATGAAAGTTTTAACTGGCTGACTGCCCATAGATTTGAGTACTTATCACTGGGTTTGTTTGTCATCCATACCAAAGGTGCACTGCGAATGCCGAAAAGGTTTCATTCCTCCAAAATGTGGAATCATGATTCCAGTTCCAAACTTTGAATAATGAATAAAAAAATGAATAATTTTGGGGGGGGGGGGGTCACACTCTCCACATCACCTCTAGCGACCCCCTCCCCATACGAGCATTATTCACTGTTTACCCTGAGCTAGTATTGTGTCCTCTGGTTTAAGGTTCAACTCCACGCAAACTTCTTCAGCGATCCTCATGAACGTGTCTCCGATGATTTGCCGTTTCTCCTCCGGTTCAATGGTGGTGTTCAGCATTTTAGTCTGGCGCTTGGCTGACTTGGGATCGTTCCTTTTCGACGGTATGGTGGTCGTCCCGCAATAGAAAGACTGGGAGGCGTTCACGACTACAGTCAAGAACGGAGATAGCTTGAGTAACTCCAGCTCCAATGCTCATCAGAAATTTGACATTTAACGCTGGAGGTCAATGTACGTTCTATCCAGCGGTCAAAAAATGGCAGAGTCCCTAAAAAAACGGACTCCACATAAACAGTCCTTTTCCCCAGTTATCCAAACCTAGATGAGATTAAACATACCTCATATCATGCAGCAGTCATTCATGAAGCTAATGATTGACTTAAAATGTGAACAATATTGATGATTTCTGTGGCTTCTTAAGAAAAACCATCCAGTTCTGCTGTCATGGCTGTGTTTTGGTGGTTGCGTATCTGTGCACATGCGCATGTTGCGCTTAACTTCGGGACTCTGCCATTTTTTTACCGCTGGATAGAATGTACATTGACCTCCAGCGTTAAACGTCAAATTCCTGATGAATATTGGAGCTGGAGTTACTCAAGCTAGAATGGAGGTAAGATTTGTTATCTTGAAGCAAACTTGAATCCTCGATCCTAATTGGTGGATCCATGGCAACAGTGTTATATTATCGCATATACCACAGTCCATATTGCAAGCTATTCTAAGATGCACGCCCAATGTGGAGTGCCGTGGCCTTATGGTCTGGAGCACTGAATTCGTGGTCTGTGGGTAATTCTGCAGGTTGTGGGTTCGAGTCCAGCCTAGGGTTGTGGTGCGTGTGCCCTTGGGCAAGGCACTTTGTCACTCATTGCTTCTCCCCATCCAGGAGTAAATGGGTACCTGTGCGGACACAGATGGTTATTGTGGTTGATTTTAGCTGCTTTGCGCCGAAACGGCAGTATCGAGCTGTATACTCCCCAGGGAGCTGAGATTGTCTTTGGAATGGTTCATTGGCCCAATGAGCAGGGTAATAATGATGTAGCGCCTTGAGCACCAAAACTGGTGGATACGTGTGTTTTATAAATACACATTATTATTATTCCTACGGCAAGCACGTGTAATGGGATAACTGCTGAAAAGTGTCCATGAGAAATTTTCACTTCAACGAGGTTGCTGACAAGTCAAGAGGTGGTGTGGCAAAGCCAATTGTTATAGTTAGGAGAGGTGTGTAATATTCACACTGCATAAACACTAAACAACCACCATAGCCAGTCAGTCAATGGACGCAACTTGGACACATGGCACAAGACGCACACACGCCAAACTAGCAAAAACCTTTTCCTTGTGGGTCACTGTTAAATTCACTGAGTTTTCCATAACCCTGTTACAATAATGAAAACTTGTGGAGTTATATACACCTACCTTTCAGCCGAAGTCCTAGTTTTTCTAATGATTCCTGTACGCATTGACTTTCTTGTTTGCGCATGAAACCGTTATCAATGTGTACAGCAAGAACCTGATCCTCATCAAGCGCCTAGTAGGACAAAAATAACGAAACTTTCATTAATTCACTGTAGGTATGCGCAAATTGAAAAACAATAGGTCTCTCTCAAAGACGGCCATCTCTGTAGGAGAACTGCAACTGCGTATTTTACGCAATCAAGCACGCATTGCGCAGTGTTGAAAATGTTCCAAACACGCGCGCTTGTTGCTCGAAATGGGTTTGAAATACGACGCAGCCGATGCGCGTTATGCAAGTTGACGCTTGAAATGCTGATGCACATGGCTGGTCTGTAAGGAATAACGTCATTTGAGAGAGACCTATTGGGCCTACCAAAAATATTACATAAATCATTATCTTCAAGCAAAGTTGAATCCTTGATCCTGATTGGTCGATCCATGGCAACTATCTGTTACAATTATCCCATACATTGACCATACACCACTGAGTAATTGCGCTTTTAAGATACGCAATATTCCTACATGACACACGCATTGGATAACTGCTGAAAAAATTTGTGTACAGTGTAGTGGTGTGCATTTACGGGTAGTATGGGAATCAGATACCCGATTGAAAAAAAAATGGGTACCTGGTTACCCGTTCAAGAAAGCCAACCCCAAAATGTTAATCTCGGAAGTTGCTGTTCAGATTGTTCATATAGGTCTGCACGAAAACACTTCCGCATTAGTGCATCAATACAAATACAAGTGTGTACAGTGAGCTCAATACCTGTAGCTTTACGGTGTAAATTGCATTTTCGCAAGCGTCATGAACATGAACCTGTTTTGTTTTCCATGTAGACTGGTTTTCATTTTGAAAATTCTCCACAAATGACATTCAAAACCTTTCTTTTTCATTGTCTGAGAAGTTACTAAGTAATGTGTAAAGTTGGTTACGGGTATTCGATTCCATAATCTGGTACCGGTTCCTGATATCAGCGGTCGGGTACTCGGGTACCCGGTTCCGACGCACAGCCCTAGCACAGCGTGTGTGTTCTATCTTTACTGTGCGTCTAGTTTGCTTGACGATAAGTTTGTTTTCCCACTCCCTCTCTTGGAACACGGAAAACGTAGTGCGTCTGTGTCCCATAAGCCACCAGTTGAATCTGGACAAAGTAATAATGGATGGTTTGAAGACGTTTGCTTACCTTCGACAATAATGCAGCGCACACTGTAGAATCAACACCACCACTCACCAAGACCTGAAATTATTAAACAATCATTACAAACAAATAAGACTACTATCAGCTTTAAAGCTGAGATTTCACACCCCTGAAACAAATAAGACTACTCTTCTTTGTTCTCCAAGTTGTCA
The DNA here is from genome assembly GCA_029964075.1 of Patiria pectinifera. Taxonomy (NCBI): domain Eukaryota; kingdom Metazoa; phylum Echinodermata; class Asteroidea; order Valvatida; family Asterinidae; genus Patiria; species Patiria pectinifera. The sequence continues at coordinate 19,894,015 of CM057134.1, forward strand.
AACTTCCCTGACGGGCTGCTCAGCTATGCGCGATTCCAGCTCAGCTTTGTGCGATCGCAGCTCAGATTTGTGCGAATACCGCCATGCCCAGAAAGTCGCCGCCGTGCTTTAAAATCGAGTCGTTCATAAGATGGAATTTGCGTCGGGTTGATGTTAATTCAATATTGGGTATACAGTGTTGATGAACATTTGTCTGTGAAGGGCCAACACTAAATTACAAGGTGTGTTAAAAAAAAACGAAACCCAAATGTCGGGACCATTGTTTTAGTGAAGTTCTGCATGTAGCACTTTCAGCAAAGTATACAACATTTGCTTTTGCTGCAATTTTCAGAAATGGACGGATTTGGAGGTTAGTCTTGTTCCCCGATCCGTCAAGGAAAATGTATACACATCAGGAAACCAGACTAGCTGGCTTGTGCCCATTTACAGATATCAAACAGAATGTGGACTAACTAAATTTAATCAAGTGGAGGGCAGTATTTGAAAGCCCAATTCATTAGTTGGAACCATTGTTGGAAAATGATACAAATGTCCACTTTGCTTGAAAATGACAGCATACCAGGCGCAACAATTTCACAGGATGCTTGAGGCCATCATTTTCTTACAGTCAGGTAAGGTTTTTCATAATTAACTTGGTAGTTCCATTTTTTAACGTTTGCAAATGTTGCACATTACCTTTAAAGGGAAGATACAACATTTGCAAACATCACTAAACGAAATGATCAAATTATCACGAAATATCTTACTGGATTGTTAGGGAATGACAGTCCAAAGCATCCTGTAAAATTTTGGCTCTTGGTGTGCTGACATTTCCTAGAAAACTTGTATTTTTCCAACGCTGGTCGGCCGACCTCATCGGAGAAAACTGACTTTTTTTCAAAAACTACTCCTATTAGTTATTCTGCATTTTCTTTGCAATTGTTTACACACCTGTGAAATGGTACAAGCCTGCAGGACTGATTCTCTGACCTAACAATTCCCCAAAGTCTATAAATTGCTGCGTTTGATCTTAATTGGGGTCAGGGAACCAGATTACAAGAACATGATTGTTTTTCTTGGTTTTTCCAGCATCTACAAGCCCTAAACACGAAGCATGTCAGTTTAACAATATTTGCTATAACATACTAATCTTCCAAATCCATTTATTTCTGAAAATTGCAGCAAAAGCAAATGTTGTACTTTTCCTTTAAGTTGTTAAAGCCACGTGACTTACCAAGACTTTACTTGAGCCTACTTTCTCTTGAATCTCTTTAATGCACGCCTGTTGTCTGTTGTTGATGGTGTATGTGCCTGTCAAGCCAGCGATACGATACACGAAGTTATGCAGCATATCCTTGCCATGTTCACTCAGGTCAACTTCGGGATGGAACTGTACTCCATATAATCTTTTCTCCTCATTTGCAATAGCTGTAATAAAAAAAACATAAAGCTCAAAATTCAGATGATGCAAGAAAAATTAGTATATCAATTCAAATATTCAACCATCAACAACATTTCTGAATAGCATTTTTTCAATTCAAATATTTAAATTTGGGAGCGGTCTCGAAGAAATGATGAAAAAATGTCCACGCTGTTATTTTTGTCGTACGAGTCGCGTGGTTGTATTGTTCGTCTAAAACCACTGTCACGCTGATTTGAGAGCTTCCATGATGAATATTAACTCACATTTCTTCTTTATTAATATCAGCCATTCTGTTACCATTTGTTTATATAATTCAAAGTTCTTTGTCAATTTTCGACAAGCGCAGGCTGAACAATAGCAAAGGAATGCCTTAGTCCAAGTTCCTATGAAGAGCGAGTGGGATTGGGTGGCTTGTGATAGACTTGTGATTGACTTGTGATGACTTGTGATGACTTGTGATGGACTTGTGATGGACTCGTGATGGACTCGTGATGGACTTGTGATGGACTCGTGATGGACTTGTGATAGACTTGTGATGGACTTGTGGTGGACTTCAGATGGACTTGTGATTGACTTGCGATAGACTTGTGATTGACTTGTGATGGACTTGTGATGGACTCGTGATGGACTCGTGATAGACTCGTGATGGACTTGTAATAGACTTGTGATGGATTGTGATGGACTTGTGATGGACTTGTGATGGACTTATGATGAACTTGAGATAGACTTGTGATGGGCTTGTGATAGACTTGTGATAGACTTGTGATGGACTTGTGATGGACTTGTGATGGACTTGTGATGGACTTGTGATGGACTTATGATGAACTTGAGATAGACTTGTGATGGGCTTGTGATAGACTTGTGATAGACTTGTGATGGACTTGTGATGGACTTCAGATTGACTTGTGATAGACTTGTGATGGACTTGTGATGGACTTGTGATGGACTTGTGATAGACTTGTGATGGACTTGTGATGGACTTGTGATGGACTTGTGATGGACTTGTGATGGACTTGAGATGGACTTGTGATTGACTTGTGATAGACTTGTGATGGACTTGTGAAGGACTTGTAAGAGACTTGTGATGGACTTGGGATGGACTTGTGATGGACTTGTGATGGACTTACGATGACTTGTGATCCCCCAGAACATTGGAAATGAGTCCTAGCCATTGCGCCGTCTAACACATTTTTGACTCGTGGCTGTGAGTGGATAAACATAAACTGTACCTGCAATGATTTTGCCTGATGTGGCAGCCACCGTGAAACCGTCAGCTACTTTATTCAAGCTGTCCCCATGAGTCAGTAGTACTGTCTGCTCCTTCGCCAGACCTCTACAAGACAAATCATCAACAGAAAAAACTGTTGCAACCTGACGCCACTTTTTTCTTCATATATCATCTCAATGAAGGTCAGTCATTGCAAAAATGATGATAAGACATGAATCTGGGACTGAGAAACATTTCCAATTTTGTTAGGAAATACTTAGAAAATTGTCTTGACTCTCCATAGACTTTGTACACAACCGCTGAAGTGGCGTCAGGTTGCAACATTTTTTCCTTATCAACATTAACACCACTATTAAAAATCAAAACCATTTTCGACTTTCCCCTCTTTTACACAAACCAAGAAGACTGCAAAATTCCTCCTGAAAAGTTAAAACAATTCATTCAAAAGGTGCCTTTTCTGCTAAAACAAAAATTCAGCTTAACACTAAATTGTAATGCATTTCGTTAACCCTCCTAGTGGGAAGTCAATATTCAAAGCAATATGTAAAACCCTTTAAAACCCTGCAGGTCAGTTTCAGGTGAAGGGATATGAAGTGTTAAAGTAACTGTGTCACACAGAGAGTCACTGCACTAAAAAACAGCACTGTGGAGAGCAGTGAAGCGTGACTGAATCTGCCTGCTTGCCCTGAGCTTAACCACACACAAGAATTGTGAAGGGATTTGAAGTGTCGTAATAAAAATAATGTAATAACTAATTCTTGTATGGCACCAAATCAAGGTGCTTCGCAGAAAGAAAAATAAACCACTTACAATTTAAATAACAATCTAAAATTATACAACAAAAAAACTTAAAAAACAAACAAATACAAGTTGGTGTACATTAATTGAATTGTCTAAAACAGGCAGATATAAACAGACAGACACAGAACATCAATCAAAGCAAACAGCGAGACGACCACGACAGAGAGACTTAAACGACCACGACAAAGAGACTAAGACAAGACTTAATAATAATTTAAAAATAAAAATTGTGTGTATATAGCGCTTTCCATCGTATTAACAATCTCAAAGCGCTTGACAATTATTACCCCGTTCATCAGGCCACGAGACCCTCATAGGTACCCATGCATACTCCTGGGTAGAGAGAGGCCATTGTAGTTAAGTGTCTTGCCCAAGGGCACAAACACCATGTTCCTGGCAGGGTTTGAACCTACGTACCTTTGTACATAGTCTCAAACCCTGTAACCACTGGACCATGGCGTTCTACAAGTTTGCACTTACACAAACAGAGTGGGATACACACCCTAGACGGACAGATGAACGGACTAACAGTAGACAAGACACATATTCTGGTTGATAAAAGACAGGCAAAACTGTGAAAACAGACGCACAGGCAGATGGACAGACATAAAAACACAGACACAAGGCGCAAATGCAAAACAGCATGACAGCCACGACGTCAACAATTGACGTTCAAGGCGCTTCACAAAAATACAAATAAACCATAATCCATACTCCACAGAAGAACATCTAAAGGGATTTGAAGTGTGGGTTTTAACTCTTTGGACAAAAGTGATATTGCAAAACTCGATGGGATGTGAAGTCCAGAAGACTAGAACGTTAATTTAACCTGACATACCTGAATAACATAACATCTGTGTTCGCAGTAATGGTGAACTGTCCATCTTCTCGAACTGATTTCTTCTGCACTGTACCCCCAAACTCCTTGTTCATCATCTGAAACAAAACATTCAACATAGTATGATTCAGAGAGAAGTTAGACAAACGCTTTTCCAAAGTGGTGGACAGAGGGAATTCAACGACTGTAATACAGGGTGAGTAAAAAAAAGCGGAACCCAAACCCCGAAAATTATATTTCATGTTTAAAAAAATATGCAGCACAAAACATAATTATGACTGGAAAGCCAATTTCATAAGCTACTTTTAGATGAAAAAAATTACTGAAATTGGTCAATCCGTTCAAATAATATCACCATTTAAACATAATGGCCCTAAAACCTGTCTCGTTAAAAAAAAATCGATTTCAAGAATCGTCGTCACAAATGTCTTTAAACATCACCAGCGATAAAATCTCAGTTTAAACGTTTAAATATTCAACAAAGTCTTTTTGAAGGCCTGTCTTTTAAAAAAAGGAGATTTTATAAATTATATTGTTTGCCTAACCGGGGTTGTTAATAAAGATATTGTGCACTACAGGTGGTGACAGTTGTTGAAACAAGCATTCTGTGTCATTTTCTTTGTTGTTCCAAACAGTCAAAACACATAATAAATTGCTTTTTTGGACGAGAAAGGTTTTAGGGTCGTTGCGTTTAAATGGTGATATTCTTTGAACGGATTGAGCAATTTCAGTATTTTTTTCATCTAAAAGTAGCTTATGAAATTGGCTTTCCAGTCATTATTATTTTTGGTGCTACATATTTTTTAAAATATGAAATATATTTTTTGGGGTTTGGGTTCCGCTTTTTTTGACTCACCCTGTACTGAGCAAACAGAAATCATACACAGCCGCCACAAAAGCTGTTATTAATCTCGTACGAGACCTTTGAATTATTTAAAACGTTTTGTAGCTACGCCAAGTTTTGTGACATCGATCGTAAGGTTATTGTGCAGCTATGCAACAAATTTGTTGCGCAAATCCTACGCACGGTGTAAGTTACGCACCATTTCGTGTATTTCAGTACTACTTGCGTAAGGTTTAAGAGTTAAAAATGTGATATTAACCCTAACTCCCTAGCGACTTTTACTAGGAACTGGACCAAGTCCATCAAAATCCATCAATCACTGTGCGTCTAATACAAAACTGTACATGACATAATGGAATCCACCACTGACGCACTGGTTGACATTCATGGACTTGCTACACATGGCTTTTATCACAATAGCAGTACAGGAAGCTAGGCAAAATCAATCAGATACCCCTAGCACTGCTTCAGGCCATTAGGCCCAAGTCCATCATACTCCATCAATATTTAGTCACGCCAGGCCTTCTGGAGGAAGTCCCCCAAAATCCACCAAAATGGGGGATCCATGGATTTTGATGGAGTTGGGGTGGTTAGTATTAAAGATGGTGTTTGTGCATGATGGAATAAACCATGCAAAAAAGAAAACGGGTTTGTATACGGGGAGTCAGGTTGGCGTAGAGGTACTTTCCTCGCCTTCAACCGCTGTGAGCCAGGTTCGTGGATTAGGTTTTCAGTCCCTGCCTGATTCCGTGGGTTTCCCTAGAATATTCTTCTGGGCTTTTCCTCCATCCTCTAAAACTGTAATTTCTTCTCATTGTATTCTCTCCACAGGTTTCTTCAGGCTTGCGAGCTACAGTGAGTAGGGCGCTTTTGAGGAATCCTTGGTTTCATTACCAGAAATGATTAACCCTAACTCCCCAGCATAATTTACAAGGAACCGTACCCATTCGGGCAAATTCCAACACCCACATGGGAAATTGTACACACACACTGTTGGAGTTAGTTTCTGGAGGTATGCCAACCCCAGTGTAAAATACCGTCTGTTTAGGGGTACTGTACCTATCCCAACAGATTAAAACAAAACCTGCTGTTGAACTTTGATGGGTTGAGTTCGGTTAGGGTTAATAATGATGATGATAATAATTACCTGCATGCCATAACATATGCCAAGTACTGGAAGACCACAATGGAAGATTGCAGCATCATAGACAGGTGCGTCTACTGCATAGACACTGTTAGGGCCACCCGAGATAATGATCCCCCTGCAATCAAATGGAACATTCCTCAATTATATACTCATCAATACTCATTATTCAGTGCTGTTGTTGAGTACTTTTATCCGAGTATTGAGTACTGCCGAGTACCAAACCATCGAGTACCACTCGCATCCCAATACTTTGACCTTTGAGAACGAGTACGGGTACCCGAGTTCAAGTACTTAGACCTTCGGGTGCAAGTTTTGTGAAGTAGAGTCGAAGTTCTTGGACCTCCGAGTGCAAGTACAAGTACTTGGACCTCTGAGTGCGAGAGGATTTTGGAGGATTTGGGAAGGTTAGATAGGGTTAACTTATTAAAGTGGTCACGTCCACAACAGACTGGACGCAAGCTTAAGTTTAGGCTTTGTGATTCATGATCAGAGGGTCAGGGGTTTCAATCCTGCTGCTGGCCATATGTTGTGTCCTTGGGCAAGCCACTTCACCCCTACTTGCCTCTCTCCACCCAGGAGTATAAATGGGTACCTGCATTAGCTGGGGAGTAACCTGCAATGGACTGGCATAATGGCGTAAGTCCACTTGCGCCACAATTTATTGCGCAAGTTGTGCAACATTTTATGCTGCTCAACATTTCAGCTATGACAATTTCACGAAAGTTCCATAATGCATACGTCCGCGACTTGAACAATAAGTTTAGGTGGCGTACGTTGTGGCGTAGCGACTGAAATGGACCTATTTTACCAGCAAATCGTGATCGTCTTGGAGCCCGTTACTGTACAACTTATCAAGGTTGATACAAGACACTCACAGCTTTGTGTTTGAAGTAAAAGAATGGCTATTTTACTTTGTGACAGAGTTTTTAGAGTTGCCCCACAATTCCGAAGAAAGTTGGACAAAAATATTTTCAAAATGGCGGGCGGAGGTGATTCAACGACTGTTTCATGAACGAACATAATCATACACAAACAAACAGCCATCATAAATGTTGTTATAATCCTCGTCCAAGATGTTAAGATTACTTTTGAAAAGTTGCGCTGCACGCCAAGTTTCGTGAAATGTATCATAAATTTGTTGCGTTAGTCCTACCATAGCGTAAGTTACGCACTGTTTTGTGAAATCGGACGCAGGGGGAATGGAAATATTCTCCGTCATTTCATGCCAAGGAAACCAGATATAAACCCCGGCCTTTTGAGCCATATTGGCTCGTGACAGACTTTACAAACTTACCCATAGCCCTTTTCTTTGATGATATAGGCAGGTGTGTCCAGAGGGAGAATGTCTGTATCGACTAGTAGCTCCCTCACCTTGCGATCAATGACCTGAAATTTGAACAAAATCCCACTATCAAGACGATGTTTAGAATAAAGCCTCTTAGATTTATTCCAACAACCAACGTCTCAAAAGTCTCCCATTGGGGAACAGCCATCATAGGACTGGATGGCTCAGTTGGTAGATGACTAACACGGTAATCAGAAGTTTGAAGGTTCAAACTCATGTTGTGCATCGGGTCGGGTTGACCAGGCCAAACCGACCCGAATCAGTATAGATATAAACCAAATCCGAACCAAAACCAATCTAAACTCCCTTAATTCGATCTGACCCGGCAAAAATTAAGCAAAAACAGACCCAAACCGAACAGAAACTGAACCGACCCGAAAAAAATACAGACCTCTGGCTTGGGCAACTGTGTCCACTTTTTGTGCCTGAACTTGTCAAGTGAAAATCGCCATCTCTCAGTAAAGAATCATTCCATACGTTACGGTGAAGACTCATAATGGTACCTACTGGTAGGCCTGCATGTTATAGACTTACCTGACCTGACCCGACCCGAATTCGGTTTTGGGTCGGATCAGTTTCGGTTACGGTGAGGACTCATAATGGTACCTACTGGTAGGCCCTGCACGTTATAGACTTACCGCACCTGACCCGACCCGAATTCGGTTTTGGGTCGGATCAGTTTCGGTTACGGTGAGGACTCATAATGGTACCTACTGGTAGGCCTGCACGTTATAGACTTACTCCACCTGACCCGACCCGAAGTCGGTTTTGGGTTGGATCAGTTTCGGTTACGGTGAAGACTCATAATGGTAACTACTAGTAGGCCTGCATGTTATAGACTTACCCGACCTGACCCGACCCGAAGTCGGTTTTGGGTTTGATCAGTTTGGGTCGGGTGTGCACAACATTAGTTCAAACCCCGCCCCAGTCAATTTCTCTGTTCAACTTTACCACATTAAGTATGGTATGTGTAATGACAGAGTTACCTTTCCATATTGTGCTCCGGCATCCAATATTGCGATCTTCTCTGCAGATGATGAAGCCAGGTCATCATTGGTGTGATTTGTGTTTCCGTTCATATCCTGTGGATATTATCATGCAACATCATCAGATACAAAATTAATCATACTACTGTGTAATGCAAATGAAACTCTTGTTGATCTGAACTGGATCCCGAGGTTTTGGGGGATAAAATCTGATGGTTTGGGTGGGTGGGGTTAGGGACATTTGATAGGCGCATTGCTACAGCCTATATGCACAGACCGAGCGAAACCCAGACTTGGAGTTGGACCAAGTCTACGCTCTGCGTGTCTTGCTAGCCCAGGTGGACTCCCTTTCCTCCCTACGTAACGAAGGGAGTCCAGGGTATGAAGTGCTCAAAACCGGGCGAAAAAAATTATGACCAGTATTTTCAATATTTTTACCTTGTTGGAGAAGCTAATTATTACGTCGTAGTATTCTATGTAGTCTTATCTATTGGGCCGCTGGGTTCAGAAATTCCATATGCGATGCTGACCGACCTTAATCTGGAAAATAAACTTGAAAGCAACGTTAAACTTGTACGTGTTTGTAGACTCTTTTCATCAGTTTCTCACAGCCGAGTCTATTCTAGTCGTACATGTTGTACGTCTATGCAGCGTGTAGTCTGGTTCCCCAGACCGGACAATTATTCTCGACGCTCATATCACGTCTGGTCCGGGGGCCAGATTATGCAGCATGAATATGCAGTGCGCACGCACGATTTGCTTAGTAACCACCCTCATACGCACGCGCACTTACTTGAAGGCGCGGTCGCTAATCCAATGACCGAGCGTGTTTTCGCACCAGTTACCAGAAACACGTTTCAGCTTTGGTCATTGGTTTAGCGTTTTCGTGACATCGGTTGGCTGGAGTGACGTCACGGTTCCAACCAAAGCTAAACAAATAAGGGCGCTAGCGTGCGTGCGCGCTTTCGTACGCACGTACATTGTACATGACGTACGACTCTGGGAATAAACTGATGAAAAGAGACTACAAACACGTACAAGTTTAACGTTGCTTTAGAGTTTATTTTCCTGATTAATGTAGGTCAGCATCACATATGGAATTCCTGAACCTAGCGGCCCAATAGGTAAGGACACATAGAGAATGCAGTCGTGAAATAAGCTTCTGGAACGAGGTAAAACGTAACAAAATGCTGGTCCAAATTGTGGGTGGTCTTATGTTAGCTGGAGTTACCCAGCCCTGAGTTTTATCATTGGGTTGTCTATAAGGGCTGGAGCTAGTTTTTCTCGTAAACGATAGTATAAGCAAAAATTTTTGGAAAATGTTGAATTTTGTCCCCGTTACACACTAATTGCAACTGCAACTCACCCCAAACTTGCCTGGAATAACCATTACACAGGTCCTTGAAGTAAAAACCATCCACGATGAAGATTCAGCCTACAATTGCAGTGAAAACAGGAGGAATAACCGCTAACCTGACAACCTTACGGGCATGGCCAGGATCATAATTGGTTTGTGCACAAAAAAAATTGTGTACAATGAATGGCGGTCGGTTACCGGTACCAGGCTGTCAACTAGTCGTTTTTGCCGGCTGGCGATTGGCTGTTGGCGCATGACGTCGCGCGGAAGCGTAACACCCGATGACTGTTTCATGCACTCATATTAAGTTTACCATTCGCATCACAGCTGCGGTACTGGAACCGCAACCGATAGTGCATGAAACAGTCATCGGGTGTTACGCTTCCGCGCGACGTCATGCGCCAACAGCCAATCACCAGCCGGCAAAAACGACTAGTTGACAGCCTGGTACCGGTAACCGACCGCCATTCATTGTACACAATTTTTTTTGTGCACAAACCAATTACGATCCTGGCCATGCCCGTAAGGTTGTCAGGTTAGCGGTTATTCCTCCTGTTTTCACTGCAATTGTAGGCTGAATCTTCATCGTGGATCGTTTTTTACTTCAAGGACCTGTGTAATGGTTATTCCAGGCAAGTTTGGGGTGAGTTGCAGTTGCAATTAGTGTGTAACGGGGACAAAATTCAACATTTTCCAAAAATTTTTGCTTATACTATCGTTTACGAGAAAAACTAGCTCCAGCCCTTATAGACAACCCAATGATGAAACTCAGGGCTGGGTAACTCCAGCTATCTTATGTAGAGAATTCTCGTCCTGGACGTTAGTCGTAATGCAATGAAGACTTCGTCCAACCTGGGCTACGTGTCTTGCATGCATGCACCAGTACAGTGTAAGTACCAAGTTGAAACTGGAACTAGTAAGTAGTATAGTACTAGTAAGGGGAAGAAAACAATCATTCATTCATATTAATTGAAAAATCAAACCAACAAACATGACAAACAAACAAGTTAAAATCAGAATAATCACCTGAATGATTCACGTGTGTATCACTATCGTAAGTAAATATTTATGGATGTTGATTCGATTGACAAAACAACAAAAACAGATGCCGAGAGCAAGACACAGCGATGTGAACTTCAACTTCACCGGCGCGGGATATTTTAATGCGCTGCAATAGACTGGTTCCCGCCGGCGCCCTACATACCGATCTCTAAATCACTAGCTAGCTGTGCACGGACCGCGAACCAGTCTACACTGGCTCCGTGTGCCTGCATGAACACCGTAGACTGAGGGCGCTATTTTGAGACCACAATGAGAGACTTTGACCACTTTGTTGACAGGCAGGACACTGCGTAAAACGGAAGGGGGCATAGTATGGGCGGCAGACGTGAAGGGGCGGTGGGGTTCCCCCAATTTTTGAAAGGGTTGCATTTTGCCCCACCCATCTATCCAGTCATGCATTTTTCACATTGCTTTTCCCAAAGAAGCACGGCGCGTGGGTAAAATCATTCGGATCCAGATTTAGTTTTAGCGATGACAAGAAAGGGCCGGCAGTGATCGAGCACCCCCCCCCCCCCCCCCCCCCACGTTTGCTAGGCTTTACTCGAGTATAGCCCTAGGCGAGTATAGCCTAGCAAACATGACAGAGGACAGGGTACTCTATCTAGTCAGCATGTCCCAAAAAAAATTGTGGTCCCCAAAAAACTTGGGTTTCAAAAATTACGGCGAGGGGTTCGTGGCCCACCTATAAAAAAGGGCCCCGAAAAATGTTTGGATTTTAGATGCTCTGTGGTACGGTGCGATCTGAGGCAATTTCTGACCACTTTAACCATTTTGATTTTGAGGAAAAGATGGTGGTGTACGACTGTGCGCAGTTCCTGCCTTTATTGCGACGTCACTTAAAGAAATGGGGTTTTTTTGGGGGGGGGGGGGGGTTCATGGCCCCCGTTGCTAAGCAGCTCAGCTGATCTGGTCCGGTCCCGGCCCGCCGGCCGATGAATCTTGGTTCTGCATTAATCCACACAGATTTAGACTGCTTTCTTAATTCATCGGCGCACGCGGGCCGGCTGAGTGGCGCAACTTCACCGAGAGTTCTCACTAGATGGCTTTAATAGTCCGGTAAAATAATCACCATTGGAGTCTCGATCTACTCGGCGAACTGAAGACGGGCGGAATGGGCTCCGTTCGAACGCATCGTCCGCCAGGCCAGGACGGGCGTTCTGAATGCCTGTTGTTTAATGCCGGAACCTACCTGGTAAGGTACGGGGTGTTGGGAACTAATACCTGCCGCGCACACCGTCTAGCTTCCACCGGAACCATAGGGCCGTCCCGCTCCAAGTCAGACTATCCCCTGGCCTTCGCGGGTTCTCTCCATAGCGGGGTCGGACCCCTATCCCACTGGCCTGTGTTCTCGGGCCCCGCCCCCTTTCCCGATCCCCTGCTACGGTTGGCGATTAAATCATAAATATGCAGAACCTTCAAGGGCGCTGGGCCCCACAACCGCGCCAAATACAACCACCGCTTTAAGGCATCCTTGAAGCGGTCAATTAATTTTAAAAAAAAAATGAATCGACAGAGGAAGAGCTTGGTGGCCAACGTTATGCGCCTACCAAGACGTAGGCCTACGTGGCGATTGTCACTTTTGAAGTGACAAAATCCCCACCTCTCAGACAAAATCCCCGACTCGACCATGCCCCGCCACATGACGTGGGCATGGGGTGCAACAAGCCTACTAATTTTCCATGTAGTCTAGTACGCCAATGGAAACAACTTAATTTGAGTGAACAAATTCCCCACCCTGGGGCATGAAAAACGTGCCTTTGACCAACTCCCGATATCGGACCTGGGGCAGCGGGGGGGGGGGGGGGGCATTTGATAGGAGGCGCATTAACTTGAGGCTGAGCATGGACAAAGCTCTGCATGCCTGATCTTCTTTCAATTCAGGAGCACACAAGACACAGATCGGGAAACTCCCCGGCCAGCTGACAGGTCAATCAGGGGTCAGATGACGATCACGTTGGTGGATCTGAAATTCAGTTCAGTGCGCCCCACCTATATATGCCGGATACTGCCCCTTAAATTTTGCCCCAGGGGATTCTGTCAACTCAAAAGTGACAATTCCTATACGTCTTCATTGGGCCGGGAGGGGTGGGTAAACAATAATAATATCAATGATAGGCGCATTACTATTGTTTAATTTTGCAACGTTGACCTTCCATAGTTGGACATGTAGTTGGTAAGTGCCAAACACGGGTATGGTTTGCAAAGAAGTACAAAATAATGTATAATGTTCCCACGTGCCTTTAAAAGTTTAATAGACCTAAGTCCCAATGACGTCACGGTTTGTTTACAAGTGCGCTTTCCAGGAAAGCGCACATTAAAGCGTGACATCATTATTGGGTCAGGTAGCCAGTCTAGTGTCACCGTATGTACGCGTGTTACGTTACCGTACCGTCGGCGTACGTGCAGCTCGTGAGGGGCGTACGCACTGACCGGACGGAGAGGTCATCGTATCGTCTGCGAGCTGCTCGCATTGATCAGCTGGATGTTTTGGCTTAAAAAACTTCCAGTTCGCCCCTTATATCGCTACAGAATTTGTCAAGCAAATGACGCTTATGCCTGGCTATCTTTAGTGCAAGTAGTAGGCCCTACACCTTTGTGGGAAAATTCAATTTTCTAATTATGTTGACAGGCATTTGTTGTAAACTAGGGAAAGCACTGCAACCGAAGCAGATATGTTTTCAGTCGGTGATGCGCTTTACTGGCGTTACCGATCACCGACCGTTCGATATTCCTAGAGAGCCGTTCAATCCTGTTGCTGGCCGGGAACCGACATGGACGACGGCGGATGAGGCTGTTGAAATTGTCAAGTCGGGTAAAAAAAATAAATAAGAAACTTCAAGCTATGTAGTTTGTTTATAAACTAGTGTCAGGCAATTTTGCCGAATCTGTTCCTTGTTCTGTGATGAAGTAGTATAGGTATAGGGGAGTAGGCTACCTCCATGTTCTAATGAGATATCGACCTGAAATTTTCATTTTGACAATATTATTATTAATGTGGTGCTTATAATTAGCAGTTTTACGGTAATACACGCCATCTTGTTCACAGGGCAAAAAAATACACGTTGCTAGACGCGGGCGCATTTTGGAATGAACGCATGATGACTTGGAAGCGCAAAAGTTTTCGATTGACGATGCCTATGCAGCAACGCGTGTAAATTTGCCCCGTCAGCAAGGTGGCGCATATTACCGTGAAACTGCTTATTATATACTGCTTTATACCAAAAAGGTCTCAAAGCACGTCATAGGAAAGAATGTTTCATTTTGGTGCCACTTTTTTTTTTATCATATATTATCTCAGTGAAGGTTCGTCATTGCAAAAATGTTGAAAAGACATGAATTTGGGACTGAAAAACAATTCCAATTTTGTTAAAAAATACTTTGAAAATGCACTCTCCATAGACTCAGTACACAACCACAGAAGTGGCGTCACGATACTACATTCTTTCTTCCCTGTTCATCAGGCAACGAGACAATTTTTTTTTCTGTAGCAGATCGAGATAAGTGCAAACCATTTTCTCCTTTGAGGGGAACCCATTTATAGTCCTGGGTGGAGAGAGGCAATTGTAGTAAAGTGTCTTGCCCAAGAACACAATCAATATGTCCCCCATCTGGGTTGAACCCGTGTACGGCACATGAGTTGAACGCCGTAACCATTGGACCATGGTATTTCACAAAGATCTCATTTCACGTAGACACATTTTCACTTGTAGACATATTGAAAATGTAAACAGCAAATGGCCAACATTTCATTGTCGATTTTTGTTATAGGTGACCGTGTATTTGTCCAGGGTGGGGGCGCCACACCACAGGAACTGCTTCATTCTCTGTGCAAGCATGGACGTACGGCCGGTTTGAAGGATGTGGAGTTGGTGCACATACACACTGAGGGGCCGGGAGAGCAAATGGAGCCACAATACGAGGGTAAATAGAACACAGGATAACGTGTCACATATCACGAGATCAAAGGCCGGCTGGCATATAGAACGCAGACGCACTACCTTTTCTGTGTTCCACGAGTGTGATAACAAATTTATCCTTAAAGGAACTTGGCGCACAGTGTCAAAAGACGGAAAGTGCACTCTGGCTGTGCATCGGAACCGGGTACCTGAGTACCCGACCATTGCTGTCAGGAACCGGTTCCAGATTATGGGATCAGATACCCGTAACCAACTTTACAAATTACTTAGTAACTTCTCAGACAATGAAAAAGAAAGGTTTTGAATGCCGTTTGTGGGGTAATTTCAAAATGAAAACCAGGCTACATGGGAAACAATACATCACATTTATGACGTGTCTTTGATATAGGCTCTACACAATGGGATCCGTGCACAAGTACCCCATCAACGGCCAGAAAAGGAGAGTTGGGGGTGACCTAGACTGGTTCCCGATCAATCCACTGCGTATTTCGAATGATCCAAAGTTATTGGAGGCGGGGATTAATCTTGGAGACCATCGCAAGTTGAATTCGAACGTATTCGCGCACCGACGACACCTCACGTTCACGCGAAGACGTGGTGGCTATAGCTTTGGCACATTCAGGAAGTCGTGCGTACTTTACGCGCAAACCAGTACAGTACAGTACACACACGCTGTGTGTCCCGTCCAAGGAGCTCTCAAAAGAGGTAAAAACGCGCCCTCTTTTGTTGGCGCACAGAGCCCATACAGGTATAGGCTCTATGGAATACAACTGTTCAAAACAGATGGAAGATTGTACATTAGGGTATACAGTACATTTGAATGTCTTCTACATTATGCAGGTATTTTCCGGGACAACTCTATGTTCACCGGCGGCAATGCGCGCACAGCTATCGCAGAGGGAAGAGGCGACTACACTCCCATATTCCTGAGTGAGATCCCGTTGCTGTTCCGTCGCGGTGTGTTGGGCTTGGATGTGGCGTTGGTTCACGTGACTCCGCCGGATAAGCACGGCTTTTGCTCGATGGGAATCAGTGTGGACGTTACCAGAGCAGCTACACAGAGTGCTAGATACATCATTGGTAGGTCTAACCGTGTGTCACACGCATAACCAGAAACGTCACTCACACATTCTCAAATTTGTATCCTTGTGGAGACATTTCTTTGTTCTCGTGTAGTAAAGTGTTTAATTTTGAAATTGAAGTTTCAAAATGCTCTTATTTTAACTAGAATTAGTTTCCTTGGCTGAAATTTGGACTTAATATCCCTTTTCTAAAACTCTTCCATTTGCAACGGATCAACCCACCTTGGAAATTCCTAGTTTTTGAGTAAAACCCATATATCTATTTCGTGTAAACCTTGTGGAGACCTATTCATCTATAGAAATTGCCCTGTGGAGACCTTTACAATGTTTTGTTCCGTATTGTGTGTGAGTCTCCACAAGGATACGAATTTGTGGTCACGTGACCACCTTGTTACATGTGTGAGTAATTAATTAAGCAATGATGTAATCAAGGCCATCACAAGTTCCTGCAAGTTTCTCACAAGTCCTCCAGTCCCAATTCAACTCACAAGCTGTTCAAATGAGCTTTGACAAAGGCATTCCTTTGTTATTGTTCATCCCCTTTTTCTTGTGACTGGACTAGTGATATTTGTGATGGACTCGACTACGTCCTTGTAATTAAGGCTTATTAATTAATTATGCCAATTCTTTTCTTAATCAACATTCAGTGTTAAGATTTGACATTCAAAAAGAGTGCTTTAGTTAGGGAATATACATCATTTGCTTTTGCTGTAATTTTCAGAAATGGATGGAATTGGGGGGTTGGAAATATATAGCAAATAAAGTTACACTGACTTTTTTGAGGTTTTGGGTTCGAAAATGCTATAAAAGCCAAGAAAAACAATCATTTTCCTGTAGTCTGGTTCCCTGACTCCATATAAGAAGAAACAGAGCAGTTTACATACATTGGGGAATTGTAAGGCTAGGGAACCAGTCTAGCTGGCTTGTACCCGTTCATAGGTGTGTAATCGATTGCAAACAAGTGCGATGGTCAATTGGGGCCAGTATTTGGAAAAAAAGCCAGTTTTTTCCAACGCTGGTCGGCCGACCAGCGTTAGAAGTTGACACAAAAATACCACTTTTCTTGAAAATGACAGTATACCAGGTGCCATGATTTTACAGGATGCTTTACACTGTCATTCACTAACAGTCCAGCAAGGTATTTCAAAATGATTGGGTAGTTTTATTTTTTGATGTTTGCAAATGTTGTATTTTCCCTTTAAAACAAGTACTTGGTGAGATATGAACATTTCTAGTATAATTGGTTTACGTATGTGACACATAATTATTTAGTAACAGAGACATCAAGATATAAGCTAAAATAGGTCTCTCTCAAATGACGTCATTTCCTACAGATTGCCATGTGCTTTGGCATTTAGGGCGTCAGATTTTTGTGACACACATCAATTATTTTTTGGTTAACATGTGTAGGTCAATTGAACAAGAAGATGCCACGGACACTAGGAGAGGGTTTAATCCACATCTCGCATTTTGATTCCGTGGTGGAGATCGACAGGCCACTCGCAAACAAAAAGCCGTTAAAGATTTCCAATGAACAACAGGCCATCGGGAAATACATTGCTGAGAACCTGGTAGATAATGGCGCCACACTGCAAACTGGTAAAGATACAAGTTTTGTGATTAGGTTCCATAACGCGTTGAATGCATACTGAGCTTGGAGTGTGGATGTAATTTTTTTCTAATGACTCCCTAGCATGATTTACTAGGAACCATACCCATCCTGGCAAATTCCAAACCATATGGGAAACTGCACACACATATTTCTGACTTTGATTCTGAAGGTGTGCCAACCCAATGTGAAAGACTGTCAGTTTAGGGGTACTGTACCCATCCTGACAGATTCCAACAAAACATGCCGTTGGGGTTTGATGGGTTGGGGGAGGGTATATACTTGTGTTCTTGGGCAAGACACTTTACTACAATTGCCTCTCTCCGTCCAGGAGTATAAATGGGTACCCGTGAGGGTAGAGACCAGAATGCGCAAATCTCGAGCTGCTGCAGAAAAATAAATGGTTGCATGACCTGATGAACAGGGGTAATATTGTGAAACACTTTGAGACCTTTGGTATAAAGCACTATATAAGCACCGCATTATTATTATCATTAATATTATCCTTTTCTGTTAATGTAAAGGTATTGGCGCGATTCCCGATGCTACACTGTCTTGTTTGACCCAGCACAAGGATCTTGGTCTCCATACGGAGATGTTCAGTAGCGGCATTCTACCATTGGTCAAGAAGGGAGTCATCACTAATACTAAGAAACGCATCCACCAAGGAAAGATTGTCGGTAGTTTTGCTGTAGGGAGCCAGGAGATGTATGACTTCATGGACGATAATCAAACACTGCGTAAGCATTCAATCCTGTCCTGTAGTTTATGTAGGCATTTTGTATATTGTTGATGCCCCCTAACGTGGTGCGGCCCCTAACGTGGCGCACTTTGGTTTTTACGCCCCTAGTGCCTTGCTAGAGCGAAAGGTTTTCCTTAATTTTCACTGTAATTGAAATTTCGTCAAGCTCAAAAATTTCCCATTCTTACATGTAAATGTTGAGCTTACCTACCCGTTACAATGTTAACAGAGAAATTATATTTTGGCTTGATTTTCTGATTATATTTGAACCCGTTTAAAATGCCCCCCAAAATCAAAACAATGCTGACAAACTTGTAGTTTGGTATGTGAGTGGAGATGATAATGACTTATCAAAATTTTTCGACTTTAAAGACATTCTGAAATGTTAACTTGGGATTTTCCAAGATTTGCTCAAGGGCGCACTCGGATGAGTTTGTGCCCAATTTCTGGACGCCATTGATTTTGAATTTCAGACTATAAAATTTCATGACAACAAAATTGTTCACGATGGTTCAACAACAAGCATTATTACTGTAAAAGTGAATAATAGTCTCAAGCATCCTGTGAAATCATGTCACCTGGCATGCTGTAAGTAGAATTTTGTATCAACTTCCAACGATGGTCAGCCAACCATTGTTGGAAAAAACTGACTTTTTGCAAATACCGCCCCACTAACTTAGTTAGTCCACATTTTGTATGCAATCAGGTACACGTCCGTGAACGGGTGCAAGC
This sequence comes from Patiria pectinifera, assembly GCA_029964075.1. Classification (NCBI taxonomy): domain Eukaryota; kingdom Metazoa; phylum Echinodermata; class Asteroidea; order Valvatida; family Asterinidae; genus Patiria; species Patiria pectinifera. The sequence goes on from CM057134.1 coordinate 19,913,107, forward strand.
CAGCTAGTCTGGTTCCCTGACCTGACAATTCCCCGACGTCTATAAAATTGCTCCGTTTCGTCTGAAGAAGGGTCAGGGAGCCAGACTACCAAAAAACAGCACTTTTGGCTTGTTTGTTTTTCCAGTATCAATAAACACAAAACTCTAAACAGGTCAGTGTAACAATATTTACTATAAAATACTTACTCCCGAATCCATCCATTTCTAAAAATTACAGCAATAGCAAATGTTGTAGATTCCCTGTAAACCCAAGATTCAGTTGCTGCTTGGTGACAAAGTGTTCCCTTTTTCTTGTTTTTAGTGATGATGGATATTGCACACGTGAACAACACCTCTGTCATATCACAGAATCCTAAAGTGACTGCCATCAACTCTTGCATTGAGGTGGACCTGACAGGCCAGGTGGTGTCTGATACTATTGGGACCAGGGTGTACTCAGGTTAGTACTTATAATGCCATGGTCCAGTGGTTGCCATGTTCGACTCATGAACGATGGTTCGGGGTTCGAACCCTGCCAGGAACTCGGTGTTTGTGCCCATGGGCAAGACACTTAACTGCAATATTATCAATGTTGCAAATGTATTCTTCAAAGTTTGTATGGCTTCTGACTAGCGCCCCTTGAACAAAGACATTGACAGTGGTTACGGTGTTTGACTCACGCACCATGGGGTTCAAATGCTACTAGGAACATGGTGTTTGTGCCCTTGGGTAAGACACTTAACTACAATTGCCTCTCTCCACCCAGGAGTATAAATGGGTACCTGTGAGGGTCGAAGAGCAATTGAGCGCTGATATCGGCTTCCGCGTGGTCTCGTGGCCTGATGAACGGGGTAATAATTGTAAGTGCTTTGAGATTGTTGATACGATGGAAAACGCTACATAAGCACTACACTTAGGGGAACCACCAACATAGGGCTGGATAGCTCAGTTGGTAGAGTACCTGAACGGTAATCTGGAGATTGCAGGTTCAAACCACGCTCCATTCAATTTCTTGGTTCAGTTCTAAAAATTGGTTCGTTTGGTTGATATTTTAGGTGTTGGCGGACAAGTTGATTTCATTCGTGGGGCATCACTCGGTTTTGACGGACTCGGCAAACCCATAATAGCCATACCGTCAGTCACCAAACGAGGAGAGAGTAAAATCGTTCCATTCGTCAAAGAAGGTAAGAAGTCATGTGGCAAAGGGAATAAACAGGTGCTTGGCCAGTTTTAAACAAGTACGTTTTTCGGGCCTGTACGCGTCCAGGCCCTTAGCCAATTTTAACGTACTCGTTTAGTACCGGCTAAGCACATATTTATTCCCATTTATAAATACCTTTCGTTCAAAAAGTCAAAACAAATCAGAAATGATAAATTTAACAAGTTTTCTTAAGGTTTGGGAAAACCCCTCTAGCTATGGTTATGGTATGTGCCTCATGCGAGTAGTACTAAAAAATCTCCTTATATGGAGATTGGCGCGCGCGTGGTGCATTCTGCCTGTTTTTTTTTCCATTTTTTACAATTTTACTTCCGCATTTTCTTTGCAAACAGGCGCCGGTGTGGTGACTTCCCGAGCTCATGCCCATTACATCGTCTCCGAGCACGGTATCGCGTACTTGTTTGGCAAGAACCTCCGACAGCGTGCCCACGCGTTGATCCAAATCGCTCACCCGGACCACAGAGAAGCGCTGGAGAAAGCTACCTTTGAGCGACTGAAGTGTATGCCGTCACCGTAAGGGCCAAACACGTAAGCAAATACCCCAGCCAACCAGCGGGGGAGGGGGCGAAGGAGGCAACCCTTTTGGTATCTAATTCTAAATTTGTTTTCATGAAATGAAAATTTGTTTTCAGGAAATGAAAATGCACTTAATGTAGTAGTTATACCCTCCCCTCATTATTTTTAATCTTTGCAAACGAAAAAAAAAATTGTATTTTTTTTCCAGAAAAAAACGACCCATTTTGCCCCAATTTATTTATTTTATTTATTAATATTGTATTAAATAAAAAGGAAATATTAGCGCTACTTCAAGCATTTTTTAACCATTCATATAATAAAAAAACATCGGGCTACTTTCAGGGAAAAAAACATCCATTTCCCCCCCCCCAACCTGGATATGCTAGTGTGGTTTTTTTTTGACCGCAGCTTTTTACATTATTTTGGTTCACACAAACAAGAATGGTGAACTATTTATTGACCGTTTGTCAATTTATTCATGTCCAAACAGATAATGTTGTTATTTACATGGTGAAGGTTGTAAACAATATTTACACAAAAAATAACGACGATATACAAATTGCCGAAGCTCGTTGTTTTCCAAAAATTGCTCATAAATAGCACGAAGTACTCGCGACTTATTTATCCTGAATGTGCACAAAGCCATAGCGTCTTCGCGTGAGCGTCAGGTGTGGTCGGCGATGCGTTCGAATGCGTGGTCTCCCCCAACTCTCCCTTTCTTGCCACTGAGGGGGTACTTGTGCACGAAGCCCATAGGTTATGGCTGATTTCTTCGCGTGACCCTGTGTATAGGCTATAATGCTGTCCTTTCATGTAACTGTTGCGCATTTTTCAAGTTGTAGTGAGTACATGTGTAGCAGTGTTGGAGGTCTCGAGGCCGGCCTCGGCTTTGAGGCCAATTTTCACGGCGTCGGCCTCGGAGCCTTCCGGACTTGATGAATCTGTTCGAGGCCGGCTCGAGGCTGCCTACTATGACCAATTTCCCACCAATTCACATGTGTTTTCGGTTTCAATTATTTTTAATTTTTTTACCGTATCAAACTTTCGAGTAGCTGCCACAGTGGGTTCCGTGAAACGAAATAACATTTGAAGCAGATACGCGCGAATGAATGAACTGGTATTTGCGTTACATTGCAGCATGGAGCTATAGCTCGGTGATCGCACGTAATCACGTACGTAGCATCTACTGGTAGTTAACCAGTCTTCTCCCGCTATAGACTGGTTCCTGGTCCACCACCGTTTGGTAGCATTCACCATTTTGTCATTTTGATACTTGCACAAATGCCAATTGCTTACAGATAAAGAATGTCTGTTAACTGTTTTCCAAGATATCCGAAGACAAATTCCTGTAAATGTATCCTTATAAAGGAGGCATTTTTTTCGTCATAAGTTATACCTTAGGGAGGAAAGGTAGATTAAGGAGACATGCAGCGTCTCCCTAAAGTCACAAGTCTTATTTAGAGACAAAATTTTGGTGTCACAAATAGTCTAGATCGATTGCTCCAAGTGGTCCAAAACCAACATTGGTAGGGGTAGGATAAGGTCAAATGGGGATTAGTAGGGGTCATGAAAGTTAGAAATTTTTGTCACAACCCTATGGGATTGTCTCCCTAAGGTACCATTCTTGGTAAAAAATAATTATAAAATATTGGATGGCTTTGAGGTGGATACAAGAATATATTGCACGAGCTATGACAATATTCGACTCGTGCAATATTGTCATAGTGAGTGCAATATATTCTCGTATCCACCGAAAAAAAGCCATCCAATATTATTATTCTGATTTATATCATGCTGACTTGATCTGCAAGAAATACATTTCATGACACTGTCTTCATTTCATCTTTGTCGTCAAACTATTTGAAGCTGCCACTGTTATATTGTTGACAACTGTGCGCGTATACCTGGCATTCTGCGCGCTGCATGCGCGCTGCATGTGCGCAGCGTTTTCTGTGTTCGACGGTACACGCGCGCTACGCTCTGTTGAGTGGTTGACAACTGTGACTTTCTATGCTCTTGATCGTACGGGAACCAGCGAAAATGCCCGGATGACTGCAACAACAATATTATTGCAGTCCACCAGGTACTTTATTATTGCAGTCATCCGGGTACTTTTTATGAAAGCATACAATACGCTGATTTACTTTTACCGCTGGAAGCCTGATATAAATAATAATAATAATTATTGTTATTATTAATATATTTCTGGTAATGAAACCAAGGATTCCTCAAAAGCACCCTAGGCACTGCAGCTGACAAGCCTGAAGAAACCTGTAGAGAGAAGACAATGAGAAGAAATTTAGTTTTAGAGGTGGGAGGAAAACCCCAGAAGAATAATCTTGAGTAAAACCCACAGAAAACCCAATCCACATGTGGACCAGGGCAGGAATCGAACCCGGGTCACAGCGGTGGAAGGCGAGGATAGCACCACTGCACCAACCTGACTCCCCATAAAATAAGGCCCATAATTCATCACACGATTTCTTTCTTCATTTGACAAGATAAATTACCAAACAAACGAGTTTAATACCGTTTTTGTTTGTCTTGATAGATGTCAAAAAATGGTTGGCGGAAAGATGATAGTTCTTATGAATTCTTACGAATGTGCTTTTTGATAGAGATTGGCTCACTACATATGATTTATGCAATTCCAAATATTTTAAGAAGTAACTTCATAAGATGAATGCTTCAGCACAATTAAAAGAGAGGCTTTAAAAGTTATAAACTTATTTTATTGTATTTTGTTTGGGTAGGTATTTTCCAACATTTTGATTTGGAGTGACAGTGTTTTTGAAATACTGGAAAGTGAAAATGTGTTAATGTAATTGGCTCATGAAGTGAAATGGACTCTTCTTCATTTTAATCCTCGGTTCAAAATGCAGAATATTAAAATTATTGATAGATTTGTCATGCTGTTAAGGTGAATTTAGTCATGTTTACATTTGACAACTATGTTATATTTTGCCAACAACTAAAGTTCGAGTTGTAGTAGCATATATTGACCTCGTCAAACACGATTGAATGCAAATTAAATAAACCACTGGAAATTATTCAAATTTCCTAGGATGTGAGCCATTACTTAAGTGCTCGAATTGTTTTTGTCACTTAAATAGCTTCACAGACATCGTTTGTGTAAAAACAAAATGGGAGAGCAGGTTGCATAAACGCAAGGGCCCATTTTCAAAATTTGTGTTCCGTTTAAATTTTTTTGATAATTTGTATATGGATGGTTCAGAAAGCATGTAACATGTGCAGTTTGCGCAGTCTAAACACGTTTATCTTCCTGCCTCCATCATGCCAAGTAAATAGAGTTGGTTTTGTCATGTAGCTGAACATCATGTTTGTAGAGTTTACATATTAATGACATTTGTGCATGTGCAAATGGCAGGGGTACAGGCAAATGTATTTTGACATTAATGTGTTATATGTTTGTGCTTTCTTCCTATGTTTATGCAATAGAAAATTCTATTTTTTCTTCAACTTTGTGTGCATTTTGGTTAAAATGTAGCTCTGCAATATCTTAAACTAATATGGCAATAATCTTGCAACTGCTAATACGCGCACATGTTGTTGTTCATTACTGCATAAAACCATTATGCCACTATCATGTAGCGTGTCTCTTCACTTTTCATTTCCTTAATTCCTTTGTGGCTAAAAAGTAAGGTACAAATACCATAAAATTACATCCATGTTAGTAGTATTGCTGTAAGCACATTTTGTATGCATGTGTACACATAAACATCATGAGAGAGGTTTCGCTTGAGAACGGTTGCAGCAGGCATGCAACATTTCCTCGGATCCGCTGATTTCCTCGTTTTTTACTTCTCATGAATACCATTACATATTGAAAAACAGTGTGCAGAGTCTTGTGTGGTTTGGAATTTCCTTGTTTTCTCTAAATTGCCAGTTGCATGCCTGTTACAGTTAGCAGGCAAGATACGTCATCAGTTTATGTGGTCTTGTGACATCGTACGTAACTTGCTGTCTGCTACGCGTGTACACAGCACGGATATCACGCGCTGCGCATCAGTTTGAAACGCATAGTAAATTGTCAATTTTCACCCTCTTTTCTAATAAGTTATGTAATCGTGTATGATTTTGATTGAAAGAGGACGACAGGCTGAGCATAGATGTGCTATTTGTCTGTATTTCAAAGCAGGATTAGCCGCAGATACAAGGCCTTCATTGGAGGCTGTCATTTTGGATTACCGCTTTTATTACTAACAGTTCAGATAACTTAACATATGCGTACGCGTACATGATGCGAAACACATATACTGGAATTTGTATCCTTGTGGAGTCATTTCTTTGTTCTCGTGTACTAAAGTTTTAGAGTTTGAAAGTGTAGTTTCAAAATGCTCCTTTTTTAAGCAGAATTATTTTCCTGGGCTGAAATTCGAACTTAATAACCCTTACATAAAATACTTCAATTTGTGACTGATCAGCAAACCTTGGAAATTCCTAATTTTTGAGTAAAATCCATATATCTATTTCGTGATAACCTTATGGCGACGTATTCACCCATAAATTGCCCTGTGGAGATGTATATATACAATCTTTTGTTCCCTATTATGCACATGTCTCCACAGGGTACCGTGTATCAGATCAACAGAATGGTAAAAAACAATAGCAGATAGCTAAATGTATGCACACACATATATCCGTTCCGGTGTAAAACCTGTCTGTATAGTGCCCTACCATGCCTGTGTTCTTGCCTGCTCTATGCATTCATTACTTCACTAATATAATTGGTGTAAGTTGCTTGTGCCATTCCCTTCCAAGCCATTCTAACTAAGCTTAAAGCTGGCCATTTGGCGCTTCATAAAACAGCATTTTATTTGTAGTGTTCGCAGAAGCCAAGTACTACTGCAGCGTCTGCTCCAACATCATTGTTGTGTGTAACAAAGTATAACATTTATCTGTTATGCCTTTAAACCTACTACTACTTAAAGTAGAGTAAACCTTACTACTTAAAGTAGAGTAGTCTAACCCCCCCCCCCCCTTGGCCTGCAAAAAAATAGGAATGCAGAAAAATGTAGCACACACCTGCTAACAACAACACACCCCCCCCCCCCATGCAGAAAAATGTAGCACATGCCTGCTAACCCCCCCCCCACCCGGCTCCGCCCCTGCACATTTTTTTTTTTTCAAATGTAGATTAGCCAGTAGGGAGTTTGTATATAGCTTGGTTTATACAACAGTTCTAAAGCGACTATTATTAGGAACATGGTGTATGCCTCCTGTAGATCTATCTAGTTTTTGGAAATATAAAATAATATAGGTGATATCTTTGCAGTTTGAAATAGTCATGTTGAGATAGCTACTCTAATATATGCGTAAAAAGCAGTTTTATTAAAAAGAGATGCAAATTATAGAATACAGAAAAAAATTGTGAATGTATTTTTGTATGGTTGGGAAGTAAGATTTGGTACTAGATTTTCAATGAATGCTTGTTTTTAATGAGCTTAAATATGCTGGATATGGATGATATACATGTATAATGTTATGAACTGCCTATATTCAATATAGATAAAATGGTGTTTAGGTATTATGCTTGCTATAGTGTTTCCACTTTGTTTAAAGAGGTTGTGGAATGCTCGAAGACATTTCCGTCATTTTTCGGGTATATGTAGCCTAAGGCGTGATGAAATAAAAACGACTATTGTGTCTGTCATGAAATGAGTGCAAAAGGTACTTTTGAGAGCTGTTTTTCAGGTCCTGTTTCGACCCGAACGTGCAATTTGTGTAAAAGTCATCGTTGGGGGCAGCAAACAAAACATAGTAAATCGTGACGTAATAAACAGGACTCCCGATGCAGCGTAGTATAAACGAGTCCTGTTTATTACGTCACGATTTACTATGTTTTGTTTGCTGCCCCCAACAACAACTTTTATACAAATTGCACGTTCGGGTCGAAACAGGACCTGAAAAACAGCTCTCAAAAAGTACCTTTTGTACTAATTTCATGACAGACACAATAGTCGTTTTTATTTCATCACACCTTAGGCTACATATACCCGAAAAATTACGGAAATGTCTTCGAGCATTCCACAACCTCTTTAACCCTCCAAAACTCATGTGAATAAATCTGAATTAACATAGGTTGATGTGGTTGATGTTAAATTAGCACCACTGCCTCAAAGTCTACAGCATAGAACTTGAAGATAATTCTGCAGGTTGTAGGGTCAAGTCTAGCCTGTGGAGTAGTGTCCTTGGGCAAGGCACTTTATCATAACTTGCTTCTCTCCACCTAGCAGTTATTGGATACCTGTGGGGCAAAGGTGGTTATGTTATGGGAATCAGTCATAAAACAAGGGTATGTAGAACATTGATTGCCAATATTAATTGACATCACTTAATAAATCCATATTATTCATGTTATTATCATTATGTTATTATTCATTGCAAATTTTGTACGTGCTATTTTATTTTGTTATATCGTGTGCTTGGATACTGTAAGTTCATTGGTCGAGAACGGCCACGTGCCCAGCCTGTAAAAACGCATACAATGCCCGTTGCGCGTGTGCGTGTAGATTGAACCTGCAAGTGCGGTTGTAACTGAGAACTGCATGCAATGCGCAACCGCTCAGTCTCATGTCCAGCAGGATAGCCTGCAGTTATCAAGGGATACACCGCAGTGAATTGAATTATTCCTTGCGTGTAAGACCAAAAAAAAAAAATACTCCGGTCTCTGGTCAGCGCGCGCGTCGATTTTAACCATGCGCGTCAACCTTTTTTTTTTTAAAATTAACACGGAAGCTACAACAGCGCCCTCTATTGAGGGAGCACCAAGGAATGGGGAAATTGCACCAAGGCAAATGATAACAGGCACCAAGGCAAATTATGGAGAACATCAATGTATAATGAGGGCACAAAAAAGCAAAATAGTACCCACCTTGTCTGTACAATTCAAGCTTGAAAAAAAAAAAAAAAACACCAAAAAAAAAAAAACACCCCGCGTTGCCGCATCAATTCCGGAACTTCAGTCTGACCAGAGACCGATTATTATTTTTTTTGGCCTAATAAGTTCCAACTATTTATCGTTTTGACTCATTGGCACGATATGACAAAACAGTTGTTGACTGCTGTCATGTGGGATATGCCATTTTGAACCCCCTCGGGCTGGGGCCGTGCATAGCACTCTTGGCTTCGCCTCGGGTGCTATGCGCCCCTTGGGTGTTAAAAACGGCATATCCCACATCACAGCAGTCAACAATTGTAAAGACTTTTGTTATGGTGAGATTCTCCCTTTAAAGTAATTTAGCCCTCACATGCTTGTTAACATAATTTGTTCTGTGTGTGTAAACACAACCTTGTGGAGACGTATTCATCTATAGAAATTGCCCTGTGGAGACCTATACAATCTTTTGTTCCCTATTGTGGAAATGTCTCCACAAGGATACAAATTTGCGCTCATAGTTTCACGTCTGAAATCTCAATGTGTGGACTAGCTAGAAACTTGTGAGATGTTAATCGTGTTTTGAATTCTGTGCGAAAAAAATCATCTTAACATTGTGAAATACAGCATCATCTGTTTATGTTCAGGTAGAGTAGGCCAGTGTGAAATGCTATGTTAGTGGTTTTATTTCTTGATATTATTTTTGTCAGTATTAATTTAAAAAAAAAGATAAGGGGGACGAACCTGTGTTCACAGGAACGGAGAGCCCATCTCTCTTTCGTTAGCGATTGGACCAGACTCATATGCTGCTGTGGGGGGATTGCCACACCTCCTCCACAGCGAGTCTGTTACCTTCCCAGCATTGAATAATGCCGGTACCCATTTAACACCTGGGTTGAGAGGAGTAATTGAGGTAAAGAGCCTTACTCAAGGGCACAACATGTATGGCCACGGCGGGGCTCAAACCCACAATCTCATGATCATGAATCCTGTGCTCTACCGCTAGACCATTAATTATTTAATTAAATATTAATTAAAGATCTGTACTTTTTTGGACAAAATTTTGAGTGGGTGTGAAAGTGTTTTAATCAAAATGGTGCTGTGTTAACATGACGCTCATTTGCATAAAAGTAACACACTAAGATCTGATTGGGTGAGTAACACAATTTAAACGGGAAATGTTAAAGAAATAATCACACAAAAAAGTAATTGAAAAACAAAAAGTCAGAATGTTTGAATATATATTAGCATTATAAAGAAAAGACATTTAACTTGGACTTATTTGTTACAACTACAAATAACAAATAGGTCAAAATAAATAAATTCTTAAGAATTATATAGAATCAGTCATTCTATAAACAACTTAATAACCCAGTAAAGCAAAAAATGCTTGAATTTGTCAGAAAATTGTTGTGGTTTATTGGTGTATTAGAAAATTTTGTGAAATTCTTTAGGAAGTAGGGTAACCTTACTACATACATTGTATTTTATTTGACTAGTCCTGATTAACGGATTAAGTTCATTAACTATAACCAGCCCAGTCATAGGTTATGGTTAAGACACGGTAAAGCTTAGTTATTCAATTTTATTACCTTGTTAAAATGCTGTCCTCGCTTATTTGTAAAAATCACTAGGAGTGATATCCGTTTAAAACAGAAAGTGTGTGTGCTGCTGTAAAACTGCGTTACTTTCTTGTTAGCATTTAACCTCATACAGGGTAATTTATCGAATAAACAAGAAATTGTAAAATTTCACCCAAATTGATTTCATTCTGTGTCCAGATTGTTGTATTTATAATCATCAGTCAAATTCAAACATGTCCATTGGACCAAGAAATTGACTTTTTGTTTTAAACATTTGAATTTCACTCCAATACCACGTTACTAAAATCTTATCTGCCCATTGCAAATTAGAAGTGCAAAAAAATCCTTCAATATCTAATAAAAAGTTTACTATTAGGCCAAAAAAAAAATATTCGGTCTCTGGTCAGACCAAAGTTCCGGAATTGACGCGGCCATGCGGCTTTTTTTTTTTTTGCCTTTTTTTCCTTTTCTTCAAGCTTGGATTGTACAGACAAGGTAGGTACTATTTTGCTTTTTTGGTGTCCTCATGTACATTGGTGTCCTCCATAATTTGCCTTGGTGCTTTCGATCATTTGCCTTGGTGCAATTTCCCATTCCTTGGTGCTCTTTGGTAAAAAAAATTGGAGGTGCGGAAATAGAGGGCGCTGTTGTAGCTACCGCGGAACATTTTGGAAAAAAAAAGATCGATGCGCATGATTAAAATCGACGCGCGCGCTGACCAGAGACCGACTTATTTTTTTTTTGGGCCTTAAATGTGATCACTATCATTGATGCACAATTCATAAATGCCTAAAACAGTTTACCCATTCCTATTGGTCGAGAGCCCGTCACGTGGCCGGTCTTAAACGGATGATAAAGACATGGCTGACTGGTCTTGAAATTTTGACTTCTGTGAAAAACTAGGATAGAAAAAAGTGCGAGTGCACAATAAGCTGTGGCCGTGTTGCAAAGAAGTGTTGCATGCGACATGAAATCGATCAAAATGATCCCTGCCAGAGCTTAAAATGAAATCAATCCCTGCCAGAGCTGAAAAATGCGATAACGATGGCACATATGGAACACCATACTTTTGGTCAATTTTCCGGCGACAGACAGACCGACTAACCGACCGAACGACCACCAAGTGATATGTAGAAGCTCATGCCACAGCTTAAAAATTGACCATCCCTTCAGTGATGTTTTGGCTTTGCCAACTGTAGTGCAAAATGGCAATTTCCAACTTTATGCTCATGTCGTGACAGGTCACATACAACACTCGCAAAATATAAAATAGCCAAATGACTTACACAATTATGCCTTTAATGCTCATTACCGCTATTATTAATACATATTCATGTTATTATGTCATGCCCCGCACTGGTTTGTCACAGAATTGGTGGTCATGTGTTCCCCCCTCCCACTGAGTTTTGACTTGAAACTCAACGATAGTAACTTATGATTTTACTTTGTTACTTTGACTATAGTTACAACGCTGCTAATCTAGACCCTTTAATAAACTGAACATACCTTTCTAGTGAAGTGAATCTTAGTGCTGATGAGTATGAGGCTCATTTGCTACAATAGACCACCCTTATGTTAGTCTGGAGCCATTACAGGTTGCAATGTATCGATGCGACGGCACTCTGAGGCATCATAAAATACTACATATGCTGTGCACAAAATCAAAAACGTTCCTGTTTTGCATGCAAGTCGACGAGACCGTGCCTATGGAGTTGGTGAGAAATTAGTCTGAAAATACACTTTTTTATCAAATTCTGTTGGATCAGAAAGTCTCTCTAACTTAATCGAGGTGTCTCTACAAATCCCATGACTGGGGAAATTCCTAAAGGCTAAAGGTTTTTTACTACAAAAGGTCTGCAAAGTTAACCTATCGGACCAGGCCTATGTTTGAAATCTGTAAGGCTTATAGACAAATCTGGGCCCAATTTCACAGCGCTGCTTAACAGCTGACTTTGTGCTTACCGAGCCTCCATCTATTTCATAGGGACCGTTAAGCAGTAAGCACAGCAAAAGCACGCTTAACCCCAGAAGAAAACTTTGCTTAAATCAGTGACGTAACAATAGAAATCTCCATGCGCGCGCAACTGTTAGCATGAAATAGTGCTTAAGCAGCAGCATGATTTTCTGCTATAGTAAGCACAACTTTTCTGCTTACTGTTAAGCAGTGCTATGAAATTGGGCCCTGGCGGCAGCCATTTTCTATGGTGGCACCAGGCTTGCCCGAGTCGTGTTCAGGTAGTACACATCAATCCGGGCTCCTTCGACCACAGGGAATACCAAAATACATATGCAATTAAGATAGAACGTGTGCAGCATGCACATGAGCGTGACACCACCGCAGTAAAAGCTTTTTATTGTGGTCGACGGATTCCACTATAGACAGCCTTACAGTTTTGGAAGTAGGCCACCACAACATGGCTGTTTCAATCCTGGCAGGCTTTCTGCAAGAGCTCTGCAGTAGTTATACCGCTCAACACATCCAGTTGAGATATGCTAACATTGAGTGTCGTTGCAGCCCACGTCACTACCTCGACCGCCATGAGCGAATCGACGCCATAGTTGATCATCGGTTGCTGAATGTCAATGCTGTCGGCCGAGACAAACAGTAACTCGGCCAGTTTTTCCTTGAGGGCGCCCTCCACATCTTCGACGGTCTTCTCAATGGCGGATGTGCCTGGACTATGAGTGGGACCACACCCAGCAAGGTGACGAAACTTCATGCTGGAGCTGTGGCAGAATTGCATGGTAGTGCTCCAGTCCTGTGAGGCAAAAATACACCAATACCATCTATCAAAATGATGTATACAGTCGACTCTTGTGAATTCAAACTCGTTCGGACCTAGCCAAATTGTTTGTTATATCAGAATTTTGTATTAAGAGGAACATCAGTCCCATTCATCGTGCACATAAATGCACAGTTGGGACCGAGGCTTTGTGTTTGCTTTAACCAGAGTTTGTATTAGCAGTGTTTGTACTAACCAGAGTCAACTGTACATAACTTTGAAAACAGCACAACTTCCAAACAATTCATAAGCAAAAGTTGGATTGTTCAGATTGTTTGTTTAATTAACTTTAATGTATCTGATAAGGGTAGACCAAAATAACGCAAATATCAATTTTCCCAGATTCCATTCCTACTTCATTTCATATTCGTTTTTCCTACACTACACATCTGTGGTTTTCTTCCATTTTTTTGTTTAGTTTTAGCTTACTTCCAAAATTACCTTTGCCAGATGTAAATCATCTCTAATCAATTGAGCTACCCGAAACGTTTATTATGCAGCATTCCGTTTCGACTTAAAATGACTTAGGATCCATTGGTGACAGGCTGACTGCATATTGCAAGACAAATGTTAGGAATTTGCTTGGGTTTCCACAAAGGATGTATGTTCTGTGTGTCATTTGATTCAAACTTGAATTGTAAGCTGTTGGAAACCGCAGTCAATAGGTAATTAAACCTTGCTTTTTAAATTCCCTCCAACATTAATAACATGCCAATTTAGGTAACTTGAATGCATACTATAATGTCCAAATTATCAGTTGATACTCCTTCTTAGATCCTAGTCAAACCCTTAACAATCAAGATTAAGAAAAGAAAGATGTATTGATATGAAACTTACCTGGTTGGCAAGGCATATGACTGGTTTCTCGTATCCCGTCTCGATCAGTCTCTGAAGCATCTTTAGGAACTCTACCACATGCAGTGACTTATTGCCTTTGCTAGCAAAGATTCTGGCTACCTCCGGCTTCCCTTCCAAGTAGCCGGCTCCACGGATTGGTCCTAGCTGCACTGACAATGCGGGTAGCCCGTGCTGATAACGATGTACGGCTAGTGCATCAAGGTACGCATTGGCAGCTACATAGCCAGGCTGGGAAGCATGTGCCCAGGTTGCACACACCGATGACAGCAGGAAGAAGACGTCCAAGTCATCGGACAAAGTCAGACTGTGTAAGTTCCTCGCACTAGTAGCCTTGCTATCTATGATAGCATCTAGATCCTGGGGGCTGAGTGTGTCAAGTGACTCATCAGCTATCACGCCTGCAAGATGAAACACACCTCCTAAAGGTGGTGCCATGCGTCTTAGCTCAGTCAGCATATGTGATGTTCTGAGTTGGTCAGACAAATCACACTGCAGTTGATACGTGTGGATTCCGTGCTTCTGGAGATAACTGATTGTGCTTCTGGAAGATGCAGTGGATGGCCCGGTGCGTGAAACCAAAGCAATGTGGCGTGCTCCATTAGCAGCCAGCCAGCGCGCCATAGCCTGACCTATACCTCCGTACCCTCCTGTTATTAGGTAAGTGACTGAAGACTTAAACAGCTTCGTGGAGGGAATGAGGTGATCAGCTGGGATTTGAAAGTCAGGCATAACCTCGAAGACATATTTACCAATGTGTGTGCCTTTTGCCATTGTCCTAAATGCATCAGAGAAAGTGCTCATGTCACAGACTTGTGTTGGAACTGGATGCAGCCTCTTGTGCTCAATCAGGCAAAGGACATCCTCTAGCAGAGTGCCGACTAGAGATGGATTAGATTGCATCAGTGCGTCAATCTGACAGCTGAGGAAGCTGACGTTGTTCATCAATGGGCCCATCTGGAGTGTGGAATTCTGCAGGATGTCACGTTTGCCAATCTCACAGAAACGACCCTCTGGCTTCAGAAGGGCAAACCCTTTGTGTAGTAGCTTACCCGCCAGAGAGTTTAGAATGACATCAACGCCTTGGCCATCTGTCCATCTCATCACGTCTGTATAGAATTGATCTGAACGGGAATCTGTGACATAAGTCAACCCAAGGGTGTCCTGAAGATACTTTCTTTTTTCTTTTGTGCCGGCAGTTGCAATGATCTCGGCACCCACCATCTTAGCAATCTGGATTGCAGCAAGACCAACCCCTCCACATGCTGAATGTATTAAGACTTTCTCTCCTTCTTGCAGCTTTGCCTTTTGAATCAAGCAATAGTATGCTGTGACAAACACCATACTAATGCCAGCGGCTTCAACCCAGTTCGCACGCGAGGGTTTCTTGACAAGAAGCTGGGATTTACAAACTGCATGAGAAGCAAAGCAGTTTGTACCGAAACCAAACACCTCGTCTCCAACCTGAAAGCGTGTGACTTCACTCCCTACTCTGTGAACAGTCCCGGCACATTCGAGCCCAAATTGCGGTCTATCCTCTGTAAGGATTAACTCATCGAGCATACCCAGTGACACCATTACGTCTTTGAAATTCAGAGCTGCTGCTTTGACTTCGACAAGAACCTCATCTGCATTGACCTGCATCTCAGAATGTAACATAAAGCCAACATGTTTAACAGTGGTACCCTTTTCACCGGCAGCAGCATCATTGTATTTCTCTGGCTCCAAACTCCAGTATTTGTCTTTACTATCATGGACAACTTTGTCCTGTGTTTTGACAGGCATGAGACGGGGTACTCTAAGCTCACCGCTGCGAACAGCAATCTCTCTCTCCGGTGAGTTTGGATTGAGAATCAAGGCGGATAAGTGAGCCACTTTCTCTTGTATCCAGCTGTTTGGATCCAGATCAAGACAGATTACTGGGAGTGGCAATTGGTTGCTCGCTGCTCGTGCAAATCCAACAACCAACTGGGCACTGGTGTTGTGGCATTCAATGCAGGCACCCTCAGTCACCACCCAGAACCGAGATATGATGTCTGATTTCTGTGCAACTGCTTGCATTAACCTCAATAGACAGTGCAGCTTGCCATCTGATGGACCCCAAATATACACCACATCCACAGGATGTTTGGTTCTTTGTAGAACAGTGGAGTAGTCAGTATCGGAAGAGTGACGTACATCTTGTTGAGGCAGCCCTAGGTGATGCTTCAACTGTTGGTTCAACATTTCTTGTGATGTGTCTGAAATCAGAATCCAGTGATGAGCTGGCGTAGAGCCACCTATCGATGTCGTCAACTCCCTTTGTGAAGAGCTAGATGACTTGCAACCTAGCATGACACTATGGAAGTACTCACTTGGAGTGGAACATCCAACGACACTATCGAAACCACTTCGTCTGAGTAGTTCAACCCATTCATGTTGCGACATCCAACAACTGTTTGTGCGAAAATCTTGGTATGTCCAGCACATTTCAAGACTACCAAAGATCAATTCTTGACAGTAGTTACCCTTTGTTGTCTCCATAACTAGTAACCAACCGCCCTCACCTAGCAGGCTTCTTAGATTCTCTGTAGCCAAATGCAAGTCTACTGCAGAATGCAGAGCATCTAGGGAGATGAGAATATCGACAGATCCTGGCACCAACTCTTGCGCTTCTGGGTCTTGCTGGAAGTCAAAGACCTTGTACTTCACTTGCGGATAGTCTTGTAGATTTGCCCTTGCTCTAGGAAAGAAGGACTGACTGATATCTGTGAAGATGTACTGTAGGTTCTCTGCTACACCTAGACACTTAAGGTTTTCCAGAAGAAGCCTGGCAAACCCACCAACTCTTGCACCAACCTCAAGAATCCGTATTACTTTCTTCTTTTTCGAGAGTTCCAGCACAGACTTGGACAGAAGATCAATTATAGCTTTGTAGTAGATGTTGATGCTGGATGCGCTGTTAAAATAATCCCCAAGGAATGAGAACAGCAGGTTCAGTGAGGAGAGGGGATTCCTCAGGCAGTTTGGAAGGTTCTCCCCCATTGCTCTGATCATTGCACATTCGATGGCTGTATCCGGAGCACTTCTCGAGACGTCATCAAGATAGTGAGGAATGTCTTCCAGTGGGAAGGATTCCTCATTGCTTGCAGCTGAGCTTTGAAGATGAGAGCTATAGCGTGCGCAGATGCCTCGTTCATTTTCAGGCACCTCCCTCAGAGCATGTCTAATGTAAGACAATGAGGCACGGCGGAATACATTAATCTTCTCTTCTCCTTTGTCAACAGCATCCATTTCATCAGGGAAGTGATTCCGCAGGTAGTGCTCATGGAAGATGTCACTCATCAAGCTCGTAGACGGTAGACATGCTGCAGAGGGCTGCCATTCGGTGGCATAGAGGCAAGTCTCCAAATCAACTGTGCTCCGAGTGCCACTGACGTTCCTACACTGACATCCCAGAACTTTTACCAAGATTACTCCTTCCAGGTCTGTTAAAGTGACATCACCAACTACGTTCCAGCTATCACACTCAGTAATCTTGGCATGTATCAACAACGGAAGACCCAATGGAATGTGGGAGACGAACATTTGAAGTGACTGGATGTGGACTGGGAGATATAAGGTAGTGGTTTGTCTCACCGCTGCAAGAAGGACCTGAAAGCAGCCATCAAGGGTTGTCACATCTAGACACTGCCCATGCTTCTGCGCTGGTTTGAGGTAACCAACAGCTTCCCTGTCTCCCATCACAATCCTATCGATGACTTGAAATGCTGGACCATACTTCAATCCAACTTCTGCAAAGGATGAATAGAGATTCTCTGCCGACACACTGACTGCACAGGTCTTCAGGATGTCATCAACAGGTAGAGTAAGCCTGTGCTTTGGATGGGGCGTGATGTCATCTATCTCAGCATCACAAACTTTATGCTTATCACCCGTGATACTCACAACTACACCCCTCGTCTCAAAAGACAACTGGACTCTTGTTTTCTCTCCTAATTTTTTCACCTTCTCTGGCCAGACAAGCACTTTGACGAAATTGATCTTCTTCACAACGAATGGCTGTTCAGCTGACATGCACGTCTGTAGGATATAACTTATGTAACCAGCACCTGGGAAAATGACCTTATCTTGAACGACATGATCTGACAAGAAGGGAAATTCCTCTAAACTCACACATCCGTTTGCTGTTTTGAAAGTGGGGTCCCTTAACACAAGTCGTGTGTTCTTCTTGTTCTCTGCTTCAATCCAATAGGACTGTTTCTGCCAAGGATATGTGGGAAGTCGCAACCATTGTGCTGTATCGTGGGTGATGTTCTTCCAGTCTATCTTGACACCAGATGTATACAGAGTTGCAAGAGCTTGTAAGACCACAAGTCTATCATCTTGCTTCCGTTTACCACAGGCGATACTCGTGATTTTACCAGGTTTTGACACACTGGCAATCTGGTTGACAGAAGAGATCAAGGTAGCAGATGATGCTATCTCCAAAAAGATTACAGGCTGCACTTCATCTAAAATCTTCTCAACCGCATCTTGGAACTGTACACAGCCTCGGATGTTAGCCCACCAGTAGTCTGTTGAGAAGACGCCATCGTACTTTTTCCCGAAGGCAGAGGAATAGAATGGAATGTCGTTGAATCTTCCTTGAGTCAAAACTGCCCCGTCCATGGCTTTCCGAAAGGGTCTCTCCATTGGCTCCATGTCTGGGGAGTGGAAGGAGCACTGGACCCGCAGTTGTTTGGCTAGTGAAGGATTCTCTTGGCAGACTTGTTGGATTGACCTTGTTGAGCCAGCGACGGTTATGTTACTTGGTGCGTTGATAGCAGCGATATGGAGGTTGTGATACTTGGAGCACATTGCTTTTGCTTCAAGCAGTGAAAGACGAACTGCTGCCATACTACCCGTTCCCTTCAGCATCACTTGCTGCTGGCTGCGATGATATATTACTGCCACAGATTCTTCCAACGTAAGGCCTCCGCAGGCATAAGCAGCGGCAACCTCCCCTAAACTATGACCAACGCAGACATCAGGATGGATGCCCAAGTGATTCAGGAGCTCATACAAGCCAATCTGGAAGAAGAGGATCGCAGGCTGACCAACTTCCATCTCATTCACGACTTCATCCGACCGAAACTCATCCTGTACTGACACTCCAGAATGGATGCCGTTGAAAACATCCTTGTCAGCTAACACAGACCAGCCACTCAACTGACGGAAGATCATGTCGCACTTGTCAACGACTCCACGAAACACCTCCTCGGTGTAGTAGAGACGCCGGCCCATGTTTGCCCACTGTTGCCCTTGCCCAGGGAAAACGAAGCAGATTTTAGGAACATCTGTGCCATAGTTGGATCCCGTAAAGATGCCCTCGCCGCTTCCTTCATTGATATGAATCTGTAACCTTTCCCTGAACATTTGGCTTGAGTTTGCCAAGATAGCCAACTTACACTCATAGTGTTTTCTTCTTGACGCGAGCCAGGACACAACACTCAAGGCATCATTCTTGTGATCAAACTTCAACCACCTCCGGGCTAAATCGGTCACAGCATCAACAGATCTGGCCGTCAGTGGAATCAAGACATACTCTCCCTTTGATGAACCACCAAACCTCCATCCAGCTTGAGATCTCAAACCATGTTGCCTGTCATTACATACCTCATAATCAGGTGCCTCTCGTAATACCATATGGGCCAAGGCACCTGCAAAGCCAAAGCTATTCAAGCCAATGGTGAAGTTGGAGTTTGGTAATATCGGCTCAAGTGACTGCTGGATTTCTAGCTTCAGATTCTGGAGGTCAATCTCAGGGTTTATGCCCTGATAATTAATCGTTGGGCACAGCATTTTCTTGTCCAGCATGAGTGCAACTTTGATGGCGCTGGCGATACCCGAGCAGCACTCTTGGTGACCAAAATTACTCTTGACAGAGCCAATCTTCAGCGGCGCATCCCTGTCAAAATGAAAAAAAAATTAACCAAACATAGAAAATGTTGGACCGAACTTATCCCCACCGGTAACATCTTGCAAGTTGACAAAAGATTTGAATCACAACGACAAAAAAGTGACTGCAAGCATGACGAAAGGTTTACGGACTTAAAGGCACATTTCTCTTTTCTTCCGAATCGCAAGTTTACCTAAGTTCCACCATCTTTATTTTCTATCTCTACTGGATCCTGAGGTGGCCTATTGGCACTTTGGGGTTTGTTTTGGGGGTAAAATCTGATGGTTTTGGTGGGCAATGAGAGTGTGATGATTTGTTTGGACTCCAAGAAAAGGTCTTGCTTCGGACTCTACTATCACCAAATCATGACCAAATGTTTAAAAAAGGCATTTTGTAGAGCCCTAGTTACTTGGACTAGTACATGTACAGGAAGTCCACAGTCCCTACCGTTATCTCTTAAGTGAACAGAATTTTCTGAGGGTTGATAAAGTGATATAAATGAAAACAAAGTGACGGACTGTCTATGCGCACACGATACGTCTCTTTGTGGTGCCACTGACAAAGTGTTACATACCGATAGGATGCGAAGGTAAGACCAACAGCCTTGGCTTCAATGGGATCTCCGACTGGTGTGCCCGTACCGTGAGCTTCAACATAGCTGACCTCTGACCTATCGATACCAAATCGCTCATACGTCTGTCCCATGACGTACTGCTGGGCTGTAGGGGACGGCATGGTCAGACTGTTATAGTTGCCGTTGGCTGCTATGGCTGAGCCATGGATGGTGCAATACACGTGGTCATTGTCTTGGAGAGCCTTGTCTAATGGTTTAAGTATCATACTGCCCCAACCTTCGCTGCGGACATACCTGCAAAACCAAATCCAACATTTCTTTTGAAGTTTCTAGAGTCAGAGACAAAGATATATTGTATAACTATACCTCATACATATTCATGATCGAGAGCCGAATTCTCACTGGTCCATTCACCATCACGTGCCAGCCGCTATTTTTGCTGTTTACCAAGCGCGCACGCAATTATTCATGCACAGGGAAAATACGCATGCATTAGTAGATAGTCCAATAGGCATGCGCTTTACGATGCAATCGTGGAACTATCGCACGGGTGAAGTACCCACGCACAAACATCCCATAGCTACACATTGAAAGATGGCAGCACACGTAAATGTTAATTAGCGTTTTCCCGATCAATCATGCCGAACTGGAGAATATTGCGGACAACAAAGATGCCTTCTCTACTAAAAAAGTTGTCCACTATGCGGTAGAAACTAGTTTAAGGAGTTACTGTATTGCAAAAAAACTGAACTTGAGGTTGAGTAATATTCTGCTGGTGAGCTGGTCAAGTTTCTCCAAAGATTTTATGCCAAGGTGCGTACTGCAACAGGAAAATTTGGCAACTGAATATGTATGAGGTATAGTAAAACAAATATAACATGTTTTTTATCGAGTGGATAGTCGATATTAGCTCCCTCGATACTGGAAGTTGAAAAACTAGTTCCCGAGGCAAACACCTTAGCCACTGATTGTGTCTCTTGATTGGCCAATAGCGAGCCACACGGCATTCACTTTTTTTACCGAAGAATGCAAGCACCATGTTCTTGTCTTGGTAAAGTGTCTTGCCCAAGAACACATGCGCCATGATCACATTTGGGGTTCGAACCCACATACCATCCCAAAATGTAACCAGTGGACCTGCCACCGATTTCATGAAACTCATTGTCGTCCTGTGATCCATTTCACGAAACACGCCGTAAGCACGACACGTCGTAGGTGTATTTATAGCACAGCTCGGTGACTGTTTTATGTATTTATTCAGCGTACAGTGAATAGTCGTCTGATATTCAACAAAGAGCTGTCGGGTCTCCTCTCAAAAAGTTTTCAAAATGTAAAACAAAATGGCGGACGCATGATGCCATGTTAATGAAAAACAAGCTCTCGGTTGACTGTATAGATACTTTGAAATTTCAACTGCAAATTCCAGGCTTATTCATAATTATTTAATGAATTTTTTATTTACAACTTTACACACATTATCTTGGTATTATAATCTCGTTTATGTAATGTTTATAGCATAAAGCCTGGTTCATACTCGGCGCGAAAGCGAACACGAATTTGTGACGTCGTGTCAAGTATTCGCGCTGCGAATTCGTAAAAGTTGAGCTCATTTTTCGGGCGAATTTCGCAGCGAATGTTTCATGACGTCAAATTCGCTTCGCATTCATATTCACGTGGAGTATGAACCGGGCTTTAAACTGGCTAAGAAAAAGACTCTTCTTATTTTGCGATGACCACTAGACACGTCGTAACTTGCGACATGTTTTTAAGCCGTTTTCAAGGAACTTGCGACGCGTTCAACACATCGCAAGTTTCGTGAAATGGATCATACGACATGTCGCGAGTTGCTACGTGTTCCAGGTTATAACTCGGGTTGCAATCGGTCCAGGGCACTCTACAGACAATAAAAAACACATTTTAATATTTACCCATTGGCTGATTTTGAGAATGGACAACTCCTTCCGTCAGCAGACACCACTCCAAGTTGACTGAAGCCTATAGCAACCTCTGGGATCAATATGGCATTACATGCACCCACCACTGCAGTACTGCACTCCTTGTTCCACAGCGCTGATGCAGCTAGATGCAGCGCTGTCAAGCCGCTTGCACATGCTGTGTCGCACGCATAGCTTGGGCCCTGGTGGACAAAAAAATCAAAGGATGAAATTATTTTTGTGATGGTTCTAACACTTTTATCTGACTTACATGTAAGTATTGCTGTCATATCAAGAATGACTTATGCTCAAAGGGACATTAAAGCCCAGAATGTGCCCAATTGGGCTACAAAACGCGTTTAATATCAGGGATCACAATTTTGTCCCCGAAAAATCGAGCTGTTCAGTGCTAGTTGTGATCAAGCCGCACAGCGTTTCGCACTCTGCGGACGTGTAAGAAACAACATTTGTGCATTTGTAATGTGTGTATTATATGTACCACACACACAATGTGTACGCTGCATTGATTAGACACGACTTGACCAAGTTTTTTGGTCTTTTCTCGGGGAAAGATAAAGACATTAGGTTTGTTTCCTTTCAACCAGACCTTTGAAATAGTATAAGTAAACAATCCAAAACATAACATTGTTGGGGATTTCAGATCATAATGCCCCTTTAAGTTCATGTATTATTTATCTGCAATTATGAAACGTGTAATTCATGTTTTGGAAGTAATTCTCTTCCAAAAATGTTCGCCAAGAGTGCATTTACTGACGACGGCATTGCATTTGGTAAATTTTTGGTCAATTGGTAGTTATATTTTATGGGACACTTAGGGGCCGGTTTTTGGTCAATGTTCCGGGGACAGATATATCAACTGACCAACCGACCACCAAGTGACTGAATAAACAGCAATCAGAGGCGCGGACAAAATGTACGTATATCGATGATTCCATTAGTTTGGGGTCCAAAAGTACGACATTTTTGTGTCCATGTTACACCTGACCAGTGTAATTTGCCATACAAGTATCATACAAGTAAATCGACTTCACACTATTTTGTGTTCGTTTACAAGGTGCTTTATTTTACATAATCACTCTTGGAGATAGAAGGCATGAACAAAGGTGTCCTGAATTTACAAAATCTTATATCAGATGTAACAGGGACATGAAAAAAATTGGACCCTAAATTTATGGAAGGACCCATTGTAGGACTTGATTTATCCAAAGTCAATGGGCAATTCCACGGTTTGATGGACATGGCCAAGAAAAACAGTTTTATTTTTTAACCCAGTTTCACATTTTTATTACAGATTATACATTCAAGTATGAGAAATTAAAAAAACAAACGAATGTTATCAAATTTTTTTTTTGAGAAATCGTGTCGTAAAGTGAAAAATATTTTTTTTACTATAAAAAGAACTCAAAAATTTGGTAAAGTTTAAACACTGATTGCTATTAATGCAATTAGAGATATTTCAATCATAACCTTATTTCTAGCATGCATGATTGTCTTAATCTCTGAAACATATGTCAATTCACAGCCGTCATCTATCTTTAGATGTCAAAAAGTAGCATTTTATACCTTTTGTGGTCAATGTAACGTGAGTAACCGAAAAGATATAAAAGTTTTTTCTCACCAACATTTATAATGAATTAAATTTTGGTATTTAGGATTATCATTCTTTGCATGAACATAGATATAAATATAAGTGCTTTGTTGACACTAATACACACATTTAAGAATAAATTTGGTAACGTGAGTAACTTTTGTAACGTGACTAACCAAAAATGTAACGTGAGTAACCATGGAATTGCCCCAATGGGTGGAGTGTCTTATCTACAACATACCTTGATATCAAAGGCAAACGACAGCCTATTAGCTGCACAGCTGTGGGCGTTACCAGTCAGTACATAGGCATCCATGAGGTAGGGGTCAGTGATGTAGATGGAGTAATCAAATAAACCAATACCAACAAACACACCGCCATCGGTGCCTAGCTCATCCGATAATATACCTGAAATTACAAGAATGTAATAGGAGCAAAGAATAATACTTTGGTCCTCACAAAGTTTAAAGTCTAAAAACATGAACAATAATAATAATATTAGAATCAAATTGAATATGAACTATAAACCCTACTTTGGCAAAATCATTCAGAAATAGAGCAAAATAACAAAAAGCATATCTTACCAGCATCTTCAAATGCTTCGTGAGTGACTTCAAGCAGGTGTCTTTGCTGGGGGTCCATGCTGACTGCCTCACGAGGAGAAATCTTGAAAAAGCTGTTGTCAAATTTGTCAATATCTGTCAAAACAACATACAAAAACAAAGGGTTTGTGTTTGATTTGCTAAAAAACAAAACAGAGTGAATATACATGTAGTGTGAAATCACTGAATTAATCATCTTTAACAGATGGTGGAATACCGGGATGTTTGACTCAGGATACAGAAACCAACCAAAATAAAACATGAGATTTGGTATCACACGGCACAGCAAATGACAAAAACAAACTTAATTTGTCGGAAGTCCAAAGACAATGAAAATGTGTTAAAGATAAAAAAAAATAGTTGTTATAGTCGTTTACCCTATTACACAGGGTGTCTCCCCCCCCCAAAAAAAACCCCAGAACGAACCCTCAAAGCGCCCTCTTTTTCACAGCTATCCGCAAATATGGATACATATTTGGAGAGTATAGTTCATGAGCTTTTCAACATTAAAAAATATCTTTCCAATCGGGTAAACCTTTATGGAGTTACGGCCAATTAAAAAAAGGCAGATTTTTCATTTTGTTCACAACCTCAATTGTCATTTATTAGGAATGTAATGGGTTTGCTATGAGGGTAGTTTTGCTTTCTTTAATTTTTTTGAAATTTTTCTTTCTTTATTTGGCTCTTTATTTTGCATTTTGTGCAACTATGACAGCCTCAATTGTCATTTATTAGGAATGTAATGGATTTGCTATGAGGGTTGTCTTGCTTTCTTTAATTTTTTTGTAATTTTTCTTTCTTTATTTTGCATTTTTTGCAACTATGGTAGTCCTGAAAAGGACTATTAATTTCTCAGATGTTTACTGTGCTGCTCTGCTTCTGCCCTCTACTTGGTAGCCTCTTTCACGGATGCAATTTTTGGCCCGTATTCTTATTGCGGAAGTCAAATATCATTCCTAGTACCAGTTTACCAGTTACCAATCATACGACCAGAATTTATTCAGGTGTTGTATAAAAAAGTGAGTGTTTCACATTTGTGCAATGATAAGTATTATACAACACCTGAATAAATCCCCGTCATCTGATTGGTGGATCGCTGATCACGTCATTGAATTATTCGTACCAATGCACGGCGCGCGCGTGGTGCGCAACGCGCAGTGCAATGGTAGTACTATTGCACTGTGATTAGAAGTACAATTGCACTGTCACTGCACATGTTGCCGATGGTGGCGCTGTGGTGTTTAAATCGACAATAAAAGTTCTGAACTTATTGAACTGTTTGAGTTCTAAACTTATGGAAAAATTTTAAGGTGAGATAAATTGAATATTATAGTTCTCAACCTGTTGAACAGTTTGCATAATATGGTAACTCTGAACTTGTCAAACTTGTAAACAATTTTCAAACTGAATAAATTGGCTATTAAAAGTCAACCAATCAGATGACGAGGATTTATTTAGGTGTTATATAAAACAAATAATGAATGTTTTACGTTCGTGCAATAGAAAGAATAATTTCATTCGGTGACAGATGAAATGTTCCATTCCACTCGGCTAAGCCTCGTGAAATGGAACATTTCATCTGTCACCTCATGAAATAATTCTTTCCATTGCACTAAATTGAACATTATAGTTCTCAACCTGTTGAACAGTTTGCATGATATGATAACTCTGAACTTGTCAAACTTTGCATGATATGATAACTCTGAACTTGTCAAACTTGTAAACAATTTTCAAACTGAATAAATTGGCTATTAAAAGTCAACCAATCAGATGACGAGGATTTATTCAGGTGTTATATAAAACAAATAATGAATGTTTTACGTTCGGGCAATAGAAAGAATAATTTCATTCGGTGACAGATGAAATGTTCCATTCCACTCGGCTAAGCCTCGTGAAATGGAACATTTCATCTGTCACCTCATGAAATAATTCTTTCCATTGCACTCACAAACATTCATTATTTGTATATTATTTGATTTGTTATTTCATTCGGTGACAGATGGAAAGATGCAATGTTCCTTTCCACTTGGCTTCGCCTCTTGGAATGGAACATTCCATCGTCGCCTCATGGAATTATTCTTACCATTGCACTCATAAACTTTAATTTATTTGTATAAGTACCTTTGATCATGCCGATCCTTCGCATGCAATGTCTGGCTGTCTGTGTGTGGTCAGGGTCATGATAGTGGTCCACATTCCAACGCTCTGGTAGTATATCATCCACGACATCCCGTCCATCTCGAATGACTCGCCAGAAATCCTCTGGGTTGTTGACATCACCGGGCATACGACAACCTACAAGATAATGCCCAAACATGAAAGGCAACTTTCAGTTTGTTACTTTAAGAGTCTCGACAAAACAAGGCTGAATTGCATGGTATGTTGCAGCACAAACTATAGACTAATTCCGCAAACTAAATTAGATCGTTCACTGACGCTTCTTTTGCCATTGAACGGGGCCCCGTGTGATAGTACAGTGAGCGTGCATTGACTGGTCTATAGAAAGATTACACAGTATGATAATAATAGGCAAGAAGCTATAAATTGACAAAAGGAATAGAGAGTTCAATGATATCTGATACGATAAACTATCATCATTTGGGGGATTTGTCACCATTTCGTCACTTCAAATGCTATATTCCCATTCACCAATGCTGTGTTACAAAAAAAAAGGGAACTGGAATTGCACTGAGATACAATTAACAAACTATCCTTGGCTAATGAAAGCAAATAATGCAAACATTATGCAAAATAAGGGCAAATGTTACTTACAAACCACACATGGTATCAAATAATGACAGAGTTTTTTAAAAACTCTGTCATTATTTGATACCATGTTTTATCCACATTCAAAAAGTAGAAAAGTGTGATGTTCATGGGGGATGACCCAAAATCCTAAAATTGCCCAGCTGTGAAAATTTGAAACAAAAAAAAGGGGGGGGGGCTGCACAACAAATGACACTAGGGGGCGTTGTTCATGATACAAATGTACATTTTATGAAAACTTGTTTCCTTACAGCCCAAAACTTGTGAAAACTTGTGTCCTTAACCTTACCATAAAATGGTGCATTAAAGTTTTTTTTTACTGCTCTCCGATTTGTCTGTATACTATGTAATACATTTGGACTATCGGAGAGTTACAAGATAATCTTAAAATCGGCATTTCTTTATATCTCAAAGAAAAAATGGTGGGGGGGAGCTAGGGCAGGTTGATCCAATGCCACATTCCACCCCTGGTCAAAAAGTGTTTGGCGATATATAATATCTACCCCCCCCCCCCCGGATTTACGCCATTGTTACAGACATTAATGAAAAGGCCTTTTGATAAACACATCAGATTCAATTTTAAACAGAATGTTAATTGCACATAACAATGGTGCAATTTCTACAATTACCATACAAAACAAAAGTCTTTTTGTTACAAGTGAATTGAAAACTTAACTTTGTGGCTGACAAACCGTGGGGGAGGGGGGGGGGAAGAGAGGCCCCCCCCCCAAATAAAATTACTTAAAGAAAAAAAATAAACAAATTAAACAAGAAGAGGGATTATAAAGATGACTGTTTTGAAATCAATGTTGTAGTCTACCCATCCCCTTTACGTCCAAGGATTATCAAAATGTAAAGAAAAGAAGAAAGAAATGAAGAAAAAAAAAAGGAAAACAAGAGCACACCTAGTGTCACATGAAACTCAGCCACCCCCCCCCCTCCAACAAGTGGGCATCCATTGTCTTGTTGCACTCCTGGACTTTGTATCCCAACACCCATCTGCAGGCACCCACCAGCATCTGACCCAGTTTACATCAATGAGGTTTACCACAATGTCATGAATGTCACTGACGAAGCGGAAGTTGTAATTTTTTATGGGCCTCCTAGGCTGATGAAATTAATTTACTCCCCCCCTGACGTACGCCCTACTTGACAGCAATACATGTACCTGCAACCACTAGTGAATGGTATACTTGTAATAATACTGTGATAAAAATGATTCATAATTTTAGGTTTTGTTGTTTTTGGCTTCTTTGGTAAATATTACTGGAAACTTGCTGGTACTCTATTACTGTTGGGAGAATGTGATAGTCTGTTATTACTACTTAGGTGTTTTGTTGGTGGTTGGTATATTTACAATATGAGACCATAGTCTGAACAAGTAATGAATGAAATGCAGCGTTATCTCTCCTCGTTGCTTTGTTTGTGCATAATCAGCATACGCCATGCATTGCTGACTAATGGACACCGTGCTAGGGGTGTGCGTCGGAACTGGGTACCAGAGTTCCCTACCCAGTTGCGCACCCAAGGGAGGGGAGGTCTCGGGGGTCTTGAGCCCCCCCCCCCCCCCCCCCCCGAGAGGTTGTCAATTTTTTTTGGGGGGGGGTAATTTTTTTTTTAGTCCCACGATTTTACATACATGTGGCCTATTTTCAAGTAGTATAATAGGGATGTAAGTGGCGCCACCAACGTCAAAATAGTCTGCCCCCGAAAAAACTTCCATTTTTTTTTCTGCGGCCCAAAATTTTGGGCAACATTTACAACAACAAAAATTGAGACCCCCCCCCCCCAGCCAAATCCTGGGTGCGCCCAGATGTTGGGAACCGGTTCCAGATTACGGGATCGGGGACCTGATGGACTTATTAACTTCTCAGACAATGAAAAAGAAAGGTTTTTAATGCCCTATGTGGGATTTTGCCTTTTGCTGACGTATTCTATTAACACTGTACACTCGGTGTTGTCCGAGAGCTTGTGAGGAAAAAGATCACAACCTTACTCGGGTGGGACTCGAACCCACGACCTCCTGCTTATTAGTGCAGACGTCTTACCGCTGGACCACCGAGCTGGCTAGGATCATTTTGGAGGTTTGTCTCTGCTATTGCAGTTGGTACCGCAACCAAACTTATGGAATTCTTGTCAGGGAGATATACATTTAAGATTGGGTTTTACTCTTTGACAAAGTATTTTCATTTTACTACAGTAATATAACGCAACATAAATGAGTGTCACTACCAAGTGCAGAACCGGAACATTTTGGGGGGCCAAAAAAATGTTGGTCCCCAAAAAGTGGGTCCACAAAATAACGGCGTGGAGTTCGGGCCCGCTTAAGGGCCCCCAATTTTTTTTCAATTCCAGATGCACTGTGATGCAATCTGAGGTAATTTCTGACCACTTTAACCAATCTTTTTTTTAAGGAAAACAGGGTGGTGTACGCAGTGTCTGCCTGTATTGTGACGTCTCTTAAACAAAATAACAATTGGGTTAATTTTTTCGGGGAGGGGGCCATGGGCCCGTTGGTTCCCCCCCCCCTCCCCGGATCCACCCTAGGTCACTACACACATATGGAAATCATTAAAAATATCATAATTTCATGTATTTTTCACATAATCAAGATTGTTGTTGGCATCAAGGCCAGATACATACAAGTAAAAATAAGTTGAGAGCGACTTACCGATGCCAACGACTGCTATAGGAAAGAAGTTTCCAGGAGGACTCCCATTGCCGCTACTTGCAGCAGACATGTTTAGGTACTCTGTAGAAATGTTGCTGAATTACTCACACGACCATAACTCAGACGAGTCCCTGCATTGTAATAACACATTATGAATTTTAAAGTTATACTGTCTATTTCTGAGCTGTCTTCCCCATAAAAATATCTTACAGATACAAGGGGCAGTTATGCTCACTTCCAGTGTCGAACATACAATTTGGAAAATTCAACAGTGTGTATTGAACCACTTTGCGCTGGGATTATTTTTTGCCGAAAATTTCGATTTTCGCAAAAGACATTTTCCAGACAACTTCTGATATACAGCAAAACGCCACAAATAGTGATTCGCAAGAGTCATTTCAACAGTATTTTTAAGCTATTTTTTGCCAAAACCTCATGTTTCAATACTGCGAGGTGTGCATTAAAGCGTAAATTGTCGAACAATAGGCCGTGCACAATAGCCAATTCAAGATCAACACATGGTTCGCCTCCACAGACTTCACGGACTTTGCGTGTAATTTGTACAAAAGGCACGAGGGATTAGCATGTTTAGATGCCACCCGGAGGCGAGTCAAGGCAATATTGACGGTTTAACCTGTCGGCCGTGCCTGTGTACTGGTGCGTGTACGCGTTCTCTGCACAAACTGGTGGAGAAAACTTATAATCATCAAGTGCATTTTAATTCTGATGAAACGAAGTAGTAATCCAATAATGCTTTAAATTAAATTATTCATCCACCTTTTTGCTGTAGTAGAAATAAGTTCAAAACACCATGGTGTCCAACGTACTCAGACAAATTGATTTTTGTTTATTAATTTATTAACACCTCAACGATGGCTACAGTGCAAGCCTTGTGAGATTGTTGATTCAAAAAAATAGTAGAAATTGATTACTTACCAAGATGTAAGCTTGCATTGTTGGTATAAAGTTGAAAAGACCAATGTGCCGTGTCGACCAGCAATGGCAGTTGTGACCGCACACCTACCGCCAAGCCTTATAAAGGTTCCAATGATATCTCTCGATTGACGCTCACACCCCCACTCCGGATACCATTTTATCAGTTATACATCTCTGCTGGTTGTTTCATCATAAAATCCGTCATTTCGGTAACTCCCCTTGAATGATTCAATCCTTCCATGTCACTTTTCGACAAAAAATCTTCGCTTTTATGAGTTTTATATCAACTTTTGTAAACTCGACGTTTCCTGAGTCACAGTGGGTGTGTGTTGAAATACAATGGTGCAATGTCAGGGCTACATGCAAAACTTAATCAAATGTACAATGCATGTATGACACTGTCTTTCCATACGCCAAAAAAATTACCAGGTTATATTCACCACCAAGATAAAAAGTCCCATGGCGTTGCCCATAAAGTAAATATTATAGATGCACTTTATACTTTTTAAAATCTCAACTGGGTCAACTGGGATGAAAAACCTATAAACTGTAAAGCAGATCTGTTTGAGCCCAAAACAAAAAGAAAACCTTTTTTCCCCCAGAGGGTTGCAGGTGTCCAAAAAAAAAGGGCGGGGGATGTTTTTGGGGTTGAAATAAATTATACACAATTGAAAATGTATTATTGGAAAAAAAAATCAAATTTGTTGAAAAGCAACTTTAAAGTTTGACAAGTCCTTCACCAAAACAAAACAAAAAAGAAAAAGAAACAACAAGAAATAACAAACAATACAACATATTTCATATTTTATTTGGTAACAGCATTTTAATTTACTCTTAATTATTTAACATAAAATTTCAAACAAACCACAATGGGAAACTGACTAGTGCTTTTGAACAAAGACATTGACAAAATGGGGAACTGTCAACATACCAACCTTTTTCGGTCGAAAATTACAGGTACGAAATATTCTAGTGTTGTGATCAACATTTTACTTCTAAATAATATCTAACTACCAACACAGATGAACTTTAAAGGGAATGTACAACATTTGCTTTTGCTGCAATTTTCAGAAATAAATGGATTGGGAGGATTAGTATGTTAAAGCAAATATTGTTAAATTGACTTGCTTCACGTTTTGGGTTTGGAGATGCTGGAAAATCCAAGAAAACCAACCATGTTTTTGAAGTCTGGTTCCCTGACCCCACGTAAGATGAAACGGAGCAATTTATAGACTTTGGAGGATTGCAAGGTCAGAGAATCCGTCTAGAAGGCTTGTACCCCTTCACAGGTGTGTAATCAATTGCAAAGAAAATGCGGAATAACTAAATATGAAAAATTAGGGGCACTTTTTGAAAACAGTCAGTTTTCTTCAACGCTGGTCGGCCGACCAGCGTTGGAAAAATACAAGTTTTCTTTAAAATGTCAGAACACCAGGAGCCACGATTTTACAGGATGCTTTCGACTGTCATTCCCTAACAATCCAGTAAGATATTTTGTGATAATTTAATCGTTTCGTTTGTTGATGTTTGCAAATGTTGTATCTTCCCTTTAACGCTAATAGTAATACCGTAGGGCTGGATAGCTCTGTTAAGAGCACTGGAATGGCCATCCGGAGGTAGCAGGTTCAAACCTCATCCACTCCTTTGTTCAACTTTAAGCTTAACCCTAACCCTGCTGAATCCAACAGGATCCAACTATGTCACATACCCGATGGAGCCTGTTGGATTGAGCAGTAAACCCTTGTGTACATTTTCATGTAAAATGTTGGATTCAGCAGGCAACTGAACCGCATTATAACGCCATGTTGGACTCCATTGGATTTAGCAGACAACTGAAAATGAGGCACTGAACAGGAAAGTCCGGTTGGACTCTGTCGGATTTAGCAGGGTATAGTGTTGAAGAAGCACTAGGGGTTCACCTTTTAAATTAATTAATATAAGGATTGCAACTGGATGTCAATTTCAAAAGGGAAACTCCTTTAGTTTCCACTAAATGAAGCAAAAATCATTAGCCCAGCATTACATGTATCATAAAAATACTATACCTCATACATATTCATGGTAGTCAAGAGCCATATTTGATTATATAACCGACATACATATCCTTGTCATTTGATTGGTGGAACTCACATCACGTGACATTCGCTATTACTCTCATTCACGCCGGGTCTCAAAAAGTACTATCCGCCCATGGGGAATGGGAAATACTACTTAACAGTTCAGATCATTCTTGTTCCAAGACGCGGTATTTGTGTGCAAAGGCATGCTGGTGTGCGTGTTCAGCGTTGCGCGTATTGTTCCACAGAGCCAGCGCTACAGGGTGGGGTTCAAACATTTTCGTGAAGGGGTGGTTTGGAAGAGAGAAATACTTTTCCCATCAATTTTGTAGTGAAATAAAAGTTCAAATATATCAAATGACAAGGATCTATATGTCAGTTATATAAAACAAATATTGAGTGGCTTTAAATTGTGAAATGGGAGGAATATTATCGCTCGGTAAAATCTGGACTTTTCCAGTTCACTCGGCTTCGCCTCGTGAAATGGAAAAGTCCAGATTTTACCTTGTGATAACATCCTCCCATTTCACTCTGAACCACTCAATATTTGTATACTAGCGCACAGGTCACCGCACGCTAGTCTACTATGTATGTGCTAAAGCAAACGTGAAACTAGCGCACGGGGGTAGTGAGCATGCGAATACATCACCCCAGCCCAGGTTGGACTCCGCTGTGAACACGCAGTCGTAATGCAATGAAGACATTGTCCAACCTGGGCTAACATCACCCCAGCTACATGAACAGATTTCTGATGGGCACCTCAACAAAATGTTGGTGAATATGTATGAGGTGCACATGTACATATGTACAGTACAACAAATATTACATGGTTTATTTTGGGTGGATAGTCCATATTAGTCCCTTCACATTTGGAAGTCCTAATGCAGAACAAAAGAAGTAAAATTGGGACATTATCTGACAATAGTAGCGTCTTTCATGTAGAAAGGTCTATGCCCCAACATAAATTAGTAAAAAATCATCAACCACCAAAACACCAGATTTCACCCCAACACAGCCACAAAAAAGCCACAAAACTGCCACCTTACATGTCAGGATTAACGATGATGGTTCTAAGGATAAATGACACAGACAGAAAGTGAACTGTCCAATTCTTATAGCTCTGTAAGCTGCTAGTAGACTTATTAGTAGCAGACTGGCCACGGAACTATCAGTAAGCAATTTGATGTGAATGCTGCCATAGAAATGAATGCTTCAAGTACATGTACATGTAGATCTAGATGTCCGATTGTGAACAGAACATCTCAGGGATTTTCTGCACGTCAATTTTTTTCTTTTCTAGGTTTATTTTTTGTCAATGTGCAGTCATGTAAATGATCTATTTGATGTAAGAACAAAGTTCCATGCGAATGGAACCTAATCTTTATGAAACTGCATTATTTATGACATACATGATGTCACACACTTTTTACAATTCAGTGATCATTAACACGACCTACCGAACTTGTTACAACTAGATTGTATATTGTTCGCTAGATGCAGTAAAAAATGTAAAAAAAACCACCCAAATCAACGATATTTTAAAAACCACATGATGATAACATCATGACGCCATTTAAATTTTCACCAATAACATGTCCCTGTTTGCACAAATTTACTGAAAACACAACTCATCTGTGGGAATCGTTATTCATTAACTGCCAAAATTTGGTGAGTGTGGAAAACCTTTGATAAACAAACTAAACTGACAGTTTGCAATTAATTTGCTTGTGAAATGTATACATTTCTGGTAGTTTTATTGTCATGTAATCATGTTCTTGGTGCCTTTACATGCGAATTGCATGTAATTGCATGATATTCATGTTGATAATTATGTTGCTTTACAGTGACATCATTGCGACACAAGAAGACTTACTTTCACCTTGTGATGCTTATCAGGCAAGTGCAAGTAAAACACCTTTTAATTAAGGTACGAGTCAACTTTATATTGTTCTGAAATTGTAGTGTTTGTAATGAATTCATTGTGTCTGTTAACTGTTAAATCTGGTCTGAAAGTCTATGACTAGAACCACACAAATTTTCATTCTTTGTTCATTGTGATGTGCTTGACACTTTTTCTGGAGACATAATTTTGTAAAAATATATTTGACTGTTCACGTTGAGATGTATTTCAATTATGATTCATTGATTTTCTTGTAGGTGTTTTACCTGCTCCCAAATTTGGTAGCCTTGCATTTTCGGTTGTATTTTGCCCTTGCATTTTCGGCTGTACTTTGCTCTTAATTTCGGCTGTACTTTGCCTTGCATTCTACGGACCTATTGCAAACTGAGGCACTCACGTATGTGGTGTGCAGCCGACTGCGGCGACTGGCACCAGACTTGCCCATGACACAGCTTCCGCTGAAGATTTTACTGGTCACACGAACCATGTATATTCTCATATTTTCTTTTTATGTTCTAATCTATTTCAATCGATTTACTCAAATCTTTGATGACAAGGATACATTTCTGCTCTGTGTAAGTCTATTTTGTAAACCTGCTAGACTTCATTTTGGTACCATTTTTAGCCTATTTTTACCAAAAATTCCAACTGGACTCCTTTAACATTGCAGACAAAGCATACCATGAAATTGCCCAACGAATTACTTCCCGCCCAGAATGTGTAACATAAGGCAAAGAAGACATGAACAAAACAGCACGTTTGAAATCAAGAGTACACGGGTGTTTTTAAGTCACTGGCTGGTCACCTGGTTCAAACCTTAGGCATGTTAGGCAATCCTTTGAATTAGTATCTTATTCAGGATGGAACAGTGAAAATAAGGCTAAGTGGCGATGGAACATGGACATGGGCGGGAACCAAAAAACATCTCATAAATGTGACTTATACTATCATCGGTGACGAACATTGTCGGTCAGCGCGGGAATTACCTGCTTGCTATATTGCAATGCCCAGAGACAGGAGGGGTGCACACTTATGTTCTCCAATACCGATGTTCCCCGAAATCCCTACCCTATAACCCTAACCCTAACCCAACCCTAACCCTAATCCTAAGGATTTCGGGGAACATCGGTAGTGGGGAACATCGGTATTGACCCCAACTGTTGTCATCAATTTTGGCTTCTTGATGAAACTCATTCTGTATTATTAAATGTGACTTTTTTTTATCAAACTTGTGAAGAATTTTTTAATGCTTTTACGTTCAATAGTTCAATCGCATCATGCCACCTCGAAGACTATCACTACGGTCGGTTTTAAGGAAACAAGAGAAGAGGCGTAAGAATCAACGTTCAGATGATCAGCCGGATGGTGACCCTTCAACCTCGTCTGCAGTACCCACAACAAGCAGTCATGTAAATATGCTCCCTCAACTTCGCAAGCAGTGCCCAAAAAGAAGAAAGAGTGTTGGAGATATAGGATTAAAAATAAGAACCCAGCCAAGTATGAAAAGCAGGAGTGGGATAAGCTGCATTCAGCGAATTACAGGGTTAAGCTCAAATGGTGATAAGATGTAGAGATACACTCAACCAAAAAAGAAAGTCCCCCCATACTTTTTTGTCTTACTAAAAACTACTTGGCACCTCTCGCTCAAATAACGACTAATCAGTAGGCCTACCATAATTGATCAAGTGTTGCTAATGAAGAACTTTGATGGAAGTCGGAGCAAAGTACAAATTTCGTTGTTACCGATGCTCCAAGAAATTCGCTAGTCTACGGAAGCTACTGCGACATAAGAAGGGTCAAGGTCCAGCAATGCTCTTGCATCGTCTTCAGTGTTCATTTGCAGACAAGCGCAAGGACAACCTGCCATGCCACTATTGGGTGAACCATCAGGGAAAGTTGGACGAATAGAGGACATCCAGCATGAGCCTAAGAAGAGTCGTGAGATGCCCCTACCAAAGAAGCTGGCAAGTTTGCAATCTCTGCATCCTCTTGCATATATACATCACTTCATTACTGACTGGCATTTCTAGATGAATTTGATTAGAACTGACATATAGAATGCTTGCAAAGGCAGACACTTTATATTATTTTCGTCCATTCTTATAGTGAAGAATATATGTACATGTATGCATTCGGCGTAAAACACAGTAAAATCCCTCTTCTACCATATTTCATTACGTCCATCTTTTGGAATGCAACCAATTTTAAGAGGAATGTAAGAGGTGGAGGACAACTGCAATGCATTACAGACAAAGAAGTGGCTTGTCTCCCAAAGCAGTCTGATGGAGCCGTTCTCTACTTGCCCCAAATGTGCAGGGCCAAGCAGAAAGAAGCTTTCTCGTCCTCATGGTGGTACGGTGGTACAGTCATGCAAGATCTGATCATGTGGCCACACCCGATGTTGGCGCAGTCAGCCAATGATCGGTAATACTTCTGCAGGCAACATCTTCGGCCATATTGATGTCAGGAGAATGCATTCGCAAATTCTTGCAGGCCCTAACATCGATAAATGTTGGCATGATTTCCTGTGCCACAATTTTTATCCATCAACGAAGCTTAGCTGACACATTTTGCTTTTAATATGGAATGAAGACGCTGTGGTAACTTGAATGATCTTGATCTCTAGGTGATCATTTACAAATCATTTATTTCATGCTGAATTTTTTTAAATCTAAAAATTAATGTGGCCTGACGTTGCGAACTTAGCAAGTTCTTCTTCAGAGGCTAAAACAGAAATGACAGAGGTACATACATTAACATGGGGGTGCACACAAACATGCAGGGCTGAAAGAAGAAACACAAAAGGAGGATTAGGTGGGAAAGGTGTGAAAAGATGCAGGGGAGGGTGGATGAGAGAACAAAGAAACAAAGGGAGATGGCAAACCACAAGGGGTCTGGTATAAACAGGGGAGGGACCAGAAAGGGGAAGGATCAAAGGACACAGGGAGTGGGAGCGGACAAAAGAGTGCGAGAGTGAAGGGGGATGATGCGGGGGGCTGAATTTTTTTGTCAGATAACTGTTTTTATGTTATGTGATGCTAGCTAAGTTTGACAGCATTACTAATCACATTTTGGGTATTCATGTGCACAAGAACCCACCGTTTCCAAAGTGTGCCCACGACATTTTGGAGGGGAGGAAGTGGCTTCAAAGAGGCTTTTGATCAGAGACTCACAAATGGAAACGTCTTTATTCTAAGTCACATGTGCACTGAGCATATCACGTGCTTATGTTGTTCACGTTTGCGAAGAAATGAAATAATCTATGAACTTCTCATCATCATGGGAAGTAAAAGTTTCAAGAAAAGTATGGAATTTGTCTTCATACCTGGAATTGCATGCTACAATAATCCATATAGGGTCCAAGCCAGCAGTCAAAATTGAAGCAATCCTTGAAAGCCACTGGATCAGAAAAGATGAGAAAATGTTGTCGCCATCCATGCAGACATCGTCGGTGGAGGCCTTTCACTCTGTTATCAATCAGTTTGCCCCAAAGGTGTTTGCCTACTCATACGAAGGTATGCTGTGCAGGTAATTTACCTTTTCCTTCCTTTCAAACTATTTATACAATAATTGTTTGGTATTAGTGGTCTTTCCCATAGATGAGCATTGCAACCATTGACGTACACATGCACATACCTCCACCTTCACTGTGGTTCTTCACTGTGGTTCTTCGTATTATTTTCTATAGAACATAACTTGCAGCATTATACTTCAATGAAAATGCAAACAGGAGTCAGGCAACTGGAAGAGATGGTCAACCTGCCTTTGTCATCGAATATCCTAGAGCAAAGCAAGACACCGGAGGATATAATGTGAGGAAGATTAAAATTACTTGCACTCACAGTAAGTCATTACAATTTTTTTCAAGGGATTATGGAAAGTCACCAAGCAAGATGAACACCATTCCCTAGATCTGGTAACAGTGGATCACCTCTCCCTCCTCTAACCTCAGCATTGAACACTCAAGGAACATTATGGATTCTTGATGCTAAATATTATACATTAAGAGTGTTAAGGAAAGAAAATGCAATTCCAGCAAACGCCTACTTAATAACCTGTAAGGATTTCCAAGGTGCACTCAACTAATGTTGTATCCACCCAGTCTCAAATATTTGCATACAACACTGAGATTTATTTTCCCAACCTTCTGGAAAATTTCCTTCTTTCCCAAACTCCTGGAAATTGTCCTGCCAGACACACCATATTGCCGGCCCCTTCCAGGGCACTTAAAGAACATGATTGGGAGCAATACAGTGTATTTATTTTTAAGCGCCTTGATCTAGCTTTGTTTTATAGGATATGTGCACATTATTATTATAATTATCAATACTGCGGAGGTGTCTGGCAGACAAGTGCAAGAACATATCTTGATTCAGCTAGCTAAGATGTACATGTATGCCGTACTAAGGAAAAATGGAAAAAAAGTGAAATCGGCCTTAATCCGGAGGATTTTCTTTGGGGTCTCACTGAAGACGAAATTGTCTCCTACAGGAGAAGCACTGATGCTTTTCACAAGACTCGTGTTATTCAGACATGGCAATGTCTTTACAAGCTATGAAATGCGGCTAATGGACGTAGTTCCTCATCTCTTGAGATGTCAACCATTTCATTCACAAATGCGACTGTCTACAGAAGAGAGAGAGAGGACACATTACGTAGATATGAGTCGGTTTGATCAGCATTCCATGCAAAGTGATGGAAAGGACAAACAAGATCAGATGTTGTATCTTTCAGGTGGCAGCAGCGCCACCGCGTGAGGGATGCTACTGTCGAAGCAAGGGAGCACTTTGAAAGATTGTCAGTAATCACATGAACCAGGACCGTAATTTTGAACAAATCGATGCTCCTGTTTTAAAACAAGGACAATTTGCCAACTGCGACTCAACCTTTGAAGGATGTTACAGTGATTCTCATTGGCCGACTGAAAAAGAGCCATGAGCATTTCCATGGCATCGTTACCGAAAACTGGGGGGGGGGGGAACCTATGTGGTCAACACGTCCCAATTCCACATTTCCTGATCGTGACGTTGCAGGCAGAATGCGTCAAAGATGCGTCAAAGTTTTCTCGGCAGCAAAGGCTATAATTTTTAAGCAGTGAATTCATTAAATCAATAAGTTTGAATTTCTTTCAGGTGTTTTGTTCTGAATAACAAGCCAAGATGTGGAGCTGATCTGTCATGCAGTCTGGCCCAACAGACTTCAGACCTGGACGGGTTGAACACTGTCACCCTGGACGTCCTGGTGAGACATAGACCAGATGTTTTCCAGGCCCATACATTGTCAAAACGGATGACTGCTCTTATCGAAGTGTTCCAAAAACTAAACATGACGGTGGGTCATACACATGAAGACATAGATCAGAAGTTTTCCAGGTTTCCTACATACCTATGGAGGCACAAAGTCCATACATTGTTAAGACTGATGACTGCTCTTCCCGAAGCAATCCAGAAACCATTCAAATTGAGAACGACAAGTTAAAACAGATAACTCTGAATAAATCCTGCATTCAACTCATGTTGTAACCACCCAGTCTAGAGTATTTCGCATAAAACGATGGGATTCGTTTCCCCAGCCTCCTGGTAAATGTCCTGCCAGACATACCATACTGCCAGCCCCTTCCAGATGACTTAAAGAACATAATCAGGGCAGGTGGAACTTCAGGCAACAAATGTGGCAACGAGCACCTGTTCTTGGGACAGGTACTCTACTTTGTTCTGTGCAATACCAATGACAACAAGAAGGAATTCGCTCAGATCAAGTGCAAGAAGGGACTAGTTCAAGACATGGTCAAGGGATTATGGAAGGTCACCAAGCCAGACGAACACCATTCCCTAGATCTGGTAACAGTGGATCAACTCTCCCCACCTCTAACCTCAGCATTGGACACTCAAGGAACATTATGGATTCTTGATATTAATATTGTACATTTGGGGTGTTAAGGAAAGAAACTGCAATTCCAGCGAATGCCTACCTTATAACCTGTAAGCATTTCCAACTTGCACTCAACTAACTTGTATCTGGCCAGTCTCAAATATTTCGCATACAATGATGGGATTCCTTTTCCCAACCTCCTGGAAAATGTCCTGCTTTCCTAACCTCCTGGAAAATGTCCTGCCAGGCACACCATAGTGCCGGCCCCTTCCGGATGACTTAAGGAACATGATTGAGAGCAATACAGTGCATTTATTTTTAGGCACCTTGATCTAGCTTTGTTTTATAGGATATGTGCACATTATTATTATTATTATTAATACTGCGGAGGTGTCTGGCAGACAAGTGCAAGAACATATCTTGATTCAGCTAGCTAAGATGTATGCCGTACTAAGGAAAAATGGAAAAAAAGTGAAATCGGCCTTAATCCGGAGGATTTTCTTTGGGTCCTCACTGAAGATGAGATTGTCACCTACAGGAGGAGCACTGATGCTATTCACAGGCTCATGTTATTCAGACATGGCAATGTCTTTACAAGCTACGAAATGCGGCTAATAGACGTAGTTCCTTATCTCTTGAGATGTCAACCATTTCATTCGCAAATGCGACTGTCTACAGAACAGAGAGAGAGGACACATTACGTAGATATGAGTCGGTTTGATCATCATTCCATGCAAAGTGATGGAAAGGACAAACAAGATCAGATGTTGTATCTTTCAGGTGGCAGCGGCGCCACCGCGTGAGGGATGCTACCGTCGAAGCAAGGGAGCACTTTGAAAGATTTGTCAGTGATCACATGAACCAGGACCGTAATTTTGAACAAATCGATGCTCCTGTTTTAAAACAAGGACAATTTGCCAACTGCGACTCAACCTTTGAAGGATGTTACAGTGATTCTCATTGGCCGACTGAAAAAGAGCCATGAGCATTTCCATGGCATCGTTACCGAAAACTGGGGGGGGGGGGAACCTATGTGGTCAACACGTCCCAATTCCACATTTCCTGATCGTGACGTTGCAGGCAGAATGCGTCAAAGATGCGTCAAAGTTTTCTCGGCAGCAAAGGCTATAATTTTTAAGCAGTGAATTCATTAAATCAATAAGTTTGAATTTCTTTCAGGTGTTTTGTTCTGAATAACAAGCAAAGATGTGGAGCTGATCAGTCATGCAGTCTGGCGCAACAGACTTCAGACCTGGACGGGTTGAACACTGTCACCCTGGACGTCCTGGTGAGACATACACCAGATGTTTTCCAGGTCCATACATTGTCAAAACGGATGACTGCTCTTCTCGAAGTGTTCCAGAAACTAAACGTGATGGTGGGTCATACACATGAAGACATTGATCAGATGTTTTCCAGGTTTCCTACATACCTATGGAGGCACAAAGTCCATACATTGTCAAGACTGATTACTGCTCTTCCCGAAGCAATCCAGAAACCATTCAAATTGAGAATGACAAGTTAAAACAGATAACTCGGAATAAATCGTGCGTTCAACTCATGTTGTAACCACCCAGTCTCGAATATTTTGCATAAAACGATGTCATTCCTTTCCCCAGCCTCCTGGTAAATGTCCTGCCAGACATACCATACTGCCAGCCTCTTCCAGATGACTTTAAAGAACATGATCGGGAGCAATACGGCCAAGGGTCTGGCAGACAAGTGCAAGAATATGATTCAGCTAGCTATGATGTATCAGTATGCCCTACTGCGGAGTATAGTTCTTTTCTTTTTACCTTCTTGGTTAAAATTATACCATTCAAATAAAAACTATTTCTTTTATAGATCACAATCAGTTCCTCTTGTGTGGAAAAAAAGCCACCAAAGGAGATACCAAGTTGAGGGGAAGATTAACCCCAGCTTTGTTCCATGGGGATCAAGGATTCAATGGTAACAATTTTTTTCTCTGCACGAAGGTAACACCCTAGACATCTGAAGTACACCTGCCTTGAAAAAGATGCAGAGAAGACTGTTGTGTCTTCATTTGTTGCCCGTCTGTTTAGGGCAGGTGCTTCCGGTAACAAATGTGGTAACGAGCACCTGTTCTTGGGACAGGAACTCTACTTTGTTCTGTGCAATACCAATGACAACAAGAAGGAATTCGCTCAGATCAAGTGCAAGAAGGGACTAGTTCAAGACACGGTCAAGGGATTATGGAAGGTCACCAAGCCAGACAAACACCATTTCGTAGATCTGGTAACAGTGGATCAACTCTCCCCAAGGGCGGATCCAGGGGGGCGGCCAAAGGGGGCCATGGCCCCCCCCCAAAACAAGACCAATTTTTTTTTTTATGTGACATCGCAATAAAGGCAGGCAATGAGTACACCACCATCTTTTCCTCAAAAAAACATTGGTTAAAGTGGTCAGAAATTGCCTCAGATCGCACCACAGAGCATCTAGAATCCAAAAGTTTTCGGGGCCCTTAAGCGGGCCCCGAACCCCACGCCGTAATTTTTTTGACCCACTTTTTGGGGGTCCAAAATTTTTTTTGGCCCCCCAAAAAATTGTGTTCTGGATCCGTCCTTGACTCTCCCCACCTCTAACCTCAGCATTGAATACACAAGGAACATTATGGATTCTTGATGTTAAATATTATACATTAGGAGTGTTAAATATTATACATTAGGAGTGTTAAGGGAGGAAAATGCAATTCCAGTGAATGCCTACCTAATAACCTGTAAGGATTTCCAAGGTGCACTCAACTAATGTATCCAGCCAGTCTCCAATATTTCGCATACAACGCTGGGATTCCTTGTCCCAACCTACTGGAAAATGTCCTGCTTTCCTAACCTCCTGGAAAATGTCCTGCGAGGCACACCATAGTGCCAGCCCCTTTCAGATGACTTAAAGAACATGATTGGGAGCAATACAGTGTATTCATCTTTAAGCACTTTGATCTAGGTTTTTTCAAAGGATATGTGCGCATTATTATTATAATTATTATAACTGCGGGGGTGTCTGGCAGACAAGTGCAAGAACATATCTTGATTCAGCTAGCTAAGATGTATGCCATACTAAGGAAAGATGGAAAAACACCAAGTCCTGGAAAAAGTGAAAACGGCCTTAATCCGGAGGATTTTCTTTGGGTCCTCACTGAAGGTGAGATTGTCTCCTACAGGAGGAGCGCTGATGCTTTTCACAGGCTCATGTTATTCAGACACGGCAATGTCTTTACAAGCTATGAAATGCGGCCAATGGACGTAGTTCCTTATCTCTTGAGATATCAACCTTTTCATTCGCAAATGCGACTGTCTACAGAACAGAGAGAGAGGACACATTACCTTGAAATGTGTCGGTTTGATCAGCATTCCATGTGAAGTGATGGAAAGGACAAGCAAGATCACATGTTGTATCTTTCAGGTGGCAGCAGTGCCACTGCGTGAGGGATGCTACCGTCGAAGTAAGAGAGCACTTTGAAAGATTTGTCAGTAATCACATGAACCAGGACCGTAATTTTGAACAAATCAATGCTCCTGTATTATAACAAGGACAATTTGCCAACTACGACTCAACCTTTGAAGGATGTTGCAGTGATTCTCGTTGGCCTCACTGAAGGTGAGATTGTCTCCTACAGGAGGAGTGTTGCTGCTTTTCACAGGCTCATGTTATTCAGACACGGCAATGTCTTTACAAGCTTGGAAATGCGGCAAATGGACGTAGTTCCTCATCTCTTGAGATGTCAACCATTTCATTCGCAAATGCGACTGTCTACAGAACAGAGAGAGA
Source organism: Patiria pectinifera (assembly GCA_029964075.1). Lineage (NCBI taxonomy): Eukaryota > Metazoa > Echinodermata > Asteroidea > Valvatida > Asterinidae > Patiria > Patiria pectinifera. The sequence goes on from CM057134.1 coordinate 19,957,566, forward strand.
GGACACATTACCTTGAAATGTGTCGGTTTGATCAGCATTCCATGTGAAGTGGTGGAAAGGACACGCAAGATCAGATGTTGTATCTTTCAAGTGGCAGCAGCGCCATCACGTGAGGGATGCTACCGTCGAAGCAAGGGAGCACTTTGAAAGATTGTCAGTAATCACATGAACCTGGACCGTAATTTTGAACAAATCAATGCTCCTGTATTATAACTAGGACAATTTGCCAACTACGACTCAATCTTTGAAGGATGTAACAGTGATTCTCATTGGCCGACTGAAAAAGAGCCATGAGCATTTCCATGGCATCATTACCGAAAACTGGGGTGGGGGGGGGGGGAAGACCTACCTGGTCAACATGTCCCAATTCCACATTTCCTGATCGTGACATTGCAGGCAGAATGCGTTAAAGATGCGTCAAAGTTTTCTCGGCAGCAAAGGCTATAATTTTTAAGCAGTGAATTCATTAAATCAATAAGTTTGAATTTCTTTCAGGTGTTTTGTTCTGAATAACAAGCAAAGATGTGGAGCTGATCAGTCATGCAGTCTGGCGCAACACACTTCAGACCTGGACGGGTTGAACACTGTCACCCTGGACGTCCTGGTGAGACATAGACCAGATGTTTTCCAGGTCCATACATTGTCAAAACGGATGACTGCTCTTCTCGAAGTGTTCCAGAAACTAAACGTGATGGTGGGTCATACACATGAAGACATTGATCAGATGTTTTCCAGGTTTCCTACATACCTATGGAGGCACAAAGTCCATACATTGTCAAGACGGATGACTGCTCTTCTTGAAGTGTTCCAGAAACCAAACGTGACGGTGGGTCATACACATGAAGACATTGATCAGATGTTTTCCAGGTTTCCTACATACCTATGGAGGCACAAAGTCCATACATTGTTGAGACTGATGACTGCTCTTCCCGAAGCAATCCAGAAACCATTCAAATTGAGAATGACAAGTTAAAACAGATAACTCTGAATAAATCGTGCATTCAACTCATGTTGTAACCACCCAGTCTAGAATATTTCGCATAAAACGATGGGATTCCTTTCCCCAGCCTCCTGGTATATGTCCTGCCAGACATACCATACTGCCAGCCCCTTCCAGATGACTTAAAGAATATGATCGGGAGCAATACGGCCAAGGTGTCTGCCAGACAAGTGCAAGAATATGATTCAGCTAGCTATGATGTAGCAGTATACCCTACTGCGGAATATAGTTCTTTTCTTTTTACATTCGTGGTTAAAATTATACCATTGAAATAACAAACTATTTCTATTAGGGATAACAATCAGTTCCTCGTGAGTGGAAAAAAAAAACACCAAAGAAGATACCAATTTGAGGGGAAAACAAACCCCTGCTTCGTTCCATGGGGATCAAGGATTCAATGGTAACAAAACTTTTCTCCACACGAAGGTAACACCAAAGACATCTGAAGTACACCTGCCTTGAAAAAGATGCAGAGAGGACTGTTGTGTTTTCATTTGTTGCCGGTCTGCTTAGGGCAGGTGGAACTTCAGGCAACAAATGTGGTGACGAGCACCTGTTCTTGGGACAGGTACATTGTACTCTACTTTGTTCTGTGCAATACCAATGACAACAAGAAGGAACTCACTCAGATCAAGTGCAAGAAGGGACTAGTTCAAGACATGGTCAAGGGATTATGGAAGGTCACCAAGCCAGACAAACACCATTCCTAGATCTGGTATCAGTGGATCAACTCTCCCCACCTCTAACCTCAGCATTGGACACTCAAGGAACATAATGGATTCTTGATGTTAGATATTTTACATTTGGAGTGTTAAGGAAAGAAACTGCAATTCCAGCGAATGCCTACCTAATAACCTGTAAGGATTTCCAAAATGCACTCAACTAATGTATCCGGCCAGTCTCCAATATTTCGCATACAACGATGGGATTCCTTTTCCCAACCTCCTGGAAAATGTTCTGCCAGGCACACCACAGTGCCGGCCCCTTCCAGATGACTTAGAGAACATGATTGAGAGCAATACAGTGTATTTATTGTCAAGCGCCTTGATCTAGCTTTGTTTTATAGGATATGTGCGCATTATTATTATAATTATTACTACTGCGGAGGTGTCTGACAGACAAGTGCAAGAACATATTTTGATTCAGCTAGCTAAGATGTATGCTGTACTGAGGAAAGATGGAGAAACACTGTGTTCTGGAAAAAGTGAAATCGGCCTTAATCCGGAGGATTTTCTTTGGGTCCTCACTGAAGGTGAGATTGTCTCCTACACCAGGAGCGCTGATGCTTTTCACAGGCTCATGTTATTCAGACATGGCAATGTCTTTACAAGCTATGAAATGCGGCTAATGGGCGTAGTTCCTTATCTCTTGAGATGTCAACCATTTCATTCGCAAATGCGACTGTCTACGGCAGAGGGAGAGAGGACACATTACGTAGATATGTGTCGGTTTTATCAGCATTCCATGTGAAGTGGTGGAAAGGACAAGCAAGATCAGATGTTGTATCTTTCAGGTGGCAGCGGCGCCACCGCGTGAGGGATGCTACCATCGAAGCAAGGGAGCACTTTGAAAGATTTGTCAGTAATCACATGAACCAGGACCGTAATTTTGAACAAATCAATGCTCCCGTTTTAAAACAAGGACAATTTGCCAACTACGACTCAACCTTTGAAGGATGTTACATTGATTCTCGTTGGCCGACTGAAAAAGAGCCATGAGCATTTCCTTGGCATCATTACCGAAAACTGGGGGGAGGGGGGGGGAACCTACGTGGTCAACACGTCCCAATTCCACATTTCCTGATCGTGACATTGCAGGCAGAATGCGCCAAAGATGCGTCAAAGATGCGTCAAAGTTTTCTCGGCAGCAAAGGCTATAATTTTTAAGCAGTGAATTCATTAAATCAATAAGTTTGATTTCTTTCAGGTGTTTTGTTCTGAATAACAAGCAAAGACGTGGAGCTGATCAGTCATGCAGTCTGGCACAACACACTTCAGACCTGGAGGGGTTGAACACTGTCACCCTGGACGTCCTGGTGAGACATAGACCAGATGTTTTCCAGGTCCATACATTGTCAAAACGGATGACTGCTCTTCTCGAAGTGTTCCAGAAACTAAACGTGATGGTGGGTCATACACATGAAGACATTGATCAGATGTTTTCCAGGTTTCCTACATACCTATGGAGGCACAAAGTCCATACATTGTCAAGACTGATGACTGCTCTTCCCGAAGCAATCCAAAAACCATTCAAATTGAGAACGACAAGTTAAAACAGATAACTCTGAATAAATCGTGCATTCAACTCATGTTGTAACCACCCAGTCTCAAATATTTTGCATAAAATGGTGGGATTCCTTTCCCCAGCCTCCTGGTAAATGTCCTGCCAGACATACCATACTGCCAGCCTCTTCCAGATGACTTAAAGAAGATAATCGGGAGCAATACGGCCAAGATGTCTGGCAGACAAGTGCAAGAATATGATTCAGCTAGCTATGATGTAGCAGTATGCCCTACTGCGGAATATAGTCCTTTTTTTATCTTCTTGGTTAAAATTATACCATTGAAATAAAAAACTATTTCTATTACGGATAACAATCAGTTCCTCGTGAGTGGAAAAAAAAACATCAAAGAAGATACCAATTTGAGGGGGAAAAAAACCCTGCTTCGTTGCATGGGGATCAAGGATTCAATGGTAACAAATTTTCTTCTCCGCAAGAATATGATTCAGCTAGCTAAGATGTATCAGTATGCCCTACTAAATAAGTTCTTTTCCTTTTACCTTCTTGGTTAAAATTATACCATTGAAATAAAAAACTATTTCTATTATGCATAACAATCAGTTCCTCGCGAGTGGAAAAAAACCCACCAAAGAAGATAACAATTTGAGGGGAAAAAAAACCCCTGCTTCGTTCCATGGGGATCAAGGATTCAATGGTAACATATTTTCTTCTCCACACGAAGGTAACACCCTAGACATCTCAAGTACACCTGCTTTGAAAAAGATGCAGAGAAGACTGTTGTGTCTTCAGTTTTTGCTTGTCTGTTTATGGCAGGTGCTTCAGGTAACAAATGTGGTGATGAGTACATGTGTTTTGGACGGGGTACTCTACTTTGTTCTGTGCAATACCAATGACAACAAGAAGGAATTCACTCAGATCAAGTGCAAGAAGGGACTAGTTCAAGACACGGTCAAGGGATTATGGAAGATCACCAAGCCAGACGAACACCATTCTGTAGATCTGGCAACAGTGGATCAACTCTCCCCACCTCTTACCTCAGCATTGGACACTCAAGGAACATTATGGATTCTTGATGTTAAATATTATACATTAGGAGTGTTAAGGAAAGAAAATGCAATTCCAGCGAATGCCTACCTAATAACCTGTAAGGATTTCCAAGGTGCACTCAACTAATGCTGTATCCAGCCAATCTCGAATATTTCACATACAACGCTGGGATTTATTTTCCTAACCTCCTGGAAAATGTCCTGCCAGACACATCATTGTGCCGGCCCCTTCCGGATGACTTAAAGAACACGATTGGGAGCAATACGGTGTACTCATTGTCAAGCGTCTTGATCTAGCTTTGTTAAGGATATGTGCGCTTCATTATTATTATAATTATCAATACTGCGGAGGTGTCTGGCAGACAAGTGCAAGAACATATCTTGATTCAGCTAGCTAAGATGTATGCTGTACTAAGGAAAGATGGAAAAACACCAAGTCCTGGAAAAAGTGAAAACGGCCTTAATCCGGAGGATTTTCTTTGGGTCCTCACTGAAGGTGAGATTGTCTCCTACAGGAGGAGCGCTGATGCTTTTCACAGGCTCATGTTATTCAGACACGGCAATGTCTTTACAAGCTATGAAATGCGGCTATTGGACGTAGTTCCTCATCTCTTGAGATGTCAACCATTTCATTCGCAAATGCGACTGTCTACGGAAGAGGGAGAGAGGACACATTATGTCGATATGAGTCGGTTTGATCAGCATTCCATGCAAAGTGATGGAAAGGACAAGCAAGATCAGATGTTGCATCTTTCAGGTGGCAGCGGTGCCATGGCGTAAGGGATGCTACCGTCGAAGCAAGGGAGCACTTTGAAAGTAATCACATGAACCTTGACCCTAATGTTGAACAAATCAATGCTCCTGTTTTAAAACGAGGACAATTTGCCAAATAAACCTTTGAAGGATGTTACAGTAATTCTCGTTGGCCAACTGAAAAAGAGCCATGAGCATTTCCATGGCATCATGGGGGGGGGGGGGGCCCTACCTGGTCAACACGTCCCAATTCCACATTTCCTGATCGTGATGTTGCAGGCAGAATGCGTCAAAGATACGGCAAAGCTTTCTCAAAGGCTATAATTTTTAAGCAGTGTGGGTCATACACATGAAGACATCGACCAGATGTTTTCCAGGTTTTCTACATACCCATGGAGGCACCAAGTCCATACATTGTCAAGATTGATGACTGCTCTTCCTGAATCGTCCCAGAAACCAAACATGATGGAGGGTCGCACACATGAAGATATAGACCAGATGTTTTCCAGGTTTTCTACACACCTATGGAGCTACAAAGTCCATACATTGTCAAAACGGATGACTGCTCTTCTCGAAATGTTCCAGAAACCAAACATGACTGTGGGTCATACACATGAAGACATCGATCAGATGATTTCCAGGTTTCCTACATACATGTACCTATGGAGGCACAAAGTCCATACCGGTACATGTACATTGTCAAGACTGATGACTGCTCTTCCCGCAGCATTCTAGAAACTAAACGTGATGGTGGGTCACACATATGAAGATATAAACCAGATCTTTTCCAGGTTTCCTACATACCTATTGAGGCACAATGTTCATACATTGTCAAAACGGCTGACTGCCCTTCCTGAACATTCCAAAAACCAAACGTGACGGTGGGTCATACACATGAAGACATCGATCAGATGTTTTCCAGGTTTTCTACATACCTATGGAGGCACAAAGTCCATACACTGCCAAGACTGATGACCGCTCTTCCCGAAGCAATCCAGAAACCATTCAAATTGAAAACGACAAGTTAAAACAGATAACTCTGAATAAATTGTGCGTTCAACTCATGTTGTAACCACCCAGTCTCGAATATTTTGCATAAAATGGTGGGATTCCTTGCCCCAGCCTCCTGGTAAATGTCCTGCCAGACATACCATACTGCCAGCCCCTTCCAGATGACTTAAAGAACATGATCAGGAGCAATACGGCCAAGGTGTCTGGCAAACAAGTGCAAGAATATGATTCAGCTAGCTAAGATGTATCAGTATGCCCTACTGCGGAATATGGTTCTTTTCTTTTTACCTTCTTGGTTAAAATTATACCATTCAAATTAAAAAACTATTTCTTTTATAGATAACAATTAGTTCCTCTTGTGCGGAAAAAAAGCCACCAAAGGAGATACCAAGTTGAGGGGAAGATAAACCTGTGCTTTGTTGACATTTCCGATGACTTTTTTCAAGTTACTTATCTGTCTGTGAACATGCTGCAATTCATTTATGTAAAGATCCAACATGTGATCTTGCTTGTCCTTTCCATCACATCGCATGGAATGCTGATAAAACCCGACACTTATCAACAATGTGTCCCCTCTCCCTTTTCCGAAGACATTTTGCAAATGAAATGGTTGACATCTCAAGAGATAACGAACTATATCTATTAGCCGCATTTCATAGCTTGTCAAGACCTTGCCACGCCTAAATAACATAAGCTTGTGAAAATAATCAGTGCTCCCGGTGTAGGAGACAATCTCATCTTCAGTGAGACCCCAAAGAAAATCCTCTGGATTAAGGCTGTCTTCACTCTTCCCAGGACGCGGTGTTTTTTCCATCTTTCCTCAGGAGGGCATACATCTTAGCTAGCTGAATCAAAATATGTTCTTGCACTTGTCAGCCAGACACCTCAGCAATACTGCTCCTGATATGTTCTTTAAGTCATCTGGAAGGGGCCAGCAGTATTTTGGTGTGTTTGATAGGACATTTTCCAGGAGGTCGGGGAAAGGAATCCCATCATTGTATGCAAAATATTCGAGACAGGCTGGCAGTGGCGTAGCCAAGGGGGGGGGGGGCAAGCAACAGCCCCCCCATGAAATCTTGTCGCCCCATCTGGACCTGTTGCTTTTCCGACTAACTTAAGACGCACCATTGGAAATTAAGGTCTTCTTTCCTTAATTTCTTCAAAATGACAGCTTGCCTGAGAGAATAATTTCACAGGGAGTTTAGTCCCCTTACTATCTTTCAACCAAGTTTGTCAACAATAATTACGTCAGTTACTTTTTGGATAGTTGCGAATGATGGACTATAGCTTTAAACTCTTTACAATCTATATATACAAGAGAGAGTTTAACTCGGCCTCCGAGACGATGTTTGCTCATGAAAGGATCCGAGACCGCGGGCTCCCACGACGCCAAAATCGCTCCACGTCCGTGGAAAAATGCGGAGGGTGTCTTCCGCCGGGTCGGACGCTTCGGGTTGTCCTGATTTTCCCGTACGGACCGGCGATCCGTTTCGTTGATTTTTCGTGACTGCGTTTTGTGCAGGAATTTGCCGTCTTGTGCGCTTTCACGTTGACTGCCTGGCCGCCCTCTGTGCTGGCTTTTTTGCGTGTCTAGACAGTGCGAGGTCAGCGGCTTCGACATAGGGGTTGCGTTTACATGTTCTACTTGGCTGTTCTGCAAAAGTGTTCACCAAACGGTAGCATGGGGTGACCTTGGCAAAATATTTTTTGTCCATGGTGCGTGGCCACCAAGTGTCCCTATTCTTTCATATGCTTTGCTTGCCGCCCCTGCGCTGAGTGCAACGAATACTCAGAATGACTACACATTAGTATGCCTTGCGCGGTCTGACCAATCGAAAGTCTACACTGTGTACTTCCGGGGTCTGCGTAAAACCGTCGATGGCAACGCGTACTGCAGCATGCTCCACACCCTGGAAACGAGGTTGGGTCTACGGTGCTCGCTATTGCACAAGCATGTGACGTCGCGTGATAGAGTGCTGTTGCTTCCATAATGTGTTTTCAACTCCATGCTTCCACTAGCTCTATGCTTCCACGTCCACCAAGGCTGAGCATTGTGAGTTCGCTGCCAGCCACTTATAATTCAGTGTCGCGTTATAATTTCAGGGGCCTGTTTTGATCAACGAAGGATCGATGCATTGCTTCAAATATCGCAATGTTGAATGCAGTCACAAAATATCAACAAAACGGATCGCCCGTCCGTACGGAAAAAATAGGACGACCTGAAGTGCTTGATTTGGCGCAAGAAATTCTCTGCAGGCCTCCTATTTTTCTATGGACGTGGAGCCATTTTGGCGTCGCGGTTGCGATCTTGAACGCAGTCACAAAAAATCGACAAAACGGATCGCCGGTCCGTACGGAAAAATTGGGACGACCTGAAGTGCTTGATTTGGCGGAATAAATTCCCTGTATTTTTCTATGGACGTGGAGCCATTTTGGCGTCGCGGGAGACCGCGGTCTCGGATCCTTTCAGGAGCGAACATTTCTCGGAGGTCGAGTAAAACTTGCTCTTATATAGATGGTTGACCAACTTGAATAAAAGTTGAATTGACTTTTTCCTCGCAGACGGTCTCGCAAATTGTAAGAAGTTCAAGTTTACGTTTGTTGAAGAGTCCAATACTGAAACTTAATTATGGCCTTCCTCCATATCATTCAGACCGTTTGTAATTGTATGGTAACACTCAACATTTTCATTGCAAATGACAACTTCACGTTTGATTGCATTATGATTTATTGTCAAAACTGTACAATCAGCCTTCGCCTGTCTGCTACGGTAACCTTTTCACTAAGTTTTCCCGGCAATGCGACTGCCTCACAAAATGCCAATTTAACAGACCAACGGGAACATTTACAGACAGTTGCCATGGTACATAATTATCATGTGCGTAAATCGGTGGGGAACAGGGGGACCCCCCCCCCACATTTTAAAGCGGGGACATTGTTTGGTCCCCCCCCCCACTTTTTCTTCCCTGAATAAAAATTGTAGCCTAATGATTCTATTGCTCAGAATACCGTGTATCTAAATCAATTACCCCAAGCTCAAAAATGATGTTTAAAAAATGATCTTTTGCTCATATTGGTTTTAGTGCTCAGAAATTGCCTTATTGTTTAGACTCAAAAACAAGTTAAAAGGATGAAACTATTCTCTAGAATTATGATGGCAAAGATCACCAACAACCCTAATCGAAAACTTACTACACCTCAACGTTTTCCATGTACTGATTTGTTTCATTTCACATTTTTACCCTTGTATTAAAAGAAGTGAATTTCCGTTTTTCTTGCAATGTCAGTGGCGCACCGATGTTGGACATCGTAGATTCACATATCACTAGCCCAAGCGTAGATAAAACCGATGACTCCGGACAGGACGTAGCCACCAGCACTCAAGCCAACTGCTCCGATGGACTGAAGCATGGCCACTACTCCTCCAGCTACTACACCACCACCGCCTAGCCAAGCAAAGAAAGCCATCATTAAGGTGGCCACTGAGCCGGCCTGTATCCCTCCTGACTGGAACCCCAGTAGACGCGGTACGTAGGTCATGATGCCTGCACTGACTACGGCAGCGATAATTGCTGTGATGATTTCCATGGTATCTGCTGCAAGCACCGATAAAGAATAATAGTACATCAACTGTAAAGCATTGTATTGGGCCGAATAGGGCGCGATTTTTTCCCCAAACGACATCTGTTTCCCATCTTCTGATTGGTCCATTACATGCATATCTAATGCCTTGTTCTCCACAATACAAACCCAAGATAGGCTGTTAAGTCTTGTGCGAAAAGTTCCTTACTTTAGTTATTTAAAGATAGTGGATATATTGCCGACGGCAATCCCTATCAACAGAGGGCGCTACACGTTCTAAGATGAAGCTGAATTATTAGATATATTAAATAAGTGGATAAGCAACGGATCTCATGAGTGGGAAGATCCGGGTTCGATCCCCGCTCGCGAAATTTTTAAGGTTTTTCCCCCATCCCCCCAAAATAAGAATATTCTTCTTTTATTATATATTTGTTAACATGTCTCAAACATTTTATTGAAGACTTTCTTTTTCAGATTTGTGGCTCTGGAGGATTTTTTTTAAGGGAAATAAAGTCCGAAATTGTAAAATAGTCTGATTCCCATCTTGTAAATAATAATAAAATAATAAAATTGCATTTATTATGCGCATATACCATGAAATGTTCAAATGCGCATTACAAAAATTGTTTAGCCAAAACAGACTTTACCCAATGCGAAGTTACAACTATAATGTTGGCATGGAGCCAGACTAAAATTTGTCACCGGAAAATGTCTAAGTTAAACAAGTCAGGTGTGTTCACAAACACAAATGCCCCGCAACCTTGACTGTTTCCATGACATAACACCACTCTAACATCAACTTACATGTACCTTGGTCAAATGGAACGTTCATTGACAGCATTAGTGTCTTCTGTAGGTTTTATATGAATTAATCCCTAATCCCTATGATCTCAGAATAAATACAAGATTTCTATTGTTTTAGCCACTGTGACCTTGACCCTTGACCTTTCGACCCCCAATGCGATAGGCTCCTTAGGATTGCCAAGGACAATCCACAAACCAAATTTGAAGTTCATATGTAAAGTATATCTCAAGTTATCACGCTGACAAAATTTCTTTTGTTTTAGCCACTGTGACCTTGACCCTTGACCTTTTGGCCCCAAATGCAAAAGGCTTCTTAGGATTGCCAAGGACAATCCACAAACCAAATTTGAAGTTCATATGTAAAGTATATCTCAAGTTATCACGCTGACAAAATTTCTATTGTTTTAGCCACTGTGACCTTGACCCTTGACCTTTCGACCCCCAATGCGATAGGCTCCTTAGGATTGCCAAGGACAATCCACAAACCAAATTTGAAGTTCATATGTAAAGTATATCTCAAGTTATCACGCTGACAAAATTTCTTTTGTTTTAGCCACTGTGACCTTGACCCTTGACCTTTTGGCCCCAAATGCAAAAGGCTTCTTAGGATTGCCAAGGACAATCCACAAACCAAATTTGAAGTTCATATGTAAAGTATATCTCAAGTTATCACGCTGACAAAATTTCTATTGTTTCAGCCACTGTGACCTTGACCCTTGACCTTTTGGCCCCAAATGCAAAAGGCTTCTTAGAATTGCCAAGGACAATCCACAAACCAAATTTGAAGTTCATATGTAAAGTATTTCTCAAGTTATCGCGCTGACAAAATTTCTATTGTTTCAGCCACTGTGACCTTGACCCTTGACCTTTCGGCCCCAAATGCAAAAGGCTTCTTAGGATTACCAAGGACAATCCACAAACCAAATTTTTGAAGTTCATATGTTAAGTATTTCTCAAGTTATCGCGCTGACAAGATTTATCCGGACACACACACCCACCCACTCACCCACCCACCCACCCACACACCCACGGAAGGACAAGGCGGAAACAGTATGCCCCTTCGGCTTCGCCGCGGGGCATAAAAACCCAGTAACTGCGTATGTTCAGTGCATTTCCGGCAAGCTAACATTTACTAAAGGTTTGCCGTCTCCGGCTATATATCCACTGCCTTTAAAAGGTAAATGAGAAGAAGTGAAAAACCCTCACTGAGATTCGAACTCGGATCACGTGATTAGAAATCAGGACCACTTCCAACCAGTCCCCGAATCAGCTGCCAATCGTCGGTGATTTAAACACCATTGTTTCTTGTTATATAACTTATTCTCTAAAAATCGAAAAGCCGTATGAGGGAAGATATGATTTGATGCTTGGGGGCGATGTTCATAAACGTTTATATCCGTAGTTATGTGTTTAACAATGCTAAATAAACATTAAATTAAGAGTAAACATATTAGTTCAAATGTTTTCTATTCCCTTTTTTATTTTTTATTTTTTTGGCTTTTTCATGGGGCAAGCGCCCCGCAGTGCCCCATTCTAGCGATTCCCATTTGGGAGCGTACCATAATTAGTTTAATACTTGATAAATATGTTAATTATTTACAAATTTCGGAGTAAATTGAAGAAAGTAAATAAATTTTAGGATCGAGTGGCACTTGCAAGTCACAAGTCCGATGCGAGCACAAGGCAGGAGGAGAACACACGGCAAACAGAAAAATAACCCCAACGACTACAAAAAGTAAGTAGTATACTTATTGCCCACACATACGGAGGTTCAAAAGTCGACATCTGCTTTTCTGCTAACAGAATAACAGAAAAGCTGATTGAACGTTTTGTTAAAATGCATTTTTTCTACTTTCTGCTTTTCTGTTAGCAGAACAGCTGGTTTCATGACTGTTTTTATATAGGGTGATCATCTTTGGATAGAACTTTTTCTCAAAAAAATCAGTGAATAATACATTCGATAACAAAACTTGAACAGAAAATGGAAGATAATGAAGAAGCCTTTAACTTGATACCTGTCTCAAACACCTTGGAGAGTTGTGACTATTCCTAATTTTTAAATATTTTTTTGGGAAGTGCGCATAATAAGCTCTGATCAGTCTGTTTACTGGTCTGCCATCAAAGTCAGAAACGAACCCAAGTAAATATATCGCCCTTTGTAGTCTGAATTAATCAATTTCTGCTAAAAGCAATGCGAAGGTTTTGAAACCAAGCCACACTTATTTTCTTATTCTTGTATAACTTACCCTTTCACGCAATTTCGGACCTAATGTCATTTTGGAGGATAGACGCTATATTTTAAGATCGACTCTGAGAGCTAGTTGACCGGGAACTTGTACTTTATGAAAGCAAGTGAACAGGTGTAATGTCCAAAGATTGTAGATCGCATTATTGATGTTCAAAAACCTACGATATTTTAAAAACCACCATTTTCCAGTTAGCAATTTGCTAACATGATATTATTTCAGTGTTTGGGGATAGTATTGCGGTCTGACAATAATATCGACCAGTACGTCGTTTTCAAGGGGATACTACTTTATAACGACAGGGGCAGTGGGCATTTAATACTGCAGCCCAGATCTTCTGTGATTCTTTTCAATTTTCTTTGGGTGTGGCTGTGACGATAAATCGAGTCTTCCTTGCGATAAGAAGTCTAAACATCTAATATAATGTAAAGCTTACCTCCGTCGTTGCTGCGGTCTTCGGTTTCCCTGCTCTGTTGTTTCAGAGTAAATTTATGAGTAATAGGACTATGTCTATAAATCGACCCTTCCTTGAACGATAATTAAGCGTGACAAGAGGTCTACAAATATACGTTAAAACTGACCTCCGTTAGTGTTATAATAATAATAACGGAGTTTTATATAGCACATGTTGCGTATGTACCAACAATTAGGTACTCAAGGCGCTGGTAATTATATTTAAAGACAGGTAAATTAAGACTGTCCGATCAATCCCAGCTGTTGTACTAGCCTAGCTGGTGATTTCATTACGCTGGATTTTCGCACTGATTATCTCTCGCTATATTGTTGTAGAGGTTCAACTGATGGGTAAAGTCCATGTTACATGTTTACCTTCAGATATTTTTTTCCGTCAACGCCTGAAATTATATGTTACCAACTGATAATGCATGCTGTGGAAAAAGCACAGGCTGTGCATGATAAATGAACTTCAAGCATAGGCTACCAGTCTGCAGCTGCTTTTGGGGAAATCCGACCTTACGCAAGAGGGGGCGGGGAATTCCCCGTCAATTGATCATGTCATAGACCCTGGCCCTGGCGAAGCCACAGGCGATCAGGGCTCAGTAGATAACGGGTGATAATCAGACTACTAGGCTATGGGCCAAACCCCAAAAGTGCTCTAGAAATAGGAAAATGATGCAGCCTAAGGGGTGAAGGAAAAACATTACACAACAAAATAAGGATTTGTGTTCCTTTTAGGAAAAATATATGTTCTACATGGTGCACTGACGAAATATCCAAGATGGTGGCCAAATTCAAGACGGCGGCTATTTTAATATTTTAGAATCATCAAAATCATAAAAAAATAAAAACTGTAGCAAGAACTAGTGACGTTTGAAAAAAAATGAAACATTAGTAGGACAAAACAAAACCAATGGATCTCGATATTTTCACAAAAAAGCAATGAAATACACATTAAAAGGAATAGGCCTATTTCTTGACAAAAAATATTGAGAAATTACATGAATGTGGCCAACAGGAAATCAAATTTCTTTAAACTTGAATTAAGGAGACTGATACACTGGCATGTTTAAAAAAAAATTCAGAACATGTAAAAAATAAACAACTTGGTGATGGACCTCCACCCCCCCCCAACTCCACCCCCTCCTCCTATTATGATACACATTATCTCCGTCTGCATGTGGAAATAATTGCGAAAAATGAATGGTCTTCAATAACAGTACCATGTCATCATCCTTAATTACATCTATTGTGGAATGTTTAAGTTATATAGGCCTATATTATAATCTAAGCAGTGGCGTAGCCTGGGGTAGCCCCCATGAAACCTTGTCGCCCCCCCAGTCGCCCCCCCCCAGTTGCCCCCCCCCTCCCACTGAGATTTTGAGTTTCTAAAAAAATTATCATTGATCTACATGACGCCCCCCATGAAATGTTCCAGCCCCCCCCCCCCCCCTCCACTGAAAAAATCCTGGCTACGTCACTGCAGGCTGGATGCAACATTAGTTATTTATTCAGAGTTATCTGTTTTAACTTGTCTTTCTCAAATTGGATGCGGAAGTCACCATCTTTTCCTTGGTGAATACCCTGCGCTTAATAAAGTTTATTGAGAAGCGCCTGAAGCCTCACTCTTCTTTGGGGAACACCTCCCGCCACGGGGACCAATTACAATGACGTAAACCCAAGACATACAAAATGAAGGAAAAAACATACCATATAGACCATGGGCTGGGAGGGCTCCCCGTGCATCCCCCCCCCCCCCAATTCTCCGCGAGTGGTATCATTTTGTTTGGATGACCCGTTTGAATGAGATTTTACACGTTACCATGGAAACTGTTGGAATGTTCTCGCCTGGCGGCCATTTTTCAAAATGGCTGCCACGCAAATCTACTTTTACCTATATTTTGGTCTCTGAGAGCCATAGAGGCATGATTCTGGTGTCTATACCCATCTTTTCAGGGCCAAGGAATCCAATAAGAA
The DNA here is from genome assembly GCA_029964075.1 of Patiria pectinifera. Lineage (NCBI taxonomy): Eukaryota > Metazoa > Echinodermata > Asteroidea > Valvatida > Asterinidae > Patiria > Patiria pectinifera. The sequence goes on from CM057134.1 coordinate 19,972,683, forward strand.
TAGTGGTAACACCATTGGATCTTTTGGTAGTGGATTGCCATATTGAATTTCAAAATGGCCGTCAAAATTTTAAAAAGCCGCCAAGCAGTTTTTTTTCTGCCCATACCCTGGGCTCTGATATTTGTAGGTGACTGTTTGCGTGTGAGGCCAAGTTTCACCCCAGTTGTTGCAATCAGAATGTAAATATTTCCGCTCACTGGCAAAGTGATTCTCTGGAAGCCAAGACCAAGCAGAATGAGATGGAGATGGCTCACCAGGCAGCATACAACAGAGTCATGTGCAACTGTTGAAAAGACACTGATTGCAAAACACAGCGTACTCAAAATGACCGATCTGGTGCAGGAGTATGCATGTATGGCCAAACTAGAGGAATTGCCATTCACCAATCCTAAGTACGGATCACAAAATCTCAAAGCCAAACTGATGAAAAGTTACCCCGTGTCACTTTCATTTGTTCTATTGGCAATGATTGGCCAAGAAAGGATAGTTCCGGTCTTCCCTGGTGTACAGCTCAGCTATTTCAACAGGAACCGCGGTGAGCTTGGCGTATGAGCTTATTTCTACAGACAGGACTAGAGAAGATGCAACGCATCAGATACTCTGAAGATGCAACGCATGAGGCTGGTCAGGAATATGTACATATAATAACAACATTTGACCTTGGTGTCTGTATGACGGTGTATCCGTTGATTTGGAAGAACCCTGCACGCTACGAGAAGCATACCATCATGATTGGATCCTTTCATGTCATCTGTACATACCTTAAGATGGTTGGCAAAACAATGAATGGCACTGGATTTGCTGAAATAATGATTGAAGCTGGTTTGATATCATCTGGATCTCTTTGTGACATTACAGCTGATAAACAGTACAGCAGGGCCATTGTATGTCACAAGACCATGCTGGAGGTCCTTGAGAGATTACTCATCCTTGTGTATCTTGCTGATCAAGGTAAAGACGATGCGATGGAGTTCGTGAGTGAAGAGTTGCAACTTATGATACAAGATGTTCTGGAGACACCGTCTCAAGTGACGGCAAATAGTGCCAGGAGGAAGGAGAACCTCAATGAGCACTACTACTCGGCCAGAGAGAAGTATGCCAGACAAGCTTACAGCAGGTTTGCTGAAACCTCAGCCCTCTTCTCGGTCGACAACAAAAACAAACTGCGCATCAGTTCCTGCACCCTGGCAGTCGACAGGAGATGTTCAGTGACCAGGTTTTCTCCCACAAGCAACAGCCCTAATATGTTCAACCACGACTTCCCTACCCCAGGCTACCTTATCACACCGGCAAGATACATGCACATGACACCTCCGTGTCCACCTGAGCTGACGGTCGACAAAACCAGTCTATATTGTGCACATAATTATTTTCCCAACCGTACAAACTCAGTTTATTACCTGCTGCCATAATGCATGTGCGAATTAATAAACATGTACTTTTGTGAATGTTCAATAAAAAACAAAAAGATTTCAAAGATCCCGAATTTATTCTCGAAAGCTATAGATCCACCTCTGAAACTTCTCAACAGCAGATTATCATTAAAATGATTTTGAAATTGTTAATAATGTGACTGCTTTATTCTCTATTTTTTTCTGAAGGATTCCAGAGTGCAGTGCTATCGATGTGGTTAATAGAGGACCACAAACAAAAACCACCATTGTGAGCCATTGAAGCGATTTGATCCCATTGATCAAAAGAAGCGGCAAATTGTGTGTGTCCATCATTGCAGATGCATGGCGGCGCCGACTTCAACGTCAACCACTTGACAAATGAATAGTTTCCACATGAAACTGTTCAAGGACCTCAACCTCAATGTTCTGTTGGGAACAACCTACTGTCCTGGGTTTTCAGCAAGAAATCCAATTGAACATGTGTGGGGAGTGCTGACCACCGCAGCAACATCAGTGTATCTCCCCGACTCCTTACCAGGAGAACTTCCCCCACCACAACAGCGCTTAACCAGGCAAGCACTGAAAGAAGGCCAGTTATTCGGCGAGTCTCTGAAAACCTTGGAAGGATACTGGAAGGATTCAACGTTCAATAACATTCCCATAAAGGTCAGCCACAAGACCAGCAGGGATGTTTCCAGTCCATACACAGAAGAGGACTACCATCAAGTACACACACTCCTGACTGGGTCCTACAGGGACATTAGAAATGCCATCTTCCTGGATGACATGCACTTCTTCCAGGGACACTTGAATCGGCGAGTGGGCATGATTATCTTTTCCAAGTGCCAACCCCCAAATCTGTGTCAGCACTGCACTGTCAAACCCCCCCCCCCCCACCCCCAGAAATCAAGAAGCTGTTGACCTGTATCGCAACTTCCCGTCACCATCTCCATCACCAACCCATCTGGATCACGTCTTGACCTTCTTTAATCCGGAGGATTTTTTTGCGGTCTCACTGAAGGTGAGATTGTCTCCTACACGAGGAGCACTGATGATTTTCACTGGCTCATGTTATTTAGGCGTGGCTACATCTTGACAAGCTATGAAATGCGGCTAACACAATATAGATATAGTTCCTTATCTCTTGAGATGTCAATCATTTTATTTGCAAATCAGACTGTCTACGGAAGAGGGAGAGGGGACACATTACGTCGATATGTGTCGGTTTAAGGTGATGGAAAGGACAAGCAAGATCTGACGATTGATCTTTTCAGGTAGCAGGTTGCGACTGTCTACAGAACAGGAAAAGAGGGCACATTACGTGAAAAATTTGTCAGATATCACATAAACCAGAGCTGTAGTAAAAGACGCTAAGGAGTAAGGCTTAAAGAATCCCACTGGAGTCCCTACCTAGGCTACATAAAATATACCTTTACTGCTACATGTAAATGAATGGCAAGGTTGGGGCCCAAGTGTGGTGCGAAACATTCCCAAACTCTTACATGTAGGGCTTACCAATGCAATCACCTGGGAAAGTCCTTGCCCGGTGAATGTAGCTCAGCGCATTTCCCTCACCAGACTCCTCCTTAAGACAGATGCCCCATACTTCCCACCCCAAATAGACAGGAAGGTCACTTCAGCGACCCTACGATGGCCAGATTTGTGGCTAGTAGGAGGATATCTGAAGCCGAGGTATTATGTGAGACTCTATGAAACACCGAAAAGGTATACAAGTCATCAAATATTAATTCCTCGGCTGTCATTTTGACTGACATGCAAGTGCAACATTTGGAGGTATGAGAGGGATAGACGTGTTTGGTTCCACCCCCTTTGTCCAACAGGACATCATGCATCTAGTATCTACAGCTGCTGATAATGAGCTAGTAACCAGGAGGAGCGCTGATGCTTTTCACAGGCACATGTTATTCAGACATGGCATGTCTTTACAAGCTGTGAAATGCAGCTAATAGATGTAGTTCCTTATCTCTTCAGATGTCAACCATTTCATATTCAAATGCGACTGTCTATGGGACACATTACGTAGATATGTGTCGGCTCTATCAACATTCCATTCGAGGTGATGGAAAGGACAAGCAAGATCAGATGTCCAGGTCTTTTCAGGTGGCAGCAGCGCCACTTTGTGAGGGTTGCTCCCGTCGAATTGAGGCAGCGCTTTGAAAGATCTGTGTCCCACATACCACGAGACCGTGTGCGCCACCTGAAAGATGTCGCCAGCTACGGGCGACCCATGCAGAATCCTTTGAGGGAAGACTAAGGCAGGGACCACCACAAGGGGATAGAAGATGCTACCGATGTGGTCAGCCTGGCCACTTTACCAGGCAGTGTAATGCAGCAGCTCAGAGGTCAACAGATCCCAGAGAGTCTGGTCATGGTCAACTTCCTTTAAACTAGACAAACCTGCTGATGACGAGCAATCAGCAGGTGTGTCCAGAATGGAGAGCCCTGATAAATCTAGGGACCAAGCATTGCAGGGGACAACTTCAGCTCAAACAAGACAAGAACACCAGGATGATCATGAACAACTAGTGGGACCAACGAGTGGCACTGATGTAGTCATTTTAGGTAAGAGCAGTCGGGCGCTATTGGACACTGGGTCACAGGTGACCACTGTCACGACAGAGTTTGTGTCCAACAACCGGAAGCTACAGTGCCAAGCTCTGAAGAAGAAAGACATCATCATTAATGAGGCTGGAGGCAAGGTTGTTCTTCAGCAAGGATATATCCTCCTGGACTTGGATGTTCTTGGTGAAGTGATCAAAGATGTTCCTGGCTTGGTGGTACCAGTAACCAGCTTCAGGCGCTCTATCCCCCTTCTCCTCGGGACAAATGTTGTCTGGTACATGGCATGCAGCATTTCAATGCATCAATACCGATGGCATTGACTTTGCTCAGAGAAATGGTGAAATTGGTGACCTGCGGTTTTCAGGAACACCGATTAGAGTTCGTCAAGGAAAGGAAGTCACTATCTCAAAAAGGCACCTCACTCAATGCAAGGGCGTACCATTACGGCACTGGTAAAAGGTGATTTTGACAGACATCTTACTGTAGGCAGATACTAGTTGAGGTTAGAGACAGGAAAGCTACCACCTGGATGGGCAACCTGTCTTAGACATGGCAGACAGAGCCTGCAGTTCCCCTTGGTATTCCTGCAAGACTTGCGGGAAATATGCAAGTGCATACCGGTGACGCCGACATCAGAACGCTGTACATCATGGAAAGCAGTAGGAGTGTCGGATCTGCGGCAATTTATATCGCCGCCCCGAGTATGTGGCCCGACACATGAAGAGCCATGTGACCGTATCTGCATGGCCAGTGCTAGTGCCAGCCCCCGCAGCAAGTGAGCATATGGCAACCAACCTGCCGAACCAGACCAGCAATGTCTTCCGCAAGCCAGCGGAAGGAGGTCGGAGGATACACAGCTTTTCATCGGCGGGCGATGGTACTCCGCATGGTCCGGACACACCGTAAAGTTACATCAAGTCTTCTTGTAGGCCTATGATTTTAAGTAGCCAATTCATTAATATCAAACTTTTGATTGTGGAGCATCTTGCTGAATCTGTAAAAGGAAAAAGGAATACACGAACACTTTACTGATTTCTGATTTTGTTTACTTGTACTATATTTTCAGACATGGAGACACATCCAGAGATGTGACTGATGCTCTTGAGGAGCAGGCTGACATGATGGACATCATCATAGAAAAGGCCAAGACAATTTCAGAATCCATCACTGTAATTGCAGAGGCAACATCCCATGACCTTCTGGTGATGTTCACCCGAAGGGACGAAAGAGCCTTCAAGGATGCCTTTTCATGCTGCATTTGCAATGTTCTTGTTATGGTGTCTTCCTCTTATTCTGCTCACTGTGCATGTACGTATTCAAGTACATGTAGCACAAGGCACACACAGGCAAATTAAATACATATTGTATTTTTCCCTTGATGTGACAGTGGCCAATGAAGAAGACCATGTTTGCAGCATGCTGCAAGACTCTGCTTGCCTGCCAGTCTTGCCTGGTACAGTGGTACTTGGCCAGCAGCCACGGCTCCAAGTGCAGAGCTGACACTGGGGAGCAACACAGCCTCTTGGCGACAGGACTAGATGAGGCTCTTAAAGCTATTGCCAATGTGATACATGTGTAGCAGTCGAATATGATGTCTTATGCTATCCCTGTCATGTAGATGCCCCCTCTGGAAGTCCTCCCCCAATAGCCTGTTCAAGGAACAGCCTTGACTTGATCCCTGACACAGAGCCCTAGTGAGTGGGTCAGTTTAATTCATAGCCATTCTTATACTTGATGACCGTGACAGAATATTGTATTAAAGTTTTGTCAGCCAGCCTTACTCACTGGACTTTTTGTGTCAACCTTTTCAGAAACTTTTATTATGAACACTCTGTGGTGACTCTTTTGAGTAAACTGGGGTGCAACATTTGGCGACCACGAAAGGACAGGTGTGTTTGTTTCCTCTTTAATGCGGGGACGAATGCCAGCGCCTGTCCAGTGACCTTGAACCAGACCAGCATGCGGCAACAGTAGCAGGTACTGCGGAAGTTATGACTTGATGAAGAACAAGGCCAAATAAGGCCGGCATAAACTGAGAGAGGTGTTCACGCCATAGGCGGGGGACCAGAGAAACCAGCCCACGGGACAAACTGTGCAGAGATTGGCCCGAGGGATCCTATCAGCCCAGCAGGTCGCTATGGCGGAGTCACCACAGGATCTATGTCAGCTGTTGCTGCAGCAAGTCAGTGGGCTAGACCAGGTGCCACTACTCAAAACCTACCCGCACCTGAATATCCTTGGTTTTGATGAAGTAGACGAAAGAGAAGACAGCATCAAATCTCTCGTCGGAAAAATTCACCGCCATCTACTCAGGGATGAGCTGGAGGAGAGAGAAGATGAGGGGATGTCAACTTACGTCGAGTTGCGGGACTTCCTCCTGTCAATGGGTACCAATGAAAAGTCTCAAGCCCCAGTCCTGATGGACCCAACTTTTCCTCCTGATGAGAAGCCTTTCGCTATGTCCAAAGCAACAGCGGCCCCAGCCAGTTTGTTGAGCCAGACCCAGAGAGAGTTCAAAATCTCTGGTCAGATTGGTGAGCCTGGACAATGGGATCTGTTGTCTTTCTCCACCAAATAGAGAGTGGTCTCACCAAGTAATATTCTGAGCATGAGATCGTGGAGGTGGTGATACGGGCAGTTGTTCCGGGATCTTCGTTGCGAAGTTATCTGGAGGGCAGGGGATCTTGGTCGTCAAGGATTCTGCTGACCCTGGCATGCACCAGAGAAAACGACAGGTCCCCAGGATTCTTGGCAGCAATTTTCTTCGCAGATTGTCTGGAGTTGCAAGAGTTGACGGTTGATGCTTCGTAGGCTAAGTTTGCCAAAGTTTTGCCATTGTATTGGGCACCACTCAGACAAGGTAACGCATCTCACATTGATGGACGTTGATTTGGTGAGGACGGGGGGATTCTTGGTTTGGTCAGGACACCCAATGAGGGGCCGGTTCGGATTCCATCAAGGTCCATGGTGGTAGTTGAAGGCAAGGGTAGGCATCATCGAGAATCTTACTGTGCTCTAGTCAAGCAAGTGGATTCATCCCAAGGGTTTGTTCCACGGGATGTGTTCATTATTCCCTCATTCTCAAGGGTGGTAGATGGCTGTGTGCCTATGCGAGTAAAAAACTTGTAAGGCACCACCACCAGAAACATCCTCTTTTTTGGTGGAACACATCTTTGGGGTACTGAGGTCCATATAAATCAGCAAGCACACGACTGCTTGGCTGCTTGGTGTAAATGGATCACACCGTTGTCAGAAATATTGCAGCAAGGGTTGGACGACTTCAGACCGCTATCCAAGCGGGTGAATGTTTGTATGACAATATCCATTACATGTTGGATAGCCTTTGTAGAGATGTACTGCAATACCAGGAATATATTCCTGAAAATGAGACTGTTGCTGCACATTTGGTGTCTGCCATCCAAATTATCAACACAGCCGTGGCACCCATGAGAGAAGAGCAGCATCAGCATATTGGTCAACCGATAGCAATCTCAAGTGGCGGGTGTCCGAAATATGTCATCACAGCAGAGCAACTGAGGTTTTTTGTAGGTAGGTTTTCCTCCTGCTATTTTTGATGCTGTGTTTTGTTATTGTATCGCGTGTTTACCAGACATACCATGTAAGTTTTATTACAGTTCATTATTGTCTTTGTAGGCCTTATGTCATCTCATCTGTCATACAGTACAGGTTTTCAGTATCCATAAATAAACCTAGACCCGTGAACGTGGCTTGTAAACTACGCCACGCTCTTGTACATGTTCGAACCAAGCGAAATCGTCCTTCCGTGACAAAGACTGAACATTGCCTTACCGTGTGATAAGTATTCACACATCAAGCTTTCTTGAACATGTTGAAATCTGCTTTTACGCCAAATCTGGCATTTGAACGATAATCGAGGTAAAATCTGGCAAGATCTGCAACCTCCTCCTGATGCATGTGATTTACCACGTGATAAATGCAGCAGATAATTTGGTATTGCACTGACGCTCCGGGCAATCCTGGATGTCTGGATCGTAAGTGTGATTCCAAATTATTAGCTGCGTTTATCCATGGTCTCGTAATTGGCCAATCAGACGCTGCCTATCATATGCGCCACATGAAGCAGACTCCGATAAATCTGGTACCTCCCCAGGAGCCAGAGATTGAGTTGGTGATGGATGGCCCATCTGTGACAGAGACAGTGGAGATCCCACTGGGTGAAGGTGTTGACGGATGCGACAGGAGCACCTCACAGGAGCATCACATGCAGGTGGAAGAGGTGATCCAGCAGGCTGGGGTTGATGATAACCATGCCCAGCCAGAGGACACAGACCTGCAGGAGGACACATTGCCAAGTTTTGAAAATATAGGGGCAGGGTGGAAGAAACGCAATCCTTTCAGGATGCGAAAGAAACCTGCCCGGTACCATGATTAAACCCTAAGAACTGGGACACGGTGAATTGGTAGCCAGATCCTCTGGTTACAAGTGTTTGTTTTGTTTTGTCATAACAGAATGGAGGCTGGGAAGAGACCCTGTGCAGGGAGGCTCCGATGCTGGCACTGCGCCAAAGTGTTAAGCAGTCAGAGGAATCTGAGCCCCCATTTGCAAGTGGCTCATCGGCCAAACACCCTAGCCTGGCACTGCCGCCGATGTGGGTACGCAACGCCCCGGAGGGACAACTTCAAGCGGCATTATCGCACTGAACACCCTCAGTGGGAAGGGGACCTCAACTGCATCATGCGAGAGCCACGGGACCCTGGGGTGCGGCAGAGAGCCCAGCATGCCTTCTACCTAGTAGTGCAGGGGCTCAAACAAAGGCAACAGGAACAGCTAGCACCACCTGTCATACATGTAGGAGGGGAGCAGCCTGGCTATAGCGACATTCCCGTTCCAGAAGTTGAGACCCCAGCTGAGGAAGCCAGAGACAAGGTGGAACCTTGTGCCCCAGGCCCCAGTACAACACCACCCCTATCTGCAAGCCCAGTTCGACGAGGAGGGAAACCCCCCTACCTTCATGGATGGAAGCCTCAGGAGGTGGATACCAGCAGTATGCCAGATTTGGAACCAGATCCGGATGTTCTCAGTCTGTTTGGAGACGATCTTCCGGACGAGAAGGCAGCAGAGGACGTGGGACAAGGGCCATCAGCAGCACCCAGCATGGACACAAAAACAGAGAAACTTGAACTCTTCTCAATAGATAAAGCCCTCATGGGGACGGTCACCAAGGTGACCAAAGAAAGAGTTAGTTTGTCTTATAGCGGTGGGACGCTGGGCCACGAAGAAAAGGTTACAAGAACACATGATGTGATCTTCCATGCTCAGTTTGAGAATGGAACAGTTAAGCCACTTTGAGTTAGGAGGACAGAATTCACATGTACATTTGTACCTAAAAGACGGGTTGGTTATTTTGTTTTCCTGTTAGTTGATTTTCTCTTGCCAGACATTTGCTGGAGTAATTTTCGGTTAATTGGGCCGGGACGGACCAAACCTAGGGGGATGCTGTGTAACGCAAATGGGTCTGGTGAACTTGTGAACTACAGAAGCAGGGCGGGGTGAGCGCCTGGTAAGGATTCAATGTGTATCAGACTGGTGGCTAGAGTAGGTTTCCATAAAAAAAAATAGTCTTGTGGGTTGGGACTGGATGTTTGGGAGCTGTGGAACATCAGCCGTGTCCAGTCATAGGGAATAAGTTAAGGATTACATGTGTAGCTGTCAGTAGACTGACAGGGTGTTTTGACATTGTTGATAGCTAAAAGGGGGATATGTAAAATAACCTAGGCTAGAAGAGAGAATCAGATACATGTATGTTTTGAGCACTTTTAGGAAGGGCTGCAAATTAATCTTATGAGCGGAAGGGAACTGAAAATGGTTATTGTTGGACCATTATTTTGTGACCAATTCTGTTTGTATAGGGCTTTTAAAACAGGGCTGGTTGGATTCAAGTGATTACTTGGAAGTTGGGAAAATAATAGAAACTGGGACTGCCTGGGTATAAGGGGCAGAGCTCAGTGGTGAATTAGTCAGTTGTTGAGCTGAGTAGTTTGAGTGAAGTTCTGGAGAGGAGTGAGACCAATTTGTATAAAGTGGAAATACTTCGTGCATGTAGTTGCAGCTTTAGAGAAGGACATCTGATTAGCAGATAGGTTGTGTGCTGGAACTGGATCGAGCGGGTTGGAGGATAATTTATGTGAGTACGATGACATGTACATAATCACATGCAACCATGTATACCTCGATCTAGGGCATTGTCAGTGTAACCTGAGTTTACAGTTATACTGTTGCTTTTGTCATGATTTTAATGATGGTAGTGTTATTGTGTAGTAGTGTTCATTCTTGTAAATAATGTGCGGAAGAAGTAAGTGGAAGTGGAGTCAAATAAATTAGCTAGACATGAGTAGAATAAGAATAATCCTCTCCGGGTGTGCCATTCTTCAGAATTCCTTGTCCTCAGTGTAACGGGCGGTATATTTCCACCCAAACGGATCCGGTCCCTGGCCATATTTACGCGCGAGCGGCGCAGCTCCCGGGTTACTTGGTCCCGGTGAGTCAGGGGTTCATTGACCTCAGGGAAAACCGCCACAATATTTTTAGGAAGTGTCCAATTTCCGTGACCTCTACACACATGTACAATGTACTTGTTTTGTTCATTCAGCAACTGTACTATATGTGATCAATGGCTCAATTACCGGTATCTGTTTGTTAAATTCCTTCTGAAGATGGTGGAGCTAACCCCAGGAAGCTGTTTATATATCCATGCTGAGGATGACCGGATGCTGGTGGGCAAGGCAGATGGCAAGCAACAAGTTCGGAAGTTGTTTTAGCTTGTTGTTCCCATCTGCATCTCTGTGCAGGGGTACTCTGTGTCCTGGGCCAAACCAGCTTGACCCCCGAGTAGTGGAGGCAATATTCGGTATGTCAATAATTTTGTTATGTATCCGGTTCTCTTCGGGCTATAATACAATTTCATTTTGCCTATATACACCATGCAAAAAGGAAGAGCTTACTTCTCTTCAAATCATGACAAACTGCATAATCTATGGTTTTCTGACTTCTAGCAGTTTCTAAAATTTGTACAGCAGTGCTTCTCTTTTTACTAATAATTGCCAGAAACACTCGAACATTTTCAAAATCATTGTACATGTAGATAGTAACTCTTCACGACAGAAATAGCACATCGTGCTCAACAGCGTACTGCCATATTGCAATAGGCTGGTTCCGCGCAACTATTACCTTTGTGATTGTTAATTCAGGAGGTGTGATTCGTGCTATTTTAGAATTAAGCATCGTAGACTTTGAACTACATTGTTAATACTCTAAATGTTGTGTTAATTCCCCCTACCCCGTATTTTGATTAAGTTTTTTAATTTATTTTATATTTGCAGCATATACTATGATGATACAAACTTCCAACTACTCAGTGGCAAGGCTGAGGCAGACGGTGAATCAGAAACTGTCGGCCTACCGTGCCCATTCCAGGAAACAACCTTTGACAATTGGATAGGTTTAACTGTTACGTAACAAATACATGTAGAGGCATGATATTTTTCCTACCTAAGTAGGAATTCCTACTATTTTTCTCTCCTCAGTTCCTATTAATAATAATAATAATAATAATAATAACAGGATTTATAAAGCGCCATTCCATCTAGATCATGGCGCTAAAGCAACACAAGATAATGAAAACAGACATATTAACATGAAATTGGAAACAGGTGAGCTTTTAAGTGTTTTCTGAGTAATGAAATAGTCTCCTGTGATCTGATGCTTGAGGGTATGGTGTTCCAGAGCTTAGGGCCGGCAATAACGAAGGCACGGTCAGTGGAGGTGTTCTTGGATCTCTGCACCGACAATAGTGTACCATCGTTACTGGAACGAAGGCCAGGTCGGCCAGATACGTTGAGATGGATGAGGCGGTTAAGGTACTGAGGAGCTGTGTGATGAAGACATTTGAAGATGAGGAGGGCTATCTTGAATTCAATTCTTTGCCGGATGGGAAGCCAGTGAAGTTGGTATTCATTCCTATGTATTGTTTATTTATGTTCCTGTTTTGTCATTCATTTCCTACTTTTTTTTCAAAGGGCTAGATCATGCCTGCTGTATTGACTATACTTTCACTCTTGACACAGTAAAACTGGCATCTTTGGGGATCTCTGGAGTGTAACACACAGAAAGCCCCAGGATCTCCTCAATGGGCTAGTTTTAATGTGACCTGTAGGAATATTGCGCACCCATAAAAATCAAATTTAAATATTAATTTGTTACGGTTAAGGTGATTTTTACATAAACTTGCCTTTTTGTATGTACGTGCATACTCATTTTATTTTATTTAATCAAACAAATGTGCTATGTTTAATATCTACCTCATCGTAGCTTTTAATGGTTACACTTTCATAATTTTTTTTATTATAAAAGCAGATTTATTCCACCAAAGGTGCTATTTAATTCACCAAATTATACCACTTTTTTTTCTTTCATATTCATTTGCAATATGAAACATACATGAACAATATTGAGTAATGACAACATTGTTCATGTATGTTTCATACCAAAATCCACCAAGGTTTCATATTTCTTGCCATTTTATGCTCCAAATGTAACGATTAACCGATTGTAAAAAATGTAGTTTGATGCAAAACGTAAGGTTTCCCTTATTATGAGGTGTGAACTTCAGTTACAATGAATAGGTTTTCCACAAAATGTGTTTATTACATGTGCAAGATGATACATGTATTGTTTATAGTTTCAAATGTGGTTTTTTTATCAAAACATGTGCTATTTTATCTACCTCATCGCATCTTTGTTACACTCTTTCATATATTTTTTATTAAGCGTCACCATAACAGATATATTCAATTAAAGGTGCTATTTTATCCAACTCATCATGCCGCACATTTAATTGTTTATTCTTTCATTGCCACTTGCAATATTGACTGACTGCTTGGTGATGACAACTATTGTACCTGTATGTGTAATAGTGAAATTTACCAAGATTACATTTTTATTGCCATTTTTTGTTCCATATGTGACAAGATGCAATTAACCTACATGTATTGGAAAATATGCAGAATTACATGTAGTTCAAAAGTAAAGGTTTTCCACTAGATGTGATCGCACATTAACTTTCAATTGATACACTTGTGTGTGTGTGAGATGACTGTGAATACATTTACAATTAATATGTACTGAAGTCTTTCATGCCATTTGTGTCTCTTTAATTTAAAGCTATAGTCCATCGTTTGTAATTAGTGCATTTTGTTCGTTTGAAGCAACAAAAGTGTTCAAAATCTAATGAAGGATACTGAACAACTTACTTGATGAAATTTCAGCTCAGCTTCATATTCCAAGAAAAACAGCATTCTAGGATCTCAATTAAAAAATCAAAAGTTGGTAAATCATGTTTCGAATTGTTTTGAATTGCAGCTTTACGCGAGGTTGCGCACTGATCCAACGAATTATAGCAACCGCGCGCGCCTGTGCGTCATTCCAATGCTTGTGTGCGCTGCGCCGAATAACAAAACGAACAACTAATTTAAATTTTCCCACGGTGCTTCTTAAGAAGCACCGTTGGAAATGCCTTCTTTCGTTGATTTCTTCAAAATGAGAGCTTGCCAGAAAGGATAATTTCACAGGGGGTTTAGTCCCCTTACTATCTTTCAACCAGTATGTTTTTCAACAATAATTACGCCGGTTACTTTTTTGGATACTAGCTGCAAATGATGGACTTGGGCTTTAATACACCTCAGCCACATGTATTGCTCTCCAGTTCAACCATGGAATATATTAAACCTGTTCTTGCCCACTGAAGGATAGAATTTTATTTATGATTTTTTTGCATTTATATGCCTACGTGAAGTCTACACTTGAATTATTCAATTAGGCCTAAGTGACTAGACATTGCTTAATTTGGTGCACCAATAACAAAGCTCTGGTGTAGTTTTGGGTACACCACTGTATTTCAAATGCCTGCACCAAAACTGCACCAAACTTGACCCCAAAATGGCACTACAATTGGCTAAGGGTTGTTCCAGCTCTTGAACCACCTCTTCAAAGCTAAGCTCTGGGCTTTTGGTTTTCCAGATTTGTATTAATCAACGGATGATAAGGGTGAGACCTGAGACAACAGGTGGAGGCAGGACAGGCTAGCTGAACCATGGAGGTAGAATTAGAACCATTTGGCCTTGGTGCCACTGGCCTGGGATGGTCGTTAAAGTACCCCTGGTTAGTTAAAGTACCCCTCGAGGCTGAGTGGGAGTTTCTGGTTTGTAAATGCATGGAGCTATAAGTGTTTATAGCTCCATGGTACATGTATAATGCCAGCCAGACCTGTTCAATTAAAGTACATATTGCCACCGCATCCCGATTTGTGTGTCTCCTTATTTCATGGTGCAAAATTTTGCTCACATGTACACATGTAATCATAGTAATGCAGGCCTCTCAGGCAAACTACAAAACCTATTAAAATCCTACAACCACATAATTATTTTAAATCAATGGCCTTGTATATGAACCAAATGCATTCAGGCCTGTTGTAACAGTAGAACAGTAGAATCATGTGTAGTGTCCTTGCATGAAAGCTATACATAGCACCTAGTGCTCTGAAACCACAGACCCAGACATTACCTCATCCACATTGGAATGCATGAACCCCAACTTACTAAATGAATAATGAATAAGGCCCCAACTTGGATCAGATTGCACCCTGGAACAATGTAGCCCTTTGATAAGCATACAACCTCGTGTGATGTACTGAGCTCAGTGTACTGAGACACAATAAACCAAGCAGGCATTCAAAGCAACAACTACATCCATGTGCTACTGCTAGTGACATGTACATGTACATGTAGAAGAACAAGTTCCTTTTAGTTTGTTGCTGCAATGAAAAGGGTGACATAGTGGCAGTTTTGTGGCAACAAAAACTTGTTAGCTGCGTTGGGAGGAAAATTACTGGCCAAAAACCAAATTGTGTATTTCTCCTCATCGTGACCATGTCGCTAAGAAACATTTAGATTTCTCAGTGACCTTATACATACAAACATTGTAGCTCCGACTTTTATGCTCTTTTCATTGTTATGTTGGATTTAAGGCTTATTTCAGAAATATAACCACTGAAATATATTACATTTGTAATGGTTGACTGCTGTAATGTGGGACATGCTGTTTTAAGGCCAGAGGGGCGCACAGCACCCGAGGCGAAGCACCATGGCTTAGGCTGCATCCGAATCAGCAGTCTAGAGCTAGGTCTAGGTCTGCGCCCATTGAAAATACGCGGGGACGTGCTGACAATAGACGTAGCCGTAGCTCTGGAAGCCCGTTTCGGACACGGCCTTACACTTGTAAAACCGAATATCCCACATCACACAAGACAACAATTTGGGCCTTTCACAGCAGTGCGCCACCAAGAGTTTGCTATGGAGAGACAATTTTTCAAGTTTAAGATCGACAAAACACGGCCCATTTGAACGTGTATCAGTAGACAGCTTGAGCTACATGTACATTGTAATTTGTTGAGGATTGGGGCATAGCATTCTGCTGCCTTTTACGATAACACCATATTGATAAAAAGAAAAGAAAAGGGCAAACAGATACTCGAATCATACACTAGCGAAACTACTGACTGGAAAAACTAACAATTTCAAATAGCCAGAGCTGCGAATTTGTCGACCATCTCCCACAATGCACTGGGAGTAATGAACTCTCGGGGGCAAACCCTTTGTGGCGCAATGCATTTCGAAACGAGTGTTTATCCCTCATCTGTTCCGAATACCACAAAATCTTTGCGTGTGTACATGTAAGGAATAGTTTGACTAGCCACCTGCTGTTTTGACTTGCATTTGGCTAGCTGGCTATCGCTAAAGGCGAACCCTGCGTGAACTGCCAATTCTGAAACAATCACAGTTGCATCCTGCCGCAGTCGGCGACCATGACTCTGCGGCACGTTGGCCTTGAGATTTTCGGTCTTCAGATTTTTAACCTGACATGCCTGATGAATCTTGCAACACGAGCAGTCTTGTTATTTTGACAAGTCTAGTTATTTTGACAAGTGTTGCGTGTTGCTGCATTCAGCAGGGTTAGGGTTATTATTCCCATCGAGAGCAGTTTTGTCTGTCACAGCATGGTATTGGTTCCCAAGAATCCGGATTAAGATCCCTACAGTAACAAACGTGCCCATAGTTTCTACCATTACAAAGTATGCGGTAATATGCTGACCAGTGGCGCACCCAGGATTTAGTAGGGGGGGGGGGGCTCACACATTTTTTGTTAGAAGTTAAATTTTTTTCAAAAACGTTTGCCAAAAATGTTTGGCCGCGGAAAAAAAAAAAATGGGGGGGGGTGGGGTGGGCGCTGACTATTTTGACGTTGGTGGCGCCACTTACAGCCCTATAATACTACTTGAAAATAGGCCACATACATATCACCAAGATTAAATCGTGGAACTAAAAAAATTACACAGAAAAAAAGGACAACCTCTGGGGGGAGGGGGCTCAAGCCCCCTGAACCCCCCCCCCTTGGGTGCGCCACTGACGCTAACAACAGCTTTTAGCATATTTCATACACAGCCTATTTTCAATCTGATGTTTGTTATTCTGTCTGACCTTTGAACTATCCCTCTGAGGAGCTTGTAGTCTCTGCTCCAGCTACTCATCAGACCTGAAGGATGGCCCATGATTGTACCGGAATTACTGAAGATGAGATCCGCTTGAATGTCAAAGTTGTTCCTCAATCCATGGTTCTTCAAAGCAGTCTTCCAAAGCCTAGCTAGAAATTTGTAGATAATAAGAAAGGTAATAAGAATAAATTTACAGGGAAGATTAAAATTAGGAAAAATTAACCTTTCAGCTAATTTCATTTCAACGTGAGAGTTGTTAAAAAGTGAAAAAAAGTCACATTTTTGGATAAGTCGAACTTTTACTTTTGCCAAAAATGTCTAAGGCCACCTAATTAATATGCATAATGACAGTATCGCAAAAAGTAAAGAGAGATGTAGTGAGACTCATTGTGTGTGTTTAACAACAAGATACTCACCAACTAGAAATCACATTTTAGGCAGTTAGCGATCCAGTCCTTCTCCAATGGTTAACAACACATATCCTCATCATGTGGGGATCAAACTGCACTGTATAAAAGTCCTTTTTTTCGACATACGGCTCATCAACATCTTCAAGATATTTCTTAAAGTCAGCATTTGTGCTTCTCCTCAGCACAACTCCTTTCTATAACGATGCTGGATACTTCCTGCTATTTTGAACTTGAGGCTGTTATGTTTTCCAAGTAAAGCGTCACCAGGAAAAGGATTCACTTTCTTTCTTTTGGATGGTGAAGTCCCTTTGACAAGGTATTTTTATTTAAGCTCTGAAAGTCTTTTCTCTTTGTCTTGCATTTCATTGTTGTCCGAACTAGTACTTGGCTCTTCTAGTTCATCATTAGCCGGTGTAGAAAGTTTATCGCTTTGGTAATACTGAAGTATCTGGGCAAGGATGGTTTTGAGTTCATGCGTAGTTAATTGTTTCTTATCTTGTGACGTGGTAAATAGTTCTGAAGCTATTTTGCTGCTGAAGTTTACTGATTTGTAAAACTAATTTGGTCTTTAATCGCCTCTTGTTTGCTGTTATCCATGGTTACACTTGATTGATTGGGGTGTGCCTTCTTCACCATATCAACGAGAGGTAAATCTTCTACCGCCTCGCAAGTTTGTACTCGGAAGCCTTTGATGCGGATTTTCTTATGTTGTCCATCTTCTGAACTTCCTTGTCCTTATTTGTCTTTTTGCCTTCTCTAAGGTTCCCTTTATCAACAGGAGACTCCACTCGCCATCTTCACTTTCCTCACTTGCGCTATCATCCGAAGAGCTTGGTATCTGCTGTGGATCTGGTACCGTAACAAAGGGAAGCTTCAACCATTGTCATCCGACCCTTTTGGTTACTGCTTATCCGTTTTCTTGTCTATAACTTGTTCACAAACCGATCCTGAGTATGTCTGCTACTAGGTATCTTGCTTGCAGGGAACAATCGTGGCCACAATGCAGTCACTTCGCGCCAAGTCATTGCATATTTGTATATTCCCAAAGCCATTTCATTGGTAACTGTGATTTCTACAGCTTTAGTATTGTTAGCAATCCACGGAATGGTGATACCAGCTGATTCAAAACAGTGTCCAATTTTTTTTTGGTTTCAGTTGCAGTGCGATGCCAGGGTGCAGCCTAACCTACACCATCTCGGGACTTGGTCGCTGCCCTCCACTCTTCCCTATGCAGCATTAGGGTCCTCAGCTCCCCTGTGTCACTGAGACCAACATCCCGCCGCAGCAGCATGTCGATGAACGTGGCTCGTCTCCTCCCCCTCCTGGCAGTTCCATGAGTCGGCTCCCACAGGATGGTGTTGTGGGCTGCTAGCTCCGGGTGGCGGATGCAATGGCCTGCCAGAGCCATCCTCCTCTCCCTTGATCTTGTCTTGTCAATGTTGAAGGCTTGCAGTAAGTTCAGAAACTGTGAACGAAGAGAAACAGAGTCATTCAGTTGGGAGGCTCTAGTTTGAATCTTTTAGGAGATATAGTTTGGGAGACTTAGTTTGAATCTTTTTTAAGAAGCTTCCAAGATGATACATGGTTTCTTGAGAGCAGGACTCAAAAAAGTTGGGTTGAAAATATAGCCTCAAAATATCTGGCCGCCATATATTGTCCAGTTATTTGTCTAAATTCTCGGGAATGAACCATGCATGCATGACGCACTTCCAACAGTAACTCTGCTCCACGAGCAGGGTTGGCTGACTCAGGTGTTGGCTGACTCAGGTGAGCCCTGACATGCCTGAGAATGATGTTAGAGCTAATCGAACGGCAAGGGGCTGACCCTTGTCAACCTGGGTCAGCTAAACGAACGCACCCATTAAATTCAAAGAAATAACCAGAAGAGGAGAGTTCATTGGAACGCATGGCAATTAAGGGCACTGCCACGCATGCCCAATAAATATTTAATTGAGCGTGATATTGCTTGTAATGGTAATCCTTACTTTTAGGACACCTCTATTTTTTACGAGTTCTGTTCAAAACTGACTTTTGCAGATGTCTGTCCAGTACCAAAGTGACTTTTGCAGGCTAAAGCAGTCTTTAGAAGTCAAGAAGGTGTCATTGCCAATTGTTCAGATGTGCCAAGAAGTATCAGAATGTCAATTTTGAGTGTCATTTAGTCAACTGTTTTGGTGAGTCTTTCCCTTTCTATATAGGAACGGGGTCCTAAAAGTAAGGATTACCCTTGTAATAGTAATATGTTTTTGGACATTACATTCACCATTTACACCCCCTCGAAAAAGTGGTAATTCCATGCGGGGAAAGAATGTTGCAACCTGACACTGCTGTTTTTCTTCATCATGTTCAGAATCATCTCAATGATTGAAGGTCAGTCACTGACTGCAAAAACGATAAGACATAAAACCCTGGGACTACTTAGAAAAATTGTCACAAAATTAATACATACATACCAGGTACATCTTGTTGCTTCATAAGATTATAAATTTCAAGCAAATATCCAGATAAACGTTCACAAAGCTGGGCGTGCGAGGACGCGTCGTCACACTAATCAGCGGCAGCGCTGCCGTGTTTAGGCGTTCTTGCCTCCATGACTGAATCGCGCTCAACTCGGCACGCCTCACAAAATGGTGTCTAAAATCATAGCTGGCGTCTGGATCTGGATTCCGGTATGTCGACAGAATAAGTCACAATGACTGTGCCAACTTTTGTAGCGAATATAATGAAGATGTGAATTCCATGAATGTCCTTTTAAAAATATTCAGCGTGACATTCACAATATTCAATAGTTTTTTAGTCCTACTTCGTAATCGAAACTTACAAGCAGCACGGACATTTTTAACATAAACACGTGCATTTAAAGTACGCTGGAATCAACCACTTTTGGATGGGGGTTTCTTCTTGGCATCGCGTAGAGAGGAGGCCTCTGCTAGCCTCTCTATTTCTAGAGACAATAACTCAACAAAAACACATTGCATTGAATTGAAATTGCGTCCGATTATTATCCATGATATTTGACACAACATATTTTAAAATTGACGAAAACTGTGGAAGAATAAATTTAATATGATTTAAAGAAAATAGTGCTTTAATCACGAAACTTCAAACTTCAAAGTTCATTCCGACTTGCAATCAAACAAAAATATATAAAACAATATCTTTGTCCAGACGATAACTCCAGATTAACCTATTGTATTGTTATAAAATTGGTTCGACAAATAGTCGTTATATAATGACATAAAAGTTTTTAAAAAAAATCGACGGCTATTGTGGGAGAAAAAAATACACTCAACGACAATAAAACAATACAAAGTGTCAAGGACGCTCCGTACTTTTTACTACCATCAATTTCTTCCAAAAGAGGGCGCGCTACACAAACACTGGTCAGCACCGTAAAGACTTCTGTCAATGCGGATCATGACTGCCCATTAAACAAAAATACAATCATCTTGTGGAGACAATAACTCCAGAACAACATTTTGCATTTAATTGAAATTACGTCCAATTATTAGCCATTACATTTAACATAACCGTGACGAAAATTGACAAGAACCGCGGAAGAATGTATTTAATATGATTTAAAGAAAATGCCATGTATTTATGAAGACAAATTCAATCCGAATTCAATCCGAATTTTGAACAAAAGTAAACCACTCTTTGTGGAGACGATAACTCTCGAAAAACATATTGCATTAGACTGAAATTGCGTCCAATTATTGGTCGTGATATTTGACACAAGTCGTTTAAAAGTTTACGGGAACCGTCCGTGAAATCATAAATTTAATGTGATTTAAAGAAAATACAGTGTATTAATCACGAAAAATTCATTCCTAATCTAAGTCACTTTTAATGGAACAAAAATAAAAATATAAGCGCCTTACAACAATGACAAGAAAAAAAAAAAAACCGAATGAAACTGAAAGAAACCACTGCCCCCCAGGCCACGGCGCTAGACAAGAAGAGCTCAGCGATAGAATCGCAGCTTTTTGCAGACGAAAACTCCAGAATAAGAATTGCATTGTTATAAAATGGTTCGACAATTAGTTGTGATATAAAAACATAACAAGTTTCAAAATGGTCAGATAGCGCGGAAGAAAAAATACACACAATAAAACAATAAAACAACATTGTAGGACGCTCCGTACTTTTTGCCACCATCAATTTCTTCCAAAAGAGGGCGCGCTACAGCACCGTCAAGACTTCTGTCAATGCGACAATCTGACCATTAAAAAAAATAAAACTCTTGTGGAGACAATAACTCCAGAACAACACGTTGCATTAAATTGGAGATGCGTCCAATAATTAGCCATTGTATTTGACACAACAGGTTTGAAAATTGACGAGAACCCTGGAAGAATAAATTAAATATGATTTAAAGAAAATCAATGTATTAATCGCGAAAAATGCAATCTGAATTCAAACGCTTCTAATTGAACAGAAGTAAAACACTCTTTGTGGAGACGATAACTCTCGAAAAACATATTGCATGGGACTGAAATTGCGTCCAATTATTGGCAGTGATATTCGACACAAGTCGTTTGGAAATTGACAGGAACCATGGAATAATGAATTTAATATGATTTAAAGTAAATACAGTGTATTAATCACGAAAAATTCATTCCGGTTCTAAGTCACTTTTAATTGAACAAAATGAAAAAGTCCTTGTGCAGACGAAAACTCCACAAATAACACATTACATTGTTATGAAATTGGTTCGACAAATAGTCGTGATATAATGACATAAAAAGTAAAAAAAAAAAATCGACGGATGTCGTGGAGTAAAAAAATACACGCAACGACAATAAAACAACATTGTGTAAAGGGCGCTCCGTACTTTTTGCTACCATCAATTTCTTCCAAAAGAGGGCGCGCTACACAAACACTGGTCAGCACTGTAAAGACTTCTGTCACAAAAATACAACACTGTTGTGGAGACAATAACTCCAGAACGACATTTTGCATTAAATCGAAATTGCGTAGAATTATTAGCCATTATATTTGACACAACTGTAACGAAAATTGACAAGAACTGCGGAAGATTGTATTTAATATGATTTAAAGAAAATACCGTGTATTTATGAAGACAAATTCGATCCGAATTCAAACGCTTCTAATTGAACAAAAGTAAACCACACATTGTGGAGACGATAACTCTCGAAAAACATATTGCATGGGACTGAAATTGCGTCCAATTATTGGCAGTGATATTTGACACAAGTCGTTTGGAAATTGACGGGAATCATGAAATCATGAATTTGATATGATTTAAAGAAAATACAGTGTATAAATCACGAAAAATCCATTCCTAATCCAAGTCACTTTTAATTGAACAAAAATGAAAAATCAACTTTGTGCAGACGAATACTCCAGTACAAATTACATTGTTATAATGTTGGTTCGACAATTAGTAGTCATATAATGACATAACAAGTTTAAAAATCGTCAGATACCGTGGAAGAAAAAGTACACACAATAAAACAATGCAAGTTCAACAGTGTAGGACGCTCCGTACTTTTTGCCACCATCAATTTCTTCCAAAAGAGGGCGCTCGCAAATAAAATCAATGAGCAAATTGTTGGTTCAAAGTTTTATCACAAAACCCCTAAACTGATCAGTGTCTTCCTAAAATGACATCGCAGTATTAGCGCCCTCATGTGTCAGGAAAAGCACGGGATTTTTTTTTGAAGAAGTACACTATTCAATAAAATTAACCAAAAAGGGATTTCAAATAGTTTTCATACATTAATACACACAGGGTGGTTCAAAAAAAGGACACCCACTTTTGACAGAAATTTCCACCTATTTCTAAAAATTATTTATAACTGTCGATTAGTAGCTATTAAAGTATTGGAATTTAAGCAAATGTGACGAAAAAAATCATTGCATTTTCTCATTTATCGATGAGCTATGCTAATTTGAACATTTCATGTGCGAAACCTGTTTGTCCATGGAGGTGTACATTGCCTTCGCTTGACTGAGCTCAGCTATTGGAGCTTCATTTTGAAAGGGCATGACATTTGATTATGTGTAATGTTATGCAACAATGAACTTAAGCCAACAGCTCATTGAGGAGATGATCTTAACACTGACATGAATAATTGGACAGCTTCAATAAAAGTTACCAGGGCAAAATATTTTTGGTAGGAATTTTTTGTTTTTTAAGTTTTATGAACTACGAAAACGTCCAATTTACATAAAATAACCCGTGGACAAGACTGATTTTGGTGACTTGTATTCAAATTAGCATAATATCAGTATTTTTGCGACTTTTACTAAGCTTTTTTAACACCATGCATGATTGAAGGCCTATACTTTACTACTATGTGAAAAAATATTTAAAATATGTTCATTAAAACCCTCGCAGCAGCGAAGCGGTGATAAAATTCTCCACATTTTCCAAATATGGGCATATTTTTTTTCAATTGGCCAATTAGTCCAAGCTTCCATGTAATCCTCACCCCTACTTTACACCACAAGCCTAAAGACTCCCATTGGCCAGACCCTAGCAACTCCGGAGTAAGGAGAATTGAAAGACAGAAGCCAAGATGGCGTCTAATGCCTTTGTACAGTAATTGGAGATCTTAGTGGCCAACCCCTAAGTGCCGCCGTAAGTGGAAATCGATGCCAAAAGTGGGTGTCCTTTTTTTCCGAACCACCCTGTACATGTCATGCTGGGCCCTTTAAGACGGCCTGACGATGCAATCTTGACAAAATCTCCAAAGGCAAAACATTCCAATTTAATGTGGCTTGTGAAGATGCTATTCGAATCGGTAAGACCTCATGTCCGACTCGTCATCCGGCCGCTGGCAGCACAAGGCGTGGCCGTGATTGGACTGCGAGCCCGGGAAGACTCTCACGGCACGAACACCGTCTACCTCGAACACGCACGGTCCAGACGTCAACACCGAGCAAGCGTTGACATCGGCCAGACCAAGACCGCTCATGCCCAAGGTGTTCGGGTCAGGGTTGTACCAGGACAGAGTCTCGGTCCCATAACCCTCCTCGTAGTAGGCCGTCTTTATCTGCTCCAGGGTGCAGACCATCCGGTGACAAGCTGCGCATGCCCAGAAGGCACCACCCCGCTCAACCTCTTCGCGCCACAGGGAAGAAATCGACAGCCTCATGAAATCTGAATAATTATGCAAAATAAAAGTAAAATTTACCTCAACTGAGTTGTATTTCAGATAATTTATCAAATGCACTTTAGTACACTCCTAAAACTACAAATATTAATATAATGTTCGCGTTCGTTGAGTTAGACCATTATTTCATAAAATACTGCCCAGTTAAGTTACGAAATTTTTTGTGTCAATCTCGAGGTCAAGACGTAGTCTTGTTTTGCGTAATTATTGATTGCCGAATCTGCTCATATATCACAGACTCTGTGCAAGAGGATATTCCATCGCCTGGTGTTAATTAAATTCGCTTCACATTTACAAATTCAGACTATATCTTTCTCACTAGCTGTGTTAAACCGCTGAAGTA
Organism: Patiria pectinifera; assembly: GCA_029964075.1. Classification (NCBI taxonomy): domain Eukaryota; kingdom Metazoa; phylum Echinodermata; class Asteroidea; order Valvatida; family Asterinidae; genus Patiria; species Patiria pectinifera. The sequence continues at coordinate 19,997,142 of CM057134.1, forward strand.
ACAGTTCAAGTTACTTACCCGTTATTGGAGGACATCTGCTGTCCCAAGACACTGACGGTGTTACAGCTAGAGACAGCAAGAACACGGTTACCTATAGTCAAGAAAAAAAGGTGAATATTTTATTGTAAAAAAAACTCCTCAGTGTTTGCAACTCTAGACAAGGGGTGACATTCAGTTGGTTGCACGAACTTACCAATAGTTTTAACATGGTGGAGTGGTGATGCGTCAATTCGCGTTGTGGTCCTTCGAGCGTACATGTATTTGGTCGTATCGGTTCAATTGTGGTTGACAAAATGACCAACGAGAAGCTTCACGTGGCAATAAATGCATAAAGAAAATCTGTCTCATTGTCCCTGACTTAAGTGGTTCCTCCGATTAACATATGCAATAGTGTCCGCAATGGCTGCTTTTTTGCGATGTTACTGAAAAAGAAAAGAAAAATGGGTGTTTTTTTTTGGATGGCCCCATCCCCCCCCCCCCGATCCGCCGTTGCTCAACAAAGATTGATTCATAAGGTTATATATAATCCGATCACTCAAACAGTGGTTGCCGGATTGTGCCCAAGGCCACTCAAAAAAGGCTTTTCATCAACAAAGGCTTATCAGAACAATTCTAAACAGTGGTCGGGTTGTGGCCGACCACTTAACATAAGTTAATCAGAACAATTCTGACAGTGGTCGGTTGTGCCAAACCACTCAACCAAGGTTTATCAGAACAATCTTATTCTGGCCTCGGATAGTATGGGACGCCCATTATCCAGCTAGTTAACCAGCACAAGGACACCAGAGTAGGTTCAAAGATTTATTCCTTGACATGCGTACGGTAAACTGTGGAAAAAATAACCAAAGAAGGATAAATACAGTGAAAAAGTGGCGCATAGAACAAAGTGATACGACGTGGTTAACATGGAATGGTTTCCCTTACATAAAATTATGATGACATAGGCTAGCAGGTAACAATTATATGACAGAATATCAGACCCGAATGGATAACATCTACTTGTATATAAGTGCGACACATACACATATACATCTTCTTCATCCAATGACAATAATATTGTGCTTCTGAAATTTTCCAACAGGAACATGTCATTTGTGGGCAAGTTAACTAAATTAACGTACATGTACATGCACATGCAAAAGACTTATATAGCTGTTGTGTCTTCAAACATACAAAGGCTGCAAAACTTTGAGAGTAACAAGTCGTAGTGTTTCGCAACCTTGGGTGAATGAACAATAAACTATTTTAATAATCAGAAAATCAAATGAAGTGAAATACACATGGACTTTATAAACATTTCTAAAAAATGAATATGTAGGCACATAATGTCACTTCATGTCAGAAGTCCAAGATAACATTTTCATGAAAAAATTTACACAAAGGGGTTTGTGGCAAATATCTACCAGCACATAAACAACATACGAAAACTGGTACAACTGAGAATACAGGGTCGAACTGGCTACAACTATAGAATACAGGCCACTCCATCCTATACCCGCGCATCCATGGCTGCGTGGCAGTCGGCTCTCTATAGCGTCCTCTATTGATTTCAATTTACGTCATGCCCACCCCGCATCCGCGCATCCACGCATCCAAGACATCCCAAGCCGTACGAGTCCAACCTCGTCCCCAGGGTGTCGAGCAGTACGCGCCCACCACTACCTGCCCTCTCACCCTGGTATTGGATCATTTGCATGTGCAAGATTTTTGCAGACGTATGCAAATGAGGAACAGTCTGGTGCCTGGATATGCGTTAACATTAGCGTTTGTTTTTGTATGCGGTGTCTGGGGTAAAAACAGAGTCAATTCGTAGCAGCGCGAGCACGGCGTGAGTTACGAAAACACGATTTTTGAAATCAAACTGTTACGATCTTATCAAGACAACATGCAGTATCATATTTCATATTAATATGAGCAAATTGGAAAGGAAATTAGTATTTTCGAGAAGGCGTGGACGAATGATCGCGAAAACACGTACTGCACGTTGTGAATATATAGCACCAAGTACACGATAAAAATCCTTTACTAGCCAATTGCGGTATCCAATCAGGATACAGGAAGAAAGTTTCCTATCCAGGGTTTACTATTGGAAACGCGGTTGGAAATAAAGTAAGAACTGGGGACGAGGTTGGTACGAGTCTCACTCAGTAAAGACCTTTCTTTTGTTGGTAAACATTGGCGCCATTTTATAAGGGATTCCGCAAGAGCAGAAATTTAAGACGTGGTTGGCCGTTATTTCCAGAAAAACGCCCTCAAAACGCCTTCAATACATAGTACAAAAAGCATATGTAGAAATTATGTTGTAGGCTATAATTATGTTAACTTTGTTGACATTGTTGCATTTTCAAGTGTCGAAAATTTTGGCTATCTGTAATGGCGGCTCTTCTTCATTTTTGCAGTGTTGGACCTTCATAGTTTTGCAACCTGTGGTTGGAAAAATGTGCAGTTTGCCAACCAAGCGTAGAAAGGTATATGGGTTCCGTGTGCCGACAAAGAGGGCGCCCTTTTACCTAGCTTAGGTCTCTTAGGCCAATTTGTTCCTTATTATTTTCAGACGTGGTTGGCAAATATACTGAACCGGATGGGACGCATTCGGGGGGGGGGGGGGTTGTAACACACCGAGTATATACAGTGTTTATACGTCGGTGAAGGGAAAAAGCAAATATTAAAAAACCCTCACTCGGACAATTTGGCTTTGCACTTTAATCTATTATTTTAATTCTTCCAAAGGAAAAAATAAGAGAAATAACTGAAAATTGAGAAAACTGATCAGTGTCTTCCTAAAATGACATCGCAGTATTAGCGCCCTCATGTGTCAGGAAAAGCACGGGATTTTTTTTGAAGAAGTACACTATTTAATAAAATTAACCAAAAAGGGATTTCAAATAGTTTTCATACATTCATACACACAGGGTGGTTCAAAAAAAAGGACACCCACTTTTGACAGCAATTTCCACCTATTTCTAAAAATTATTCATGAATTTAGGTTTTATGAAATACGGACTCTTTGGTGCTATTGCGCATGCTCATGCATAGATAATTAGGAGAGGGACCGGTCACGTGAGAGGGTTTAACCAATAAAAGGGAAAAAGAGTCCGATTTTCATACGAGTCCGATTTTCATATGACACCACCACCAAGGCTGAGCGTTGTGAGTTCGCTGCCCGCCACGTATAATTCAGTGTCGCGTTACATGTATAATTTCGGGGGCCTGTTTGGGATCAACGAAGGATCGATGCATTGCTTCAAATATCGCGATCTTGAACGCAGTCACAAAAAATCGAAAAAACAGATTGCCGGTCCGTACGGAAAAGTTAGGACGACCTGAAGTGCTTGATTTGGCGGAAGAAATTCTCCGTATTTTTCTATGGACGTGGAGCCATTTTGGCGTCGCGGGAGACCGCGGTCTCCGCGGATCCTTTCAGGAGCAAACATTTCTCGGAGGCCGAGTAAAACTTGCTCTTATATAGATGGTTGACCAACTTGAATAATACTGTAATTATTCTATTACTCAGAATAACTGATTCAATGACTCCAAACTCGAAAATGATGTTTGAAAGATGATCTTTTGCTCAAAACAATTGGTTTTTACTATAATAGTGGTCAGAAATTGCCTGAGATCGCACCACAGAAATTGCTTTTCTACAACTGCATGTCTTCTCAACTAACTCCCCATTTACATTTAACTCCCCACATTTTCAACCCCAACACAAATACGCCCTACCCGATCTATGATCGGGTAAATCAGCTTGTAATTAATATGAGAGCCCGAGGCAACATCCTCTGATCTTCTGGGGTTGCACTGGCTACTACGCCTTCGCGTAAAAGTTGGTATTCATTTTCAGTAGGTTTTCAAACAACACAAGGCAGGATTAGGTGGATTTGGTTTGTTTTCTTTCATTTTTGATGGAGTTCCAGACTGAGTCAGCGGCAATAAAAAAAAGTCCTTTTTCTTCTTGGGTCGGGAGCCCATAATTGGGTCGGGAGCCCATAATAGGGTCGGTCGGAAATGCGAACCAAAAAATAAAAAGTGATGCCACGAACCGTACATGTATTGTAATACTATTACAACAGACTACAAGTGTGTATTAAACAAAATCGCTAAAGCAGGCTTTATTAAGGCTGAACGATTCGCTTAAAAATGTACATGCACATAAATTCACAGCACAAACTAAAAAAAAAACGTATTTGCATAAGTTAATTCTTTGTCAAATTACAAAAAAATGGGTAAAATAACAAATACATGCAAAAGTATATTAAAATTAACAGGATTATGTTCAGATGCATCAAAGAAAAGTAAAAAGCAAATAAGTACATAAAATCCCATCTGAAAAAAACCCCAGTTTTTTTGTACAGGTTAATACTCGGCTGAAATAAATAAAGTATAGAAACATTAAAGTTGAAAAAAAGAACAGTTGTACATTTGTAGTACAAAGAAATAGCGTTTTTTTAAAAGGCAGAAAAAAGTGTAAAAATCCAAACGTTAATTCCTGCATCCTGCTGTAGTTTCACAGCTTTTGCTGTTAAATGACAAAAACGTTTACAACCCAACCACACACCTGTTATTAGAAAAATATTAGAAAGTGTATTTTTTTACAAAGTCCTCGGTAGCATCACAAAATTAAGATAACAATTACAAAAAAAACCATGCAAAATTACATGAAATCAGAAGTAACACCTTTTTTTCACATCAACGAAAAATGTAAAGCCAAAATCATGTGTAAAAATAATACAGAATTTTGTAACATCTTGGTATATGATTAATTCGTCGCGCAATTATTTTGTTAGTTGTTTTCATTTTTTTTAGGTTTACACTTGAACTTAATCAAGACCGCAATCACACCTTTTGCCAACTGGGTTCTAGAATCATCGAAAATTTCCAGATGTTTTGGGGGGAATTAATACACAATTTGGTAGTAAAGTTCGCTTTCTTATAATATACTTTTTTTAGAACATTATTGAAGAAAGAGGGGAGGGGCGGCTAATTTTAAAAGCTTAGTCAGCATGTGCCGAAAGGCATGCCTGATACAAGCTATGCTTTCTAGGTTTTGCCATCTCTTTTGGCCTTGATCACTCAACTAATACTTCTATTCTTCTTCATCTCTGCCATTAAGAGGGAATGAAGTGTTTGTGTTGTTGTGACTTCCACTGAAAAACTTTTTCTGAATTTATATCAGGCCTACTGGTTTCATATGTGATGCCATTGAAGAAGTTTCTAGAAACGTATCAGCCTACGGAACTGTTTTGTTGGTGATAAGAATAAAAGCTGTATACGGCTTCAGTCGTAAAACGCAGGCGTTTTCCTAAATATAGTTCATTTACCTCAGGGGTAATGTTTCCCTACCAATATAAATGTTTCCCTACCAAAAATAAAAGAAGTGCAGATTAGGCCTAGAGGAAGTTGGTGTAGTATTCCCCCGGCGGGCCCTTCCCCCGAAACCGATCGGAATGCGTCCAATGTATCTGTCGTCCGGCGACCTCTAAGACATTCGGGCTCCTTCAGTTCCACTGCAGGGCCTGTCGCTCGGAAAACCAGCTTGGTTTCATCGGCCCAAATCACATGTAAACCATTGACACGGAGGAGTTCGGTCCTGGAGAGACGATGCCAAAGTTCACCTGACACTCTGTCCTAAACTCTTGTCCAGCGGTGATTGTCAAACAGTGTCCCGAGTCTAGGTTCCACAAACTCGCTTTAGACTCGTCATCGAGTGAAAAAGCTCCCATTAGATACTTTGCATCAAGTTTGCAATTTGAAAACATAAAGTCTCCGTCTGGACACCGGAAGCTTCGCAGACATTCCCCCTTGTTCACATTCCATAGTTTCAAATTCTCTGCAGCGCTGGCTGCCATGTCCCCGAACAGAGAAAGATCCTGGATGCTTCTTTCAATTTCATGGCCTCTCAATGTGTGGCGTAATGTCCCATCGACACTGCTCCAGACGCAAAACTCCCTTAAATCACCCGCTTCGGACGGCTGACCGATCATCGTTTCGCAATCCAACTGATAGCTACTTATAACGGGGCGAGAGCCATAGACGAATCCCGCGAACCCCTTTCCAGTTTCACGATCATAGGTCTTGACAAAGAATCCTCTCCCACGGATGGTGAAGCATCCGACAGTTAAAGCTGTCCCTTTCGACACAATCACCTTTTTGGGATCCCAAAGCCCCTTCCAGAGCGAGCAATACGTTGGATTTGAGTCACACAAACTTACTTCCCATACCCAGGGTGCGAACTTCCAAATCGTGATGCCCTTGGTATCGCATTGGACAAAATGGTTCCCGTCAAAGACTGTGCGTGGCGACTGCTGGATAAAATTGCGATAACGACCTTCATCCCAATTGGCCTCCAATTCCTTGGTTCTTATGCAGGCTGCCTTCCACTCACAGGTTGGTTCCAACATCTCGGTGTTCTCCTCTCCTTTTAAGATACTGCTGTGATGTAAGAAACCCTCGTCCGGGTTCAGGTCAACAATTGTGCCGTAACGCTCCCAGCCACGGGCCACGCTTAAAGCTCGCCACAGAAAGTCCAAGTTGGTCCTCGCTCTCAAACCTCTGCTGCATCGAGCCACACGGCACAAGTCAGTCTCTGAGACGTAGGACAGTATAACGTCGGTCACTAAAACGGGAAGATTGAGCAGAAATAGTCTACCGGACAGTCGATGCCTTCACTTTGTAATTGATACTGTAATTGCCGATGAGTAGCACCGAGAGAGGACTGACCTACAAACTCAGCCATGTCAAACCTGGGCATGAAAAAATACCCAAAGTTTATTTGTCAAAAAGTTAGAGATGCCTGATACATTGTATAATAATTTCGTCTTTAGAAAAGACTTCTTCAAAGGCAAATGACAAATAGACACGAAACCAACATGCAGGGGAGAGGCAAACAGGCAGGGTTGGAAGGAGAAACGCAAAGGAGGGATTGGGGGCGAAGGTGGACAGTGGACGAGAGATTAGTGTTCAAAAGGGGGTGGGGGAAGAAGGGAAGATGCAGGGGGAACAAAGGAGAGTGGTAATGAATGTCACAGCATAAAGAGGAAGAAAGGGGAGGCAAGGACAGTGTTGTCAGTGTAAAGATGAAGGGATTGTGGGGAAGGAAACAAAGGATAAGTGAAAACCTTAGATGGTAAGATGGATCTGAAATAAATTACACTTGGAGAGATAGAAACATATCAATCGTTGCCTTGTTGGATGTTGAGACCATGTGGTTCAACAGTCCGAAGACGCTTCATCCACACTTTCTCCCTGCTTAGACGAACTGAGTCCTTACGACGGCCAAGTGACTCTATACCCTGTAAATTCATATCGGAAATTGAATGGTTAGGGAGGTTGAAGTGGTAGCCAACAGGGGTGTCCAGTCTCTTGGTGTTGACAGTTGATCGATGACCATAGAAACGCTTTTTAAGCGTGTTCTTAGTCTCCCCAACATTATGCATACCGTACGCCACAAACCCTGCAAGAGATGAGATATATGACATTTAGATGTGTTGCAGGTGATGTTGCCAATGGCGCTGTTAGTGGTGCCAGAAGAGTGCACAAAAACATTATCATAGTACTGTCATTGGATACAGGGAACATGACTGAAATGGTGGCAGCATGATAGAGGCTATAGTAGTTGGGACGATATACCTGATGTGTAACAAGCATGTTTTTACCATAAATGCGTCATCGTACATGTCCTCGCGTGGTATGTGCCGTTCTCGGATGTCTGGATGTAGAATCTGCTCCACGTAATGTTTCCTGATTATGATGGATGCCTGGCCAATTTAGATTCTGATAGGCCTACAGCGTTATGATTCGAGATCGATCTGACTGCTAAATCTACGTAAATGATCGTAGCGTGGCAGCAGTATACTACCCTGCCTTGTACACTACGCAAAGGGCAATGCGAACACGGAAGTGTACACATGAAATTCCGTCATATTTTGCCGGCGCCTGTTGACATGATTGCACAAACCGTGCCGGCCCTACCCCCGAATTGTTCGTAGGCCCTATAGACACATGCCACGGTGCCTGCTGTGCCTATTGGGTAATCCGGGCTACATACGGTGTAGGCCCTACATGTACAGTATGTGTCTAATACAAACAGGGTGTCCCCAAAATAGGTAACCCAAGAACAAAGGGATATGATAAATACGTTGTGAACTTAATGACATTTTATTATGCTTTATAAAAAAAAACTATGGAGGCAGTTTTAAAGCTTAAAGTTGCTTACCACAATAAGCATTGATATCCTCTGGCCATGCATCAAAGAGTTTCAATATTATTGAACTATATATGAAAACCCTCTTGGGACATCGACAATGGGTGCGAACGTAATCGGAAATTAAGAACAAGGTACTACAGTTTCCTTTATAAGAACGTCAAAGACATCGATAAAAAAAACAACTGTGTCGCACGCGCTCTGTATCATGTTACGCGATATGCGCCCGGCTGTTGTTGTATTACAAAACACTGCATTCGAATTGACCAATCAAACCATTAGTCCTGATTTGGGAATGATTTTTTTTTGGGGGGGGGGGGGGTGTCAGAGGGGGGGGGGGGGTCCACATTGTTTTTAATGTATTTCTATGCAAAAAAAGTGAGACAGAGCTGTGGGGTGGCTCCGCGCCTGGAACAGTATGCCCCTCACTTTATTGATAGTCGAAGCTCATCACCTCCGAAATTGCACCGTGGCCCGTTGCCATGGTTGCAATTGGCTTGAATTGCGAACACATTGCACCGTTGTGATTTGAATTCAGGCGGGTGCAATTCGGAACTGCATGTGCGTACATGTATATCACGTCCATTATCACCTGCAACACATCCCATAACGGAAGATTGCTTGCAGTATTGATCCAGATTAAACTGCATGTACCCAACCTCGTCCCCAGTGCTCTTTTTAGTTCCAACCCCCAACCACGTTTCCAATAGTAAGCCCTGGATGGGAAACTTTCTTTCTGAATCCTGATTCGATACCGCAATTGGCTAGTAATGGATTTTTATCGTGTACTTGGTGCTATTATTCACAACGTACCTGTTTTCGCGATCATTCGTCCACGCCTTCTCGAAAATACTTATGTTCCTTTCCAATTTGCTCATATTTATATGAAATATGATACTGCATGTTGTCTCGATAAGATCGTAACAGTTTGATTTTAAAAATCGAGTTTTTGCAACTCACGCCGTGCTCGCGCTGCGACGAATTGACTCTGTTTTTACCCCAGACACCGCATACAAAAACAAACGCTAATGTAACGCATATCCAGGCACCAGACTGTTCTCATTTGCATACTTGTTCAAAAATCTTGCACATGCAAATGATCCAATACCAGGGTGAGAGAGCAGGTAGTGATGGGCGCGTACTGCTCGACACCCTGGGGACGAGGTTGACATGTACCTGTCCCCATTTTAAAGTCCGAAGGACAATTGAAGGACCGGTAGCCAGTTTATGGCAACCTCGACCCCAGGGTGTTGAGCAGTACGCGCCCATCACTACCTGCTTACTATTGGAAACGCGGTTGGAAATGAGGTAAGCACTGGGGACGAGGTTGAGTCTATGGGGCAAAGGGCAAATTTCGGGAAGACTGGTTCCCGCCGTGCATGTTCTTCGATAAATATACGACGTGATCGGGAACCACTCTAGGGATGGGAATTTAAAGGGGAATTCCCATTTGCACACGTGGCCGCCGTCTAGGCACAGTTCCTGGAAACGTTGTTTCATTTCGATGAATTGTTTTTTCCTTTTTTTTCAGGAAATCATAAAAAGTCGAGACCGAGATTCTTTCTCCATATCAAGTCCTCACTTGTTAATGTTTGTCTATTCCTGCATGGTTTGCCATTGACTTGGAAAGACAGTTCTTCGTCTATGTTGAATGAATTGAACTGATGTTGAGATTTTGAGTTTAGCCTTAGCAGCTTAGGCCTACCCGGAAGTCACGGTGGTAAGTAACGTTACTTCTAGTACTAGAAGTAGTACTTGTTCCACTCTTATTCCTCCATGCTTGTTCTAAAGATTGTTGTTGTGTTCTTATTCCTCCACCTTCAGACCATAGACAGAATGAGCTGTATAATATTTCTGGAAAGAATGTTCTGATGTTGCAACCTGACGGCCGGCGCGGCCGGGCCTGACGTAGTCCGAGTAACTAGGACTCTACGGATTGCTTTTTTAACATTTGGGCATGGTCGGGCGATTAGCAGACCATGTCCAAATGTTAAAACATTTGGACATGGTCTACATGTCTACATTGCAAAAATGTTGGTAAGACATGAGTCTGGGACTGAGAAACATTTCCCAATTTTGTTAGGACATATGACTGTAGGAAATACTTAGAAAATGTTCTTGACTCTCCATAGACTTTGTACACAACCGCTGAAGTGGCGTCATCAGTTGCAACATTCTTTCTGAAGTTTTTTGGTATAAATACAGCTCTGTGGTTCAGACCCAAATATAGGCCTACTATTTTTATTTCAAAATTTAGGCATTGTCACTCATGTCAGAGTCTGTCCAGGACCTAGCCCCATAAATATGGCCTATTTACTGGACTGCCTCCGTAAACATAGGCCACACACCGACCATGTACAAAAACGTGTCGACGGAGCCAAATTTTGATTTTCACATTTAGGCTTACTTTGTAGGTTTTTTTTGCTTTAGAAGCATTCTCACCCTCTATATAGGCTAATCAGAAAGTGCTGCCTTTTTCAGATGTCCATTTTTCGTGAAATTTCCAGATTCATTTTTACACGTTTTCGTATCAAAATTTCAACATGAAATTTCACAAAAATTAGACATCTGAAAAAGGCAGCACTTTCTGATTAGCCTATATAGAGGGTGAGAATGCTTCTAAAGCAAAAAAAACCTACAAAGTAAGCCTAAATGTGAAAATCAAAATTTGGCTCCGTCGACACGTTTTTGTACATGGTCGGTGTGTGGCCTATGTTTACGGAGGCAGTCCAGTAAATAGGCCACATTTTGGGGCTATCCAGGACCGTACGGCAAGGTCATTATTTTTCGGGGGGGGGGGGGGAATTTCTTGAAAAGGGCACTTGCACATCCGTGCTGAAATGTAGACACATTTTTTTCTCCGAACACTGGCCTCCATAATACCGGGCAAAAATCAAATAAGGGGGGGGGGGGCCTGTACCATTTATTGACGGGGGCGCTGTTCAAAACCGACAATTATGCACACTAATGGACAATGTATGGTCATTTTCAGGGCGATACATAGGCAACATTTTTAAAAAGGCACCAGTAACGGCCGATGGCACAAAAAAGGGCAAGACTTTTTTTCAAAAAGGGCACTAGTTTCGTTTAAAAAAAGGGCACTTGCTAACAAAAGAAGGGTACTCTTTACAAATATTTGTGGGGGGGGGGTAAATATCAAAGGGAAGATAATTTTAGCAGTCGGAAGCATCTGCTATAAGCCCACGTTGATGACGTCCAAGTACGGCTCTAGTACAATCGTGAATTGGAACAGCTAAGACCTGTTTTCTGACGAGGCATCTGGTTTTGAAGAGAGAGGAAGAGAGAAAGAGTTTTGGGAGAGAGGGGCACATTTTAACAAAGATCCTCTCCAGAAATAAGGAACGATGAGAAGCTTGAGAATTTAACAACAAAAGAAGCATCCACGCATTGTATATCTAAGATAGTGGATATATTGCCGGCGGCAATCCCTATCAACAGAGGGTGCTGTACTCTCTAAGATAGGGCTGAATTATAAGATATATTAAATTACCACCAACGGTTGTGTAGCACTTGTGGCCTAGTGGATAAGCAACGGATCTCATGAGCGCGATGATCCTGGTTCGATCCCCGCTGGCGAAATTGTTATGGTTTTTCTTCCCCATCCCCCAAAAATAAGAATATTCTTCTTTTATTATTTTAACATGTCTCAAACATTTTATTGCAGAGTATTACATTTCTTTTTCAGATTTGTGGCTCTGGATGATTTTTTTTAATGGGAAACAAAGTCCGAAATTGTAAAATGGTCTGATTCCCATCTTGTGAATACGAAGTTACAACAAAAATGTTGGTATGGAGCCAGACTAAAATTTGTCACCGGAAAATGTCTTCAGTAAAAAAAAAAAGTATTAAACTGCGCATGTTCAGTGCATATCCGGCAAGCTAACGTTTACTAAAGGTTTGCTGTCTCCGGCTAAATATCCACTGCCTATATCTAATGCTTTGGAAAACCAATACATGCCAAGCAGCTTTGATTTTTCGGGGAGCGTGAGAACCGTACCGTCATGTTAACAACAAACAGCGCACCTTGTTTTCTGGGGGAGAGTGGCCTAGTGGTTAGGATTCGTGACACCTGATCAGAGGGTCAGGGGTTTGAATCCAGCTGCTGGCCATATGTTGTGTCCTTGGGCATCCCATCCAGGGGAATAGAAATATTCTCAGTCATTTTATGTACAGGATCCTGCTGCCTGTGATATGTTGTGTCCTTGGGCAAGCCACTTTATCCCCACTTGCCTCTCTCCACCCAGGAGTATAAATGGGTACTGGCATTAGCTGGGGAGTAACCTGCGATGGACCAGCATCCCATCCAGGGGGAACAGAAACATTCTCAGTTGTTTCACGCTACTGAAACCAGAGATAAACACCGGCCTGATGGGCTACATTGGCTCGTGACAGACTTTAGGCCTTTTCACACTATCTCCGTTTCGAACCGTGTTGAAACCTACCCGGATCCAACCCGGTTCAGCCCGAGTATTTTTCGACACGGATCGGAGAGACGCGACGTTCACACTGTCCTTTACGGGAAAGGCCGCTACGTGAACCGTGTAACGTTCAATCCGGCTACGGCCCACGTGTATTCACACTACAAATTCTCGACACGGATCGCATTCGGCACAGGGCGCTGCGATGATTTTCTCAATCCCATAATGCATTGCGACGCACGCGGCTGCTGCACGCACGAGGCTTACGGACAGGCCGGTGTTCAGCGTGAATTTACTACTCTGTGAAATACGGACTCATTGGTAGTATTGCGCATGCCTATTAGGAGAAGGACCTGTCACGTGAAAGGGTTTGGCCAATAATAAGAGAGTAAAGGAATCCGATTTGGGAGTCCGATTTTTGTACGACACCAGCGCAGCTGTGTGCAATATTTCCAAAATGGCTCCGGTCATTTCGCGTTCGTTAGACGATTCGTTCTATTTAACATTAGAAATGTACTTTTTTGGGGTACATTATGCAGACCTAATACAAGCCCAGACTCGGTAAAGGATGCTCCATACACCGATACATTATTGGATGATAATTAGGGAGCAATTGTTTCGTGATCGGTGTTGTGACGGCGATAGTGGTGGAGGGAAATATTATGCACGGCGTGTCAGATTTTCGGTAAAATGTCGGCCTCAACTCAACACGGATCGGCCGTGAGTAACTCAACCCCGGGCGGTTCACACTATCATTTTCGACACGGTTCAGGCCGAAAAATGCAATTTCGATCCGGGTTGAGATTTTCAACCCTGGTCCCTCCCAGGGTTGATTTCGATCCGGCTAGAGCACGCTACCCGGGTCGGAACCGGGTTGAAATGTTAGAAGTGGGAAAAGGGTTGAAAAAAATCTCGGGGTTGGAACCGGTTCCAACCCGGAGATTTTGGACAGTGTGAAAAAGGCCAAACTTTTACTGAACCCCATGCGCACGGGAAGCGGTCATGGCCGCGGCCGCTAATCCTCATTGGAATGCAGTTGCCAGCTGTGGTATGCCGTGGCAAACAGCTAGTGGGTAGTTCCACAGCTGCTGCTTTTGTGCAGTCCCGCTACCACACAAAGGCTGTGCAGTCATGCGGGCCACTTGCTCTATGTGTGGAGGAATGTCCCCATTACACCCCGTGCTTAAGGGGTTAACAACAAACAGGATTTTTTCTGTTTGTTGCCCTCATCGACTCGATCTCCATTCTGAGCACTCTGGCTTTTAGCAGAGGGGGTGGCAGAGGAGCTTTTTCACTTTTATTTTATTATGGCCGACTCGGCCCTTACTTAATTTTCGATGTTGTAGATTGTTTCAAATATATATAATCTATAATTCCACATTCATGTGACTGATCTTGAAAAGGAAATGCCTTTTGGAATCAGGTGAGACACTTTGCACATAATTATGATGTGACACCATCGTGCACATCACTTCCCTGCCACTTCCTGTTCAAGTAGGTTTCATTACCAGAAAACGAAACTACTGGTTTAAAGGTAGAGTTCAATTCAATTCAACTAAATTCAAAATACTTTATTTATCCTGACAAACGCAATTACACATGTATGGTTGAACAACTCACTATAAAAAAACGCTCTTAAAGGGAATGTACAACATTCGCTTTTGCTTCAATTTTCAGAAATAAATGGATTTGGAGGATTAGTATGTTATAGAAAATATTGTTGAACTGACATGTTTCACGTTTTGGGCTTGTAGATGCTGGAAAAACCAAGAAAACCTATCATGTTCTTGTACTAGTCTGGTTCCCTGACCCCAATAAGATGAAACGGAGCACTTACATGTAATACACTTTAGGGAATTGTAAGGTCAGAGAATCAGTCTAGCAGGCTTGTACCCCTTCAGAGGTGTGTAATCAATTGCAAAGAAAATTCAGAAAACAGTTTTTGAAAAAGGCCAGTTTTTTTCCAACGCGTTGGAAAAATGCAGTTTTCTTGAAATTGTCGGCACACCAGGAGCCACGATTTTACAGGATGCTTTAATAGACTGTCATTCCTAACAATCCAGTAAGGTATTTCGTGATAATTTCATCATTTCGTTTTTTTGATGTTTGCAAATGTTGTATTTTCCCTTTAAGTAATTACAGGTCAAATAAATATATAGGCCTGTAACATTTTAAACAATTACAAACTACTAATAGATTGAATACTGATGTAAAACTTCTCTTAAGATATTTTTTATACTTTAACTACGATGATGAATGTACACATGATGACAAATAAAAAATGACATATTAATTTATGGACCTATAAAAATACAAATATCAATTATTTAAAAGTCTAATAGCCACTGGAATGAATGGAAAGTTGTTTCTGTTTTACATGGGGGCATCTAACACGGCATCCAGCTGCAAGAAACTGAAACATGGTTTTCAGCACGTGATCATTTTCCCAAGTACTTGTTGTTCGCAGAAATCTCTGAGGCTCTCCGATAATTTTAGACCCAAGGTTAACAAACTATTGCAAACTGTTCCTGTTTTTCGCACATAGGTTAAAATACCAGGAAATAAACTACAAACACAAAACGCTTTCATTGAACGACTGAAAAAAAGAATCGGAATGGTTTTGTCAACAGAAAAAGTCTTCAATTTACGTAAAAAAATATAACTGCAGTTGGCATTTCTTGACAATAACACATGTGTTTTCATACCATCTAAGCCAGTTGCAGCTATCAAAAAAGTAACCGACCAGATTGTGAAAAAGCTTATTTGGTTTAATGAAGATAGTAATGACACTCAACTCCCTGTGAAATTATTACATATGGCATGCTGTCATTTTGAAGAGAACAACAAAAGGTGAAAGGTCATTTCCAAAAATGTGTCAAGTGACACATCTTTTGGAAATTCCCTTGAATCTGCCCCATCCCCATGTGTTCTAATTTGTAGCTGGTTTGCAATTGGGCGAATCTGTGCATGGGTGACAACCAGCAGAACGAGAATCATGTCCCGAATGCTGATTTCGGGATTGTGTCACGAGAAGGCGCAAACTTTTCAAAATATGACTTTGGCCACTTTGGAATTGAAATAGAGATCCTAAATATTGTGTTAATATTTTTTTCTGTTTTTTTTTCTCAAAATGTACAGCATTCACAGTGCTAAATAATTATCAGGTTCATTATTAAGGCCAAAAATAAATTTCTGCTTCCGATTACATGGCATTCAAAAAAGGGTAGGTACAGTAGGTAGGGATTTTTTTGGGGGGGGGGCAAAATTTGTTGGTGTATGCAAGATTTTGAGCAATGATCATATACTAAATTAGTCAAAAATGCACAACACTTGAGCTGAAATTGAATACTACAGGGAGTGCATTTATTTCTCAAATCAGAGATCCTAAATATTGTGTTAATATTTTTTCTGTTTTTTTTTTCTCAAAATGTACAGCATTCACAATGCTAAATAATTATCAGGTTCATTATTAAGGCCAAAAATAAATTTCTGCTTCCGATTACATGGCATTCAAAAAAAGGGTAGGTACAATGTAGGTAGGGATTTTTTTGGGGGGGGGGGCAAAATTTGTTGGTGTATGCAAGATTTTGAGCAATGATCATATACTAAATTAGTCAAAAATGCACAACACTTGAGCTGAAATTGAATACTACAGGGAGTGCATTTATTTCTCAAATCAGTTATAACAAGTGTTGCACAAAAAACTGTTGAATTTATAGATTTTGGAGAGAGAAAAAAATTGATAACAAAAGCTACATTTAGGCCATTTTGTCTAGGTGCAAAGTTAGTCTTGATCCAAGACTGGATTTGGATAATGTTCGTTTACGTACAGGCCGCCTAGCACGCTATGCAGCCGAACGACATCAATGGTAGAGGGCGCTATCGACGTGGCGAACCAAATCCAGTCTTGGCGATTGGGGCAAACCTACCCGGAAATTCCGAGCATACATGTACCTCACGCGCGGTATTAGCATGAATAATAGAGCATGCGCATAGATGCAAAAGCCTCGCTGTGCAGACTGCCGCCTTGAAATGTTTAGTCAGTGGTGAATGGTCGTTGGACACGTGATTTGTGCCGGTAACTTTCAACACGCTTCGCGTGCGGAGCCGGTCTCGCGTTGAGCCTGACCGCCAGGCCGTGTCGCGGAGTGTGGGCGATATGTGGATGAACGCCAGCCAGACGGGCAAGCATTTTTGCTGCGAACACGGCGACTACGGCAAGCTCAGAAATTGGTTGACGGTTTTGAATTTGTAATTGAGCAGGCGGTGCAAGTATTAAACCTTCGGTGTGCCGGACCCCTGCGTACACGGACCCAATACGAGTAGATATTGCTTTGCAAATTGCTGAAACATCGACGTGATGAGATTGAGAAATAAGATCTTGGCAGATGTTTCAGTAGTAAGACCTATTGATTCTTTGATTGGGAATTAATTTTACAAATGGTTTATCCATACATTTCCACTAGCTTCCTAATAAGTCGACTCCTTATTTTCAATACACCCACTGGAAAAGCCACAATGCAAACCACACACTAGAGCAAGGACCCAGCACACACTACGTGTACGTCTAGGTGATATATACCTAAACATCATAATAATAATAATGATTTGGGAGGCTAATCATCCTTACTCGCAGCTGGTATGCTGAATTGCGAAGGACGCGGCTACAACGTGGTCGGGCCGCTGGCACGTAAAGGCGCCAATGGCTGCCGGCCACATCGACCCATAAATGACCACGGAGCACAGCCTGAGATGGAAAGTGTTTGATTTTTCCGGAGGGAGGAAAACCGGAGGGCCCGGAGAAAAACCCTCGTGGCGCAGGAGAGAACCAACGCACAACTCTACTCACATGCGATCCGTGGCCAGGATTCGAACCTTTCATGGTCACCTTGGTGAGAGGCGAGCGCTTTACGCACATACCACCCATGCCACCCTATGCACAGCCCACGCTGTATTATTCATGGTAGTGCACGCGAATGAGGTATGCTCGGAATTTTCCGGGTAGGTCTACCCGAATCACCAAGACTGGATTTGGTTCGTCTCGTCAGTAGCGCCCTCTACCGTTGATGTCGTTCGGCTGCATAGCGCGCTAGGCGGCCGCCTGTACGTAAACGAACATTATCCATCTCAGACTAGTGCAAAGTATGTGAAAAGGCATGAACAGTGTTAATATCAAGAAACAACCTACATATAAAATTTAGAACAATGGACCGTCATTATAATGATAAATGTATATGAAGGAAACAAAGCATCTGTAAATTAATTTCTCCTGATTTTGCCTTTGTGTGTTTGTACATTTCTGGATTTTAAAGCTGTTTTGTTTTTCTTTTTTTCTTTTCATTCAGATCCCTGCACTGTTGATTGAGAATTTGGTCTGATTGGACCCACCATGGCGTCCGTGTTGCAGACAGATGCCAGTCACCACGGGTCCATAGTGTCTTACGAAATTCCAGAAATAAAAAAAGGCGACCTACAGTGCCTAAAAAAGCTTGGGGAGGGCGGCTTCGGAGAGGTTTTCAAGGCACACCATGATCCATGGAGTGAAGAACTAGCTGTGAAAGTTCGCAAGAAACAGTATGTTACATAAAAAGTATACACTGTACAGCTTGTCCCCCAAAAAGTGTTCGTCTGGCGTCTGCCTTATTTTTGAAATAACAAAACCATAAGGTCAATTTTTAAAATGTTTAGTCGTGCAGATACTCCTAAGCCTTGGCCTCAGTCCCTATGAGTTTCATTTAATTTCAGTCACGCATCACTTGAATTAAACAACTTTCATGATGAGTAATTGTGCAACTTTCCGTTTGCCAATTATTTTTTTTCTGGTTTGAAAATCTTGGCATGTTTGCATTGCACCCCATGCCTCCCCTTCACCGGTGCCCACAGATCAACTGGTCCCAATTTTTCAATTTGTCCTTTCACGCAGATGCAAATTGGTCGCTCACAATCTTTCGCTCTTGTGCTCTTTATTCTGTTCCGTAGTTTGTCGGACGACGATAAGAAAATTGCACTGAGGGAAATCCAACGAATGATCAAAACCACCAGCAATGAACACATTGTCTCGATCAGAGGCATTGTGACAAACGTGAGCCCCTACAGTTGCTGTATCGTCATGGATTTTATGGAGCACGGGTCACTGAAGGCCTTCCAGAACAAACTAGATCGATTCCCAAATGCAGTCAAAGTTGAAATGATCAAGGAAATCACACTTGGAATGAGCTTTCTACACGCACTGGAAGAGCCCATCATCCATCGCGACTTGAAGCTGGAAAACATCTTGGTTAATTCGCGGCTAAAGGTCAAGGTACATTGACTTCCAACCTACATGTAAAGCATCATTCACAAATACCTAAGACAGTTTACCCATTCCCATTGGTCGAGAGCATGTCTCGTGGCCGGTCTTAAACGGATGAGTCAGTATTTCATAGTCCCTAATGCACAACTTGCTAACCACAGCTGCATCTGCGCATCATCACACAGGCACGCACCAGTCTCCATAAAAGGAGTTGTTTACGTCTTACTCACTAGCTTGACACTCCATTAAGCTAGAGGGGCGTTTCAAAAAACAGGAAATGAAAATGTTGAACAAAATCATTGGAAATTGTTGAGTTTTGACTTGTTTTGACTTTTGGACTGAAAAGTGTTGATTTTTTGACCGAAAAGGTATTTATGAATGTGAATAAGTATGTGCTTGGTCGGTATTAAACACTATGTTTAAGACTGGTTGGATTCTGGAATGTTAATGCAGCATTCCAGACTCCAACCAGCTTTGAGTCAAAGTGCGCGTGGCTAACCCCCCTAATATGAATCATGCATGTCATGCGGATATTATGAACCAAATGCCACCAACAAGCCATTTTGTTAGGTGATGCCGTGCGGGCGGGCGGGCGCACGCCGCCACGTTCTTAAAAACAAGCCTTTTAGCACGCATTTTAGTCAATAGTAATGAATTATGCATAACAATTTCTCTACCAAATCGGTAGATAAAATGTAAAGAAAAAAAACATAACCATTTTCCATGAGATAGTGAAGGCCCTAGTGGCTTTGCCACTTGCACTGGTCTTGTTTTTGTGTCATTATCTTGGGCGCCACACGTTCGGGGATAGCCACACGGGCTTTGACTAGAGGGTAGCACTCACGTGATCTTCTTTGTGATTGGTTTTGACAGATTTCTGACTTTGGTTTGGCAACATGGTGCACTGCAACAAACCGTAAAGAAACAGGAGGAACAATCACCCACATCCCGCCAGAACACCTTGAAGACATTAACGCAGAGGTCACAACAAAGTTTGATGTCTACAGGTAAGTGCTTGTTCTCAAAATCAGTTTTGTCAGAGATTTGTTTTCATATACAGTGGAACACCGCTATAACGAACATCGTTGGATCCACAGAAAGTGTTCGTAATAATGATCATTCCGTAAAGCGATTTTGAACTGCCGGCCCCCTTTTGAGCAGTAGTAAAGTGACATTTCTCACATCCTGCGGCCGCACGAGGAGTCGTCATGAAACTTTAGCATCGGGTGTTTTTATTCCTTTTATTCCTTGGGGAAACAATAGCCATCTGTCGCTCTTATACATTCAAACACGACGTAACTATGGGTCGTTTGATGCTCGGTAATTAAAAGTGGCCCAAATAGCTTTTAATACAGCTGGTAGTTTTTTGTGAATCTGTTGACTCTTTTCAACAACTATGTTCGGTACATTTTGAACATTAAAAACGAGAGCCAAGGATGATGTTTGGTATAGCCGAATGTTCGGTATAGCGGCGTTCCACTGTAGTAGGACAGAATTTGAATTTATAAAAAATAAAAAATTGTACTTCAAACAACTATGGCTATTTTATTTAATATCATGTATGTGATTTATCCATTGATCTTCACTAGTAAGACTGGATAGGACAAAGCACCGTCCATCTTGTGCACGCACACTTATTCATCGGTGAGGGATGGAAAGTTTTAAATGCGTTTGTCACACACAGACCATACAGCGTTTGGTCGCAAACGTTAAACCCGCACTGTATTACCCAGCTGTTTGTGTCCGCGTTTTTGGAATCTTCACTGAGTGCAAGTATACGCATGTCCTATCCAGTCTGCTAATGGAGATCAATGGATTTATCCCTCTCCTGAAAATGACCGTTGTTCTTGTGTGTTTTACACTCGTTGCTTTACAGCTTCGGCATAACATTGTGGCATTTAGCCTCTCGTCGACAGCCCTATGAAAGTGAGTTATCATTCTTTTAAGTTCGTAAAGCGAGAAGTTTTGTGTGCTTTATGTGTTTCCACATATTTTAAACAAATAGATTTATTAAGGGAATAAATATGTGTTTGGCTGGTTTTAAACAAGATGTTTATTTAAAGACGGCTTTGGGGTCTGGACGCTGATAATTACCCTCACTTTGTATAAAAGTGGCCAAACACACATTTAGTCATTAATGGATACCTTTTTGGTCAAAAACATAGAAGAAATAGATAAAACCTTGCAAAAAGTAGAAACATTGACAAAATTCCGCCAATTTTTTTTTGTTCACAAATTTCAGGTTGGATTGCTATCCATGTACGGGGCCATTTCTAGAACAGCAAGCATGAGGTTGCATTCCTCATTAAAAAAATACAACCCAAGATGACACCCTCAAAGAAGCTACATGTACATGTACTTTGAGGATTTTTAAATATCAAACATTGTTTTCAGGCATTCTTTTACCACAAAATGGGGAGAAAAGCGAGACAGCCTCAGCAGATTGTTTGACGTTTTCTTGATATTCTTAGCTACCGGGCCGAGTGCGTAGCCATATGATTTTGTGAGCAGATTTGTGAAACTTAAACCATGAAAACGGTGTTGTAAAAAAAGATTCACATTTTCAAAATCTTGTACGTACCAAGGGCCTGCTTGTACTGAGAGTACGAGGCAAGTAAAGTTTGTCAATACGTCTTGTTTTGGAGAAAAGTCAGATACGAATCTCGCTAAACTGCGTTTGTTGTGGTGTATTTCGGCCACAAGACTGGCCCTTTTTTGTGTACGTGTGTGAGTTGCTAGCCTGACTTCGTTATGTACGTACGCATATGGCTGTACTAGTTGGTTGTGTGTACAAAACTGCCAGCTGCATCACTGGTACACAGTGAGGTAGCTAGTGGCCAGGGGGCGAGCAGACGAAATTGTCTTTTAACTTTTTAGTCTTTATTCAGCCATGTTTCCTTCCCATCACTATCAGACGAATTTAACTGAAAATGATTTTATATCATTTTTTGAACTTCAAATTCCTTTTTTTTTTTTTAAAGAGCACAGGTATATAAGAGAAGTAGTCCAGAACAATATACACTGCATGGCAATGTAACCACTAACCTGTTTGTAGTAAGCAAATATTTTCCGTGCTTAGCCAATTTCTCTTAAATTGCTGTCTGATTACACTATTGTGTGCTCAGATTGCCTTGGAAATGATGCCTTTATAAAAGTATGCGTCACCGGTGGTCAGAGACCAGCTATGAAATGGATCCCCGATAATGAGCCTGACATTATCAAGCAACTGATCGAGGAGTCTTGGCACCAGGACCCAGACAAACGACCGGACTTTCAAGGTGGGTTTTTATCAAAATATCTGGGATGCACAAGCAGCAAACAGTGACAGATAGTCTATTTTGTTTGTGAACAGGATACTTCACTGTGTGGTACTGCAGAGAATCCTCACTTTCTTTGTACATAGATCCATGCCTAATTTTCGTTGAAATAATGATTTTTGTTTTCTAGTGTTGTGGTTTATTTTTTTTTATTATGTTACCTATTAGGTGGCATTACTATTTTGCTCATGGATAAGGTTGTCTACTCCATTAATATTGGTATTCTGTCACAGAGATAACTAGGAAGGTTCATGATGAATTCCTGAAAAACTACAAAAGGGACGTTAACAAGGGCCGTATTGATATCTTGGAGCAGTTGGAAAACATGTCATCCAACCAGGTAACTAATTCGGGCACAATGCAGTGCACTACCCAGAGTTTGCCATGGAGAGTCCACTTTTCAAGTTTACAGGTACCGTAACAAAACATGGCCCATTTGAACGAGTGTCATCAGACAACTTGAGCTAATTTGTTATAGATTGGTGCATAGCGTTCTGCCGCCTTACAAAAAACACCATGTTGATAAAAAGAAAAGAACAGGGCAAACTATATACTCGAATCATACGCTTACGAAACTACTGACCGGAAAAAATTACAATTTCAAATGTCGCACGCTGCAAATTTGTCGACCATCTCCCATAATGCACTGGAAAAAATGAAATCTCCATGGCTAACTCTTGGTGGTGAACTGCATTGTGAAACGCCTGAATTGCTAAGAAGTTCAGACTTATTGAGAACCTATATGTGACCCACTCCACAAAAAAGGGTATTAAGTCGCGCTGAGCATTATTGTGTAATGGCCCGCACAACATTGAGAAAATGTGATTTTCATTTCCTACAGTGTCAGGTTTCATTCACAGAAATGTTGATTTTGATGAACAAAGTGAAAAAACAACCATTTTATGTTCATCATTCTGTTGTTCTACAACAAAGCCAGCTATTTCAAAGCCTGTTTTTTTTCAGTTGTTTAATTTGAACTCCAAGGAAGTAATTAGTATGCAAATTCGTCATATCCCCAGAACAGGAGGGGCTATGGAGCTCTATTATGTACCAAACGAAAGTTTACATTGTGGGCTTTCCAACCATGTATGTAACTCAATTTTACTTTTTTGCGACATAATACCCTTTTTTGTGGAGCCAGTCACATATAGTCCTGTTTGATGTGGATGTTCTGGAATGCTGTCAAGGTCCTCTGAATGGCACAGCTAGGTTTATGACACCTCGCCCACCGATTCTGCCTTTTCATTGGCTGAGAGTGCATCACATGGTTATAGCTATGTTTACTCTCTCTTGCTGCAGGTGCACAGCTCCAAAGGGAGGGGGGTTGGGGGTAGGACACCCTCTGATTCGCTCTTTTCACACTTCCGCCATGGGCATGCAGAGCCTCGATCTGGCAACTTTACACAATGAATATAGCCGGTTCAGTGATTCCCGTGTCGGGGTTCAGATCACTGAACCGGCTATTTTTATTGTGTAAAGTTGCCAGATCGAGGCTGTGCATGCCCAATGGCGGAGTGTGAAAAGAGCGAACACCAAAGAAAACATTGTAACAATAAGTGCATCAGTAACAATGTGCTGCATTACCTAGGTCTGCCTGTCCGCAACAATCAAAATTCCTGGACTATACAACGCATAGAGCCAATGTAGCAACCAGAAGTCTGTGTGCTATGCATTCGGATGTGCATATTGTTACCGTGGGCTACGTAGTTGGGTTCAAACATTTCATGAAAGTCTAGTGCAAGTCAGTTTTCAACTCATTTCATTGAAAAAGAAGTACATTTTTATTGGATTTTGATTTAATTATCAGTTGAAAATCAAGCAGAATCTGTGGTTAATGAGGCACTATAATAAGTATTGACTGCATTTTCTTGTGTGGTAAAATTAGCCTCCCTCATTGATCCATGGAGCATTTTTATTTTCACTGTTTTAGTGCCACACAAATACATTGCACATCTGCTAACACTAAAACGTGACATGAACATGTACTCCAATTATATAAAAAAGTAAAACATACCAATATATATACAAAAATATTTGCATCATTAAAAGTTAAAAAAAAGTAACTTGAAGTGAATTAAATAATAGAATACTTCAAAGGGATTCCTATACTGTGTGCCATCATGAAACATTATTTAGAATGCAAACTTCTGTTGGGAAAACTAAACAGCGTAAGATTGGAACTGGATTTAATTAATATATATTAGTTGTTTGATCGCATAGGCTGGAAGAACTTACGTGTTGGATGAAACTTGTTCTCTTCGAGAGACTCGGCCCGTTTCTTTTCTTCGGTAGAAAGTACTGAAGACTTTGAAGACGTTGTTGTCTTTCTTCCAGGATGATGCGGATGAAAGTTGTTTATTTCCATGGCAACAGAACTCCGGTCCAGATTTGACACACACAGACGCAAGATCTCGAGCCTTTGATCTGCCGAGTCCAGCCCCGTCAAACGACAGCCCACTAACTCTGCAGTCTATAGATCCAATCAACAGACAGAAATCAAAGGACCTCGGTTTCCCTGTGGCTGTCTCTGACCCACAAGCTGAGGGACAGCAAGATGGTGTGAGTGATATCGAGACAAAAATGAAAGTCATGACGGTTAACAGTAAGTAACTTCAGTTGGTCTTTAACCTTTCACCCCTCATTTCATACCTGTAGTCTGAGGTAGGTGTGGTTCAGATGTTCAGGAAATATAGGCCTGTTCAGTTTTTGGGGGAAGATGGGGTAGCACCCGGTCACTGTTTTAAATTGTTCGAATTAATGGGGATATCACAGTTTTGTTGGACAATCAATCTAAAAAAAAAATGGTACAATCGAAAACATTAAAGAAAAAAGACCTGGCTTTCCAATACTTTTTGTTTCATCTCATTTGCTTTTGTCAATCCAGAGATAACTACAATTTACTGCAGAACACAAAAATCGAGTTTGTTTCTTTTGCCCAGTTGCAATCTTTTGTGAGCTTCAAGACAGCATGGCACAGTACTCGAAACAACTCTGCCCATGCATAAAAGTGGCACAAAATCGATTTTGGTGTATCGCACTAAATTGATTATATCTCTGAATTGACAAAAGCAAATAAGATCAAACAAACACTATTGGAAAGCCCAGTCTTTGTTCTTTAATATTATGCCAAGTAAGAATGATTTATTCTGAAATTTCATATTTAACCAATTTTTTTCTGATTGTACCATTTTTGTTGAGACAGGCTGTATAATAAATCTCCGTGAGGTTTCCTCTAAACAGTACACAGCATGAACTTGAAACTTTGAACAAACATCAACCCTGAACACGAGGTGTGCATATTACTATGACATCATCATGACATCATCAGGCATCAAATTACAAGCGGTTTTAGTTCAAAACAAGTCCATCTTTCATTCACAACTCGAAGCATTTTTGTTGTTACAAACTCAGGTTTATCGGGCAGGTAATAATTCCATTGGCCATTGCACTGTGCAGTCGTAAATGCTTTTATTTGAAAACAGAAAAAGTTTTTTTAAAATTCAGCCTCTCCAGTTTTGAAAAAAAAATGCTTCCTGTTTTTTCTCCCACATTACTCCCGGTTTATGATGTAATTAGTGAAAAATGTGAAAACTGAACATTGATTTTGTTTACAATGGATACATATGCAACATAAAGTGAAAGAACCTCTGAAAATAAAAAATTACACAAATGTATTAGTGTATGTATTGATTACACCTTTAGAACTTCCCTTTTGATGGTGTCACAGCATTCGGAAGCCCATTGTCAACAGTGTTTATCTGCACTTCACACTCCGCCATTGTATACGGATCAAATCATTTGAATGATGGTATACAAATATTGAGTGGCTCAGCGTGGAATGGGAGGAATATTATCGCAAGGTAAAATCTGGAGTGAAATGGAAAAGTCCAGATTTTACCAAGCGATAATGTTCCTCCCATTTCACAATTTAAAGCCACTCAATATTTGTTTTATATAACTGACATATAGATCCTTGTCATTTGATATATTTGGACTTTTATTTCAATACAAAACTGGAGGAAAATGTATTTCTCTCTTTGAAACCACCCCTTAACGAAAATGTTTGAATCCAACGCCGTAGCGCTTGCTCTTTGGAACAATACGCGCTACGCGCACACCAGCATGCATTTGCACACAAATACCGCGTCATGATCCTAACTGTTGAATAGTATTTCCCATTCCCCATGGGCGGATAGTACTTTTTGAGCCGCGGCGTGAATGGGAGCAATAACAAATGCCACGTGATGTGAGTTCCACCAATCAAATGACAAGGATCTGTATGTCGGTTATATAAATTGAAATGAACCAAAGAAAAGCAGTATGCTTTTCAAATTCTCCCAACAATAACTTCCCATTTGATGACATCATCATACCTAAGCTTTGTGAGGTTATTTTATGGTTGTCCAAATCAGGATTGTAGGCAATTTAGGACAAAATATTAACAAATTAATTTAAACTTTAAAACAAAATAAGCTTTCATCAAATTAGGTTTTGCCCTTCGTCGACGTATAAACACTGTATACTCAGTGTGTTAAAATAAAATAAGCTTTCTTATGACATACCATACCAGTTTCGGGATGGTGATGTCAGCAGACCGTAAGTTATTGTAGGGAGAATTTGAAAATGGGATTAGATTATTTTTTCTTTTAAAGTACAAAATAATGATATCTTTTTTATTTTGTATTTTCTTATTTTGAACAAGGTGATAAGTATGGTGTGCCTGACACCACGCCACATGAGCAAGCCACCCCTACTGGCTGTAATGGAAGTGTCTCCAACATGTCAGAGGATGCTGCGGGAATATCCACTGGACAGGTCCATTGTATGAATAGTGATGCTGCATCCCTGCAACCTGGTAGTTCTGCCACTATCCAGCCTCAAGCACAAAACAGTGGATTTTCTGAACAAAGCAAGTCTGAGAGTCCCTTGGTTACTAATTTACTTAAGAAAAAATTAAAGGAAACATACAACCTTTGCAGACATCAAAAAAACAAAACTAAAAAATATTATGAAATAGATACAGCTGCGTTCTGCGCCACTTTTCATGCACGAGTCAATGATCTCCATGTAAAGAATTGTTTTCGACAGTTGTTTATGTAGCAAGAGGGTTGTTTAAAAGAACATGAAGTAAACTTGTTGAACAGAATCGTTGGAAATATATAGTTTTTGCATTGTTTTCATTTTTAGACCGAAAAAGTTTGATTATTTTTTAACTGAAAGGGTAATTATGATTGGGAATAGATATTTGCTTGGCCGGTATTTAAACTGTGTTTTACAACATAAAAAAAACCCCCAATACTACCAAAGTAGTAGGATTACCTTACGGGACCTTTAGTGAATGACAGTCTAAAGCATCCTTTAAAATCATGGCACCTGGTGTGCTGTCATTTTTAAGAAAAGTGGTATTTTTGTGTCAATGTTGGCCGACCAGTGTTAAAAAAGTGGTGTTTTTTTCAAATACTGTCCCAAATTGTTTGCAATCGATTATGTACCTATGAACGGGTAGGAGCCAGCTAGACTGGTTCTCAAACCTTACAATTTCCCGACGTCTAAAAATTGCTGTGGGGTCTTGGAACCAGACCTCAGGAACATGATTGTTTTTCTTGGTATTTCCAGCATCTACGGACGCAAAACTTCAAACAAGTCAGTGCAACAATTTGCTAAAAAATACACCCCAAATCTATCCATTTCTGAAAATTACAGCAATTTTTAAGCAAATGTTGTATATTCTCTTCTGTTGCTGATTTTGTTTTCTAAAAAAAGGTGGCCTTTCGCAACAAGGGCAACAACAACATCCAGAGCAACCATTGCAACAACCTTCAACACATCAAGAACAACCGCTTTCTCAGCGGCAATCTTACTCCGACTCTGTTTCTTCTTCCATTCCACAGGTATACAAAATAGTTTCTTAATGTACATACATGTATATGAGTCCAATTACAAAGCAATCAATCAGATTTGGTGTTGGAAAGGTTATCGCCAAAAGAGTGCTTTTTGAAGAATGTTTTCTTGCATATCCATGTAGATGAATAACATTTTGTACTCCTTGTGCCCAGACTTGTATAATTCGAGTCACCAAACATTGTGTCCGAGTCTGAGTCCCCTCTCCCGCGTCTGTGTCCGAGTCCAGAGTCATGCAGATCGAGTCCGAGTCATGTCACAAAGGTTGAGTCTGATTTCAAGCCGCGGAAAATGGGACTCAAGTCAGACTTGAGTCTGAGTCCAATTCACTGGTCATACAACTCTGCTTGTTCCATCCTGATTCAGTGCCATATACTTCAACTACAATTGACAAGAATGATCCTTATTTTCCATTGGAATGGGTCATGGAAAGCCTCAACCTTTGCAGTATGTTAACTGAGCATTTCTCAATAAGTGGAATCTCACAACAACATATTTTGTACTACCAGTTATGCCTTAAATTGTTAGCAATATCTTTACTCTGTTTTTTATTTGATGTGTGCAGAATGTTCCGAGTCCTCATGCAGCGAAGCCCGAACGTACTTACAGCAATGGTATGTGTAGATTTTCCACTCCAGTTTTGCAAAAAAAAGACATAATTTTGTCACTCTGTTGTGTACAAATAAACGATGTCAGGAGAACTTACATTGACCTGACCGAACCTGACCTGACGCTTGTGGATTAAACTGTTTATCTCACTGACTAACTGTCACTTGTGAATTAGACTGGTTACCTTTCTCACTGACTGTCACTTGTGAATTGGACTGGTTACCTATCTCACTGACTGTCACTTGTGAATAAGACTGGTTACCTATCTCACTGACTGACTGTCACTTGTGAATTAGACTGGTTACCTATCTCACTGACTGTCACTTCTGAATTAGACTGGTTACCTATCTCACTTACTGACTGTCACTTGTGAATTGGACTGATTACCTATCTCACTGACTGTCACTTGTGAATTGGACTGATTACCTATCTCACTGACTGTCACTTGTGAATTAGACTGGTTACCTATCTCACTGACTGTCACTTGTGAATTAGACTGGTTACCTATCTCACTGACTGACTGTCACTTGTGAATTAGACTGGTTACCTATCTCACTGACTGTCACTTGTGAATTAGACTGGTTACCTATCTCACTGACTGTCACTTGGGAATTAGACTGGTTACCTATCTAACTGATTGACGCTTGAGAATTAAACTGGTTACCTAGCTCACTGAATGAATGTCATTTGTGAATTAGACTGGTTGCCTATCTCACTGAATGAATGTCATTTGTGAATTAGACTGGTTACCTATCTCACTGACTGTCACTTGTGAATTAGACTGGTTGCCTATCTCACTGACTGACTGTCACTTGTGAATTAGACTGGTTACCTTTCTCACTGACTGTCACTTGTGAATTAGACTGGTTACCTATCTCACTGACTGTCACTTGTGAATTGGACTGGTTACATATCTCACTGACTGTCACTTGTGAATTAGACTGGTTACCTATCTCACTGACTGTCACTTGTGAATTAAACTGGTTACCTATCTCACTGACTGACTGTCACTTGTGAATTAGACTGGTTACCTATCTAACTGATTGACGCTTGAGAATTAGACTGGTTACCTATCACACTGAATGAATGTCATTTGTGAATTAGACTGGTTACCTATCTCACTGAATTAATGTCATTTGTGAATTAGACTGGTTACCTATCTCACTGACTGTCACTTGTGAATTAGACTGGTTACCTATCTCACTGACTGACTGTCACTTGGAACATACACTGGTCTGGGACCGGCGTTACGAGGCTTGCGAATGTGATGTAGCTTGTACTGTACACCACATGTGCATTAGTCTGGCGCTGCATGTTGCATGTTCTTTCATGCGAGCGTCAAAAGTGGATTTCTCATTCCCGTCGTGCATGTAAAACAGCTTTTTTACGAAGTGTTTAAGTCACTCCGAATCAATTGAATAAAAACTTCTGCACTCTGGGACCAGCTTCAGTAGGCTTGCCTATCCTTGAATTTATGATTTGTTGGGGGGTGAGTTCAGTTTGTAATTTGTTTTAATTAATTTTTGTTTTTGCTCACTGCTTTCCCCAGCTAACCCGATAAACATCAACGTCAAAGGTGATGGAAATGTTGTATCAGTAGCTCAAAGGGGCGGTGTAATCCACATGGGCAAGCCTGGTAAGAAAAATAAAAAGAAGTCCAAGAGAAAGAAACCCACTCCCCCACCATCTTCCTCTTCTTCCTCTGCGTCTGATTCGGACGAAACAGATTCCGTAGCTGGTAGAGCACAGGCAACTCCTCTAACCAGTAAGTGTGCTTTAATAGAAGGGGTGTCGGACGCTTCGCCCCATTTCCACGTCGCCCCATGTCACTTCGCCCCTAACCACTTCGCCCCATCCCCACCTCGCCCCATCCCCACTTCGCCCCATCCCCACTTCGCCCCATCCCCACTTCGCCCCATGAAGATTGGTTCCTCCAAGAGTGAAATTAGGATGTCAAAGGTATTGTCGTTCTCAGGTAAGTTGGAGACGGGTTGGTATAGCCGGGTTGGGAACAAAGTTGGATCTTTTACTTCAAGCTTTTTTTCTCGGTTGGAGAGTGATAGCTTGAGAGGTTGGTTATGAATTGTTTATTTGGTCAATGTTGGTGGGCTAATTCTTTCCGTTGGTTAGCAATTAGTGAATCTGTTGGAATTGTTTTTAAACCAATAAAATAGATGAGGATTTTTTTTACATGTAACACTAACAGCTGGGGCGAAGTGGGGATTGGGCGAAGTGGGGATGGGGCGAAGTGGTTAGGGGCGAAGTGACATGGGGCGATGTGGAAATGGGGCGAAGTGTCCGACATTCAATAGAAGATAGAGCATTGCAAAACAACAAAAGGATTTTTAGGGGTTTTTTTTTGGGGGGGGGACCAGTAAGCAGAAGATGAGTGCAAAAATTTTCAGTAACTTGACCTTCAAGAATTGAATATTGGGTTTGTAGTAAGAGTAGTTGTTTTTAAATCTTTGGAAGCAAGGTAGTGTAATGTACCAGAGGGTGCACTACTTGACAAAAACCCAGTCAAAGTCTCATGAGTCTTATTACGTAATGAACACTCAACTAAACCATAACTTTTGTGTTTCTCTGAAGTACTGATTCACTGTCTCAACTAATTAACTCCGGTTGATTTTGTTTATTTTACTCCATTTTGAATGCTTGTCATGGTGCTGTTTTGTTTTGCGCTAAGTCCTGATTTGAAGCACCCTTGTACTTGTTGGAGTTTTCCTATCAGAGTTTTTGGCATACATAAACATAAAGGACCCATGTAGTGGATGTTTTGAATCTCAAATTCTCTCCCTTTTAAAAAAAAAATGCCATTCCATTATTAGCTTCTTGGGCCTTTTGTTGTTTTTGTTCATTTTCCCCCAGATTTTAACCTCTGATTAAAAACGTTTCTCTTGTTCATTTACACATGTATCTTGCTTTACATGGACAGCAAATCATTAGGCGCATTTGATGTCATAAGCAATCTGTTGCTTGTCGATTGGGGCGGGGGTTTCAGGACACAATCAGAATAACACACTCAGGCCCTGATATTTGCTGAAACATTTCTGTTATTGCTCAACTTATTAGCACAGAAACACACTTACTACTTCAAAACATATGACTACAAAAACTACAGAAACTTCTAGAGGACAAGCTGGCTTCCGAGAACAGGCTTTCCAGTCCTTTTGGCAGGGGCGTCTGCCCAGATGCAAACGTGTGATTGTGCCCTATCAGCCGACCGGCTCACACGTTACACTGGCCCCTTTGAGGGCTCTTATTTGCCCCCAAATTAATGGTACAGGGCTCGCCCGAGGGTGAGGTTGGAGAGGGGGCGGGGGTTTCAAGCAAGAGAATGAGCTCTCGTGACCTAAATAGATGGTGGCATTCTTTGCACCTCTGTTTGCATAAAGAATTCATCCTAGAACTCTGGGGGACGTTCTCTGGATATTTAATGGGTGGGGGAGCTCCCAGCACAGCAGGCCTCCAAGGAACGGTTGGCCTGCCACGGAGGGGGTGACAAAATACTGGTCGTCCTGGATAGGTTGCTAGTAGTCTCCCTGGTACCTCATATGTTTGCCTGACCACTCGTCTGGCAAGTGTTCACAGAGAGGCTCAACCATTTCTGTGGCACAATCCCTGGCAAAAAATTTGGCTTGGATGGCACACGGGATGTCTATGGCCAAAAAAGACCCATCTGGTAACAGCAACCATGTAGATGCTGTGGCGGTAAGACCAGTGTAAGCCATGGTCTGTAATTGGTCGAACTGCAGTTCATGAGGCCTGCCCTGGCTGTCGCCCTCGTTGGTCTGAGGATTTGGGCCATCCGAAAGGGTAGCAGGTGCCGTCACTTCATGGGATCTCTCGGGTGGATCTCGTTGGGAAGATGGTTGTGGCCGCTCCAAAGGGATTATAGTATTGTTGCCTTGTTGTGGCCATAGCGGGGGCCGCGCTGACTGGTGATGGCCCCTCTCGGTGGGTGGCTGTTTTTCTGGTCTTTCTCGTTGGTCTGAGGATTTGGGCCGCTCCGAAGGGTAGCGGGCGACGTCATTTGGTGGGTATCTCTCTGGTTAATCTCATTGGGAAGTTGGTTGGGGCCGCTCTGAAGGGTAGCTGGCCCTGTCACGTGGTGGGTGTTTCTCGGATGGATGTATTTGCTTCTGAAGGTGGGGACCACTCAAATGGGGAGCGGGCCCTGTCGCTTGAGGGTGTCTCTTGGGTGGATCTCGTTGGGCTGATGGTTTGGGCCTCTCCGAAGGGTAGTGCTGTAGGGCTGCCCCCTTCTACAAACTTTTTTGTGTCGACCTCGGATATCAAGTTGTGGAATGAATGGCCCTTCCCACACTCATATGGCTAGTTGTACTCACAGGATGTTTGTAGGTGTCACCAGAGGTATGTTTTCTTGAAGAAGGCCCTGCCTCAAAGTGTGCACCTTATGGCATTCATTCTGTCGGGGGAAGAAGAAAGGTTAGTAAGTAGGTGGCAATTTTTTTTAGGTTAATGGGTCAGCCACACCGTGTTTGTTGTTGGGCCCCTCCGCAACCTGCATTGGCTCAGGTTCTGCCCCCCTGATATGTTGTTGTTTTGGCTCCCCCACCTGTCGTGGTTCAGGGGATGTCGTGTCCCCCTCTGGCTTTGGCTCTCCCTCTTCTTCCACTGACTTAAGTTCCATGGTTACACTCACGGGTACAATTCGGGCCCACTAGACTGCTTGCACTTCGCCAAGGTAGGGTTTAAGACGATTATAGTGCACATCCTTGGGTTTGGAAAGAGGCGACCTCTGAATCCTATAAGTCACTTCTTCGATCTGTGACAAAACGATGAGCGGCCTGTCGCACCAGCACTGTAGTTTGGGAGCTCGTCCCACTTTCCTTCGGGGGATGAAGAGCCAGACGGGGTTTCCAGGTTCGTAGCAAGTTCCTTGCATCCTACGGTCGTAACACTTCATCTGGTGCAGTTGGCTCGCTCTCAGGTGACTTCTGGCAAATTTGTAGCTGCTGAACATACTCATGTAGGTCAAAGGGGGCATCCATTCCCTCCCCTGAAGCCTTGAATACCAGGTCCAAGGGTAGACTAACTTCTCTGCCGAGCATGAGCAAATTTGGTGTCATCATCTTAATGCTGTCGTATTGGGTAGAAGAAAAGAACAAAACAAGGCCATGGTATACGCCAGTAGTCCGACCGGCCCAAACACTTCCCATCTTTTGTTTTTTTTAGCCAAGCAAAAGTTGATTTAAACAATGTGTACATTGAGTGTTTAATTTTTCAAAAGCCAAAACAGAATTCACTTTGAATTCCCCGTTGAATTTTTTTCTTTTTTCAACTTTGCTGTACTCCAGCTTCCAATGAGCCCGTCACAGAGACCGATATCCGTGATATCTCCGAGCACATCGGTAAACAGAGCAGAGCTCTTGGAGGGCAACTTGGATTGAAACAAGCTCACATTGAAAACATCTGCCTTGATCATGAAAAATATGGCCAGCAAGAAATCACCTTCCAGATCTTGCTGAAGTGGATTAGAAGTAAAAGTAAAGCTGCCACTAAAGCGGTGCTGGCTAAGGCGCTGGACAAAGTTGGTCTGCGGGACGTCGCTGATACGTTGTAAGACAGACTTCCTATTTGGATTGTTATTCTCTTCTTGTTTTAATATTGTCAACGTTATACCACTTTGTACATAATGGCAGCTGTAATGCAACTTTCAACCGCTCTCATTAACTCATTATGGCATTGCAAAATAATTCATTGCCAATCTCTGTCACATTTATATTGCCCTTCCATGTATTGCATGGCAGGAAATCATTAGGCACACCTGATGCCATAACCGTTCGTCTGGTTCTTGGTTCTTGGTTGGTTCTTCTCCTAAATAATCCACGTGGGAGTTTATACAGGAGGCCAGAAACACCGGGGCAAACCCCTTCTCTTAGCGATAAGTGTTTACTGGGTTCTTTTACGTGCATTTATACAACACACGGGACCTACGGCTTAACGTCCCATCCGAAGGACGAAGCAATAATGGTTAAGTGCCTTGCTTAAGAGCACAAGTGTCCGCCGGCGGGCTCGAAAAAGTGAGTCCGGTGTTCTTAACCGCTAGGCCATCACACTCCATGGGTTTGTCTTTAGAACAGCAAAAGTTGATTTGCACAGTGTGTGTATTGATTGTTTCATTTTTCAAAAGCCAAACAGAAATTATGGCAATAACAATCCCCTCAAGGAACCACAACATACAATAAGTGCGGAATTCATTACGATGCCCCGCTGAATTATTTGTTTTTACAACTTTGCTATTTCCAGCTTGCAATGAGCCCGTCACAGAGAAAGACATTCGTGGCATCGCCAAGTACATTGGGAAAAACTACGAAGATCTTGGAGGGCAGCTTGGGTTGAAACAAGCTCAGATTGACAACATCGTCCTGGATAATGAAAAATATGGCCACAAAAGTATTGCCTTCAAAATCATGCTGAAGTGGAAGCAACGTGAAAGTAAAGCTGCCACTAAAGCGGCGCTGGCTAAGGCACTGGTTGAAGTTGGTCTGCGGAGCATTGCTGATATGTTGTAAGACAGATTTGCTATGTGGGTTGTTGCTCTCTTTTATAATCACAGTTTACAATAAGCCAATTTGGTACTCCAGCTGTGCATGGATGTGCTTATGTGTCGCAGCTAGGTCATTCTGGATAGTCTAACGCTCAGCGAAGGTGCCTGAACCCGCAAGGAGGTGGTCGCTCAATGATCGTGCATTATGTGAGAGCAGCGTAACATCGCGGTTACAAGACATATGATGCCAGCCATTTTATCCTGAATGACCTGGACTGAATCATCGAGATACCAAACTGGTTTATTGTCGACTGTCGAGTTGTGAGGAAAACCAATGGTGCTGTACATTCTTGAGGCTGTAAAAAGTACATGTACCACATCTCAGCAATTCTACAATGGGAGACTTTTGAGACGTTGGTGGCAGCAGACATACTGGTCCTTTTTCCATTGTTTGCTTCAAATTGAGCATGCGCCCCTTAGCTTAAACATGACGTTAACAATTGAAAAGGACCGACATGTTTGCTGCCACCAACGTCTCCAAAGTCTCCAGTTGTTTTGTTACAACAGGTTTGTAACTCGCCATGCAATAAATATATGAAATCACTGCAGCCAGGGTGACCGTCAGGTCAGAGCCAAATTCTGCTAAATGCACATCAAAAATCTGTCAGATTTATCAAAAATCTGCCAAATTCTCCAGAAGTACACTATAAACACGTACAATCACATGCAGATTGGTAGTATTGCCAATAGTAAGTAAGATTCAAATTACATAATAAACAATCTAGTCACATAAAGGTGTGAAATTATTGGTAAATTTCGGGCAAAGCGCGGATCAGGCCACGACGAAGTCCGTTTCCCAGTGAACCTCAGCACCTAGACCAGCCAACCTGTCCCATTATGGAAGGATTTGTTTGAAAGGATTGAAGCTTTTTCGAACAAATGTACACTTTTTGGATCAAATTTGCTGTTTTTCTGTCAAATAACCATTTTTGCAGAATTCCGCCAGAAATCTGCCAAAAAAATCCATTCCATCAAATTTTCTGTCAAACACGTTTTAAAAAAAAAATCGGTCAAAGTTAGCCAAATTCGGCCAAAACGGTCACCCTGACTGCAGCGTAACATTTCGATCACCGTGAGCTGTCCCGCATGCCATTGAGATGTTGCAGGCCAACACATGCGCAAGGCAGTGAATAATGAGGCAATAACAAATAAGAAAATAAATCAAGCAAAAAAGAATGCAATTTTCTGCAAGGCTCCTTTTATTAAAGTAAAATATTTCACCAATAACTGGTCCAGAATTGTATTTTATGCGTAACTTAACAAATATTATGAGCTTGATAGAAATTTTTGAAGCTTTTGTAAATATTTTGTAATCTCCTGGATAGTGTACGCACAAATAAAGCCTCTGGCTTCATATATCCAAGTCGGGAGGTTTTCTGCAATGTTAAGTTTGGGTTTATTTCATTTTTGAGCATGCTTATACAATGATTGAGGTACATGTATATGTAGTTATAATAAAGTGGAATTCACTCGCACAAAAGTCTGGTTTGACCCACCCATTGTGTGGAATTTCTTAATATCATGAGGAATGATGACATTATGTGATGGAACTTGCAGACATGAATGCTGTCTAGTTAGAAAACTGTATTTGTACAGTTTGGACGCAGACAGGCATTCAGTGAATTCAAGTTTTGAATTATGTCCAGCTTTAACCTGGTTCCAATAGAGGGAAGAATTTGTGAGAATATTTTTTATTGTGAATAGAATATTTTTAATCGCTGCATTTTGAGTGTGCGAGCTTTCTTCCGTTTGGATTTTGACATTGTTCATTAGTGGGCGAACATAAATACTTATCGATTGTACTTGCAGCATATTTTGACACATATATTACTTACTAAGTGTATCGTGTGGGGGGAAACAGTACATTCATCATAAGAGGTATCAGCAATTTGTCCAAGTCATATGTGTGTGTGCAGTGGCGTAGCCACAGGGGGCGTAGGGGTGACAGCCCCCCTGAGATTTTGAGTTTCTAAAAAAATTATCATTGATCTACATGACGCCCCCCCATGAAATGTTCCAGGGCCCCCCCCCCCCCCTGAAAAATTCCTGGCTACGCCACTGTGTGTGTGATTCCAAAAGTGCTACCCTAGATACCCGGGTATAATACGAAACAAAAGGCTGTTTCCAAAGGTCTCCACAAGGATATTTTTTAAGGTGTAAAGGTCTCCACAAAGGTTTCACGTAATGGATTATACATGTACTAAAAAATAAAGTAGTAATTTCCAAGGTGTACAGTGTACTTATCCATCTTAATTTAAAGTAGTTTGTGTAAGGGGCATTTGGTAATAACTTCGACCAAGGAATGTAATTCTGGTTCAAATATTCGTTTTGAAAATAGCTTTCGATCCTCTAATCCGTTTGTACACAAGAACGTACAAAGCGATGTCTCCACCAGGATACACATTTTAGAATTGGTGTACAATGTGTGTGTGAACTAATTAACTGTATTGACGATTTGTACTTTTGCAACTAGCATTTGTATATCAAACGGCTTCCGACGATTTCTTTTAACTATTTTACAGTGTTAATCTGAGAAATGTGCCCATCTGCGCCTTTGAAATAAAATATATATATACAAAATTAAATATACATATACAATTGGAAAATTATTTTGAAACTCCCCCCAGTTACCAATATAATTGTATCACTGTAATACATGTATTTGTAAATGGGTCGCTTATTCATGTTTATTTTTTTCGAGAACAACTTGCAACGAACGAACGAACAGCCAAAAACGACAGTGAAATATTGATGTCGAAATGAAACAATTAATCCCGTATTATTTTGAGATAAAGTCAACGCTTATGCAAATAATCTCGCGGCGCTGAAGTAAATGTACAACTAGTGTGGCAAATAGGGACATGTAATCATTAAACGAAAACCGATAACTATGCAGAGAAATTGTCCATCTGTCTTTTTCCGTTGTGAGGCAGTCAGCTAACGCAGAGCTCGCGCTGCCACCGTCCACTCGTTTTGATTTACCCACTCGCCTGCTGCTGAATCGCGGTGCTGCATGCAATTACGCATCAAAAAGGTGACTTTCAAGGGTTGTTGGTCGTCGTCGTCGTCATTGTCGTGATGGGGGATGTGAGTTGCTGCGGTCAGATCAGGGACAACATCGTCCGGACAAAAGTAGTGACCACAGACCTGAGGTCCACCCCACTACAGAGATGTCTGTCCACTGTAGATTTAACCTTTATTGGTATTGGGTGCATGCTAGGGTCTGGTGTGTACGTCCTAACGGGTGAAGTAGCCGGTGAGATGGCCGGTCCTGCTGGGTCCATTTCCTTCCTCCTGTCTGGAGTGGTAGCTTTCCTGTCTGCTATTTGTTACTTAGAGTGCGCCACTCAGCTTCCAGAGACCGGTGCTTCCTACCTGTACACCTACGTCACACTGGGGGAAATGATGGCTTTCATGATCGGTTGGAACGCCGTGGTCGTTCGCGTCTTCGCCACGGCTTTAGTCTCGCGGGGATGGAGCGCCTACTTCGATGATGCCATCGGTGATCACATCAGTAACTTCACCGTGGCGTTTGTGCTGAATGGTGAGGAATGGTCCATCCCTGTCCTGGCTAGATACCCAGACTTTGTAGCTGGTCTGGTCGCCCTCTTTGCTTGCCTCCTGGTTGCCGTGGGAACGGAAGTCTCTGCTAAGGCAAACATGTTCTTTGTTTTCATCAACATCGTGACCATCGCGCTGGTGTTCATCTTCGCAATGATCCATGCGGACTTCTCCTTCTTGACCAAGCACGGCTTCTTCCCGACCGGCTTTGGTGGCGTCATGACAGGCGCCGCGGCCTGCTTCACAGGGTACTGCGGCTTCGAGGCCATCGCTTTCAGTGCTGAGGAAGCCAAGAACCCCAGTAAGGGCCTACCCATCGGCATTATTGTGGCCTTCTTGGCATCGATCTTGTGCTATGTGGCTGGCACCTTCTCCATCACCGTGCTCTCAGATTACCAAGATATCAACCCAGGATCTCCATTTGTGACAGCCTTCGAAGCAATCGGACTTGACTGGATGAAGTATCTGGTGGCTGTAGGCGCCTTGGGTAGCATGACCGGAGGACTTATCAACTGTGCTTTCTGCCTGGCTCGAAGCATCTACGTCATAGCTAGGGATGGTCTTCTCCCTGCCTTCCTCTCTAAGACCAATGCCAGGACACAGACTCCCGTGGTTGCTACCTTTGCTGGGGCAGTCCTGACCGTCATTGTCAGTGTCATCATTGACTTCCTGGTCATCATCCAGTTCTTGTCCCTTGTAGCCTTCGTTGAGTTTGTCATCGTTGGCATGGCGGCGGTGATTCTCCGCTACCGCCCCCCAGTCCGATCCGGCTATTCCGCCATTGACGGCAGCGACAGTAGTACTAGTAGCTGCGACAACGACGACGACAATCACGAAGATCATAACGACGGGGAAGCCGACACGGAGATGTCCGGGGAATACCCTCGCCGGCTTGTCAAGAAGAAACCACGCGATCGGGACACGGACAACCACAATTCTACCAAACACGGCGAGAAGTCCCCGTTGTTGGGAAACTCATCTGGTGGTGGACTGCACCGAGCGGCATCTGCCGCCAGCTCCTTCTCTTCATCGGGTTCAGCTTCCCGTCGATGGATCGACAAACATCCCACCCCTACCGTCATCATCTCGCTGAGCCTCCATCTGCTGTTCGAGTTTATCGCGATGGCTCTCTTGACCTACAAGATGGCCGAGCTCCAGGCTATGGACGGAGCCGTCGTATTTGGCGTCGCTTTCAGCGCCGGGCTGGCAATAATCTGTTGTTGGCCACTGTTTGTCTTACCACAGTACAAGGAAGGAATTCCTTTTAAGGTAATTATTTGTTATGTTTCAGTCCCGATTGAGGTCATCGTCTAGATCATATATTATACAGCAACCTGGAATTTTAAACAAAAGTTTATTGGCTTGCCACTTCACTCTTGGCCTGAACAAGTTAGTTCCTTCAACATAAATTAATGGAAAGAATGTAGTATCCAGACGCCACTTCAGTGGTTGTGCACAAAGTCGATGGAGAGTCGAGAATACTTTTAAGGTATTTTCTAACAAAATTAGAAATGTTTCTCAGTCCCAGATTCATGTCTTTTCAACATTTTTGCAATGACTGACTCTCATTGAGATGATACATGAGGAAAAAAGAGTAGCGTCAGGATGCAACATTTTTGTCCAACAGAATGTCCTTCATAAATTGGTTGAGCATAAATTGGTAGACTTAGGTGGCACTAATTATTCTTTTCAACTACATGTATACCTAAAGTAACCATCAATGAATTTGTGCTCTCAAAAGAACTAGAAAAGAAATTCGTAATTTAATGTTTCGTTTAAAATGTTCTGGGTTTCTTTTCAACACATTAAGGCCTAAATGATTATTTTTATGTCCGAGAATGAGCAGAATTAATTGTGGGTGTCTTATTTAGTAGGTCTAGGCTACTTCGTTCATCTATTTTGCTGATGGTACTCGGTTTCGTTTATCTTCTGAAGGATGCAAGAGTATAAAAAGGTTAACATGTTTGTCCATGCTCAGGTCCCTTTAATGCCGTTTGTGCCACTCTTTAGTCTGCTCTGCAACGTCGTTCTCATGGTTCGCTTTGACGCCATTGCCTGGCTGGAGTTCCTCATCTGGACGTGTGTAGGTAAGTCTGGGTACTCGACCGGAACGTTAATACAAGGAATGTTATGCTCTGAGACCGAGGTGATCTTAACCCTTCAAGTGTTAATTTCTCTGAGATGGTTTCCTCGGAAATGATTTTTTTTTTCAGATTTGTTGTATTCAAGTAAACAAAACACACATTCATACTTGAGACATGGTTGAAGTTGAGCCCACTCTTTGAGTGACCGGCTTTCCCTGTTACATGCACGGTCAATGAAAAATCAAAGATTTTTTAGTTACCTTGCGTCAAAAGTTTGACATTTAAATTTTGACATTTAACAAAGTTGAATTGATCATTTATTAGTACTACAAAAGTTATGAACTTTCTAATGAAACATCGAAAGAAAGAAAAATCGGTCCATGCAAATTTTTC
The DNA here is from genome assembly GCA_029964075.1 of Patiria pectinifera. Classification (NCBI taxonomy): domain Eukaryota; kingdom Metazoa; phylum Echinodermata; class Asteroidea; order Valvatida; family Asterinidae; genus Patiria; species Patiria pectinifera. The sequence continues at coordinate 20,038,515 of CM057134.1, forward strand.
AGTTCAGCTTAAGACTTGACTCAAGTCGTGAAACGGGCGCAACATACTGAGCCCTTTGTACACTCTAAAAAATAAATTGGTTACGATTACCAATATCAGACGTCTTTTAACCAATGTTATGCGTCAATAATGTGTCCAACTCACTTTGTGGGCACAATGACCAAAGGACCTTTGGTTAGCTATAATAACCAATATTTCTGGATAAATCATTCAACCCTGATCACGTGAAAGCTACGTGAAAGCATGGTTTAACCAATTATCTTGGTTAAATTAGCCATTACGAGGCCAGACACAATTAACCATTTGTTATGGTGAATATTCAACCAAAGCTTTGGTTAACTTAATGTAAACGATTTAACCAACCAACTTTGGTTATCGCTGACCTATGCCATTGGTTACTTTAACCGACAAAATGGTTAAAATAACCAATTTTATTTTACCACTTTTTTGGTTAATAATTGACCAAGGCTTTTACCAAAAGATTGGTCAAGGTGACCAGTATGTCTTAACCCATGAAAATGGTAACCAGTTGACCAACCGACGGCTTTAGGTCTTAACCAATGTACAGTTTAAAATAACCAAAGTGACATGACGAAATAAGTTTGGTTATTTTTAACCAGCTTTTTTCGACGTGTATATGGAATCATTGCCTCTAAATGCCAACAAAAAAAGTTAAAAAAATACATTCCTTCAAAAGTCGTTCGGAATTTTTTTTTTATTTGAAAAATCACTGGATGCTAACTTTAAGTCATTCTTTTTTTAAATTCTCACTCAGACTTTCTGTGTTAGCTCTTCAACAAAGAGAAAAGGTCATGTTAAAGTCATTCCAGTAGGCCATTCATTACATATTTTTGAGCATATTTACAGTGGTTTTTTTCCAAGTCTAATTTGCATGTCGGTTATTGTGCTTATGTCATATTATCGACGTTGACCCTTTACTAGTAATATCAGTTCAATTGATCACTGAGAAGCAACAGCTGTTGTGGGGTTTCAATACAAGATAATTTGGCCACTGAAAATTATATTCCTGTTTATCATGCAAAAGCTTAGATTTTTTGGTTAGTGGTTGACATATCTAAATTTCTCTTCATAGTGATCCAATCCATTTCCTTCCTTATACATTTTTTTTCTTTATCCTAGTCCTTTAAGAGAATTTGTTTCTTCTGGAAGTCTCTCTCTTCTATGTTTTTGTATTTCTTGTTACACACTCTAAGAAGTCCCTCTTCATATTGACCCGGAGTCCGGGATTTCATTTGGCCTAACCCTTTTCCGGGTCCAAAAAAATGGCAATTTCCCGGGTGAAAATGACACTTTTCGCCAAGGCGGAACGTCATTTTTGAAAAAGTGTCACTTTTGATCCGGAAAGTGGAGTCGTTTTTGACCGGAAACGTGTAATTTTTGACCCGGAAAAGTACCATTTTTGACCCGAAATAGTGTCATTTTTGACCACGAAAAGGGTAATTTTGACCCGCCGGAGGAGTGTCATTTTTGACCTGAAAGAGTGTCACTTTGACCCGAAAAAACTTATTTGTGACCTGGAAAAGAGTTGAGCCATATAGAACCCGGAATCCGGGTCAATCTGACCATGGACTTTTTAGAGTGTGTTGAGTGCTTTTCAGCCTATAAGTGGCAAATTTCCTTTAAAAATAATGGGGAAAATTAAAGTATCTTCCAATTTCAGGACTGATTCTGTACTTCACCTACGGAATGCATCACAGCGCGGAGGGCAAGCGGCGTGAGGAGGCGGCCCTGCGGAGTGCCCTGGCCGCCGCGGCGCGGCTACGGCCCGCTCCATCACGCGACGCGGTCATCACCCACTACGACCCAGAGACCGAGAACGGGGAATTTGACGGCGAGGCTGGGGAGCGAGAGCGCATGGCCAAGGCCCGGGCCCAGTCCCTGGCGGTGGTGGTCACGCGAGACGGTCGGAGCTATTCAGCAACACCGACCTACGGCAGCACAGATGCATTCGTCTGAACAGCTAGGCCTGGGATCATTGCCTAGGTGAACTGAACCCGAAATGGTTATTTTTAGGACATTTTCTTCAGTGACTGTGTCAGTCGGGGAGCGACTCAGCCAGTGAGTCATTGACTCAATCAGTCAGTTAGTGACTCAGTCAGTCAGCCTGACTCAGTCAGTTATGTCACTCAGTTGCTCAGAAGAAAAAAGACTTGCCCTTCATACGGCTCAGCAAAAAAATACCTTATCATTTCCTATTTCACACAGATATGTATTGAGAAAACATCTCCCACCATAGCACGTTTACATTTTAAAGCAAAAATAGACCGATAAGTCTCAGGCGGGCTTGATTTTGTAATAATTTCAGCTGGCAAGCTGGCTTTAGTTACGTTTTCTCGTCCACAGCACGAACCAAACCATCCGGAAGTCCATGCATGCAAGTCCCTTTTGTGCACTAACGAATATAGGTTTGTTTTGCAACTTCATCCTCTAAAAAAAAATGGCTCGGAGAACCACCATTAAGCAGTATTACTTATATCTTGTTGGATTTTCAATTTTAGGTAGATTTTGAGGACCTGAGTAAAAACAAGCACCCCCCCCCCAACCTTGCGTGCCCATCCCCTTCCATTTCTAAACATTTACCAGTCATTATTGCTGGTTAGATTTGAACATGCGACATGATTTCTTTTCGAAACTTCTTTCTACTATTTCATTCAGCCATTGCGCATTTTAAATTTTCTTTTTCTTTTGTGCCAAACTTCTGGGGTTTTTTGGTTCATTTTCTTTTTCTTCGTTTTAATACAGTATTTAGGTGTGTCTGTGTTGTCCAAGTCTTTTGAGTTTACGTGAATGCTTTATCTGCCAAGGGGGAAAAGTTATGTCGTTAACAAGTACATTCTAATAAGGCTTTTGTTGTCAGATCAACTGTATTTCCATACTTGCGATGTTTGTTCAGTGGTTGTTTTATTTTCATCATTGTTAATGGCGACTCAGTTTTTAATGACAGTGATTGTTGTTTATTTTAATAAACCACAAATTAAAGAAATCTACCTGATATCTCATAAGTACATTCGTGTCATCATTGCTTCCAGTTTGAATTTTTGCATAATTGCACCGGTTTTTTATGAACTTTTTGTTTAAATTAATTAAAGACGAAATGTATACCGGAGTAAGTGTACTATTTGGGTCGTGTGGCCTGTGGTTAGGGTTCGTGATCCAGGATCAGAGGGTCAGGGGTTCGAATCCTGCTGCTGGCCATGTGTTGTGTCCTTGGGCAAGCCACTTCACTTCCACTTTGCCTCTCTCCACCCAGGAGTATTCATGGGTACCGGCATTAGCTGGGGAGTAACCTGCGATGAAACGGTATTCCGTCCAGGGGGAATAGAAATATTCTCAGTTAAAGTACAGAATCCTGCTGTCTGTGATATGTTGTGTCCTTGGGCAAGCCACTTCACCCCACTTGCCTCTCCACCCAAGAGTATAAATGGGTACCAGCATTAGCTGGGGAGTAACCTGCGATGGACTGGCATCCCATCGGGGGGGGGGGGATAAAATATTCTCAGTTGTTAAATGTACAGAATCCTGCTGCCTGTGATATGTTGTGTCCTCTGGCAAGCCACTTTACCCCCACTTGCCTCTCTCCACCAGGAATATAAATGGTACCGGCATTAGCTGGGGAGTAACCTGCGCCTGGATCGACTGGCATCCCATCCAGGGGGAATATAAATATTCTTAGTTGTTAAAAGTACAGATCCATGCTGCATGTGATATGTTGTGTCCTCGGGCAAGCCACTTTATCCGCACTTGCCTCTCTCCACCCAGGAGTATAAATGGCTACCGGCATTAGCTGGGGAGTAACCTGCGATGGAATCCCATCCAGGGGAATAGAAATATTCCTAGTCGTTTTATGCCAAGGAAATCGGAGATTAGCGCCGGCCTGATAGGCCATATTGGCTCGCGAAGACCTTTACTTTCTTACCATTTAATGCAGAGCATTGATTATGTTATTAAAATTCAGAACGTTTCGTAGTAGTGCAAACACAAAGACACGTTTTGTGTCATGTGGGAAGTGATAGATTTGTTAAACCGATCGATACTATAACCAGTAAGGTCGCCATGATGAACATTTCGAATGTCTCATTGTGTCGACACCGTATTTTATTATCTCTCAGAAATTTTGGAAATGTTTCATTTCCGAGAAAATGTGACCACTATAAAAGTAAACAAGGGAAACAAATTGAAACTAATGGAAAATGTTCTGAAACTTGGGAAAATTGCTGGTAACTGCAGCCAATTGAAATGCATGTTGAACTGCGTAATATTTGCACCACTTTCTCTATGATTTTGTGAAATACGCATAATGCCAATAGCCAGATAACGAATCTAAATGCACAAAACTAGGCAGACAACTAATTAATGCGATGCTATATGCAAAACAAAGTGGAATTTGACCTCTGTCATATTGACTTTCTGTTAATGATATTTTGTTATCCCAGGGAGTGTTGATTAAGGCCAGATTGATTGTCATAATTTATTCATTTCGTGAGAAGATACCATACTTCCATAGTGAATACCGGATTGTGTTGGTGATATTAAGTTACTGCCTTATCAAGCCGTTTTGGTATTTCGCAATAAATTCGAGTGCGGCATTGTTACAACCGGTCTTGTCTGGATTGAACGATTTTTTTTATTACAAATCAGAAATTTTGAAATCCTTTTTTTTTTAATTGCGCAAGCTTCAATCGGCACTGTTACATGTGACAAAGATCTGAACACTTGGGACCAAAGCGTTTGACTCCCAGAATGCAATGCAGCTTCCGGTGTGCAATATCCCATCACAAATCACTATACAACTTAAAATAAAGTATAACGTTGAATTCCGTCCAAATCATCCGTTTCGGTACTCGGCTCAAGCGCAATCTACCGTAGCTGTAGGCAACTCGTCCGACGGGGTTTTTAGCCGACAAGGCCCATGAACTTCCCACACGACATACGGTAAGTGATTTCTCGTGCTGTTATTATCTATAACTTGGGCAATTGTACGAGCTCTTCCTTTGTACAAAATGTACTGGCTGGAAAATATGAATAACTGGTTTTTTTTGTCCCAAGCGACGTAAACATTTCATGCTGGCATGATTAATAAATTGAATTGAATTGAATTGAAAAATGGGGTCTAATAAATATTTGCGGGTGTGTGTAGGTTTGTTTATGCATTCGATATGGGACGTGGAGGACAATAGTATGTTCCACAATTCCCGAAGTACCACAATTGACGATCGTGTAAAAAACATATCACCAGCATAATGGGAGGTCTTCCTAAAAAGTTATAAGAGGAAATATAGGGGGTCCACTGATCTTTATAATTATATTGAAACTGGTCTTGGGTACCGCCTGATGCTTCCGGTTAGCCCTACTTTTGAAAGAAACTTGAAGCTGTGGCACACACACACACCAAGGTTGGTTTGTTTATGGTGTAAATCGAGGATTTTCTATTGTTCCTCTTCCCTTTTCCTTTGTTTAGGCCTATACTCTAATAACTTTTTGCAACAGCTCCAATTGGTTTTGTACACGTTCAAGTTTTCTAACATCGAGTTCGTCCTCGATTTGGTTCCTGTCCTCAATTCATCGATGATGTTGCACGTGTGTGTCCACACATAAGTGATTTACCTGCAATCGTGGACCCATTGTCCCTCTTTTGTTTGTACTTAAACTTTTTAGGATGACGTCCCATATGTTTTGTACCACGACCGTCACCTTCGGGAATTGTGGACCCCAATTGTCCTCTATTCTTCAACGTCCCCCATTGAATGCAGAAACGAATCGAACTCAGTAACTCACACGCATTCCTTGGTGTCTGTCTACCTTAATTGGAGCTTGAGTATAACAGATTTTAATCACATGATCAAATTTATTATACTCAACGCAAACATATTGCTGAGGTGTACGGTGTACAAATTTCCCTGCTTTCCGTGTAGGCCTAATGTCGCACGATTGCGGACGTTGTACGAAGCATCTTATCTGAGGCGGCAGGATTCTAAGGCAGCCAATCAGCGTTTGCATCCTAAGGCAGCCAATCAGCGTAAGGGAGTTGCCGCCAAATTGCTTTGGCCAATCCGTAAGGCCAAAAAAAATAAGTCTCCGGTTTCTGGTATGGAGCTTGTCCAAAAAGTGGTGCGGCGACGCGGCTTTTTTTTTTTTTACCTGACTTTTTTGCTTCAAATGTCGGCTGATGACTGCAAACCCCGATGTGCAACGACTAAACTAAGTGGGATATATGGGAGTCCCAGAGACATAAAGAGCTTATTCCCATCTAAACCCCATAAAAAACGTTAAAATTGTGCAGTAGCAGGATTCCAGTCAAACCAGTGAGTTTGGCGGTTTTGAGACATCATCTTTCATTGAAAAAAAAACTTTTTCATTTTGCCGACGCGCATGGCTACGGCGACGCGCGCGCATACCAGAAACCGGAGCCTTTTTTTTTTTGGCCTAATGATGTGTGATTTGCGCGAGGTTGTGTAACTTGTGTTTTCTGTGCATTCTTTGTCACGGCTTCAAAATATAAACATGGAAGTTATGAAACGAAGGTCAGGTAAGTGTCAGGTCTGGGAATCAGACTACCATTTTATTATATATCTCTGCTCTTTAGGCCAAAAAAGGCTCCGGTTTCTGGTATGGAGCTTGCCCAAAAAGTGGTGCGGCGACGCGGCTTTTTTTTTTTTTACCTGTTTTTTTGCTTCAAATGTCGGCTGATATTATGGGAGTGCAAATATTATGGGAGACCAGAGAGGCCACATAAAGCTTGTTCTCGATCATAACCCCATCTAAAAACACGTTAAAATTGTGCAGCAGCAGGATTCCAGTCAAACCAGTGAGTTTGGCGGTTTTGAGACATCATCTTTCATTGGAAAAAAACTTTTTCATTTTGCCGACGCGCATGGATACGGTGACGCGCGCGCATATCAGAAACCGGAGACTTTTTTTTTGGCCTTATAATCTTATTATTATTATTTTTTTTTAACGTCATCTATTATGAGGGTAAACTCCAATCAGTGCAAGGCACTGCTTTCCATGGAGGCCCTCAAGTTAATGAGAACTATGAGACCCATTAGGCTATGTAGCACCTTTATAAGGATTTACAAGGTGCTACAGACTACCATTTTGCGTGACGGTCCGTCGGCAAATTTTATGATGGTACCCCCCCCCCCATTCAATATGGTCGAGCGACGCCCGTGTTCTCACTCGTCTTAACAGGTCCCTGGTTTCTTTGGACATTAGAAAGCATACTTTCGCAATCCATGATCCACCGTAACCGTGAAACAGTCGACCCGGGCACTTATTGGCGAGTTGACGTCTGTTGCACGCTTTGCCTCCAGATTAGATCTTATTCATTTTAATTCTTCCCCCATTGGTATTTATCACAGATTCTGTATACCGTACAGAAGTTGGATCACTGCGTTGGTGTTCGTCTTGATCTGCCTCGTTGCTATCCTCATCTATGTGGCAGTGCAACATCTGCTCCTCTGTCAACCGAGTTACCGTCAAATGCTCGTCTCTTAGGGCTTAAAGGTATTGGAGAAATGTGCACTTGTGATTTTACGAAATGCAACCTAGAAGGTCCCCTTTTCCGATTTGACCCGAAGTCCGGGTTTACCGGCCTGACACTTGTCACGGTCACAATTGACATATTTCTGTCTCAAAATGACTTTTTTCGAGGTTTCGGGTCAAAATGACCCGGGAAATGAGTCAGAGAAGTGTCATTTTGATTTTTGACACGGAACAGTACCAATATGGACCCTGAAAAAGTGTCGGGCTGAAGAGAACCCGGATAACAGGTCAATGAGAAAGGCGTCATGGACACAATGGACACTTTTCTGGCTCAAAATGACATTTTTGCTGAGGTTAACGAGTCGGCAAAGTGTCATTTTGACCCTAAATAATGTCCTAAATAATGGTGCAAGTGATTTCTAGCAATAGCGTTTCACTATTTTTTTTAATGCTTTTGTGTCCGCAGATGCCAAAAAAATCAAACACAATAATCTTGTTCGTATAATTATATATTGCCGACCGTCGAAGTGCAAGTAACTGAATTTGTCGAGATAAAAAAAAGGGTTTTAGATTTTGGACATACATGGAATTTTTGTGCTAAACTTTATTTCGATGCTGTGTAAAGGATGTAGTCTTTCATGACTTATATATAGCAAGCGACATTTATTACAGACACTTTCTTGCAGAAGGAATGTCAGAAGAAAACAAGAAAACAGCCCCTTTTCAGCTAAAGCAATTGCATATCGCCTCGCATGATGTACCCACAACCTTTCTGGCGATCGTCTTAATTCATGGGATGGAATGTCTTAGCCGGATACCGGAATGTTTTTGTGTTGTTTTTGTATAATAGTTTGGTATTTAAAGTGTGATTGGAATTTACAATCCATCAGAGTCGGTAAATTTGGTGACATAGTTGGTCTACTCGAACTCGCAATACAGGATTCTAACTAACAAGACAGCCCAACCGGTGGTGCAGTTGTCGAGACGCCGATACCAGCAAATAGGTGGTGTGGGGTTCAGACGAAGCCTAGGGCAACATGGTGCTACGTGCCATCGCGCGGGCTCTGACCCGCAAGAAGAACATCACCGAAGAAACCCAGAGAGAGAGCCACCTACGGAAGTACCTGTCGACCCTTGACCTGGTGCTGCTGGGGGTGGGGAACACCCTAGGGGCCGGGGTGTATGTTGTCACCGGTGTGCTGGGCAAACTCACGGCCGGACCCGCCATGATTATCTCCTTCCTGATCGCGGCCATTGTCGCCACACTGTCTGGTAAGCAATTCGATATATGTTTCGATGAAACTCGATTTAGGTTTTTCAAAGATTAGACTGGAAGAGATCGCTCCTTTTCACACGTCATGTTGAATTCAAGCAAGAAATTAAAAAAATGCTGTATCGAGTGTTTTAGTTTAATACTCGGACCGTACTCGAGTACATTTGTGGTACTCATAGTCGTACTCGTACTCATTAGAATGCACTCGTCGTACCCGTACTATAATACCCGCGTACTCGTACTCATAACCATACTCTTGACAAAGTACTTGTACTCATACTTTAAAGCCCGCCGCACACGAGATCGGTCTACATGCTGAGCACTTTAGGATGCACGTTTTCTTACTTTTATCCAAACACAAACAAAAGTGACTTCAGAATCTTGTTTGTTCTTCCCAGCTCTTTGCTATGCCGAGTTCGGGGCACGCGTTCCCAAGGCTGGCTCCGCCTACGTCTACACATACATCTGCATGGGAGAGGCCTGGGCGTTCCTGGTGGGCTGGAGTGTCTTTCTCCAAAACGCCATTGGTCAGTTTTAGCTAGAGGGCTTACCTAGTATCTTTGTACCTGTCTTCTTGTTTTTATTCTACTCTACTTTGTTACAATTTTAAAGCAGTGCAATTTCCACATTAGTGGGGTGTTTTGTTGATGATCCGGTGTCATATGAAAATCGGACTATTTCCCTTTAATTGGTTAAACTCTCTCACGTGACCGGTCCCTCTTCTAATTAGCTATGCATGAGCATGCGCAATACCACCAATGAGTCCGTATTTCATAAAACCTAAATTCATGCTACACCGGCAGTCACAATAGGAGGGCGCTATTTTAAATACAAAAAGAGCTTGCCCAAACCAGTGTCCTTAGTTATATTGTCCACCACATCCAAAAACCGTTGTACATGTACTGCGTTTAACTGCCACATTTCTTGACACTTCTTCTTTTGATCTGACCACCATTACACAGGAGCTGGTTCCGTTGCGCGCAGTGCCAGTGCCTACATAGACGATTTAGCTGGTAACCGTATAGAGGCGTTCATGTTGTCTACTCTGCCAATGGAATCCGGCATCTTGGCAAAGTACCCGGATTTCATCGCTTTGGCAATGTGCCTAGCATTATCAGGTAGGCAGCATTAAAGTATCATTGCGACACCTAACGGTGAAGTGACGACGTGAGACAATTAAGCTCGAGCTACATTGCACAAGAAGCCAAGCTTTCAGAAAGGGGAACTTTGGCTCAGTACTGGTCGAAGACGAGAAAAGGTGTGTTTAACCGAGACAAGAAAGAAAATTGAGATGAACGTTTTCCCTTTCCAGTTGCTCTCGCCTTTGGCGCCAGAATGTCGTCCAACGTGAACAACGTGTTCACCGCCGTCAACCTATTCATCATCATCTACGTCATCGTCTGCGGCCTGTTCCGATTGGACGCCAGCTACTGGCACATCCCAGCCGACCAGTTACCCAAGGGGCCTTGCAAGGTGTTGCCTGGCAACCAGACGTCCGAAGAGCAATGTGAAAGCTACGGCACTGGGGGTTTCATGCCGTACGGTCTGAGTGGAGTAATGGTTGGTGCAGCCATGGGATTCTATGGCTTCATCGGATTCGATGTCATCTCAACAGCGGGTGAGTGTCTGGAATCTAACAAGAAAAACCCTGGTTAAATTAAGCTTGAATTCAGCTATCACAAGAAAATTAAAATGCAAGATTTCTACAACTTTTTTGGTAACTTCTAAAGTAAGGGTCCCACGAGTTTTCTTCGTTTGACCCCATTCAGGGGTCGTTGGTGCAGGATGATCGCAGGGCGCCCCAGTGACGCGAGTTGAATATAGCCACATTCTCGTGAATCAGACTAGTTTTTAGATACCTAGAGGGTTCTCAAGGCTCGTTGCATTGTGGGAATATCAATATGCTAATTGGCATACACCGGGAGGAATTCGGCCCGGTGTATGTTAATTCCACAGGGTAGTACCGGTCCCTATATAATTGGTGTTCCCTAACGTGGTGCACTTCGAAACTTCGACTTTCCACATCAGTGTTCCAGGCTAAATTTCTTTGCTGACAAACTTCAAATTCATACAGTGAAATACTGGTACATTTACCTTATTAATGCTTGCTTATTTAATCTCTGTGAACAATTTCGGTTTCATGAAATTTAATCCAAAATTCAAAAACGGTGGTGTAAATTAGGCACAAATCGGCTGAGTGTTCCCCAACGTGGCGCACTTTAAGAAATCTCAGAAAATTTCAAATTAACATTTAAGAATTTCTGTAAGTTGATAAATTCTGATAAACAAATATTATCTCTACTTGCATACCCAACTAGAAGTTTGTCAGCAAATTATTTTCTATTTTGGGGGACATTTTCAAAGGGTTCACTGTGCACTTCGAAATAAAATCGGAAAATCACGCCGAAATAAATGTTTCTTCTAATTTTGTAACGGGAAGATAAACTCGTGATTTATGAACGGAAGTGTTTAGAACTTGATGAAATTTCACTTTCTGTGAAATTTCAGTTAAAAATTTTGCTCTAGCTAGGAGCTACAGGCGAAAAATCAAAGTGAGCCACGTTTAGGGTACATCAATAATACATGCGGAGTTAGAATAGATGATGAAGGGACTGGGAACTGGTCTTCACCAGATAAGTGGTATCGAAAAGGTTACACTTGCAACCTCTATCCCACAGCCGAGGAGGCGCACGACCCCCAGAGATCCATCCCCTTGAGCACCATGGCAACGGTTTTCTTCGTGTTCCTGTCTTTCTTCTGTGTGTCCATTGTGCTGACCATGATGTGCCCTTACTACCTGCTGGACGAGAGGGCGCCCTTGCCTGAAGCCTTTGGGCGGATTGGCTGGACGGTGGCCAAGTATGTCGTCACGGTGGGCGGCATTGTGGGATTGATGACCAGGTATTTTTTCAAACTAGTTTTAATAATAATGCATATTTATAAAGCACAGGTATCCACCTATAGTGATGCTCAAGGTGCTACATCATTATTACCCAGGGGTGCGTTATGGCGGTCATAACCAAGAATTGGTTCGGTTGTTTCTCTTTGGGTGATTGGTTTGGGAATTTTAGTACTACATCATCATGCGTAGTTCTTACCAAATTACTATTGCCAAAGAAATTCACCAACAAGAAACAACCGAACCAAATTTTGGTTATGACCGCTAAAACGCACCCCTGCTCATTGGGCCATTGAAACATTCCAAATACCATCTCAGCTCCCTGGGGAGTATACAGCTCGATGCTGCCATCGGCGCAAATCAGCTAAAATCTCTGCCCTCACAGGTATACCCATTTACTCCTGGGTTGGGAGAATCAATAAGTGACACAGTGCCTTGCCCAAGGGTACGCACACCATAACCCCAGGCTGGAATCGAGCCCACAACCTGCAGAATGACCAGTCTGAATATTTAACGGGTATATAGCCAATATACACCAAAGATGTTAACTTTCGCTGAGAAAAAAACCACATGTTATTGCCAAGATCCATCTTTAACTGGTCCGACAAAGATCCAAATTCTTTGTAAACAGAGCACACCACAAATTTGAAGACCACGGTTAACACGGGTGGAGCGTTCCTTCCTCCATGGTCCGTATATCTGCACAACGAGTCATTTTCGTCTGCATCATAAATAAACTTTTACCAATTAGCTGAAGACAAAAGTATCGTTCTTTTTCTGGATTTTCCCCCCCAGTTTGATTGGATGTATTTTCGCCCTTCCGCGGTTTATCTACTCCATGGCCTCCGATGGTCTGCTCTTCGAATGCTTGGCTACCGTGAGTGAGCGCTTCAAAATGCCCGTCAACGCCTGTATCTTCTGCGGCGTGGTAGCAGGTATACTAGTGCAACCCGTTATATGCTTCGAGGTTTAAAGGGATATAACGTCCTGGAACGCGCCCAGTTTTAAACAATATGATATTCATTGGAAAGAACATTTTAAAGTATGATATAAGCATCCACACAACCATCCTTTAAAAACTGGGCGTTTTGTCATGGTTATTTTTGCGTGGACGAATTCCGGGGATCAGTGTTTTACGTGAATGTTTCAACTCTATTTTGCGATATCTAGGTGTCATGGGCATGCTACTTGACATTGGTTCACTGGTCTCGATCGTGGCTGCAGGAACTCTCATGCCGTACGGACTGGTAGCCGCCAGCGTGATGACACTGAGGTGCTTTTCTTGCCATGTTATTTCCTTAATTTCATGGATATCCGGTTCGTAAGTGTGACGTCATTTCAATTTAAACCACGCCCACTGCACACGGAGTAGCATTGGAACCACTAGAACTAGGAGTAAAGTGGCGTGTTTAACCAATGGGCACTAGTAATCGTGCGTTTGCGTGTATATACATGTACGTATGACGCAGTCACTAACTTACCGGATAAGTGCTGACGTGGAGCAGTAGAGGGCGCCATTCCCCGCTTCTCCATATTGGTCCCGTTGTAAACCACAGCATACATTGGGCTAATGGTATTATTTTATTTAATAACGATAACTGTGCAGATACGAACCAGATTACGAGTCTATTGCAGCCGCAACTCATCTGTATCCTACGGTGGGTGAAGGAGAACACGCGACGTTTATGGACTCATTTGCATCCCTCCTCAATCAAGCTGTGCAGCCACGGTATGCCGAGGCCACCGTACTCTCGTCAAGGGTGGTGACTTTTGCAGTATTTCTATTAAGTAAGCAATCGATAAGAGACATGTTTGTCATCTTTGCCCTAGGACTTAATTAACTACCCTTTCAAATAGTTGTTAAAATATAGCACCCTCATTTTGCAGTCTACTCCTTCAGAACCGATCAAAGAACACGGACACTGAATATTGTTGGGAAACTAATGATTTATGCAATTTTGGAACTGTGATACTGATGTCACATTTGTACAGTTTACTTCAATGAATGGTCGTTTACTGTCTTACCGGTATGTCGCCCTCTGTTGGTTAAAATTGGCTTGAGGCTCTTGAGCCGTCGAAGAATTTCAGGAATATTCAGATTCAATATAATGTCGGCCAAGCTGACTAACACTGCTTTGCTTGATTTCAGCTCTTAATTTCATTGGTATATCGTCAGTCATTGTGTTCGCCAGTGACTGCCTGCTGAACAAGGAGCCATGGGCTTTGGCGGTGACGTCATTAATGAGCGCCCTCATCATCATCCTGTTGATAGTTATAGCCAGACAACCGCAGAGCAATGCCGTGCTCGCATTCAAAGTAAACACAACTTAATTGAACACATTCAATTTGCCCGTGCTAATAGCGACGATTCTGTCATTTTCTGCCAATAAATAATGGCGTTCAGTTTGACTGTCTTATTCATAAATACAATTGAAAGGAAAAAAGGTACGAAGCCTTTTTCGAAATTCTTGAATAGACCGCCCTCGTGTGTTTAAGTAATCTTTAGGAAGCAAATCAGCAACTGAAGTATTCGTAACTTAACTGTATGGAATACAACACAGAAAAATGGCGAAAAGTAACAGCGCCACCACACGCTTGATAAAGAGACATTAATTTGTAGCGTCTGCATCTGCTTTTCAAAATATTTGTTTTCTTCTTTTTCGTTTTTTTTTTTAATTTACTGCAGATTGTAGGTGAGTATCATGCATTATTCTGACCCATATTAGCCTTTAAATGCTTGTCCTTTAACCGATATTATTATTCAGGTCTTGAACTGCATTGACCATCAGTCCAAACCCATGATCATTTTGCAGGTCCCGATGGTGCCCTTGATACCGGCAACCAGTCTATTCATCAACATTTACCTGCTTGTACAGATAGACAGACTGACGTGGGTCCGTTACCTGACCTGCATGTGTGTCGGTATGTGCTCAAATGCTTTTTTTTTTTTTGGACAATCGCAGGGATAGAGAGTTCAAGGAACAGCTTCATCTGGAGACGAGATTACTGTGTTATATGTCTTCCATTTGAGAAAAAAAACCCACCTTAACTTGTTTGTATAGATTTGGCGTGACAGCAGTGAATACAGCCATCACTATTTGAGAAAATTTTAAGCAAAGTCTGGCGCTATTTAGAACGTAAATCTAAGATTGACCGTTCACTGTTTGAAATCATATCCCACACTACGGGTAGTTTCAGACTTACACGCAATGACGTTTCAGATAATTGTTTATTTGAAGATTATGTGTGACCAGAATGACAACTGTAGCTCATTTTTTTGGGACCAACATTTTGTACCCCGAAATTTCTTCGCGTGGTATTTACAAGAAGATTTGAAATTTCCACGGTAATGTCTAATTTGTGTGAACTTTCATATATTCAAATTAAAATTGTTTTCCCCCGCCATTTAATTGTGGCAGCTCATGCCGTATACGCCCTACTTTCGCTCCGCTAAAAGTGTCCTTCCAATCTTGGTCTGTTCGTAGGAGTTGTCATTTATTTAGCGTATGGGGTGTGGAACAGCAAGCAGCGGGGCATGGACCCGATGACTCGGCGACACAAGAAACTGGTGACGTCAGCGAGAAATGGCGAGAAAGCACAGGAGTTGGAGCAGAGCGGGAAGCTTGGCAGACTGGATGAAAACGGCGCACCCGCAACTCACGCATTGTCGTCTGCGTTCGACATGTCCCCAGTTTTATAATTTCATTTCCAATATCTTTTTGTTTTCTTTTAGTTCTCTTTTATTTTTGCAAGTTCATGGAGTGCATTCGCACCTTATCAATGCTTGTGTGCGATGAACGAATACGATATAGCGCCACCAAGCAACTTAATTATGCTGCTAGACAAGAGAAAGGAAGCTGATTGGATCAATATTCGCCTAGTTATAACTGACCGGAAGAGGGCGTAATATACGTCGCCCGCACACTGACCGCATGCTCTCGCTTCAGAACTGTGTGCTGCGACATTTCTAAAAACAAAATTGTTCTATTTGCTTTGGACTTTTAATTACTTTGTCAGTTTCTACAAACATTTGTTTATTATCCTTTTGAATTACTTTTTTTCGATATTTCATTTGTAAACAACTCATCAAATTAGTACGCTTTTTTCTTAAAATGTTTACTAGTTTTTTTTTTCATTTTTAGTGCTTTGATGGCGCGATTGCAGTTTTTTTTCAGTTCGACGCATTGTTTGGTGATCCATTGCTTATCAAACACATACTGCTAGACGCAGTGGGTGATATTTAGTGCTGCACTCTATTAAGCAAAATTTAAATGAAAAAAAATACGTCAGCCCTCATTAAAAGAATCCTCACAATTTCAATTTCTAACAAAATTTGCCAGACTTTTTCATAAGATATACGAGTATCAGATTATCTGCAAAGTTAACATAAAGTTATTTCGAACAACAGAAGTAGAGATATCTCTGTTATAAATCTCTGTTCTGTTGCAAGTCGTGCACACTGTCACCTGAAATGGAATATTAAGAAGATTTTAACGTAGAGGTTTCTATATTTCAGTATGAAAATAATTTGCACGCCATAGTTTTAAGTGTGATGGCTAAACTGTACATTCGCTCGTACCCCGTACGCACGGGACGCTGGGAAGGGCTAGCTGATGAATTCACGCTCTGATTGGATATAGATTTTGCATGACCTGTGACCTGCACTAGTCACCACGGCCACGAAAACAGCATCACTTTTTTTTTATTCCCGTTCATGGGGGGGGGGGAACACGCCAATGTACGCTAACCATGGGCAAACTACGTCCGCAATAATTACGAATTGTATAATGTTGAGTACATGCACTGTAATATATTACGTTCGCGCGCGCCAATTTACGCCGATGATGGGCAAACTACGTCCGCAATAATTACGAATGGTTGAACATGTTAAGCACATGCATTGTCGGAACGAACACGTATAGGCTACACATCGATTTCGACGAATAGTATAGTAGGTAGGCCTAGATGATGTGTTGGAAGTTTTGAAACAGTGAATGCCGTACATACTACTGAGCGGGTATTCGCAATAAATTTCTTCCCCGTGAGTATACGTTCTTCATTAAGTTTATAAACTGATTGTTTAGCTGTTCATACTTTCATTTGTACATTCATTCTTGGGAGTGTGCTCAGTATTTGAGGTATAGTTACTGGCCCTGCTCCAAGTATATTGAGAACAAAATCCACTGCTTTGTTCAGACAATCAGTTATACAAAACTAATATAGGCCTATAGGCATAATGTTAGTTAGAGATAGCTCGGGAATTCGACGATATAGGTGCCGTCGCGCCGAGGGGGGGGGCAGGCCCCCTAATTGCCTAGTGCCCCCCATTGGGTTGGTAAAAATAAAAAAAATCTGCGCGTTGTTTAAATCATTACCTCAAAAATAGCAATTTCTGGAGAAGACTTCAGACCGCTTCAAATTTCAAATGTGGTGGCACCATTTTGGCATCATCCTCCTCCTGCGAAAGGGAAATTTTCCAAAGGGGGGGTCCCCCCCCTCCTCCCCCTCCCCATCGATCCGCCATCCCTAAGTGCCCCCATCAAATCAAATGCTGGTGCCTCTGTGCCCCCGACTGAAAAGTCTGGTGACGCCACTGGATATAACGCTGGAGTGCAAACTATGATGTATCCGTAGGTTCAAGATGGCGGAGTCCCTAACTCCTAAAAAGACGGACGCCACAAAAACCTTTTCCCAAAGCACAACAGAAACTCTACTTGTTTTATTTTGTATTGGTATAATTTGTTAACAACGGGAGAAGTTAACTACCCGTGGTCTGCATGTGTTTCAAAAAGTATAACAGCTATAACATCCAGATTACGTCCATGCAGGTAGGTCTTTATCAGTCCAAAAACGAAAAAGGCAAGCCGCGGTTCAATTACTTTCAGTGCCCTCTTGGAAAACAATGTGCTCTCCCTGGTGGCTGGTGCCCCCAGATATTTCACCCCAGTTAAGGCCCTGACTCGATGAGATCGACTTGACTACATCACTGATAGCCAGTGGCCATCCCGTACTCCAACGAATAATTTCAGCCCCCCCCCCAAAAAAATTATAAATATAATCAGTGAAATCAATGAAGTACTTGCAGCCCGCGAAAATCGCGACTTGAGCAGAGCTGCGTACAAACTTGCAAGCACATCTGCCGAGAAAAAAGAAGACTTTTCGAGTTTTTCAAACCCGTTATGTTAGACGACCACAAAATTGATGAACAAGCAAGAAAAAAAGTGCAATTGCATCAACACTACCGATGTATTTATTTCAAATAAAGCACTCGGCCAGCGATCTGGATTGGCCCCTTCAGTCTACCGCGGCCCGGCCACTCCAAAATCTTCACATACTTCTTTTTCTTCTTCCTCTTTCCCGATATTTTGCCCGATTTCGGCTCAAAATAAAATTGATGCGCCCCACAAGTGAGCAACGAAGGAGGAGCTGTATAGCGAGTGTATCGAATCATAAGTCAAGGGCTTCGAAACTGGTCGCGATCCTAGCCCTCGTTCGCGTATTGTGCGGTAGACAGCCTGAACATACGCGTACGGTGTGGTGTGCTTTTGAAGTGGACCACAGCTCGAGCGTGCAAGCATCATCATTACGGGCCAGCCACGGTGAAGTGCCGGGCTAAAGTGCTCACTGAACGCGTAGCGCCATGATCTGTTTGAGCAGACGACACGGCCATTCAATGCAACCAAAAAAAAGGAGCGATAAATACAGGGATCTCTCTGAATCATGACTGGTCCTGTGGTCCATTCAAATTTGGTTGTCTTTGATTTTTGAGACTGCGCGGAGATTCAATCTCACAAACTTTTGGAATGACCAAGTGGAAAGCCCAGCATTCTGCAAAGCAAAATAAAATTCAAAGTAAACTAAATACACTGAGAAATAATTGAAGCCGCTGTTCAGTTTGTTTAAGGGTGCATTCGATTACCTTTATTTGATGCTGTCGAAAGGTTAGTCTTGCTCGTTCTACTTGAGCGAGCAACCTGACAATTAACATTCTTAATATCTTTAACTTCTTCCACATTCGATTAGAAAAAGTATTTAAAAAGGTAAAGGAGTTTACTGAGCATCAACTTTATTCCTGTTAACAAAAAGCACGTGTTATTCCGATATCTTGGTCATGTTCCCCCTGTTAAGAAACTGCTTTTTTATACCGCGTAAGGCGCGAATGTTTAAAAAAAATTAACGACAATTTGAATTACCGCCCTTGGATTATTTCAACAAAACGGCATCAAGCAATTAATCAGGTCGATCAATTATACCCATAAGTCCGGCAATTAAAGCCTTTGGAGCCATCCCTGACGCCCTGACTAGGTCTGCTCTGCTGCCTAAGCGCGGGACTCGGAGCTCCGACACTACCCACCCCCCAAAACCTGACACTGCAATGAATAAATCAACCGACCACTCACGGAAATGCCCTCTCCAGCACCGAAATGGGGTAAGCGACACCGGCGGGCCTGTGCCTGGCAGCGAGCCGGCGCGCACCCGCCATTCTCCGCGAGATTGCAGCCGGCATCTCCCACTCTCCTCTCCCGTTGTACCGTTCTCCTGAGCTCGTTGAAGGAGGAAGATGATGCGGGAGGAGGAGTAGACGAGGCAAAGCACGATGCGACGGGTTGATGTATCGATGACACCTCCTGCCCACTTGAAGTCATCTCCAGCGTGCTTTACGGTGACACGAGGGCATATGCCCTGCTCGCGTTTTCGCCTGCACTCCTGATATATTTTCACATGCTACTCCTCCGGCCTATATGCCACCGTCAACAACCACCGAAACGTTGTCATGCAAAGAAACGGCGTCATTTTGAAAGTACGCGGCATGTCATTTTAGAGATTCGCTGTATGCATGATAACGTGGCACTGACTTGATATTGCATTGGAAATTAAGGGTGCAGAATGTGTTACAGGGTGTAGAGGGGGGGGGGGTAGCCTGCATGACTTCTATACCTGGACCCTCTTTCTAGGGCAGGCGCTCAGATTTTTTTTCCGCGAGCACTTGATTCCAACTCGCTGCGGAAGTGCCGGGACTTCTCGAGGTGTGAACGTGAAACGACGAGATCTCATGCGTGACGGATGGGTAATGGATGCCGAGGCCTTTCACTTGCAGCCGACCGTCTTCAAGTTTGTCCTTTCCCCTGACAAACTTTAGTGCCGATCCTCAATTTTTCCCGTTTTTTTCTGGTTCTTTCTTGCCGCGCTCTTTTCTTGTGCGAATCTGCATGTCCGATGGGGCGGAGTAGGCAAAACCGCTGGTAATAAAACGCATGGTAATTCACAACTTGGTACGGCAAGTGTTAGAGATTATTTTAGGATGGACACCTCGATTATATTTCAGCAACAACTTGCAGCCGAAAAGGAGCGTTGGTTACATGAAAATGCATGTTAGCGCGCTAGTCGCTACACCCGAGGAGGCCCCCTCCAATGGCTGAAAGCATTGCGCTAGCTATTGTGTAGATAATCCGTCATGAGGCAGTTGCTATAACTGGCACAGTGCTTTCACCATTGAAGGGGCCTCTGAAAATGTGCACAGCGTGCTCGAAATTGGTTGGTTATAGGCTTTTATAGCCAGTTTGGATTATGAAGGTACAGGCTCCGAAAGTAATATGGTACAGTCATTCCTTGCGTGCAAGCGGACACACCTCAGATAGAGCAAGGGTCGCTCTAGGGGGAAAGCCCAACATAAGGTGTAATTTAAGTCCTGTCTGGGACAGAAAAGTCAAGGACCTGCCGCAACAAGAACTATGTGCGTGCTAAACAACATGGTTACAATGAGGCTGGGTACAACAATAATTACACGGTAAAGCAAACGTTTCCCGGGCATCTTCGGTTCCATGCGTGTCTTTCATCTAATAATGGTTTGGAGCACGTTTAATGTCTCCAAATTTGAACCACTTGCAACATGTAAACGCTTCTAATGAAATGCGCGCTCGAAACCCCAAATGCACATTAACGGTGCAGCGCTGTAGCACGTGGGGGTGTAAGCTAAATGCAAATTTAAATATAGACGCCTATATCCGTGTAATAAGGACTCAGTTAAAAGGTTACTCGCCGACTTCGCGCCATGTTGTTGGCATTTTAGGCCTGTTGTTGCAGTCGGGTATACGGCTCTCCTATCTCGAAAGCATAATACTAGCGTCGGCCGTGCTACGGTAATCATTCACTGATTGATATTTTCATTGCTGATTTTCGTGAGATAGCGGAGCGTGGCACGCACGGGTACCGGGCGACGAGCCGTTGGCCCCGGCTATTCAAGCAGACACGTACGGTGGCGGGTCCCGGCAGCCGGCGCAATGTGGGGGTTTGTCAGAGCTACACAGACGAGCATGTACGGCCTGAACCAGCACCGCTATGCTTTTAAGGGTACGGGAGGACCACATGCTTTTTCAGACATTAGCCGTAAGTTCGATCAACTAATATCTTTATCGTCAACTGCATTATGTTTCTGTAATTTATATCATTCCAAGGGTTGATTCAACGTTTCGGTCTGTTCATAAAGGTCGTCATTATAGATGAGATGCAAATTAGCCCGGAACATGAAGAAGTACATTATGTGTGTCGCAACATGATATGCTTACTGTGATACATCGCTGAATAATACATTGTCTACCCATGATTTTGTTTGTTTTGTTTTTGTCTGTTTAATTGTGTTTTTTTTTTTTATTGTATATGCAAATCATATGGTGGTATTTATTTCTTACATATGTGAAGTTTTCATTTCATCTTGTCTGCCTATTTGTAATGTGAAGTATTTTTTGACGCAGTTTGTACCTCCGCTTGTTAATTGTTTCACTTACTTTAAAGACTTTATTAAGACTAATCGTGAATGACATGGTATAATTCTCCTTTGTCTTTGGCTTTGAATCCTCGTTGAAATCATCTCTCGGTCTTTTTTTCGGGCCATTTTGACCCTAAAAGTGTCAATTTTGAACCTGAAAAGTGTCAATTATGACCCTAAAAAGTGTCCTTGTTGACTTTAAAAAGTGTCAGTGTTGACCCTGAAAAGTTCAATGTTGACCCTGAAAAGTGTCGATGTTGTGACTGAAAAGTGTGGATGTGGACCCTGAAAAGTGTCAATGGTGACCCTGAAAAGTGTCAATGGTGACCCTGAAAAGTGTCAATGTTGACCCTGAAAAGTGTCAATGTTGACCCTGGATAGTGTCAATGTTGAACCTGAAAAGTGTCGATGTTGACCCTGAAAAGTGTCAATGTTGACCATGAAAAGTTCAATGTTGACCCTGAAAGTGTCAATGTTGACCTAGAAAAGCGTCAGTGTTGACCCTGAAAAGTGTCAATGTTGACCTAGAAAATTGTCGATGTTGACCCTGAAAAAGTTCAGAGTTGACCCTGAATAGTGTCAATGTTGACCCTGGATAGTGTTACTGTTGACCCTGAAAAGTGTCACTGTTTACCCTAAAAAGTGTCAATGTTGACCCTGAAAAGTGTCGATGATGTCTGAAAAGTGTCAATGTTGAACCTGAAAAGGTTCACTGTTGACCCTGAAAAGTGTCAATGTTGACCTTGAGAGTGTCAATGTTGATTCTGAAAAGTGTCAAGTTGACCCTGAAAAGTATAGTATGGGGGTGAAAAGTTGCTTGTGTGCCACATGGGCTCAAGTACTGTATTAAAATTCAACTTTACGCCCAAAACCTCACACACAAGACTTACGGTAGTGATGACCCCGCTTTACGCTGAGAAAATTGTCCGAACTGGGCCACACACGTGCGTGTCCCTGGCCCCAACCCTTCCCCTTCCCTCCCCCCCCAAAAAAAAAGTCACGAAGGGAAGAAGCCCGGCGCTAGGATATGATTCTCCAAAACTGAGCAGAATATTGCGATCAATCACTGTCAAGTGCCTCATTAATTAGTTTTACCCCAAAATGTGCCTTCAAAAGTAGTCGACAGCAAAACAAAGAGACCGGCGGAAGGATTTGAATCTCTTTTAATTGTGAGATGCCTGTCATTACCGTTGTACCGTATGCATGATTGAAAAAAGTAACTAGTAAGATATTGCCTGTAAAATGGTCTACTGTCTTTAAAATTGATTCTTTTTTTAAACAAATTGATCGATTGATTAATTAGGTTCTAAACAACAGACAGCATTTAGGTGATTAAACAAGTAACTAATAATTCACAGTGCTTGTCAAATTTCTACTTTATTTCAAATGATTTTTTTAATCAAGATTGTTCAATTGATGGATTGATTAAGTTTGAAACAACAACAGGCACGTAGTTGATCTTCACGCCGCTTTTCTTTGCTAAATTAAACGATAAGATTTGTCGATTTCCAGTACGTATCAATACATTCCCAATGAGCAACAGTGACCGATGTTAGAATATTGAGCATGATCCGCTCCATACGGATTTGCCTTTATTGAAAAATAAAGCAAAAATGGGCTGCATAACACAAGGTAGCTTCATTTTCATTCTTAAAAGTCCCGGTATAGTGTGAATTTCGGACCCATTGGTTGCATTGTGCATGCCTTAGTTGACAGAATTAAGACATAAGTGACAGGTCACGTGCGAGGTGTTCACAGTCCATAAAAGAGACCAGGTTACAAAAGGAGTCCAATATTCATATGACACCGGGTCAGATTCGACCCAAATCCGGGTCAGATTTGACCTTTTGCGAGTCAAAAGGACACTACTCGGAGTCACTTTACCGGGCCACTTGACACAGAAAAGTAGCACTTTGACACAAAAAAAGTATGTCATTTTGACCAAGAAAAGTGTACTTGTTTGCACAAAAAATTGTCATTTTGACCCATCAAAGGAGTGTCAGGTAACGTCTGACCCGGATTCAGGGTCGAAATAGACTCGGGACGTTGAAGAGAATACATAAGAACCAGTTTGAACGTTTTGAAATGTACCAATCATCACAAATTCAGTGTCGTTTCAAATTTTGAAGCAGCTACAATTTACTCTTATTGGCCAAACTTTCGAATACAGCCTCTCTATCAGGAACCCTTACTGAGTTCACGATTGAGAGACCTCTTTTGTAAAACAAAGCAAAAAGCATTGTTTGTCATTTTTTGCTATGCTTCGTAGACTTTTGCTTAGACCATGGAGGAATAAGAAATATCTCCATGCTTAGACGTATAGTTTTATCTCAGTCGTTGAACGCAAGTATAGGCTATATACAGGGTGAGTCAAAATAATTTTCTTAAAATCAAATCAAATTTGATTCACCAATGAAATATGCTTTACAAGAGCTTGTTCTTCCACTCATCTGAAAAAAAGAGAATTACTGGAATTAATCCATGCCATCAAACGTTATGGGATAATGCATGTTTTACTAAATTGACCCGTTTTTATATATGTCAATGGAATGCCATTGGAGCTATTGAGCTGAGTGAGAATGACAGATTACACACAAGCATTCAAATACAAATGAGATTTTAAT
This sequence comes from Patiria pectinifera, assembly GCA_029964075.1. NCBI lineage: Eukaryota > Metazoa > Echinodermata > Asteroidea > Valvatida > Asterinidae > Patiria > Patiria pectinifera. The sequence continues at coordinate 20,062,580 of CM057134.1, forward strand.
CATTGAAATCAAGACTTAAACATTATGTTTACTGTAGGACCGTGTCTCTGTGTGTTTTGAATATGAGGATCAAGTCAACTCTTTTTCCCCCTGAAATATTGATAGCGATTTTTTTGTTTATGTTTTCCTTTGCATGTTTTCGTTCATTCATCGAGGTGGGAAAACGTCCATGTTTCATTGTACTCAATGGGTATTCATCAGTTCGTAGAACGGTAAATGATCAGTGGTGGGCAGCCGAGTTTTGTGATCTTTTTATTGAAATAGACAGGCCTAACTTGGGAAAAGAGTATATAAGTTACGTGAAATGTTCACAGTTACAAGTCTGTACTTTATCCCTTTGTTTGCTTTTATGAAATGGAGCAAGCCAAATATTTTAACAATATTTTTCAAATTCGGTCACTTTCTTTTCGACTCACCCACGTACCTATTTAACTGGCCTCCATATCAATGACAGGGAAAATATGTTGTCGATTCTAAAAGAAAAACCCTGTTTGGGTCAAGAGAGGGGGTCAGAGAGTTCATCAAAGTTCATCATTGGCCAGATATTAACATGATAAAGAGTTGATAAAGACACGACGTGTTTTCAGTATATAATAGCGTTACTTTACAACAAATGCATTCTTTTGTAAAAAATCTAATCCGTGAAGTCCAGATCTGTCAAATTAATTAGACTGTAAATTAACAAAGATGTAAGCCTACCGCTGCCAATTCATCGTGATAATGACAAGTTCAGTCCGATTTTGAACAACACCCCGAAATCGCCAAACACAACACCGGGCCGCGTGCAGATCAAACGGCCTCGATCCTTGTCGACGTTTTGTTTAATCACAATCAGCGAGTATTGAGTCAGTCTTGGTCAGAAAATGATTTCACACCGATCGGACAAACTGTATATGATCTCTTCCGGTCAATAAACGCCGGGCTTGACCGCAGAGCACGGACACGAGAGATGACCGCGCGCTGGCGTTGAAGGCAGCCGCCGGGGGAAAGAGTCGCAAACTTCCCCCGAGGCATCGATCGCTGGGCCTGGTGCGCTCACTAACGAACCTTTGATAAATATGAGATATTGTTACAGAAAAATGAGCACAGTGTGGTTTACAGAGGAAAAATATTCCTAAGAAACACAGCGTGTGTTCTACGCCATCATTGTCCAAAAAAATGTAAATTGGTGTGGAATTATTTGAAGATACAAAATATGTATTGAAACAGGCGAATTATCAGGAACAAGTTTGGATGAGTGTTAAACTGTTTTGTGAACTGGTAATGCAATTGAAGTATGTCACAATGTATTAAATATAACATGCCGTAACTACAAGCCATGCATGTCGGCTTTTTGATTGCCCTGATTTTGTTGTTGACAAGATCATGCTATGATGTTACCGTTCTCAGTCACGTCATAATCGTACAAACACTAAATATGAGATATTGTTAAACAAACTTGCAACCAGCTGACCCTATAGCTGTAGCCAGCTTAGTGCAACTTTGATTATGTTCTAGTCAAATTTGTTTAAGTGTATGGCTCTCTTTGCTGGGACTCGGGCCGATGCTACTGCACAAAAAACGCACAAAAAAATTCCCACCAACAAAATTCAAGCAGAAACGTTTTCTTTTCAGGTCGAGGACTCGGGCAACCGAGGACATAAAATTTCAGTTAAAGTTAAATTTCAGTTAAGTTAAATTTCAATTGAGTTCGTTTTCCCCCTCAAATGATAGCATTGTACTAATATTACAATTTCTCTTGTTTTTCAATTTGTATCGGCCTTTGACCATGTATATACCATGGCATAGTACTCCTATAAACCATGTAGGGTTCAGTTATAAGCGCTTCGCAGTTATAATATGAAGTCTTGTCTCAGAAGTAGTCTAGTTTAATTATTCTAAGTTAAAATCATGTTTTTTCTCTGAATTTACATTATAATGGTCATACACATTCTCTTTACATGATGATTTATTCCTTAAAGTTGGTATACGTGCTTTTTCAAAATTTCGATTTTTTTTTTCTTTTTCGAACGAAGTTTAAAGGAATATAATGTCCTGTAAAAATACATTTGCTTGTTTGTTTTTGCAGGCCTTTATACAGTTTTAAAATTGGTTTTAAATGGCGCGGTCCAGTTCAAAAATTGCGCACACTATTCAGAACGAATCAGGAGCGTCCCGCTCTTAATTCAAAAGTTGAAATTAATTAATTGACTGTTTGTCATGGGCCGATTTTTTTCGTGCGATGTCTCGTTGGAAAGCTCATAACTAAATGCTGGAAATTATCAATTCAATTTGAAAATCTTTTTCAAGGTGCCACACCCAAAAAGCACGCATACACCAACTTTAAAACAACTTTGTCTCCACTTTTTAACATGGGGCCAGTTATATAGGATCGTTTGCTTTGCATTTTGTTCGTTTCTGATAATAATACCCCTCCAAATCCAAAGAAGAATGTCAGAAATCTAAGCTGTTGAAGTTTCTGCTCAGTGGACATAACAGTTTTCGAGAAAACAGTGAAAAACTATGCACAGCCTTTTGATCGCGAAACATGATTTCGCCCAGCACTCTTTATTTCTCCAAATCAGTGAATTTAGTGATCGTTGGAAATCACCTACATTTCTTGATTTCTTCTAAATGACTGCAAGACAGACGGACTAATTCCACGGGGTATTTAGTACCAGTACGATCTTGAATCCATGTAATGTATTTAAAAATAATTCGGTATGTTTTATAATTTTGGGATAAATGCAAAATGATCTTATATGCCTTTAAGCTATTAGCTCTGAGAAGAATTGTGCGCAGGACTTATTAGTTTAAATATCTTCATTCATCTACGCAGTGAAAAAAAAAACATGGCTGTATTTTCTGAGTTCCCCCTCCTCCGAGTGAGCTAGCCATACCCCGGTACATCACCCGAAATACATCGGGGGAACCATGGGCCCCTTCCCGGTGCCCGCATCCGCCGTGCCAATGTCACGTTCGGTGTTTTCCGCTAGCCGCTCACGCACGCGGGTTATGGCCTCAAGTTCATGGCATTTTGAAGCATGAGCTATTTTGTGCACTTTGTCGGCGCATGGACTAGCAGCTCACGAGATCCTTGTAAAGAGGGAAGGCGATTAAGTCGGAGAGGAACATTCCCCATGCAGGGGCGGATCCAGGTTTGGCTCAAGAGGGGGCGGGAGGGGGGGGTGTTTGCTTTGTAAAAGGGGGTGTTAGCAGACATGTGCTATTTTTGTTCCGAGGGGGCCCCTAACACCCCGGTAGGTCTGTCACATGGTCTCCATGAAATTCAATTCACGCTTTCATCTTCTCGACTTCATTTACTTTTAACGTATTGTCACTGTGTATGTAGTTGCATTGTGTATAATCAAATAGGCCTAAACGAAACCACCCGTAGACTATGCATGACCGATAAGGATTTAACCAGTTATACGTATTTTTTTTCATGACGATTATCCGATAGACGTAGGGTGTCTGTAGTGCATCACAAACGTACGTATGTAAGTTGCCGTCCAGAGAGATGCATTTTCGAAACCCAAGGCGGGATGTCGCAAAAAAAAGTTATTTCACGAAAATTTGGAAGAAGAGGCTCTTTTCTTCCACTTCCACTTTGCTAAAGCTACGCATGCAGGATCATTTGCTTTTTTGTGCGTTGTTTTCTTCGTTTGAAGCAATGTTCAAAATCTTAAGTAGGGTGCAACCCATATGGTGCAACCACATGTAAACATAATCATACCTTGAGAGAACATGGTCTCGTAACTGGATTCCTTTGCTAACGCACGTAATAAAATATTCCCGCGGGCACACTTTTTAAAATCACCTTCAATTATGTTTTCTTCGGAACAATACCATTTCAGGCCGAGGAAATCACATGGCATTTTGGTACCATCCTATCTTTACTTTGTGAGCAAGGTTTTCCTCGTTAATTCGGTAGGTCCTGGTGATTTTCCATGTCTACGTGCCTTTAAACGAAAATCTCTGACTTGTAAAATGGAAGACACCGACGGGGGTATAATTCTTCTCGTCCCTATGCATGTTGTGGTTGTTAGCCCCTGAAAAGACAGATTGGTACAAGTTACGTTACTGGTGCAAGGTGGTACTCACCCACATGTGCTGCGTGCAGGACGGTAGAGGGCGCTTTAAGACTATCTTGCTTGGGAGTCAGTGAAGGACAGATTGAATGTGCGCGCTATTCCCTGTCCTTCAATGTTGGTGCTGTTTGTCATTTACACCGTTGAGGGGCTAGTAATACCCAGCCCGTCTATTGTCGATTTTGACATCGAATGCAGGTTTCATGGGATACCGGGAACCATTCTAAGGAGTAGTAAGCTGATAGGAGCATACACGTAATTTGTAAACTCTGAATTGGAAAGTTTAGGTTATAAGTTATTCTGTTTAGAGTTACCGGTATTCTTAATTTGACCCGGAAACTTCGCCATTTTTTGACCTGATACTTTTCCGGGTCAAGTGACACTCCTCTCGATCATTTCCCGGGTCATTTTGACCTGGAAACTTTTGATAAAAGTGTCACCCCGACCAAAAAAAGAATCATCTTGACCCTGGATGTATCACTATCAGCTCAAATTTGACCCGAGGATTTCGGTTCAAAATCTGACTCGGGACTTTTAAGAGTGTAATACCATAGAGCTAGGACCCAATCTGTATAGTATTTTTATTTCCCATAATATACAGGTCATCACCGTAAAATCACCGTAATTGTCTGCATGACATAGTGGAGAGGGCTCGGTGGGTTAATGTCAAATAGCAGCCATATGTCGAGGCTCTCGTTGCTATGCCTTGGTATGACGTCGGGTACCTCAATTTGGAATCCTCGCAAAGACAGCACCATGGCCCTCGGTTTCAAAGTTAGTTTGATTTCGTCGATACATGAATTCTGTTACCAAACATTATTGACATGTATCCGGAAGACGGAATCTGGAGAGGGAGGATTCTAATAGGAACTGTGTTTTGAAAATGGTAATAATATTAAACTTCAAGTTATTAAACTGAAGTGAAGATTTCACGCTCGCTGACGGATAGAAAAGAATCAATGACATACAAAAAGAACGAAGAAAATAAATAAATATAGAAAGAGTGAGTATTGATGTTAATCTGTTCTCAACGCATCTGGATCATGTTCCCGCCTAAACTGATTCAACGCAACAGTGATACGGTTCAAGAGAAGAGATAAAAACACCCAACGCCACCGCGTTCGTTGGAGACTGTTTACAGACACGCTGCACCGAAATCGGAGAAACCCAGCGCCAAAACGATCCCGCCTCGTTGACAAGCTTTCTCTGCGGGGGATGAATTCGATGAAAATTTGTTTCTCTTCCCAACAACATCACTCCTCAATTTTCCAGATCTCATCACAATCATCCGTGGGTCTCTCTCTCGGCGCTCCAGACACGAACGACACCGCGAATGTCACGACCCCGGAGTCTCAAGTTTGGCTGCTGGAATGCCGTAATAAACAGGGGCCGTGGTTTACTCTTGTATACACTCCTCAGTATAATGATACCAGAAGAGAATACTGCGTGCTGGAATTACTCTCGTTCGAAAGAAACATGCGTGATTCCTTATTTTGAAGTGGAAAAATTTACTTTGGATGAAATGTTGAACACTCCTGATGGGAAATTCGGAATTGAAATCCAGACTCTTGCAAAACGATAATTTGGACTAACGTCAACTTCACACAGTCTAATAATTATTCAACGCTGAATCGCTTTGGGAACTTGACACTGGTCATTGCATGCAGAGTCATAACCGCCAAATATCCTGCAAACCATCGTGCGTATCTAATATCAACACTATCAAAGTACCCTAACTTGACCGACTCGAAGCATACCGGTACCGCAAATTGATCCTCGGCGGGTCTTAGTATGATGCTTAAAACTCGGGTGCTCACCTGTAGTTAAGCCTACACCATGTACCAGGACAGTGATTGCAGCGCTTGCCAGCAGCATTCTGAGCTTCAGTATTCCCTAGGATGATTTACTAGGAACCTTCCCCATCCTGGGAAATTCCAACACCCTGTGCTATTAAACTGTGCACTAAACAGCTGGACTCCACCAAACCCTTGTGTTGGAGCTTGGCTGGTTGTGGATCGTTAGGGTTGATGAATCAATGTCACAATACTCCTCATTACAGTAAATACACAGTAAATGCGGCAAAATGTCCTGCCCATGGACACAAATGTGATTCTTCTCAGGGGAGCAATTCCATGCACCGTCAGCTTTGACCCACTGGTCCCGGATTTAAAAACAGACTCTTTGTGCGTCTGCATTAGGCTTATATTCTATTTGACCAAATGCCAGAATTATGACAGACAAACTTCACTGTCCTA